>OX608052.1:35267200-35867200 GCA_951509405.1 Machimus rusticus | reverse complement strand
TGGACTGACATACACCAAAATATTTTTAAAACTTGAAAATTTAGCTTAAAATGAAATAACATGTTTAATGCATCAATCCACTGACATATAGAACTGGACTGCCAATCGACGGTCGAAAAGTGAGACCATTTTAAGTGGAAATGCAAACCATTTTAAGTGGAGATGCAAGCCTACCTTGGAAAACTCATGCTATAAAAACACATTAAATTATTTGCAATGTATGTTAAAATAAAGAAAATAAATAAATATAAGTTGTCACAAAACAGCCCCTTTCAATTCGCCCTATATTTTGAGTAATTGTTAAAAAACATTCCAACACCAACCAGCCCGGGGCCGGAAGAACACAAGAGTCAGATATATAAAAACATATTCTATTTTGTCTTACATATGCATTTCGCCTGGGGGCCGGATGGGGGAAAGTGATAGGAATCTTATGTCAAAAAGTCGTCTTAGTTTTGAGGTGCGATTTTGCATTGGATCGGCGGTCCAGTTCTATATGTCAGTGGCATCAATCACATCGGCAAAAAGATTTCAAATTCCGGCTTACCGGTGAAAAGAAATTCGTTAATTTAGTCGCCGCTTCTTCTCGCAATTCTTTATCACACACATCGCTATCTTACACTAAATACACACCAAAAAAAATACAGTATCATACACACTATTTTTAACCCCATTTCACCTTCTGTCTTTGCATTTTTAATTCAAAAAAATTGTTAGAAAGGCTGCGATCCCTTCAAAAAACAATTTTTTTAAGTTGCCAAAGTATCTTCTTCTTACTCAAGGCTCACTTCCCCTGAAATTTTCCCCGCTGGAGATGCTTCATTCACACAGACTACACGTACAGGTTATAGCCGTTCCTTTACTGTATATTCAAAGGTTTAGAATTACTGTATTGACTAACGAGAAAAATTATTAACGTAAAACTTGATAACAAATTTGGATTCTTAAGTAATTATTTTAGCAGAATACTCGTTTCGTTTATTAGAAGAACAACGAAATTTTGGCGTTAAACATAAAATTTAAAAGATACAAAAATTGGTCTGGATAATAAATGTTTCTAATTTTCTGAAAAAGCATTAAATTCTGCAATAGCCGCAATCTGTTTTAAACAAATTGATGCAGTTTTTACATATTTTATAATCTGGAAGACTCTTTTTCTTTAATTCGAACTAATGACTACATTAATATTGCGCAAAGCATTTTGATTAAGACCTCAATCTTACAATTAATTAATTAATAAAAACTTGGGCAAATTAATTTAACCATTTTTGTTTGCTGTTATTTTGTATTTCTCATGTTTATTAAAGATTCATCACATTTTAGACTAAGCGCCTTCTAATTTATTAATAATTTTATCCCGAGTCGAATCACTCTTTCTTTTCTTCCTCTTTCTTGACTTCCTCCTTCTTTTTGTTTTCTTCGCTCGAGCTGAGACTTTCACTGGTGTCGTCGAGATTTATCTCGCGTCTTCTTCTTGCGGCGACGGCCTCCTTCTCCTGGTCGCCGTCTTTCTGCTCCTCGGTGCTTCCGCTGCTGTCACTAACATCAGTGTCACGCCTTCTTCTTGCTTCTGCGACGGATTCTTCCTTTTTCTCATCAGCTTTCTCCTCATCGTCCTTGTTTTCGTCCTCTTTCTTCTCTTCTGAACTTTCGCTACTACTTTCACTGCGTCTTCGCCTCGATTTCTTTTCGTCACTTTCGGCTACCTTCGTGCACGGAACGTCGCTGTCGTCCTTTTCCCCGCCCTCCTTGGACTCCTCGCTGCTGTCACAAATTTTTGTGGCTTTGTCATTTTCCACGTCGGTTTCACGTTTCAATCTCAAAATTGCTTTGTGATGAACTTTTTCTTCGCTTGATTCTGAGGATTCAGAACTGATAGATGTTTTGTCATTTTCACTACTTTCCTTGCTTTCTTTGCTCTCCTTGCTCTCCTTGCTTTCCTTGCTTTCCTTGCTTTCTTTACTTTCTTCACTTGAACTGTCTAAAGGCTGAAAAAATAATAACACTGGTCAACAAATTTGTTATTTTTTCTATACCTAGAAGATTAACGGTTCTTTTTGATAGGACATTTTCGGTAGATTATGAATTCAAAATTAAATTTGAAAATTTATTAAAAAAAACGGAATGACATAAAAGTTCGAAACATATCTCCAAAAACAAGTGCAGTTCAACATATCTGCACTTATAAAATATCAGTTATTTGAAAGGTCTATCAAGATTTGTTCAGATGATACATTTTTGCATGGAAATCCTCCTCCCCAGTTCATTTATTTCATAGGGCCTAAGCAAAGGTTCATGAAAAACTCATTCTGTGAGCAAATTTTAAGAAAGTTTATAAATAACTGATTTTATATAGATATTTAAGGATCCAATCTTTTATTACAGGTATGTTTCACAATCGTGCGATAACCCGTTATTTTTGAAGAAGTTTTCAGATATGTCTAATATATGACTTTTTTCACTTTTCAACCCAATATTTCTCGAAAACGTGATGTGCTAGAAAATTTTAATTTTCAGATGTACATAGGTTCAGCACATTGAAACCTTCATATCCATGAAATTTTTATTTGAACTACAATTTTGTTGCAATACAGCGTAATTTATTTAATAATGTTTTTACAAAGAAAAAAAAATTAATTACCTCTTTTGGGAAGTCTACATGTGTTCCTATTAATTCATGATCCTCGTGGAATGCGGCAGCTAAGTTTGGATTTATTTCTACCAAAGGTGCGTTTCCATATCGAATATAAACTGGAATAAAGCCAGGCTTCGATTCTAACTCTTGATACTGATGTGGCACAGGTCCAGCATCTGCAAGAAAAATTTAACTCATTTTAAATTTGGTTGATTATATTTTCAGATTAATTTTAGACTCTTAGGTTGACTTGAGCCAAGTTTAGCTTGAATCTATCTATATGATTATAGTTAAAAAGGTCAAGTTCAATATTTTCAATATGCGTTTGTCGTAAGCTGAATGCTTTTAACAAATTTTGATAATAAACTTTTTAACGTGTTCCGAAAAAATTTTTAAGTACGTAATAAAGATCGTAAAAACTGATACCTTTTAAGGCAAACATCTCTCACATGCGTGACTCTACGTGTATAACATCAATTTATAATTTAATTAATTAAATTATCTGTGTAAGTAAAGTACTCAGAATATCACAGGAAACATATTTCACTCATTCCGAACGCAATTAAGGGAGGTAATATTGATTGCAACGATGTGTTTGCCTTAATTTGTATTTATAGCTCCGAAAATGGGTTCTTCAAGAGCAAAAGTAAGGATACATAGTCGAGATGGGTCAGATATTGTTGTTAGAGCATTTAAAGGACTCTCATGTTCGAAGAGTAATTAGAAAATTCTAAATAAACACTATAAATCATCTCAAAGACGATCTTTTCGTAGTTTAGTTTTATCGATATGTGTCTTAAAGTAGTTTCCACATAATCTCATCTTCAACAGGCACATTACGAAGATACCTCGATATTCTACCTAAAAAAAAAGACAAAGTACCTATTATGGCAGGTGAATCTGAGGGTGTCAATTCCGAACTTTTATGGGAAGGGACAGGAAAATATCAAAAAAAGAAAGTTTTCAAGTTTTTGGTTTACAAATGAAATTTTTTCCAAGAAAGGTACGGAAGCGGATGGATGAGGAATAAAGAAAAGGGTCAACCAAATTTAACGTACGTGTAAAACCTTAAACCACCCTAGCTTCTATTTTTGCTTATTTAGGGGAAGGTTGCTCTTTTGTCGCACGAAAAGTGTTTACGTAAGTGGTAAACATCTTTTGTACATGCCTTAAAATATAATTTATAGAAAACTATATAACCGGAGTTGGAAAAAGCATGTACCTTACTTTTGAAGGAATATACATACATAGTTTGTTAAAAAATCCCTTTCTACGAAAGGGGATACCTTTTGATAATGAGGTAGACCGGAATAGACGATATGGATGTAAGACAAAGTGAAACGTTTAATCTGGAAAGACTCAAAAGAAACTAATCAAGTGAAGCGATAGTAAGTCTTTTGTTTTTAACTTATTGTGCCAGATTTCTAAGAAAATCCATCGACCTTTAAATAATGTGCGCAATAATTAAATTGGATGACGTAATTTGTATTGAATTGTTTTTTTTTTTTTTTTTTGGCGTAATACCTACATATAGCTTTAAATTTTGTATAATTTTAATTATAAGAAACCTCTGCTTTTATTTTTTCATATTTGCTTCGAATTTTACATTGCAGAAATTTATAATTTATTATTTTTGCATACGTTTTACAAAATTTGGGACGAACAATTTTCGTTTAGATGGATTAGGGTTAAAAAAACAGTCAAGTGCGCTTCTTATAGAATTATATAAAAATAACAATTTTATCCACACAATTATATATATGTATTTAATTGCGGATCCCTGACGTGTTAGAACTTTTATGAAATATTTACCCTTTATTTTTATTTCATTTTATTCAAAGCAATGTATTCATTCTAATTTCCCATGGCATCTTACATTTGTGCCAATAGAAAAAAAAAAGGTAACTATAGAGCAATCGGAGCATATCTCGAAAGTAGGTCTACATTTTGCGGCTTTGTTAGTATAATTCCCGATGATATCTGATTATGCGAAATTCTCAGCATATGGTAGACTAGGCTTTAGTAACATGCCTCAGTAGATTTCAATTTTTTAAACTGGATTCTTTTCCCCCCTTGAGAATTTTCTTGAATTATTCAAAAATTTGCTTCATTGACGAATACAAAACATGTCGCACCCATTCCGTCGATCGAATCATTTAAAGTCGTCAGGCTGCGAAAATTCCTTTCAAAGTTAAAATATTTTCAATGGAACCATGAGAGGCCTGACATCAATTTACTGACATTATGGCACATTTACAGGGAATAAGTTGGAAAGCGCGGGGGTGTCATCGATACAGGTGGTGCCCCAGACATGGGGTCCCGGGTGCTTCCTGATTGGGGCGTCAATCCCGGAACGAAGTCTCCTCGTCTATGAAACGTCGTTAGGAGGAAATTGAAGTTTTGCGATATTTCCCAATTCCATGGGGAGATCTCCGTCCATATAATAGAAAAGGGATGAGTCCTGATATTTGTGTATGTAAATCCCCTCGCGCCATCCCGGACCGAAATGAAATTGGTCTGGAGCGGCGGAAGCGTATTTTTATAGTAGAGCATCGTCGCCGGGAAAGGGGTTTTTCTTTTCTGGGAAAGGCTCATCCGATTAGTTTCTTCTATTTGTTGTGCACGTCAGGTGACTCCGATGTGACCTAAAAAATACCTCCATGCTAGAAAATTGGGAATATTAGAGCGAGAACTGCATGCCTGGGGTTCGCGGCTCCAATTTGAGATTTATGGAAACCGATGAACCCCTGCGGCTTAGGCTTTTACTAGGTACTATATAAAACACTGAAAACACACAAAATTGCGGATTTTTGCGAAGTTTTTATGGAAGCACTCTCTCTGTAGATATGCCAATAAAGTGGAAATATTCTGCTCTGATTGTAAAGTAATTGGGCGATATTAACATACGTTTCGGATTACACATCCATGTGCGGATTTCGAATTTTAAAAGGGAATCGTGAAAGTTGTTGGGGCTTTATTTGAATTTTTAATTCGTTACTCGATTTTGCTATCATCAATACAAATCTACATATTTTCTTTTACTCCAAAGCTTAAATTCAAAAATTAATAATCGTATTTCCAATTCAGCAATCATAACGACCACTAAGAAACATCTTTAGTAAATTAATGCAGTTATATAGTTTTCATTTACACTTAAAAACAAAATAAAGCTTCCTCTTTCTCTCAAGAAGGCTTTAAAGTATGAATATAACCAAAAATCGTTCCTAAAATTGAATTTATGCACTTGCATCTTTCCCTAGAAGGAATATTTCAACTTTCCTCTAACTACTTTTATCTAAATTTGGATGAACTTCGGTACTTATAATGTTAGTTTAAATAACTATCAACAAAACTCCACCCCGGACATCTGAATTGAAAACTTACTCTTCTCAACTTTATTCAGATACGATAAACAGAAGTGGAGAGGGGAAAATTGCTATCTGAATTCGAAATTTTAAGGATGTTACAAAATAAATACAAATTCAGTAAACAAACTGCAATTTAAAAAATTTTGCACAATTTGAGTACGCGATAGGTTTGCGTGGAATGAATTTGATTTTTAATTTAATCCGGGGGTTTTTGGAAACGTTGGAATTTATACTTGTTTAATTATATTTATTTCACTTATAGCCCTAAAACGGTTTATTGACTACATTAAAATATGCCATATTCAGCATGATTAAAACAAGAGTGGGTTTTTCCTTATAAGTCAATACTTCTTTTTAGATAAAGTAAATGCAGATTTCCCTTTCACTTAAAGTTGATCCTTGAAAATTCTACCTTGTCTGTTATAAGGAATTTCAAGAAAACTTATTTGCGAAGGTCTTTACGAGTTCAAAACAAAATGTAAATATTACTAAAACAGACCTCTTTCAAAAAAAGAAGTTGAATAAAATGGGTGTAAAATTATCCGCAAAAAATGAAAAGAATATTAAATTTTCTAGAGTTTACCTCTAAAAGTTAACCACAAAACAAAACCCCACAAGGGTGATAGCACGTCCGAGAGTCCATCCAAGTGAACCATTATTTTGTACCCTGCACTCATAAAACGAGTGATAAAGTTCTAAAAATAAAGACTTATGGGACATATCTTTGTAACGAAAACCTCAAAACTCACTAAAGCGTACAGAAATGGATGTATAGTTACAAAAACAAAAGTATCATCACCTGCAATTCAAGTTATTCGCACAAAGATATATTTTATATTTTTATACTATACATATATTTCTTTCTTTTAGCTGCGCAAGAAACAACTTTTTCAGTTTTCACCACAATCGATGTTTTGTTACTGGAAAAAAAATTGAAAAAACGTCGTTACAAGATACGAAACGATCTTTAGAAGCTTGAGGAGTCTGTTTAGCATTTCAATCGTTTTTCTCCAAACAATGATTGATGGTCTCTTGTACCAAAACCGCCAATAACTTCCGATGCTGAAATTAGTCACTCCCCGCAGCGGGGAGCAACAAAAACGACTATAAATAAAGATGAGGCACTTTTGATTGAATTAACCGAACAATGACATAACTTGGGTGAATCAGGTGCCCAATTGTTTTTGATGTTCATCAATAGAAACTTGTGGCAGTCGGACAAGAGATAAACAAATCTCTGCTCCGTCGTGGGAGAAAACTGGCCCGTGCGTGCTACTCGAAGGCAAATTAATTCCAATTGTTTCCGGGATCGCCAGAGATTAAAAGCGATAAAATTTATAGAACCCGTGCCCACAAATTCTGACTGAGGGGATTTTTATTTAGTCCCACAATAGGCGCTTATTTAAACCCGGAATACAATAGGACCTCTGGGTAGAGTGACTAACTTGAATTTTCCGGGTCCGGTCAGAAGTTGCGAATGTTTCTTTAATCCTCTACGGTTATCAATCACTGTGAGTACGCCAGTTAGGAGATTTGATAATTACGCAGAATATACATTAGCTGGTTCATAATCATAACGCTCAAATATTTTATGACATGCAATTTATTCTAGAAGGACTGTCACTGTTTTGGGTCCACTCTATCAATCATCAATCACTCACACTTCGCTACCATAAAACGGACAACTTCAAACTCCCGAGCAATGTACTCGAGATTCCCTTAAACTCCATCAAATCCCCAGAATAAATTTTTGTCTCTAGATGAGTTTAGCCTACGGCTTGAAAACTCGAAAAAAAATTCTATGTTGCTAAGGACCGTCCCTCCATAAGGTCAAAAATATCTTGAAATGTGTCTCTCGCGCTTGAGTCGACAGCGGTCGGATACTTCACCTAATTTCGGTCTTTTACATTTGTTTAATGGAAAATTACCACATCGTACGACGGGAAGGGATTTCGACATTCTGAAGGGATATTCCCTGCAAAAAGCAGATGAGAAAACCCCATCCAGATTTGGGCACTGCCAAAAAAATTTAAAAGTATAAATTTCACTTTGGGTAGCTGCCAAATTCACCTATTTTGTAGCCATGGAAGAGGCCAGGTCAAGAAGCTTTTTGGGGAATTTCAATTAATAGATTGAGGCTCATCCAATGTTATCAGATTACAGTCTGTTGTTGCCTTTGCCCTGCTCGTTTCAATTTTATTAATTTTCTTTAGTAATCGACTCAATAGGTTTCTGCGGAAAACTGGGAAAAAAATGGTTCCTCTACCATATCCATTTATTTTGTTATATTAACAGCAAGAGTTGTTGAGGTATTACACTTGAATGAGTAATTTTCGTTGAGATGTTTTCGTTTCAGTCGAACGAGTACTGTGGAGTGAATAGGAGCATACTTGAAGTTGAAGTATGAATTCATAATTCGGAAAAGCTCGATTACGAATTTTAAGGGATATTCAAACGGGTGCCTTTTCCCTAATAATTCGGTTAAATTAACTACAAAATCTATGAGAAGGAAAATGCGTCTAAAACTCTAGATTTTCTTCATTAAAGATATTTTAGATATTCAGAAAATATTATAAAAAAAACAACTTCAACCCAAAATACCAATCAATACGAACGTGTCAATTAGTTAATTAAAAGATACATATTAATTCTGTTGGAATTTTCCAAATAAAATATGTAATAGAAAGTAGTTTTTCGTGTTGTTATGTTAAGACCAAAATTCTCATATGCAGTTAACGACCTATTTTATTAATAGATAATTAGGCCTTATTTTTTATCATTATCTGATTAAAAATTAATTAACATTTTTGGGCATTCATAATGCGTGACATTGAAAAAAGAATAGCATTCAATTCGAAGAAAAGTTGGTCATTAATGAAATTTTTTCATAATTTTAATAAATACCTAATTAATACGCATACGGAAGCTTCATTTACACTAATTACTAATTACGAATTAACGTGTGTCGTGTTTCTGATCTAGAGCATAATCAGGTTTAAGCAAAATTAAAAAAAAAACTATATTAAGCACTAAAATGAATTTATCCGCCTGCAAAAACCAGTTTTTCTTTGA
Organism: Machimus rusticus; assembly: GCA_951509405.1. NCBI lineage: Eukaryota > Metazoa > Arthropoda > Insecta > Diptera > Asilidae > Machimus > Machimus rusticus. Next base: position 35,858,125 of record OX608052.1, on the reverse strand, counting down.
AACCAAAATTAGACCTTAAACTTGGGTATTTTACTTCATTACCACATTCCTTATTTTCTAGTGGAATTTGAAAGTAAAGCAAATAAAACGTAAGTTGCACGCAAAAATCTGGTTAATAATTGAAATTTCAGTAGAGCGTAGAAAGACAAACTTTCCCTGGAATAGTAGTTTAACTCATGCTTTTGTGGGTTTGTCGAATTGACAAAAACTTCATGAAAGGGGGTGTGCTAAAATTTAATTTCACCCCGTTTAATGATAGAAATTCAAAAGACAAATTGTTTCGGGGGAGTAATAGAACTAGGGCTCCACTTGCATCCTGGAAGCAAGGCCACTCAAACATTCAAATTGGATGAAATTTTCTTGAAAGAGGGTAAAAGAAGAAAAAAAAATGAATTGCAACGAAAGTATACGCTTCATAGCATTCTGAAGCTGAGAAGGCGGTCGTGAACTTTTCTTATGTTTAACAAAACTTCGTCCTCATCCTCGAGCAAAAGTTTAGTGGTTCGTGGAGTTAAAAATGCGGAAGTAGCTTCCATCACTCTACTTCAAGCAACATAGAAGAAAAGTAAATATAAAATCCACTGGCGAAAGGGAGGAGCCTTGTGAAAACCGTCTTATTTTCTAAAACCCAAGTATATCAAATAAGACGGCGCGCACTGCTCCACCACAACTCAGAGCACCTTGAGGTAGTGCACTCCTTCTTTCAGCCAACAATGGTCCTCGAGGATAGCTGCCTTGTAATGACTAGATAAATTGCTTAAAGAGCTCCCATTCCATCCCGAATTCCTCCGGACTCTGTTGCAGCTTTTTCAGCGTCTTGGTCTTAGTCGGATTAAAGATACTACTGTTTCTCAGACCCAGAGGATCATCATTGGACCACAAAAAACGATAAACACTTTCAACTCGCCGGGAGATCAATGAACAGTGGTCTGCAACAATATTAATCCTCATAACTGTAACGTTAATGGTCAAGAACAAGTTTTTGGCGGTCCAAAAAAAGAAGAAAATGTTCCACGATTCAGCAGGGGTATAGAGTGCATTTAACTCAAGAAGTAGTATGCCTCGAAGATGATTTTTGTGGTGCTAGATAACAATTATGGTATATAGCAAAAAATTTTGGGATAGAAGCAAAACATACCACTGAAATGATTCGCCAAATAGCTGCTGATGAGGAGCACCGCGGTGATTAGCCTCATGATTCGGATTTGATTTGGGTGCACGACCACGACCCCGAACACTACTCTTTATTTTTTTGCGTTATATAGAGCACTTGAATTGGACCGTGGACGTCTAATTCGTTTTGATTTTCAAGACCAAATTAATTCACTCAACTGGGGTGGGCTATTTTTTTAAACTTAAAAGTTTTTTTCTATTTATTTATTTGGCTCGTCGCGAAACGAGTTTCAATTTCCTCAACTAGAAAACTTGTTTTTCGCGAAGTTGTGGATTACGCGGTAATTGCACGGGCTAGAACGTTTCAGATTCGAGCATCAAAACTGACTGACGATTACCAGACGAGATCCCTTATATATAAAGATCTCACTATCTCTGGATCGGAAGAATTTATACTTTTTATGCGGCTTCTGCGTTTAATCGCAGAGTATTTCGTGCTTCTCGGAAACTTGTATTAATATTATTACTGCAACGATGATGCCCGTGTAATTGTGATTTCATGAGATTTTCGTTTTATTTTGGCACATCCACCAGATAAGCGAAAATTGAAACTTTATCCTCTGCTCTGAGATTTAACTCGGCTCAACTAGATTATCTTGTCTTGTCTTGTCCACTTAAAGGAGTTGCGAATTAATGCGTAAAATTCATTAACGTCTATTCCAAGCATATCCACTTTGTTTGTAGTATTTACTTGAAGTAAACAGCAAAGTTTTGAATAAATTTGTGAATATATTTATAAAATTTTCACTAGAAAAAACTGATGAATGGGAATTTAAAGTAAGCTAATTAATTAGACGTTAAAAGCTTTCATTGTCTCCTTTTCTAAGAAATATTAATTAATATAAAACTCACTTGCTTTAATTACACTTAACATGCACTGGGTGATCACATTTTACACATATGTATAATAAAACGAGATAACATTATCACGAACCGCACGGGTGCGGATTAGTTCTAAAAATGAAACAAAATTGTTTATTATTTACTTATATTATTGTGTATTTATTCAACTTTTGTTTTCAATTAATTTATTCGAAATTTCAAGGTCTGATGATCGAGGCAAATAAAAGGTAGACGACGAATTCGGTGTGGAAATAGTTTTTTTCTTTTATTTCCACGATATCTGGTTCGAATTGCATTCGCCGGTTATGGACAGACAGACCATCATCATTTTATCCATTGGTAATTTTGAATAGGGTCATGAAATGAATACGGCAACATATCCCTCAGCGGATGTATGCCATTACGTCTTTTACAAAAACTTTTTAACTTAGCCTCAAAAATTATGTGGTTTATTATTTTACTTCAATTTATTGGTGATTTACAATGGGATAAAAATTACATTAGTAGAATGAATGGTTTTCCAGTCAGACATAATTTCTTTGTAAGTATCGAACAAATTTCTCGAAATCAATCTAACTAACTGACTAACTAACTGATAGTCGGTTAATTAATACTAATTTAAGTTTATTCTATGTATATTGAAAAGTGTAAATAATGTTTCTGCGAAAACGAATCGTAATTAGTTTGAGTTAAAGGTTATACACAAACACCACAGTTCGATTATTATTAATGTGTAATATTTACCTAAACAACAATGTTACATAAGAAAAAAAAATTTAGTTTTGTTTTTATAATGTGTCGATTACTAATTGCAATTATATGACAAGAGATTTGATAACCTTGTGACCTATTCCGAAATTGCTGATTCAAGAGTATTTTAAAATTTCTTTTTATATACTCCCATTTTTCTTTTTACACTGTTTTAATTAATAACACTAAATTATAAAGGCGCAATTTAATTTTATCATTATAGAATTTTTTTAATCATTTAAAATGTGCAATTGAAACAAGACTTTGTCATAATCAAAAACGAAAAATGGACACTCAATTGTAAATTAGAATATTAATTAATGACGCAGTTTCAGTAAGAAATTTTAAATAAAATAAAATGAATATGAGATAATAATGAGCTTTAGAAATATTAAAGGCTTAAATTATTTAATTATTTATTAGTGGTTGTGGTGATGATGCAATGAGTGGCATGATTGCAAATGCTTCATAAATGTTTAATTATGCCTTGCTGGTTGATAATATAAAACCATGAGTGCATCAACCTACCATTGGTCCGATGCATAATTTAATGTTAAAATTCAATATAGGTAATTTTGAAGTTTTAAGTTTATTAATACAGAGTAAAGCATACTTTGGTAAAGTACATAAATATGGATATAACTTCCGTGATATCTATTTATTTTAATTATAGTATGAATTTTGTTTATTATATTTTTATCGCTTTAATAATAAAATGTTCTAAAACCACTTCATTAATTAAACTTCGGAACTGAACTAAGGTCACAAATTAAATTGTAGCTGGGAACAATAAAAAAAAAGGACAGGAAAATAAGAAATAAAGAAAGCTTTTTCCTTTTACCTTCATCAAAATTAAAAATTTACGGAAAAACTTAAACACATAAATTTCTTTTACCTTTTAAAGCATTTGCCACAATTCCTCAATCTTTAAAGTTTTCTCTGGAGACTAAAAAAATTTTGTTGTTAAGTTGCGTGAAATTTGCTAAAGATAAAATGCCACCTGAGTTTTAACAAGAAGTACACAAAGATATCTTTCAAATATTTGAGAAAATATAAAACGCAGAGAGAAAACGTATCTACAATTTATTGTTTCCATCAGACATTTGTACTGTGGCCCTTTTCAAGTGAACTTGGATACAAATGAATGTCGGATGGCTTTATAGTTTATAATACAAAAAAAAATCTGGAAAAATATGGCTTTATTTTGAGGTATTTTATTCCTTTTCGTCAAAAATTTTTGTTCCTTTAAATATAATATGAAATTCTTTCTACTTTGAGGGTTTAATGGGGAATAACGAATAAGGCGTTTGTTCAGCAAGAATTTATTACTTGGGAACAAATTGTTGGGCATGTTATTAAAAATTGATTATAATGTAAACCCCAAAATACTTAGTCTTTTTATTCTCTAAATAAACTTACCAACGAACCATCCTCATTTTTGTTTAAAACGACTTTTTTGTAATAAAACATATAACATTTTTTAACTTTTCAACAAAACCGCCTCCAAAATCGCTCATTCTTTTTGGTAGCTTTTCACATATCAATCAAGTTGCAAAAATATTCATACACTTATTAATTTAAAGATCTCGAAGCGGAAGTTCTTATTTCCGGAATAAAATTGGCAATTGATTTCAAATTATCTTGTTTCAAATAAAGCAAAATTCAGTATATGTCGAGAATTTGGTAAAATTGTAATATCATCAGCATAACAAATGTAAATATAAACATACCCACGTGAAAACACTCTGTAGATATCGATGAATCCAATCAAAAGGAACTGCGTCTGCTGTACGACATTGACAAGATTGAGAATTTCATAACAACGAGAAGATACATTTGGCAAAACTTTCCTAATCAATTCACAAACCTAATCCCAGAGGATCTCCAAGTAAAAGCCAATGTTGCTGATTGCTCGAAATTTATTCAGTCAATTAGAGGGCATGTGAGAGAATATTGTATTTATCAGGTATGGATTACGCTCACATATGCATAAATGGAACATATCTGGGGAAAACTCAATCCCTTGAAGCGAAATCTTACGAAATCAAGAAGTGGATTTCACGAAAATATGACAATATTGTCGTTCTTAATTTAGTGACAAAACATATTGACAGTGATGAATATCAATTTATTTTAATAGAATGAAACAAATTTCATAATAATGTAATGTATACTGTTTCGTTTTTCAATTTAACTAAGTCTATAAGTATATAACTATTTCTATAAGAACCGATTAAGATTATTTAAAGCACTCATAATCTTAATAAAAATTGAAATTGGGTTTTTTATATATTTTCTCACATCTTAAATTTCATTTCCTTATCTAAATATACAAAACCCCTTATATTAGGGTTTGTGGGCTTCTGCTAATCTCATCGGATACTGTGAATAACCAATTTTGGGGATCCTAGAGCACTTAAAAGAGAAATTTCGTAAAATCAAAGACAAGTGAGTGCCGCGTATATCCATTTAATGGGGTCCCATATTTTATGTGAAAGCCTTCCGGGGAGTTGCAAAACTGGGGGTGACTATAAAATGACTAAAACCCCGGGGTAAGATTTCCAAGCTGACACCCCGCCTTTACGAAGAATTATGGCCTACACTGAAAATTCGACAAATCCTCCAATATGATGGGGCAAAGACTTTTCAGTGTTCAATCGAGAACCGAACTAGACACACAGCAACAAAATATTGGAAAAGACCGTAGGAGAACCGAAAATCCTAAGCATGAAAATCGCTCCAATAACATCGAGATCTTGATGCAATGAAACGTATGCCAACATGATGTCAATCAATGGGAAAATGGACGAAATTTATTTGTGAGAAAATCCCAGCCTTTATGAATTGTGCTGTTGGCTAAAATCTTTCTAGAACGCAAAATTGAAACTCCTGAGGACAGCATTTTGGGGGAAGAAAGCGCATACGATTGAAATGGAATCTCATCGAAAATTTGATTAAAAAAAATGTCCCTTACTGAAGACATATGATGATGCACATTTTAGATAAGCCATTCGTCCTTTCCGGTGCAGTTCTGTGGAAATAGTTGAGACAGTGCAGCTTTCAATATACTAAATGGAAACATAAATTCAATTAAAATTTCACACATTGACGGTTTCTTTAATTTATAACATCATCAGGTTCTAAAATATACAAAGATTATTATCTGATGTTTAAAAACCTGATTTTATAAGAATTTTCCTTCTTCAAGGTATTAAAGAAGAGACAAGAGTTCTTACACGTTCTTATGGAAATCAAGTAAAAATTAATCTTATTTAGGTATTTGATATCTCTAAAATAATTTTTCTAAAAACGAAAATGAAAACACTTTTGAAGTTTCATTGTGATACTTAATCAGTTTTTAAAAAACTTTGAAAATCCATCAGCTTAAGCACTTGAGTTTCTTATCCTCATCAAAAAAGGAACAGAGCATCTGATGAAATTATAATTACTCTACTGAGAACTCCGGCATTTTCACTCGAATAAATTATAAAGCAAATGTGCAAAAGGCTTTAACATAAAACAAATCCAAAGTAGTTTCACGTGTAAGCCCAACATAAATTTAGCCGAAAATAGCATCCGGATGTGGCTCCTAATGAGATTTAAGTTTTTGGTAGGAAACCTTTTTCTTCCTTTCTAACGAAACATTCGCACTTAACCCTTTTGGGAAGTCCCTTCTTTTTGGGTCCGAACACCATAAAACATCCACATATCGTTTGATGACCAAGTAGTATGTACATTTTCAGTCGTCGACCCCATTTTTTTTTCCTTGTATAGTATCCCCAAAAAACATATATAATAGTAGTGTCTGGACGAATTAATCAACCCCAAGGAACCGGAGTTGTGTTTTCTGTATTCTGCCTTGTTTCACTGGTAAGATGGATCCCTTTTGTGCGTAAAAAGTGTTTAGCTGCACCTTTTGTTCCCGCAGTAAATCACAAATCATCCCTTAGCATACTTCTAAATCAATTTATCAGATTGGGCCAGCACCTTCGAAGCCTATCGAACCCAAAATGAGCTTAACGTCAGGAGCAAGACTGATAAACTTTCGCGTACAGTGTCACCGAACAAAAACCAGACCACATCATGGGTTTTTCGGGGGGTTGAAATAGTAGATTGCGGGGGTTGCCTAAATGATAAAGGGGGGTGATTTTTCAGTCAACATTACTTTAACGTTTTGGGCTTATCTCAGTCAGTTAGACCTGCAAAATGAGTGGGTATTTCATATTGGGTCTCCTTGAGGCAATTGATCAAGTTGAACGCAAACATTTGTTGTTCCGGCACGTCCTTGAAGGTGAATAGGAACCATGCCATGCCATCGGGTACGTTTCTATCTTTCTGAAAATCAAGACGGAGCAGCAGCGATGCTGTTTACCTCATTTCCCTCGAGCTGGGGCTATGTTACCAATCCACCTTAATAAAGGCAATCTCTAGAAAATATAAGCATGCAAATCCCTCCCTCAGTGCTCCATTTCGGTTAGGCGAAAATATCTGGTTCTGCTCCGGTTTAAATTTGCCAAAATTCTCTTAATGGTCGACTATAAGATTGCCGGTTCCGATTCATTACCAACGCAGATCACATTTTTTGCGTTATGAATTGCTTCAGTAGCTAGCTACTCCTGGCCAGATGAAAATGATAAGAATAGTCCTGGAATTTTGCTCACTGGGTTTTATCTTTCGGTTTTTGGAAACAGAAAATTCTTTAAAGCGCCCGATTCTAGACTCCAATTTCCCACTTTCCAAATCCAGCCCCCAAGCACTTGAAGAAGGCACAGGGTGGATGGAAATTGAATTTCCTGGGGGAGGAATGCTGCCTCAAGCCCTTGACTGGAAACGTATTCAATTTAGCATCTGCTTTGCGTTCTAACTCTAGCCCTTCTCTTGGCCGCCGCAGCCCCAAAGAGGAAAACTGCCTACCGTTGGGATAATTTCTGAAAATTCAAGTGCTCCACCTCTGGGGGATACTTCGGGACTTGAACTGAAAGGGATATGTGGACCCCAGTTGGTCGGAGGTGGCGACAAAAACTGGCTGCACTCGCTCCTCCGGGAAAGCCCTTCCGAATGAAATCGTCTTTTGTCTTGGTTCAGGTGAAATTGTTTCAAGTACCCGGAACGTTCTAGCGACTCCCACCAAACTCCACAATTGGAGCTGACGGGTCCTTCAGTCTAAAGTCGGTTTGTTAAGTTCTCCATAGTTTCCGTTTTAATGGGGGTTACTTGAAAACTCCGAAAGTGGTTCGTCTGGCAGAACCACAGCAGTATGTGTTTTAAGGCAAAAAGTTCTCCCACTGATTAAAACGAAAACGAAAGATACCTTTAAACGTTAGCTTAAATATGTAGGTAACCAAATAATTTTTAAATAATAGACAATTTTAAAAACTAATTAACCCGTTATACCTCAACGTCTTAAAAATGACAAAATATCAGGTGCTTTGATATATAGGTTTCCAAAAATAATAATATACCTATCAGAAAATGCTTTTCATGCAACAAGAACATTTCTCTTGAAAAGAGATTTCCTTTTTTTTAATGAAATTTAAATTTCGTAACAACAGAATTGTTGCCCCTAAAATTAAATACTAGCTTTTTTAGTTTAAAAATATAAAATATTTTGAGGAGCCTCCAAATGTAGCTCGATTATGTGGGCTCCTTTTATCATATTCTTTCTATATTTTTATTTCGAGATCCTTAATAAAGTTTAATAAGTTTTCGATTTTGTGGGGTCGTTAGCTAAAATGTCCTTTAAACTTCCTTCGATTTCGTAGTATTGCTTTGATGTAGGTATTTTTAAGTATACATTAAATCGGTTCTATTTTGAAAGATCAAAAGTAAAGTTTTAATTCCAGATAATTAAATCTAACTCATTTAAGAACGTGCGTAGGTATTCACAAATAAATCACTTTTTCCACGAAGACCTTTAGCGATACTAAAAAGAAATTTGAAAATAGAACTCCACTTTTAGCAAAAATCAAAACTCCATAAAGTACAAAACATTCTCTAAATTTTGTCCGTGGGATGAAAAATAGCATCCTTACCGCGCAGAGAATAGGCAGCATTCGTAAGCTAAGTCAAATTCCAGCTTTCACAGCTCTAATTAGCCCAATGCTCCCAATTTTCCCCCAGTTGAAATTAATGAGGAGGATTTTGGACGGAATATTTGGGATAATTACTCATAAGCACGTGAAATTTGTTTGCGTAAATCTGGCCAAATCCCACATAGTTAAAAGTTCATGGGCTTCCCTTTTATTTGCCGGACTGGCCCACCATAATTCAGTTGGCTAATTCTCCCTTTACTTTATTTGCATGGAAAAATATTTTTGCCACTCTCTACAATGCCATTAGTACGCAATGATGATAATGTGGGTTTATTTTTTGGAAAATACCCAAAAACCCTCAACTAAAATAACAAATGTTAGTGGAAATGCGTTTATTTGCAATCGAGGTGAAATTAGTGAGCTTTCCCGGCGATTAATTTAATAGATATTTGAATAAATTCCATCAACAAGTTAATAAGAGGGTTTTAGAAGGGCCAGACACTTTCTTTTTTGCCGCAACTGGCCTTTCGGTTTTAAACTACTCGGATTTGTAATTGCTAATTTTGCATTATCGTATTATGTGGTGTATATTCTAATTTTAATGCAGCTTTCAAATAATTGCATGATAACGTGATAAAATAGTGAATTATATGTATGTTTTATTATGTTTGAAAGTGATATAAACTCTTCTGCGTAAGTACAATTTCATCAGAGGAATTTTCAAACTATACTTAATCAAATTAAATTTTTGATACTCTAGGTCTAGAAAGGACTCTCCACTTCTAAATTACTAACTTTTAAACTATCAATATTAAAAAATACGAAAAGGTTTAGAAAATATTAAAAACTACAACGTAGCATGATCCTCATTTTTCTCGATTTCTTGGTACATGATATTTGAGTATTAAAAATTAAAATAATTTCCTCCTCCTTACAACGAAAATAAATTTCTAGACCAAAACTCTTCCAATTTTCTAGTCAAACTTATATGTAGGTACAATAAATTCACATTTGTAATTTACCTAATAGGCATTATATACCTAAATCAAAAAATTTGGTAGAAACTCTAGTTTCGAAAATCAATAATTTTGCTGCATTCAAAGTTCAACAACCAACTTTCAAGAAACCATAAAGCGAATTCAAGAATGCATGAATAAATTTTCTTCACGTTAAACACATAAGAATTGAGGTAAATAAGCGCATATCAGAAAACAGTGATGCTCACTTCCTTCGAATGAAGTTGCAGTTGAAGTTCTCCACCTTAAGGCTCCATTTATTGGAAAATTTACCTTCCGTTGAAATAAATTTTCAACTTGGTTGAATTTTTTTCTCAAAGTAAATCGAGTGGAAATCACGTATATTTCCAGGAAAAGAATTTTTTTTTGATAAATTGTTGCGGTAATGTATGGTTCTGAAACTTTTGTTAATGGTATGCATTTAGGGTAAATTATTTTAGGTACTTGCATTTTAAGTCCTGCACTTGAAGGGAAAATAGAGATAAATTTCTTGATTGGCTATTATACCACTTTATGTTGTTATAAAAATATTCAGTACCATCGTTACGGAGAATTGTTGTTCCATGATTTCAAAAGCATCTTCGTTTTATAATTCAATTAGAAAAACTATTTAAAATTAAGTACCGAAAGTATAAAAAATCTAAATGAACAATTCATATTTTAAATTCTATAGTAGCCCATATCAACGTCTCATTCCTGAATTCGTGGTCGGAATTGTGTTATATGAAAACCATAAAAAGCGGGTCCCTTTTTAATAATGTTCATTGTTAACTTCAGTCATAACATAAGTTTATTGTATGAATACCTCTGAAGTGTTTGCGTTTCACTATCCTCCTCAGAGCCGGTCTACGTTAATGTACCCGTCGTCCTTAATATTACAACAGAAATTTCTGTGGCAGTCTGTCTCTGTTTCAAACATAAAAGGCGAGTATAATTGAATTCGAGGGACCACAATTGAATTCTTAAAACATAATTTTCTGGTTAAAGTGCACCAAAAGTGCTTTCAGAGCGATCTAATTGCGATAATGGACGCCCTCACCAAGTATGTGTGCTGCGAGTAGACCAAAAGTATGAGAACTTAATGATCTCATTCTTACTTACATTGAGCTCTTGTGTGATTTTAACTTAAAGATATCTCAGAAAGACAATTCGATTTAAGGAGCTCTTAACGCAGCACTTTGGGGACAACGAGTAGTAAATGTGTTCATAAAATTGAAATAGTATCGTTTCGGTTATGCTGCATTTTGGTTGCGTTGTTTGTTTCTTGTTATTTTTCTCCATTTTAAATCGATTTAATCTGGAAATGAAGTTAAACACTTTATTTCGAATAAAATTTTTAGCTTTTCACATTTTCTTTCGAATGATAAAATGGTGTAACTACACGTATTTTTTAATCTAGCTACTGCACTAAAGAAATTAAAATAATGCAAAATATGTTTTATATTTCTTGTGATGGTTAATATTGTTTTTAGCAGTTTTGAAATTTTTAAAATTATTGATAAAAGAGAATTTCAATAATTTTCCTCGAGAAAAATATTTTGTAAGACACGACACGACAACTTCTTTGTACAATAAAATGAGTGTAATTTGTAAAAGCAAAAATATTTCATTTGTTCGCCAACAGAACAGCATCCCAGTTCTCCAAAACAATTCAATTTAGCATCCATCAGCTAAAAGGTGTATCTCCTGGAAAGTTTCTGCCAAACTTTCTAGTTTAAGCAATATCTTCCCATAAAAACCACCGACCTCATTTGTAAAATAGTAAAAATTTTACACAATTTTTATCCCTTGTACATCGCCAGCTTTTAAGGGGATTACAAGGGACTAAACTAAAGAGGTTTACTAAGGTATATGCCGGAAATTTTTCATCATCTCTCAGACTTTTGTTGCGGTTATATAACCTAAGAGAATCAGCTTCCACCATTGTGTTCAACGCCGGCTTACTACCTTTTTGCTGTACTTATCGAAATAAATTTTCTTCCTTACCTCTTCGAATTTTTTGTGTATGAAAAATCTTCTTTTTTTGTTATCAGGAAACGAATGCACCGGATTTAAGAGGATTCTCATAACCACCTGAGCCAAAAAATGAATTTTCTCGTTTCTGCAGGCAACGACAAGGAAATGAAATACAATACCAAATCCCACTGTGGACTTTTTGGAGAAAACGTAATACTTCCGTCGAGTTCCACAAACATTTTACTGTTCCTTCAAGCAAAACCGGGTAACAATCGATTTTTCTCATTTTCAATAAATATCACTGGGACTAATTAATGACCTCCCACTTTAAATCTAAAATTGGCTGGCAGTTCTTTCGATACTTTGCCCGGCTTCAATATCTCTTATCACGAATCATACCCTCCAGTCCCGACAAATGATAGGACCACTGAATGTAAAAAGTGCATAAAAAATTATAGCCCTGCATTTTCTGACCTATAAAAGAATGGCTGATTGGAATTCGTCCGCATCTCATGCATATTAAAAAGATGGTGGTGCTGGAACGCGGTTCAACTGCGAGTATTTCCAAAATAACAGAGTTATTTTAATTCTCGCTGGATAAGCAAAATAACTTTTTATATTTTACTAATTTTTCAGATGTTCCTCGAAAACTTTTTGCGCTTGTGTTTCGAGTTGAAATTTTCGTAAAATACCTCAAAAACACAGCGCAGAGTGGGTAAATATTGTCGGTTAGTGTTTTCAAAATAATTTATCCTTTCCTGAGCACCTGTCGTGATAGCTATTCGCTTTGAGAGCTTATCGGAAAAACATTTTGCATTTTCTGGGGTATTCGAGCTGCAGAGTACTTTTTCAAGGATAATATTTTATTTTTGTTCCTACACGCGCATAAAACAGAAATTTAGAAATTTAGTCATCTAATAAAATAGTTTTGAACATTTCATAACACATTGTGCAGTTAAACCGAATATCATTATTGTTTAGTTTAAAGGTTTTGGTTTTAGTGAAATTCTAATGTTTATATACTTTTTTTCTCTTGTTATTGAATAATCCAAACTTTATAATTTAAATTATGGGAGTTGTTCACTCTATTTTCCTCAAATTTAATTTGCTAATGTTCATGTCTCATACCCTGTAGGTACCTTATACGAGTACAGTAATTATAAAAATATTGAATAAATTGAGTGCCAGGTCTTTTCAACAGTTCAAATGGCACAATTTTAGCAAAATGTTTTTAAATCCTTAAAATTTCTCCGCCTTTATTATTTTATCTAATTTGAATTAAAAACGATATTAAAAAATTGCGAAAAATATTAAAAGATAAAATTATATTTAATTTACATTTTCATTCCCCACCATAGCATAACCGAAAATATAATAATATTGTAATTAAGCAATTTTCGATGTTAATGGTTACTTCAGGACATAATTTTCAACGTGCAAGATAATTTCATGTTACTGAAAGCTTTTAATAAAATTGGTTCGATTCAACGACAGCAAGTTGTTAAAAATTAAACGTCCATGAAAAATGAATTCAATAACAAAATTAACAAATTGTAAAAACATTCGTTTTTCATGCAGACATCCTCAATAACATTAATTTGGCAAAAATCAATCATTCCCGACAGACAGGTTAAGTAAAACATGTTATATTCGGTGCAGTGATGCCTGTATGTAATTAAAATTTATAAACCCAAAATTGTATCATCATCCCATCGAGGTACAATAAATGTATTTGTCATTATGAATGATGTTCGAATCGTGAAAAATTAAAACATGATGGGTATGCTCTTTTGATGGTTATTGTAATTATGTTTGGGCAATGGGAGTTCAAAATTTACATAATACGGATAATGTTAATCGGGGCGTAATGCAGTTACTTCAACATTATTTAAATTTAAATTGAACAAATTCCGGACGATTTACAATATCTTTTCGAAATTACACTCGTTCGGGACGTGCGTAGTATATCAAATAGTACAATTTTTCACTCATGTTGAACATCATTAACATTTTAAATTCAACCAAAAAAAAACGTGGTTTCAGTTGATAAAAAATCTATTTATCCCATTAATCATTTCACGCAATTTCCGAACAGGCTTCTACTTATTCCGAGTTCCTGCTCAGCATAATTTCTGCGAGCTTACCTCCCCAATTTCTGCGAACGTACCCTTTTGTCATCACCACCGAAAATTTAGTCGCGTTCATACTGAAGACGTTCGTTAGCACCAGGTCGCTAAGCTCGGCAAACAACTGCCTAAACGAGGATGTGCCCAATTTGTATTAACATGTTGTGTCGTCCGTCTACGCGCTTAATCACATTTATGCTAATTGCACCTCATTAGTCACCTAATGATGTCCTCTTGGGAATTTTCGGGGATTGTGCTGCTCCTTAACAAGCAAACGCTTTAATCCTTGAATTTTCAAGATATGAAGATGAATTAATTATTATATTTTCAGACACTCAGCGAGGCTATGAGAGTTTTTAGTGCACTGAAGAGTTTTTGAAGTTTTCACATTCATTATATTTTCCTTTTACTCTCTGAAACTTTTCGATTAACTACAAACGAGACTTGTAATCATAAAGTTCCGATAGAACTTTCTTCGTCCTTTTATTAAACTTTAAATATTTCATCTTAAATAAAAAAATTATGTCTTTTAAAAGGTACTCGGAGAGGATGCATTTTGCATTTTCAATTTTTTACAACAGCATGAATGCATACTTGTGATAAAGTTTCTAGAAAGACTGAAACTATTTCCGTGACTTTCATATTAATTTTCTCATTAATACCGTCTTACTTTCATGGGAAGAGGAAAACATTTATTGCTTTTTATCATATTATATAGTATTAAAATTTAAATTTTAGAGCAAAACTTTAGATGGTTCCAAATCGTTTTGCGAAAGTGATAGGCAAATAAATAAAAATATTTAAATATGTAAAACATTATGAAATGTAGAAATGAAAATCTGAATTTGTTCAAAATTAACTATTTCCTTTCTTCAAAATTTTTTTTTAGAGAAACAATTGCTTTAAGTATAATATCCAATAATTATTGAGTTCGCTCAAAATATCCGATTTAAGGATTTAAATGCCAAAACTCTATAAATTTTGCTCGCATTAATTTTCCTGAATATTCGAATAATTTCAAAGTTCTCGTATGCCGTTTTAGACTCACCATTTTGAATGTTTAAAATTCGAGTGTGAGTTCGCAGCAGCAGCAACCCAAGAAATCCCATTTTATAAATTTTCGTTATTCAAAAAGGTCTATACTCCAAGTTTTGTAATCATGATTCATGAATATTTTCAATACATTCGATTTATTATTTATTGTCTTTTTTAGATATTACCTGCATTCGATTCGACGTTTTTCATCCTTTCAGCCCAAAGGAGTGGACGTATTGTCCGTCAGAGTATGTTAACCCTTTTTCAGAACAAAATAAAAAGCATTTGAATATTCATAAAGTTATTTCACATGCAATCATTTCGACAATACAAAAATATGGGGAATTCAAACAAGCTAAAAATATAAACATAAGCAACAACAGCTGAGCTCTAGCTATGCAGAGAAAAATGTCGAAAAAATTCCTCACAACTCCCATGAGTAATTTCATTCAATGTCTAAATTTTACTCGAATACTCAGAAGCTGTCTAAAAAAGTTAGCAACACTCACTCACACAACACAAACTTAGAAATTCAAATTGTTTTTCTCGCACTTTAAAAATTCCATCACGAACTTTTCCCAAGTCATTACACAGGTTTTGTCGAAAAAAAGGGATAGAAGGGAAAAATCCTGGAACAGCTTGGAAAACAAGGGTTCAGGTGAATGCAGGTGCACGAGAGATTGATTGAACTGATGACCTTCTTGCATCTAGCGAAAAATCGCTTAACGCGGACTTTGGACTCCGGGATTAATGGCGCGTATCTGTGAGCACTCAGTAAGCAGTGAAACAAGATAATTTCAAGCGCAACAGGATGCTCTAAATTTGCTCCAGTTGGTGGAAGGACACATCCCACGAAAGCCAAAAGGATTCGCGTGGGTAAACTTTTTTGTCTGAATTTGCATAATGTCCTCGAAGCAATGATGTATAAATTTATTTACAGATCGTTCCAGATTCGATTGCTTATGTACGTACCTCGGAGGATATGCAGTCAATATAGTCGAAGGACATTTATATAAAATTCTCATTGAAAGATCAACGCAAATGGAGTCCCTAGGGCCGGGAGCTGGCCAGTAATTGAGTCACACATGGACTCCATCCAGGACGATTTCAGTCTTCGAATTAATTTCAATTCATGACCTTAAAATGTGGACAGCAGCGCCCGGTTGCCTGGACTGCATCCTCCCCAAAAGGGACTCGAGCGGACCACCAAAGGGTAATATTTTTCCACGTTTTTACTACACTTATCCTTGGGGGAATTCCTAAACTTTGAGTGAGTATGCAAATTCGTTCTTTATTCCCGTACTTGGCTTCCTCGGCGTATAGTCGCTTTTTACAGAACGACCGGGCGCATTATGTGGCTCGCAAGTGTGTCTAGTATCTGCATGCATAACGACATTACTCCGCAGAGTGTCCTTTTGTAGCCGAGTTCTCGGGATATATTTCATGCTGTTGTTTAGGACTTCGGGGAAGAAGCTAGTCCCTTTTTCTGGCGATATGCCACATACACAAAGAGATTTCAAAGGATCAACAATCCCCGGCGATATAACGCTTTTCGCGGAGGGTTAGTGTCAAGGAAATTTTAAAATGGTTACATGGACCACTCCTCTCAAGAAAGGAATACCGAGCGCAAAATGCATTCATGGACGCGCTCTTATTTAATAATTCAAAGATAACGTCACAGTTTAGGACTTCGTAAGTACATTGTCAGCTTTTCGCTTGATGGTTTCAACTTCTTAAAGAATTTGAAAGTTCCTGATAAGTTGAGAAAGATAACGTCGTTCAGAGACTTTCGCCTCGTGAAGTCATGATGAGTTTGTTGAGTGGCATCATTGCAACTTTGTCATGAACCACTAAAACGGAAAATTTTTTATAGTGATTCACAATTTTGCAAAGAGTGTATTTGAAGAATTTTTAGAATCATTTTCACTTCTCAGTTTTGAAGAATAATGGTAGGTAAATACTTCAAAAAAAAAAAGATATAAAGGATTTTTATCCTATCTCCTATATGAAGAATAATTTAATAGTAAAATTCATTTTTATCTATTTTTATCATAAATGTGTCGTAACTGAACATTTTTGATTTCGGCTGAAAAGATAACCATCATTACTTTATTACGAAATTGATGTCAATTTATAGGAAGTTAGCAAGTAGAACCGGATGATGATAATCAATCCCATTAAGTTTTAATGTCAAGTCATCAAGTCATCTTACTCAGCACATTTTCTTAACTTGTCACAGCCACATAATCCAAAAAAAAGCAAGAAATTTCGGTTGTTTCTTGCTATTTAAGACTAAGTAGATCCAATCGGCTCATCATAAATTTTAAAAAGTTAAACATGAAAAAGGTCAGAAAAGTGTAAATTAAAATGAAGCTGTTGTAAGCGCTTCTTATCCAATTTTTGTGGGATTTGAAAATTTTAAAAGAAGCAAGTTTTGGAGAAATATTTTTTGACTAACGAATTCAAGAAGGGATAGAATATGATTTAATTCATTAAGCCTAATCTTTAAGAAATTTATTTAAAAGTTAATACCTTAAATTTTTAGGGTCGATAATTTCTAAGCGTTCTTTTGTTAAATTTGTAGGAAAAAATTAATTCGCTTATTTTTACAACCATAATATAAATAGAAATGATTCAAAAGTGCCGCACATTGCACTCAAACTTGACTCAGCATCAGCACCAAGTTTCCTATTTATTTGTTATTCATAAACCAAAAGTTTTGTAAGTAAGTGAAAAACTAGTCGTATTCCGAAAACATTTAAAAAAAAAATACATAATGCTCTTTATTGAAGGAACGTTGAAACTTGCCACTTAGAAGTTGTAAGCAAAAGCAAGAACTTCTCTATGAACTGCAGAGTTACGACCCAAAGCCTCTGAGGACACTCGTTTTCCTCCGACCAGTGCCGGAGTGCTCACAACCCTTAAATTGCTGACACTCAAAAGTTTGTCCTTCTGTAAAGTGGCGACAAACTCATACCGCGTGCCAATAATTCCGCTGACAAAAACGATAATTTTTGAATCGAAAAAGTTTCCCCATTTCCACACAGTCAGGATTTATATATATTTTTTTTCTTTATCTTGCAAATCTTTTTAAAGTCTTTTAAAGAAGTCCGAAAAACAGAGGAGGAGCATCACGTCTCTGAGGAAGTTTGTTCCAGGCATGGAAATGATACAAATTGCATGGCGGATATTCAAAAAATGTTAAGAAGAGCAGCATAAAGTGGCAGGAGCATAGCCTCAGCGCTGAATATGTTCATGCAATGAAAACAAACATTGGGATTGGTGTTGCTGATTGTAACGCTCGGGTGGTCGGACTGGGGAGTCTATGGCACGGTGAATCTATTCAGTCTGTGCGAAACAATCCTTTTCTTTATGTGAACAGACGAAAAATAAAGTAAAAAACAAAATAAAAATAAAATCATCCCTGCAGGAGGGCCGTGATCTCATTACGTTTGCATTGCTTCTTGGAAGAGATCTCTTCCCCCCAAGATGATGTGCCGGAGACACCACCCAAGAGACCTTTGGTCGCCCAAGTAATTAAAGAGTTTTTACAGGCAAAACTTTTGTCATCTTGATTTACGACACCCCTTTGACTCGATGTGAACGGTTGGGTGGGTTCGCCTCGAAGACCAACGCTTTTCCAAGATCTTTGAAAAATGACCTGTTCAGCGTATGTCCTTCTAAAGAACTTTCAACTCTTTAGCATCGTTTCACTGTCGGACAACTACGGATAATGTCTTTTCACTCCACCCTTTTTAATTGCTTCAAACTGCTTGTTTGTCTTGAAGAATTGAACGTTTTAAAGATGGAGTTGACTTCCGGTGGGTTAAGTTATTAAAGGAGGTACCTTTAAAACAAAATTGAAGCTGCGGAATTTTGCACCGAAAAATCCCCAAGCGAACCGATGTTGTAGGCCAATCAAATTAGAAAACGTTTCGACGATTGAATTTTAAAAGTCGCCCCAGGGAATATTTTATGGTTCGTCATGGATCAATAATTGTGGGGATGACAAAATAAAAATATTTTTTTTTTCTACGTTCCTCTGGAGCATACTCCAAGATCAGTAAACATTTGGTTTCAAATACCTGCACTCTCAGGTACTTTATACCATAATCCATACCGGGGAAATCTGGCTCCAGAAATATAATACTTGAAAATATTTGCATCGCCCATCCGCTTCGATGGTCTGCCCTCACATAGAGCGGTTTTCCACAGGAACGCCCCCAACGTGTCTGAAGTGGAACCAGCTGAGTGCAATTTTTATTTGATATTTTTTTCTGGCTTTCCATAGAAGATTTTAACCGTCTTTTGAAAATTTATCGAGTCCCCGGGCACACACCACACGGACTCCTTCGGGCTGTCTTCTGCTTTTTATTTGCACAGCTTAAGTCCCCGACAAATTCTATTGATTACAGAACCCCACCCGGACTCCACCCCCGCCGACGATAGGAGATTTTGAATGATTGCAGAGTTGGGGGCTCGATGCGACAGACAGGCACATTGTTTGAGGCTACACCATGTAAGCAAAATCCGGGCTTTTCGGGCACTGACAGTCTAGATTGGGATTCTTTTTTTCTAAAAACGAATGAGCAGGGAAGATGCCCTGCCTTTGACAAAAGTCCCAATGATGGCCTAGGGCAGGTTAAACTAGGGTTCGGTCTTTTGAAAATTCTGCTCAAAGTTAAATATAAGATTCTGGCGTAAAAGAAAAAAAAAGAAGAAAGATTGCTTTCATGGCAACGATTTTACTTGGACTTAAAGGGTTGCGACCGAAGAACCGCTCAGATGAATTTTATCGTGATCAATCCATAAAACTCTTGCGTAATCAGTCGTTTGATTTTCTGAGTCGATGCCTTTCGAGATTTATTGTTATCGTCCTTTGTTTGCTTTGTAGATGCTTTTTTTTCTTCGACTTTAAATAAAAACATTTTCAGCTTCCTTTCAATAATCCTTTCTGTGAGACTCCTAAAGCTTCCTTGGATTTTAAGGATACGTTGTCTCAGCGTTATTTGCCAAGACAATGAGTTGCTTTCAGCTCGCTGGATGATGAGGGACGTACCACTATTTATAGTAATCCATGGTAAACTGTTTATTTACCAATTTCGGATTTGCATTTATTTGTCTAGGTCCACCCTGTCTATTTTGGCTTGCCATTTCGATTTCTTTTGACGGGTGCAACAATGAATGGTCTTAGTTACAACTATGCAAATTTATAAAAAATTGCTTCCTCGAAGATGAGTTACATATTTAAATAAATAAAAAAAAAGGTATAATGGAATTCCTTCAACAAAATAAAGAAAACTTCAAGTTTTAATTACCATCAGTTTTATTGCGTTTATCGGTACAAATTCAAGTTCAAATAACTTTTCAGTTAAATGGCTTTGCCCAAATAGATCATTCCAATAAATTAATCTTTATAAAATCCTAAAAGATTCGATCACTGAGTACAATTGGAAAAAATGAAATGCGTCGATAACAATAACTTTGCTTTTTTTATACACAGCTTAATAATTCCTTGTGCGACTGCTGATGCATCTGTATAACAAATCCTCTTTATCTTATTGCTATTTAATTTTTAAGAGAGCATTTAATTTCATTATGTATTAATTTTTTAAAGATTTTTTTTTTCTTGTTTAGTTATTTTATTTTATTTTAAATCGAATTTTTAGTGTTTAACTTTAATTCAGAGTCAATTCTCGCCAAAAATATTTACAATTATTCATCCAATATATGGAAAGGTCGAAGAATTTCGTTCAGTTAGAATCTATCTAGCATTGTTTTTTTAGGAATTTTTTAAATTCCTCTAAAATCGTAAACATTAAAAATCAAATAAATTATATAAAAAAATTCAACTAGATTTTACTCGCTAAAAATGTACATTGTATCCCTAATAGTAGAATTATTTTCTTTGGTTAAGCACTGCTTGATATATTTTGATATTTTCGAGATTTTTTTTATTCGCTGCACCTAGGGTCCGCTGTAAAAAACTTTCAAGAATCCGAAAACACCTAGAACACACACATGACGCCGGAAGTGTTTCTAATAATTTTTCTCCTAATGAGTACGTACACAATTCCTTGGTTGGTTTTTTTTTATCGTTACATAAATTCTCTATTCTCTATTTACACTAAAATTTGTTTAAATAGTAGAATTGTGGAGATTATAACTACGTTAAGTATCACCTTGATCAATACTAGTCAAACCGAGGTGGTGATCTGTTCTACTACCTGGATTGGTCGAGCCATGGCCGAGGAGGGCCGCTGGTACCTATTATATCTATCTTCTGTGTAAAAATTTTGATTCCAAGGGCAGGTACAGAACTGGGATGTGTAAGCGAGTCCTTCCGGGACACTGCGACTTCTAGACGGCTGGGTTGGCTGGTAAGCAGCTACTGGGGTTGTTGTATGGGTAGGAGTTTCACATCTGAAAATAAATTTAAGAAAGAATTAATTTTGGATTTCAAAGAATGCATATTTTTCCATTACACTTAATTTATTAAATCTTATATATTTTTTAAGCAACCCGAATTCAAATCGACAAACATAGATCAAATACATACTTGCTTTATTGTTATTATATAAATTGACAAGATATATGCCTATAAACTATAATTAGTATCAAGGTCTTTTATCTCTTTATCATCTGTGGAAAGTGATGTTGAAAACACTTTTAAAAATTTATTTCTGTGCAAATTTGCATAACTTTTTCATGGAATTCTTAGATAAATCTTTTTTTAAAACTGGTATTATCGAAATTCAAACATTTTTCCGTCATGATTCATTATTATCGTTACTGCTTATTCCTTATGTTACTTAATGTAAAATAATACGTAAATTGAATAAACGGCTCTTGAGTGATAAGCACGCTATCGGACAAACATTCAGAGTGACCTTGCGTTTTATAATATGTAGATATAAGGGTTTCTTTTAGCTTCTTGTTCGGTCTAATAGATCAATATTTAACTCTATGTAGATCTAATAGAAATCCTTCCGAAATTTCAGACTTCTAATCAAATCTGTGAACAACACAAGCAGAGTTATATTCCCATTTTTTGAGAATTAAATTTCCTACAAAAAAAGTTCCTTAATACTAAATATACCATTATCGGTCAAATTGACCGGGGTGTAAGTATTTGCGAAAACTTTTTACCTTCAATTAGACTACAATTCGCCTTAATAATTCTTTTTTCTCCGTTTATTCGACTCTTCACGATTTCTTGCCTTAAAAAATAACAAATATAACTTTCATGAAAAAACCTTACAAATGTCGCCGGTAGTTTTAGTGTTAGTACTAAATTCTGAAATTTATTAGTTTCACGAATATTACTTTAAAAATTGATGTCGGTAGATTCCATGGAATAAATTTTACTCCATTAAATTTACAAAAATTAATATGTAAATATCAAAAATGGACTTAACTGCATTAGCTTCTAAATTTAGTAGATCGACTATTTAATTTTGATAAAGTTTTGATACGGAAAACTGTTTTTTTTAGCAGCAAAAAAGGTAATCTGATTGCATTTTAAAACCGGTCGAGTTTCACGATACACCTGCATCCTAATTGATGCAGTTTAAGGTGAAAATGCAAAGTGGAAAACTAACTCAGCATCAGCAACTTCCTTTGAGAGATTGCGGGGAAAAAGCCCGGGCGCGGTATTTGCATAATGAGTCCCCCGCCCCTCGCAAATGTTGGAGATTAAAGCGCCACTTTAAGCGCGAACAATAATTCTCAGGTTGAATTCTAACTCCGGGCACATTAGCAGCTTAAGCTCCCCCGAGGGATTTGCAATGTACAATTAGGTTAAATAGCTGCGCTTACAGCGCACCCACTGATCCGCGCAAACAACCCCCTGGCCCCGTGGCCCAGAAGCAACACCATGCGAAAACAACTGAATTTCGTCTTGGCTGCACGGCCCCAGGTATCGATCGGCGGCCGTTTCGTGATTTTAGAAACAAAAAGTATATAATCCTTTTTCTGCGAATCCGACGGCTGGATTATAAATAGATTACCTGTGCAGTTGGGTCGAAAAAAAAAATCCCTTACCTGGAATAGCACCTGTTGGTCGTCGCGTAGGCGTGTGTGCAATCGTGGCCACAAGCCTCGCGGGGTGGAAACGCAAAAGATAGACTCTTCTGCAGTCGCCGGCCCTGCTGTCGGCCGACGCTTCCCGTGACCGGGGCCCCTCCGAAGCCGAGCCCCATCTGGCTGCCGTAGGAGCACTGGACCCCATAACATCCGGATGCGGCGGGGACAGTGCCGCCCGCAGCACCATTTAATAAATTATGTCGAAAATGATTCACATACGACTGGGGGTGCTGGAGATGGCGGTGGTGCTGATGGTGGAGCTGCTGTCCGTGGTGGTTGATCGTTCCGCAGGGGCCGTTTGTGAGGGTCGTGTAAGGGCTGTACCACTGGCCGCACCGGGCCACGTTCGAGTAGCTCCGGTTTAGAAGGTCCGGGCACTCGCTGTTCATCGCGGTGCAGTGCGATGTTATCGATCCGTTCCCCGAATATTTGGTCAAATTTTGACGGCTCCCCGATGGATAGCCGATGAAAAACATGAGAATCGCCGAGATAGCAGCCGCCGCCGAGCAGACGTAGTACCCCGCACGACCATATTTCGTCGATGAATCGTTCAGAAAAGATGTCAGCGGTACCCCAATTAACACTGGTATCGATTCGGCTCCTTTAATGAATCCTTTAAGTACAAAAACAAGTAATTTAATATAAAAGACATTTTTAATTTATTTGCAAAAGAGCAATCATGTTAGGTGATAAGTTACAATCAAATATGTGATAACAACTTTAGGTGATCACTTTAAGTGATAGTTAATTTGGGGTCTCTTCTGAGATTCGATTCACGTATAAAAATGTACTCGGTTTTAAAAAACAAATGATTCTACATACCTTCTTTTTTCTTCCCATTTTGCATTCTACTTCTTCACACCTATCTCACAAAATGCTCTTTCACTTAAAAAAAATGAAGTAAATGAGTAATTCACCGTATACCAAAAATATTCACACTAGATGAAAATCAAAATCAGATTTTTCAAATGTCATTCATTTTGCACGTGAATCGGATCTCAGAATAGGCCTCATTAACTTTCTTCTTTTAGACATTAAAACCAGTTTTAGTTTGAACAGAAAATTTTGCACTGATTTGATGAGTAGTTACCTATATAAGAACAAATTTTGTTTAGCGAAAATGAAATCAAATTGCCTAATTTTATAACCAATTTGCGTCAAAAGCTTAATCCAAAAATTAATCTGGTTTAAGATCTGAATTTTGGATGGATAAATATCGTGATCATTTGATTTAATTTCTCAAATTTTAAAATCTTGATATGATAGATAGGAACATGAAAAAACCCAAACCCATTATTATATTTATTTTAAATAAGTTAATTGATTAAACTAAGACTTTTTCAGATATTTAAAGTAAATATAGATAACACTTTAGGGAATACCGAATTGTTAAAAGGAACTTTGAAAAATTATTTCTATAAATATATGTATTTCTATTCGAAATTGAGAAAAATAAGTATAATAGAGTCTTCGCATTAGTGTTTTTGTTAAGAAAATAAACTATTTTGCCAAATCCCTACCAGTGGAATTATAAAATTTCATTGTAACTTTTTAATTCTAAAGCAGGGTGTAGATAAAAATACATTTAATATGGTGCATTTCATAATGTAAGTTAAAGAGCTGAAGTTTTAAAGTTTTGTTCCATTTAAAATCTATTCATATTATTCACATGCTGCAACTGAAACTTCCCGAGCGTGAGAGCATTATGCAAACTTATTCACTTTTCGTCTTTCGCAGTTTAAATCTTAGTGACATATGCAGCTTTACACCTCTTCATAAGTTTATATGAAATGGGTGATTGTTGGTTACTAAGGGTGTCGTTTATTTCGAGTTTTGGATTAACTTACTGACTGGAACAAGTAGAAAAGTTTCCCTGCAATACATTTTAAATTTCCTTCATCTGAGTACGATTTAGTCTTTTAATTACCTTCCCTATGCAGCTTATAAATTTTCACTTTAAAAATGCAAAGCGTTGTGCAATTAATATATTTAATGTGACTTTTCGCCTACTAAAGTATTCTAGACTAATTTAGTGGAACGAATTATACCAAACCTTGGAATACTGCTGTTTTTACAGGATTTTAAGGGATTATCCGAAGGTTTTTGGTTTGTTTGCACTTACCCCACGCTTTGGTGAAGTATTTGGTGCGTATCCTTTCCAGTGCCAGCATTTTCAGGGTGTACCGAAAGCCGCCGAGCCCGATTCCATACATCCAGGAGAGGATGCACAGGTTGCGGTAGCCAAACACCGCGGATAAAATTAGCATGGACACGGCCGTGATAACGACGGATATCTGGAATTGAATTAAGAGTACTTTAGTGCTTTTGCAGAGCTAACCAACCACCCTGCATATGGAGTGGATAGACCACCCTGTACTGAAATATAACGCGGTCGCGGTAATATGCTGATTTCGACGTTTTCCCCGCTGTTAATGGATCAAGTGAGTCGTTCCGCGCTTAGTCGAACTGTTGATGCCCGCAATTGGGGAGCATCCTTCCAGAGCGCGGTCTAACAGCTGCTTTGCATGAAATTGGATCGGTTTAATTAAATATTTACAGCGGGTTGCGCACTTATAGCAAGAATTGCGCTCTTTCATGTGATCCCATTTGTTGGACCACGCCAAAATTCATTGGCCTTTGCCTTAATTATTTTTAATGAGGTTAATTAAAACAGCGGACGCCAAATGAAATCTATTGGTCTCCCGAGAGCATCGCGGTAGAAAATAATTAAACCGCGAGAACTTAGAGCCATTGTACCACAAAATTTACCACTCAGAGCCACTCAATATCGTTTGATTCTTTAATTATGACGGTGAAAACCCACCGTATCCCTTTACCCCTTACTTGCCCTAAACCCCCTTGATCATTGTTGTCTTGTGGTAGGGAAATCAAAAGTCGGATGGGACCTCCCTTTTACCCTATTTTACAGAGGCAATAAGTTTAAGGAATACTAATTCATTTCAGGCCTGAGTGGTTTTGAGGGATGGCCAGAAAAGGGCTACATTTTAACAATAATGGAATGGAAGGCTAGTTGAATTTAAAGTAAATGTAAATGTATTATAAAATAAGTTTTATTATTTATTATTAACGTGTTTAAAAAGTACATACAATATTAACGATTCACTTCGTATTTCGGTTTGTAATTTTCAGGAATGTAAAAAGCGTTTTCATTAATAACATTTTTCATATTTAATATTCTGTTGGTGAGCGCTGGTCATCGTCAAAAGAAGTTGAAAGGTACAAAGTTCTATCAAAGTAAGTAAAGAAAAGTTTTAATATATTAAGTTTAGTTCCATAGAATTCGAAACTAATTTTTTTTACCCAATTCTATAAATACATTTATGTTGTCCGTCACCAACAGAAATCTTTGTCGTTCTAAAAAAAAAAACTATTTAGACATCTTGTCCAAACATTTAGAACGAGTCTTTGATTGAATTTTTCAAAGTTTTCTGAACTTGTCGCCTTAAAACTTTTTTAAAAAGGAAATTGTCTCTGCTTTGACTTGCGGAAGAAAAGTGTATTAAAAATCCAACAGTCCGCCCCACCCACTTAGGTTTGAAATCTTTTAGGGTTTTCAAAATCTAATGAAAATTTTCTTTTATAAAATCCCTTGCACATCGTTAATGATGTTCTAGGTAAATCTAAGAAGTCCTTATTAAAAAAGGTGTAGAACACGGCATTTCTAATTGTCTCCACCTTGGTTCACTTCGTGAAGATTAAATTTGCATAGTGCAACAAGGTGCAGAAAAGAAGAAGAGCTGAGGTGGAATCAGAAGGGAAATTTGCCCAGGAGGATGTCCAAACGGCGCAACATTGCTGTCGAGGAACTTGTTTAAAACTTTGTCCCTTTGTAATGTGTCTTTTTGTGCAGACGAGACATCCGTTGTCGTTAGGAAGACGTCCTCAGTACTCAGAAGTGAACCAGCCACAAAACGAGCAGTCTCATTAAAGTATGGAAATGAGCAGTGCCTGCAGAATGAGTGGCCATCAAACGCAATTGTAACAGCGAAACTAATTCTGGCGAGCCATGGAACCATGTCATCTTCTTTTCATTGATGGTTTAATGACTCCAAATGCAACTAAGACATTAAAGTAGGGGGAGGGCACCCGATCCCTTTCTGGGGCACCATGCAGCAACGAGTCAATACACCGGTGGTGCCCCCCGTCAATGGGGGACGCCACACAGAATAGACCCATTACTTTTGATGTGCTGAGATAAAAGCCACGTCCTTGGCCATGCACAAGATTGATTTCTGCTTATAGTCGTATCTCAGCGAGGGGAATGGGGGCACCAACCCCTCCATCCCCACCCTACAATGAAGATAGATGGTCTGCAGTTAGGAGGTGACAAATGGATTAATTTCCCGTGGAGGAAGATCAAAGTGCTTCCAGAGCTCGGGTAAACAAGTCATTACTTTAGCTGTCTTTGGGTTGTAATTGATAAGTCACTGGGCCGCGCCTTAAGGAAGATTAAAATCGCGTCAAAAAAAATGCGAGCGCCCTTCTCAATTTTAAATCAATAGGGATCCTTTTTCTCAACTGGGTATTCAAAAGAACCTTTGTTCTATTCAGACGTGTCGGTTTGGTTGCCTCCGGAGCTAAGATTGGTGATTGTCTCACTCCATAGACTTTCATAAATAATTGTAATATTCATTCTATTCAGCACAAACAATAATTCCCAGAGCTATACACGAAACCTAATTAAACAATTTTCTTTTTCAGAATGATAGAAAATTTTAATTTTAATGAAATTGGGCGTTTAGCTTATAATAGTTATTAACGAATTAATGTAAATTATAATTTTTTTTTAAGCAAAAGAACATTCGAAACGTTCGATTATCTAATCGGTTAACGTTATGAAACAAGTCTATTTTTTTAATTTCTTCAACTAAAACAATTGGAATTAAATTAACTTTTTATTCTAACTTCATTTCATGCATTCATATCATGTAATGGAAATAATAAACTTTAGTAATTATCATTTTCTCGAACATGTATCGACCTTGACACTTTGAATTTTATTTTTATACTAGAATTTCAATTCTTATACTAGAAAAATCGACCTTTATATGGTTTAAATTGAGACCGAGCTCAATGACTGAAATAAAATTAAATTGAGCTTTTTCTCAGTTCTTAAGCATATGATACAAATAGGTTTTATGTTGTTTTCTCTTAAAATTAACATTTTTCTAACAAAAAACATTCCGTATCACGAAATGAAAAATACATAAACCTTATAGAACCATTTTATCGTCTGTCTGTCTTTCTGTCTATCCGGCAAGATTTTTTATCTTAGGGACGGTTAGAGGTATTGAGTTGAAATTAATACCAAATACTTAAGTCTAAAGCCTGATAATCCTTTAGCAAATTCAAGATTCTAAGTTATTGCAACAAAAAAATGGGGCATTTGAAAGCTTATTGTGATACTTGTTCATCTTTTTTAATGCTTGTTAAGGCAATTATTACTAAATATAAATTGCAGTTTGAGTAGAGGAGGTATAAATACTATGTTAACAGATTTTTTACAGCTTTAACATGTAAACCTATTTAGAACGTTTTATATTAGAAATGAGAAGTTCTCCTATTTTCCAACATGTTTCTATTTTATAGATTTATAGGCTTTGACGCTGGTATACAATTGTTGTAAATTTTAAAAAACGCTTTATTTGTGGAATTATTATTATTTTTTTTTTTTTCTTTCTTTATAATTTCATCCCACAGGAGACGTTCCCCTTAGACTCCGTAGCTACACAACTTCACTACTTCCACTCTATTTGCACTTAAATAAAAAAAGTTATGATTCCGTCAGGTCCGTTCAAGCTCTTGAAATTCAAGATTCGTCGTCCCTTAGAAAATTTATCAGCGCAAAGAGGGCGTCGGGCGAGGTTTTGGCCTAACTTATTTATACAAGTAATCGCCATTAAAAGGCACACGCCTGGTCGGCCGGATATCCACTTACCTGGCAAACGTATTGTGTTTCGACACAGATATCCTTGTACCCCAGACGACATGTTTTATTTATGATTGACCCACTGGAGACAATGCCGAGTGCTATTGAGAGCCCGAGAAACGTCTGCAGCAGAACCAGATCCTGAACGTCGTAGCCTTCTTGGGCGCCGTGGAACGACTGCGAAAGAAGGCGAAACCATCGGTTAGAACTGGTGAAGCTGGGCAATGGAGCCTATCAGAGCATGTATGATTCCGCCTACTATAAAAAGAAGGATCTGGGGCGGGAAAGATTCCCCGTCTGGAACAAGACTTACCATAAAAAAGATGGGAGAGTAGATCCCAACGGCTGATACTGAGGACGTAATAATGAGCATCCTCACTGTCGACGACTTGAACGGCGTGAAGTCGATGAAGGGGGGCTTCGGTGACCTTATGTGGGTCTTCTTTTCTTTGACCTAAAAAAAAAAACAATGAAGATAACCCGACGCTTAATATCAACATGAAGAAAGCCGTCCGCCTTTACGTGGCTTGACCCAGATGTTCCACCTAAAACCTTGCATAAAACATGTCTTCAGGGCTGATTTTGCGGTTACTAGGTGATTTTCAGATTTGATAAGATTTTTGGGGTCCATTCTCGCAACCTGAGGCAACGAGAGGATTACAACTTTAACAGCCCCACCAGGTTACCCCGACCAACCAACCCTTGAATGGTTTATCGGCAGTCACAGCTCAAGTTGAGTTGAAACAACTAACCTCTGGATATCAGCAATTTTTCAACAGAGTTTTACTGTCTGGGAACAGGGGAGCGAGTGGGAGTTGGAGTTGGATTCTGATATTTTAGTTCGACATCAACAGCAGATGGAGTTCCAAACATACAAGAGATATGTTCAGAACAGTTTGTCAACCAGCTGGAAAATGAATCGAAGATAAATTCTCGGGTTCGTTGTTATGCTCCTGGCAATAAGCTTTATCTTTTATCTCTCGAATTTAAAGTGAGGCAGGAGGAAAATAAAATTTGAGGTCAATGGAATTGGATTTATCAAATAGTTCAAAAAATTTACTTGAGGAAAAATAATCGTGTTGGGGTATATTAAAAGAGCACTTTGTTTTTAAATTGAATCAGGTGAACCTTATTTTTTTTTTAGAAGTGTTAAATTTTAAATCCAAACATTTTTGAATTATTGAGAGTTGATCGTGCACTCTAGGGTCTTCGAACCACATTTATTTACATTTTCAAAAAGAAAAATGTTCATAGGTACACTTATGGAGAAAAAACCACTGAGGTGATAAAAGGACATTTTTGAACAGACAAAAAAAAACTAAATCCAGACGAATTTTAAAATATTTATAGAAATTAATTTTTTTTACCTGTTTTTTTGGCGAACGTTGTGGGTCTATTTTTTTTAAATAAATATTATAATAGACCGTTTATATACATATTTTGGAGATGCAAATATTGCCATATGCCGAATGGGAAATGCCGTTTTGATGGGTGTTTCAGCATGATAATGACCCGAAACACACTTCGAAGCTGGTAAATGAGGATAGGCTTCAAATCTTTGATTTGCCGGCTCAATCACTAGATTAGAATCCTATTGAAAATTCTTAAACAGACTCGCTTTTTAAATTATTTTAATTCAGTTGTGAATTTGTTACACAGTCAACTATTTGTAATGTTTCATGAAAGGATAAAAAAAAGGATATAGGACAAACTTACATTAGGTTTTTGTTTTACTGAAATGGTTGCTACATATTGTTTTGCACAACACTATATATTTTGTCCATAAGTGTAGGTTTTCTTTCATTTTCTGTTTTTTTTTCCAATAAGAATCAGAAATGAAATAGTAGTCCTTCTTTCAGTTTTTTTGTTTCAAAATATAAACTATTTTTGATATGCTAATCGAAGTTATTAGAACCCACGAAATAAATACCTATATATTTTTGAAAACTAATTATTATCTTTGGAAGGTTATGAAATGAACGAACGGACATTTTTACTAGTTTTGGGGATAATACCTTCACTTGTCTGTGCCTTTACATAATTTCAATACGAATAAATGATAATAACCCCAATTTTTCTCTCATCCAAAACTATAACAATTTATAAAAGTTAGGTTTAATGGAGCCATAACCAATCTAATTAAGACTACCTCAAGGAAAGGTTTTCCATTAAAGCCCCAAACACGTCGCTATCTCCTTATTAGCCTCATCATAATTACGGCTTCATTTGTGGGCCGGAAAACTTTCTCCAGCACCTCCTATGATGCAGTAAAATAAATTCTCTCCCTTTTGCTTACGATTATGTCTCCATTTATAGGAAGAATAAAATCATTAATTCGTTGAAATGCGGCTCCCCAGGACGACTAAACTAATCCCATTTATCGGGGACTAAAAGAAATTGAGAAGGCACGAAAATCGACTCCGGAAGAAAATACCAAAATCGATGATTACTGCGAACAAAATCTGGGCATATTGGGGAGCTGCAGGACTTTTAGTCATTATTACCTTTTTCCGCTGGTTTTTCAAATGCTGGATTGCTCTCCTCTGGGGGTGGTAGAGGGAGGCCGGTCGGTAGAGCAGACCCATGAAGAAGCTGAACGAAACGAATCCAGTAATTGCTTGCAGACCTAATCTCCATCCCATTTTCCTGCGAATTATATAAAAGGAAATAATTGAGGATTTCCTGCACAAATCTTTCCGTTCCATTTGCAGATATGCTGAGGTAGGTGCCTTTCGGGCGCCAGGACTGTGTCATGCAATTTGTCCTTAATTTTACTCGAGCTTGGCACCTATTCTTATGCAAAAAAACCTCGCTATTTTGCACTAATGACAAGGAGGCGACGAACTGGATTTTAAATGCTCCCAGGGCACTCTGGGACGCACCGAGAGGTGCTCCAGTTAACATACTTACAAACAACTTCACTTTCTTTACTTTCAACTCACCCGACACCCTCCTTCAGGATGACGGAGAAGAGGGCTATCCCGACACCTTCGCCTGACATTGTGATCATTTCGACAAATTGACGCCGCCTCTTGAAGTAATGACCCAGCATCACGGTGGACGCTTCTCGCACCATCGAGGCTCCGATCCCCATTACAATTCCTGTCCAGGTCAACCGGTGATAAATTGCCCGCCGAGAAGGATCAGCAAAAAGATAGAAACAAGAGAAGCAAAAATGTATAAGAAAATTCACTCAGATTAATTAGCGAATGGACGAGGTCTAATTTCGCTCTTTCAGGTTTGTTTTTGTTGGACAAATAACCTACGGGTGTCTTGAGCTAATTTGCGACCTAAATGACCAAGCGACTAATCCTTAAAAAATCCCTTCATAAACCTTGCAAATTGAAAGAAATTGCACCTCAAGAAAGGCATTTTTTTTTTCTTAAGAAACAGTGAGTAAGAAGTAATTAAATGAGGTGCTTTCAAGTATTTACTTAAATATAAAAACATAAATCTTAAGAGGTAAGGAGAATATTGCAAAATTATCCTTTATAAAAACGATTCTTAAGAAATACTTTCTATTTATTTAAAAATTATTAATCTCTCTTAAGCGTATTAAAATTGTAAAATATCGTTGTCCTAAATCAAACGAAACATAATCGAAATATTCAAAACATTTTAAATTTTATGAAAATAAGTTAGAAATACAAATTTATAATGGTACTGATTTAAACAAGCAGTAATTTATTACAGTTTCGGTTATTATGACAATTCAAATTGTATGTATGCGATAAAATTTGAGCAGTAAAAAAAAATGAAAACAAGAAGTATGTTAAAATGAGTGGAAAATGAATAGCTCAAAAGTATTTGAAGAAAATCTAATTGGGCAGTAAAATTATGTTAAATGGGCAGTAAAATTGAGATGGTAAAATAAATAAAGAATACTACCCTATGCATTTTTCACAAATGACTTTTTACGCGGACATTTTTTTAATACAAATGTCATCGGATGACAAGATCATGACACACAAAAATTTTCAAAAAAGTTTGCCTCTTAAATGTCCTAGGACTGCTCCTTTTTTTTTTGTGCGAACGCCGAGAGATATGTATAATGATTAAAAAACGTAAATGTCCGTTTGAGAACGCCCCTGATTCGAGTTAATAAATTTTTAGTCTAGAATACCACTAATTACAATACTAAGTAAAAACCCAGTTTAATTATATATTTATTTATGTCCTCTATGTTTATTGCTGTTTCAGTTTCCCTAATAAATAGCAATGTACGTCGGAACATATATTTTAATTAAGGTTATCTCTTTTATCTCAACTACTGAAGTTAGAAAATTTTACAAATTCAAAGAGGTTTTTTTCAAAGAAAATTTTGAAGGCATGTCACCCACATACACACAATTCTACCATTTTAATAAGGCTG
This sequence comes from Machimus rusticus, assembly GCA_951509405.1. Lineage (NCBI taxonomy): Eukaryota > Metazoa > Arthropoda > Insecta > Diptera > Asilidae > Machimus > Machimus rusticus. The sequence goes on along the minus strand of OX608052.1, from coordinate 35,824,787 downwards.
TGCTAAAACCACTTGAGAAACATTTTCAAAATTACCCTTGTAAAATTAAACCTTTCATGCTTTGAGGTGGTATGTAATTCAGTTGCGACAACGTGAGGAAGGTAAACATGGGTTAAAAGGTATATTGGGAAAACATTTTGTTTTTCACTACTTCCTTTAAAGCTCTAAAGTAACCGTGTGTTTTGTGGGACGCCAAAACAATTTTAGGCACTAGGGCGTTATCATGTGAAGGGTGTAAATTGTAAATAGACTCTGAATTTCTTTTTGAAAATGTGTCTAAAAGTTTTAGATATCTTATTTTTGTATAAAACAATTTTCTATGTATGTATCTTAAAAGTATGTTATCTAAATTCAGGCATTCACTTATAGATAAGAACGACGTAAAGAGTGAGAATTCAGAAGTGGGGTGTTAGTTATTTGAGTGCCTACCTAACGACACCATCCACCTAAGTACCTACATATATGATATTTCTTCGGAGCACCCTATTCTTGAGGGTGATTTTTCGTGTAGGGCTAAGGCTTAACACTCAAAAGGGCATTCCTAATGTGACTTTAATTTGGGGAAGAATTTGTGTCTCCATCCGGTGCTCCCCAGCATACCAAGAAGTCAGCCCATCTAAATCTAGCTATAGTCAGAATCTAGAAAGGGCTCGAAGGGTATTGATTACTCACACTTACCGTAGCTGAAGGCAACTTGGTTCAAATGCGTGGCGAATGATGCAAAAAGAATTCCAAGGGCTAGGATTAATCCGCCTAGAACAGCAGTCAGCCGGGTCGATTTCCGGCGGCAGAACGCTATAATAATCGGAGCGGATACCATCGACATAGACCAACTGGCAGCGCCGAGCCAACCTGAAAGCGGAGGGGATATAAGAAAGAGGGACATACATCAAACCCTTCAAGGTTCTTTTTTATTTATTTTTATTTTTTTACGGGCCGATATCCAAGGGCGGAGTACAGGGTGATTCACAAAAGAATTAGGTAGGAAGTGAATAGGGGACAAATGGCGACCCGGAAGTATGGGAGGAACCACCAGGAGAGCAATATATTTCCCATTGGGGACAAAGCTGCAGAGGTTTTCAGAAAGTGTCAGCCAGAGGATGTAATGAAATTGTTTTACCTGTTTCCGTGGCAACCTCGTGACCCAAATGCTGGACTGCATAGAGCAAGAGCAATCCGTACGATAGCTGAAATCCCGAGGTAAGCACATGGGCGAGAAATGCGACACCACAAACAATCCATCCCCAACCCCCGTCCGGGTAGAAGTGCTGTGGGAGATGGAAATTAATCATTTATGGGGCACCCTGTAACGTTCGGGTCTGTTTGTTTTCCCCTGTTCCCAGGGCGGTGGCATCTCTCATACCTATGAAAGGGTACAAAATTTTATGTCAGAAATCGCACTATACCTGTCTTATGGCGGTCGTGTCCACTCCAGCACGACGCAGGGCTGGCACGTTCCGGTGCAGGGAGTGGAACTCTCGCTCCAGAAGGGCAGGGCAGGCGGAATCCTCCTCGTCTGTTAGCCGATTGCGGCCATCGTATCCTAGAAAACGAAATGGGTTACGGTCAGGTTTCGGATTTTACTGCGGCACCGCTGCATTTAAGTTATTACAAAACCGGAGCGGCGCAATGATAACCACCTTCCGCGAAATGGAATCGGGGGGACTCTTATTGAACACCGCCTACCCTCTGCCACTGTGGACCAAATTTCGTTTTGGTGCTGTTGGCTTCAAATTTTGCATAGCCCGCTCAATTTATGATGTGAAATGCATTGAGGCTCAAATTGCGAAAATCCGTAACCAAAACATGAAATATTATTTTTGCATTAAATTAGACATTATAATGGTTTCCGAATTTTGAAGTTGCTGCTTCTATATATGTACAATAGCGGTTTTTTTCTACAATCGGATTCGGATCAGATTAATTAGGAAATTGAATTCTATAAATCGTCTCCTATATAAACATTTTTAAAAAAATTAAAATTTTCCAAAAAACACTGCTATGATTTTTATTCATCTAAATTTCAAAACTGTACCGACAACAATTTTGAATCAACTTTTTTACACAAATTGGTTACAAATCAAAGCAGTTTGATTTTATAAAAAATTTTTTTAAGCTAAATCTGATCCAGATCCGATTATGGAAAAAAAACGCAGCTAATGTTTTTTTCAAGCGATTAACAACTTCGCTAGTTAAATTATAACGTTTAATTGTACTGTAGTTAGACTATACTAGATTAAAATTGTAGTTGGATTCTAAGAATTAAACCTTATTACTCTGTATTATCTTTACAACAGAAGTTAAAAAATAATAAACAGTTTGATACGTTGAAATTTCAAAATATCCATTGTAAGTCAATAAAACTAGTTTGTTAGAAAATTCCAACAAACAGATTTTTGAACATAGCCCTGAATAAATTTGGTTTTTGATGCTACTGAAAATATCCAAACAATTCACAGGGAAGAGTGAAAGGAAATTAAGTTGCTTACGGTCAAAAGTGGGAAACCCTTTAAAATTCCAAACATTCCATTGTCACGAAGCGAAAAACTATGTTAATAGGGCCATTTCCAGCGGATTTATTCCTTTTTCCCCAGGTCCGGCGATGCTATTCAATTTCCGTCGCGCACTGTGCGCCCTTGTCCGCCTTTTCCGCATTTCGCTAAAGTGAATACTTCCTTGCATGTCACAGCACTGAGGAATAATTTACGAGGGAAACTACTCGAGCTCGAGGACGCTAGCCCGGCTAGAATAAGGTCCTCCCCAGGATTAGCGAGGAGCTCCGGAGGAATAAATCAACCCTTATCAGGTCGGAGCACTGTTTTACATTTGTTTTTCAGCGAAATAGCGTCGAGATATCGACGAACCCGGTCGAATAAATTCAAAAACCAAATTGGACTTTTAGTGGCAGCGATACATTTCGCGATGACTAGAAACAGCTTTTGTATGAGCATAGTCTTTTCGGAGGAGTCTCCTATTTTTCTGGAAATTGGCGGCGTACACATGTAGGGCCAATTAATCATTCACGGCATCATCCTCGACCTCATTAAAAATTCACGAGCACCGAACGGCAATTTAAGTGCCTGGATAAATGTGCTGGATAGGCAAATTAGTGAAATTAATTTGATGATTTAAATAATAATTGAAGCGTGGTAATTTTAAATAACAACTGAGGCCAGCCTTAATCGCCGAATTGATCCCGACTGCTGGTCGACAGTTTCTTTTTTTTTTTGTATTATTTTAATTACACGATAAAAAAAGGGAAATCCTTTCCTGCCTCGGCGTGGATTCAGGGCACTACGTCGTCCCCAATATCACGGAGATATAAAAGGATCAAAAGATTTCGTTTACTGGTTTTTTTTTACACTGCAATGACTAAATGCAGTGGAAAATGTAAAATTGCAAACATTTGAAACCAATCCTAAAAAGCGGAGTTTTGTGGGCAAAACTTAATTCCTTGCCAAAACCTATCGAATAGAGGTCTATTTTAAAAATAACGACAAAATTTGTTCTGTATGTTCGATTACTTTTATTTTATATATATAATTAGGCCTCCGCATTTTGTTTATTTTATGTGCCTATACCTAAGTGTATGTGAATCAATTGGGATAAATATATATTGGTATAATTTATAAAAAATCCTTTTATTAACTTTTGAAAGTCCTAAATCTTACAAAATTGGTATTAATCATAAGAGTTCAAACTTGGAATCCAGACTTTTTTTTAAAATAAATACCTTGACATTTTCGATATTTGAATACGAAATAAAATATACTCTAAGCTGTAATATACACATATAAAATTAATATATAATACTTGTTATGAAATACCAAACATGTAAACCGAACGTTGTCGCGAGTGAATATTTCGTTTAAAATTCTTTGATGTTACAAACATTAGGATCAATTAATAATACCAATATTTTAAGAAATAATTACGATAATTTTTACGATAAAATTCTTATTACTATTTGCGGTATTATTTTTGGTTTTCTATGTCGAAATTTTGGTACCGTTAGTTTTTGTTATAATATATCGTTTACGATAAAAATATGACTAGGTAAAAATTTTCGTACTATATTTTTTCATGTAGGGTTAGATTTTAATGCATTTTATATTGTAATTTCTGCATGAGTAAAAACCTACTTGTTCTAAACCAAGTAAGAGATCTAATAAAATGAACTAAATTTATTCAAATATGCCATTTTAAAGTAGGTACCTTCTCTTCGCCCGCATTCATTCATTTTTCCTGCCATTTTTTGCTATCCTTTAGTCATTTTATTTTCTAAAGCACAAATAAATTTGTCCACATTATGTTTATGACCTCGTTAAAGGAGCATTCACCAAATTGTTCACACTTGGAACAATAAGGACCTTCAAGTAGGACGGATTAAGCTCGAGAAAAAAAAAAGTAGAAAAAACGCGTGTCCTTCCACCGCTCTTATCAATTATGAAAATGACGAGATTTATTGTGCTCATACGTTGCAGCGCTGCTTTAATTGAAAGAAGGCGACAATGACGAGGCTAAAGCTCGGGACGCATTCCCGGGGAGTGTGTGGGCGGCACCTGGAAGGAGATTTCATCCCGGATCCAGCCCTCGGCTGAGAAATGAACGAGCGCAGCCAGGGGGACACAGGACAAGGTTGGCTCATGAAATATGAACGGCTAAAATTACATTCCCCGAGACCATGACAAATTGCTGGGGCATTATTTCCCGAACGCAAGGGCTTCACACATCCTCTAAAATTGACTCGTTGACTATTTTCGCAGGGCCCGCGGAGGATCACTTCGAAGCCCAGAAGGTCCCGGGAGCAGGGCTCATTTGTGGGGCTCACCTTGGGCGGAGGGAACTTTGGGGCTGCTGCGTTTATCTCTCGATATCAGATGGGGCCCGGCGCGGTCGGGTGCGTTCCGGGTGATGAATTGCCCCGGCAGCTATGAGAGGTCATGTCGCCGTAATTCAAAAGCAAGTCAAGGTAACGTTGTAAGTGAAATTCCCCGGGAGACAAAGTTTTATCGTGTCTTCGCCGCGAAGGACAACCACTCGGCGGGTTTTTCGCCCGAATTCATGTAATTTACGATCGCCAAGGGGTTGGATTTGTTCTTTTCGAGTTAAACAAGTTTTAACAAGGAACATATCGCGGAGGCATTTCATAGACCAGTAGCAGGGGTTTTTGGGTTCCTTATAGACGGTCGAATATTCCATAATTTTGGGTATGTTCTCATAGTGAATCCAAGTTTGCAAACTCGACGCACCGGCGTGGTTACAAAAAAAAAACGTTATACATAATGACATAAATATAAAATCATAATTACAATATAAAAGAATTAACTTAATTATTTCTATAGCCTTAAAGAAAACATCTGTTTTGGGTACATTTTTAAAATTCTTTTAAAATTTAACAAAATGTCATAGAAATTTATAACGCATTGTAAATTAAAGCTCAAATTGCAGACAATAACGAAGTAAACTAATATCTAAAACTCAATTCATAATTTTCTTGAAGCAAAGTTGTTATAGCATATAGAGTATATAGAGTCGGTTTTGTAATTTATGGAAATACTTTTAAGGTTTGAGCCTCTTTATCTTTTTCTAATATATACCTACGGATTTTAAAATGTTCAAAATAAAGTGTGACCCTAAAAATAGCCTATTTATTGGGCCTCGCATTTTAAACCAAATATTTGCTAAATGAAGGTTTATTTTTTATTACTATTTGAATAGTTTTAGTTTGAATAACAATTTTTACCTTTAAAATCTAAAACATATCTTAAGAATGAAAAGAGATAAAACGGTTTATTAAAAATGTCATTAACTTCACAACGGAGATAAAATTTAAAGTATCCAAAAATTATTCTGCCCATGAATTTTAGGTTAAGCTAATCACTAAATAGCAACTATCAAACAGTTCATCTTCATAGACATTAGCCCCTCGAAATCAATTCGATTTAGTCAACTTTAGATCATTCATTTCTCAAAATTCAAACAGATGCTCATCTTAAAACTTCTCTGAAAGTAGTATTATTCATCATAACCTTTTATTTTGCAAACATTTTGGTTTAAAATTTTAGGATCACTCTTTGCAATTGGCTAAAATAATTTAAAGTTCTGGACAGTTTTAGATTTCGGATACGCAGTCTGTAACAATCATGTTATACTATGTATATAACTCTATAGCTCTTGTTTTGTGACATAAACGAACATTAAAATAGTTGATCAGTATAATTTGAGCGCCTGAGCTTATACAGCTCAAATTTGTTGGTCTTAGATTTGATTTCGAAATATTTATTTCAATTTGTTGTCCTTGGACCGACTCACCTGAGAATCCGGTGATGTAACTGCCATTCTGATGGATGCTGGAGTGATAGTGGCTGCTGGGGTCAGGTCGGGTCAGGGTGCCGCACTGGCTGCCAGGTACGAGATTTGTGCAGGTGCAGTAGCATCTTTGGTAGTTGGCATCCGAAAAGGAAATCGACCTGAGATTCGCTGGCAGTGAAGTGACCCCAGTCTGCGAGGGCTGCTGGGCAGGCGGGGGCGGTGGTTCGGGCACAGGTGAGTTTGACGCTTGGGAGGAGGCATAACCGTCCATTTCATCAGTCTGCGTCTCGATGTTGTGCTGAAGATCAGTCTGTTGGGCAGTTGAAATTTGGAGCTCTTGCTTCTTTTTTGCGGAAATCCTTTCCGATTTCTGCTTCGATTGACTAGAAACTAAGTTAGGTTTGATGGAAGACAGTCGTGGACAAGACGGCCACCAGAGTATTTGGCGATTATATCGACATTGAACGCACTCGTTCGGATTGTAGGTGTTGACTCGACACGTGCATAATTTATATTGTCACGGGAGGGACGTGTACGCCACCGTGCAGGGACATCTGCTTACCTGGGGGTACTGGTAGTTGTGGGAGTACTGACACGTGGATATCTGGGGGTAGCTGTGGTAGTGGGGCTGCTGGTACAAGCACTGGTAGTCGTAAGGATAGTTTAAATTTTGAACAGAACGTGTCCAACGATTATCTCTACCATTGCCGCAGGTGCAATACATTTTTGGTGCCCCGTTTAAATCAAAAAATAACTTCCACAGCTCTTCTCCAGACAGTTGTTTTTCTAGTTTCCTGTGAGAAGATTACACCCCCCGGTCACGTAGATGTCTTCTTAAGCGATATCACGAGTTGTCATCTCATTTTTCCTTCCTGAAATATATAAAAATAAATTTCCATACCATTAGACTGCATTTTGTATAATGGTTACTTCAATAAACAAAGGTGGAATATTTTCAATTACATTTTTTAAAGCGTCACGTTACGCAAATCTAGGCTACAGTACCCAGTGATTGGGTTCTATTTGCTTTTCCAGAAACACAAGCCCGACGTGAATGTAAAAAAGCGTTGCTATAAATATTTAAGCCTCTGTACATTTTTCCAAAGAAAAGGAAAAGTTATCAGGCAAATATCGAAAAGATTCTAGGGTAGATTTCTGAACATTTCTTTTCTTGTTATTCACGTGTCGCCCCCAAAATTCCTCCAATACTATTGAACTCCAGAAAAATTTGAGCGGTGAATAAATTTCCTCCCCTAGAATCTTGTATGTGTGTTTGAAGTATAACAAAAAACGACAGGGTGGTGGTGTACAGGGAGGACTTACAACACGTTGACTTTTCCGGTCTTACTTCTTTTTTTTTCATTTTCGAAGATTTCCTTTTGAATATCAATAACTTTCCGATGTTTGTTTGCTTCATTTCGCTTAAAACATCTGGAGATTGTGTTCCAGGAAATAAAATAAATAAAACTGTGACCCTTCCAAATATGTTAAATCAAAACTTGTTTATTAAACTCAATTTAAAATGCAAAGAGGGAAAAATGAACATAAAAAGAGATTATGCAGCAGAAAATAGATTTGATTCCGGAAGATTTATCGCAAAATTGATTTCTGATTTATGGAAATTTCTTTGATTTTATTTTTCTGCGGGAAATAATAATAAGAGAATTAATTAGGAGTATAGGTTATGATATCACCGAGTTAAAATTCTAATTATCCTTTTATTTCCCTTCATACATATATTCATAAATAATTTTTTCATTTGGTTTATTATTTTTTCATTTCAGCCATTCAGCTATGTATGTTCCATTGAGACAATCTTAAAAAGGAAATTCTGCATCTACGATTATAATGAATTTGAAAAATCCACAGCCTCTTAGGACATTTTTGGGTTAGAATATGATCCGAAGAGAAAATTGCTTATCATTTTTAGTCTTGTATATTTTACCTGGCTTTGCTATACAAATTTTCTAATTTAAGATTAAAATCCAAACAATATTCAAATTTCAACAAATTCTAAACCAAGTCTAAAAAGGAGATGAATAACAAATAATGGAATGGGCTTATGGTAATCTATTATTCAATTTTGTAAACATTCTTAAAATATTAAGCCTATGTTTTTTTAGAGGTTAGAGACATAAGGCGGGAAGAAGATATGGCAAAATAACTACAAACCTCTATGTAATATGGAAAGTTACTCCTATTATTTTGGAAGAAGATCTTAGTTCAATAGAGTAAAAGAAGATGCTTTCAAAAATTTAGATTCAACGAAGAAATTCGCTCATCCTTTTTTCATCTTGTACAGATACTCCAGCAAACATTTTAAGGTAATTACTATTTTTTCTTGGTTCGATCCGATATCTTAGGAATGTTTTAAAATTCAAAATTATTCTTAACTTTTTCAACACTATGAGAGCTTACTTCTCAAAATATCTATTTAAACCTGCAACTTTTCTTTACTAATTATGTAGAAAAACATCTACTATCTAATTTAATCTTAATTTAATTGCAAAACTAATTTGAAGTTGTTTCTCTTTAAGCTCACATTCAGTCCTTTAACGACCTGAGAAAAAATCGCTTTAATTTCAAATTAATGGTGAGCTGATTAGCCCATTAATTTTTGCCCAAGTCAAAACTTCCCGTTCTAATCCACGATCAACGGACGAGTCGATGTGTTTTGTCTCAAATAGACCAGTTCTAAATTTAATTACTCGCCGGCAAAATGAAATTGGACGCAGAAACGCCATCGTGAGACCCGGGGAGACCCGGGGAGACCCGGCTCTATGGCTGGGAGCGACAGTTGTGGTACCTGTTCCGCGACAGTGGGGCTCTCATGGCGGAGCATAATTTACCGCGGGGTGTTGTGCAAGCCGCGAATATGTCACTACTCATTTGCATTTTGTAATTAAATTGTCATCTTATGGGCGGGCATACGCTTTCCGATAACAAGAGCACTCTTACGCCCCGGTCGATGGGATTACTTTTGAGTGAGCCGGCTCGAGGCGATTGCCATTTAAAGATTTAACTGCGGTAGCTCCGCAGTTGTCATTGATATCGTTTACTCTAGCTGATTGAAACTGAATATTTCACAGCTGAACTTGATGGATGGTCGGGCTCAGCCTGGTGCTTGCTATCAATTAATTTTATCCAATCGGTGTCTCTGGGCTTTCGGAAAAATCAATGGCAGAGGGGATTTTTAGCTCCTAAATAAATTTTAGAGGGAAAAAGTAAAATAGATATAGTTAAATGGTCCCAACGTTCATAAAAAGGTTTATGGTTCTGATTGATTAATTACTCTCCGAAAATGTTGGGATACTTCAATGGAGTTATACAAACAATGGAACTTTTGGAGGGAACGGAGAAAATAGTTTATATTAATTTTATTAAATAAAAAGTTTGAAATAAAATTAGGCTTAAATGTTCTTAAAACAGATGGTTGTACCACTTATTCCTGAGGAGTTAACCGTCACAATTCCATTTATTTAATATTTTTATTTAAATACATACAATGTTTAAAAGTTATTAAACACGGAAAAAAAATGTATTGCTAAATGAGCTATATTTGTTGCGGAGCAAATATGGGAGTGAATGCTATGCAAATTATCCGCCATGGTCATCCTTAAAGGAAAAGCTACATAATATAAAGCAGATAAAGCTATTTACATAGCTAAAAAATTGCAACATAAATTAAAGCGGAGGTTGCAAACCCAATTGTTGTTCTCGCTAGTAAAATGGCACGTTTTGCTCAACCTTCAATTTTGATATTTATATAACTTTTGTTCTAACAATCTTAGCGCCATAAGTTCTAAAAATAAGCGGTTGTACCATTCCCATTACCAACTGATCCTATGACGATTGCGCGTAGTGCCATATAATTTGTTGGAAAAAATTCACTGCCAATCTTTATGAAGGTTAAATCGCTCAGAAAGGATAGATAAACAGATGGCTCAGTGCTAGAGCAATCGGAGTGGAAATCCGAAGGTTCGCGGTTCAAGACCCAATCGGAATATCAACTTTAAAAAGGCATCGGCTCGGGCGTAACTCAGATGGCAGCCGCAAATTCTCTCGCAGAGATGGCAGTTCAATCGCCAGCCAGGGGATGTCACGAGCACTTTTTATGCTTGGTTTAAAAAAAGGTCCGTGATCCGACGAGGCTCGAACCGTGGCGGCTCTTCCAACTACCAAGACCAAAATTTCCGGCAGTGCAGCAACTAATATAGGGTACATAGCCATATTTATGGTATATAAGCCCAAAACACTATGGTACAATTTTTATTACTGTAAGTGCTATAAAATATTGCAGACCCAAAAACTCCTATAATAATGGCGCTGTGCATACAAAAAAAATGACATATCGAGCTAATATTTTTTTCCGTGAACATTTTATTAAATTTTTTTTATTTTGTAGTTAAAATAAAAGTTTGAAGCTTCATGTGGACAATATTTATACTATTGCCTGTAATAGATTCGAAATTATGTATATTTCGAGCTGGACAACATTTAAACTTTATCATGGAAAATTGGGAATCGTTAAAACATTTATGAATGCATTTTCTTGAAATTTTTAATACTCATTTTCCATTTTCCACTATTTTGGTGCTCGATCGATCGAATGATAAAAATGACTTTGAACCAAAATTTGATACCAGGAGTTGTGTATTTAATTTTTAATGATAAAAGTATAAAATAAAGCGACTTAAGAAAGTATAGCGTCTTAAAAAATTAAAAACAAGCACTTTCCTTAATGTGCATCTATTTTTGGGAGTAAAATTTTATTGTAATTAGTAAACTTTTTTTTTGTCCACCAATTGCATGAAGACAAAACCATTTTCTCTGTCTGCTAAAATAATTCAGGCGATGGCCTAAATATGTCAAGACATGCTAAATGTCCTTCCTCGAAGACTGTCAACAAGCCACGTCTGGTTCCAAATATTTTAATTAAAAAAAAAGGCGGCTGTCTGGCTCCCCGGAAAAAAAACAGTTGATAATCACCAGAAGGCGGCTTCTGAGACTTCGTCGCCATCATCATTTTTGCACTTCTTCTAATGAGGCGAAATTTCTAAAATGAACGACTAAAGTTTTCAGCAAACCCATGCAATTCCTCGAGAAGAACGGAGCCACTATCGCTCCAAGTTTTGAGCCCACGTGAAGAATTCTAATTTCCATATAAAAAGAGGGGGAAAAACTTGTCACCAGACGACGACACAATTAAAAGCGAAACAAAACGGAAAAACTTTCAACGAATTTGAGGCGGGCTTGAGATTAATGCCCGGCTTAAGATTTGACAAATGTCCTCACCGAAATGGACCCCATACCCCGCGGGGGAGGCTGCATATCGGGCAATTTCACTTGATGGTATCTTACATCCTGACATTTTGTCAAAGGGCACTTTGTGGAGCCCAAAATATGCCTTTGTTGGTTCTACAAAAAGAATTCTTCATGATGCTGGTAAATCCCTTAATTAAAGGACCCTCATTGTTAAAAGTGCGATTTTGAGGGTGCTACGAAAGTCTTACGATGTAATCAGACTGCCATGCCGCAGTGCGCCGTCTTGGGGTCTGGGGTGCGACAAAAAAAAATTTTTTTTTGGGACAACCAGGCCTGGAATAAATTTGAGTTTGTAAAGTAATTAAAGAAGACAAGTAAGTCCCATTGTTTCAGAATAACTCTGTAATTAATCCGGGAAGAAAAAGTCTTTTTTAGAGACGCTTGCACGGCATAATTGGATCGCTTGTTAGAGCCCTCAGTGGGTGGTGAGCCCAGACGGGTTGTGACGGGTAAGCCCCATAAACTCATAATCGAAGGGCTTCATCGACAGCAATGCTCATCAAAAGTGTCATTTGCAGAGTTTCATCAACAAAGGAACATGATTTTGATATGAAATGTAGACTTTTTATATTCAATACGTCCTTTGGATGGGCAAATATCTCCGTGGAGTTTTAAGAAGTCAAGAAATCAATGGCGTGTAAATATTATTTAAATACAAATTGACCATTTTGAATGTTGAGGTCATCATTAACTATTTTGTAAGAAACAAATAAAAATTTACGTCTATTTATATTTTATGGATTACTTTGACCTTTGTCTAGTCCTATTTAATTTGATTTATTAATTTAATTTTCAGTAAGCTCGCATATACAAGGGGCAATATATACATCTCATATTCTTTAAGCTTTAGGTATGTAGGTATTACTTCAAAAACTGTAAAATTAATATTTAGCAAATGTTATTAAAATTTGTACGTTTATATAAAAAAAATATAAAATATGTAAAATATATCACTAAATTTCCGACAAAACAGCCAAGAATTAGGCATTTTTAGAATTGGAAGCAGCTCGAAATGATAATTTTAAGGGTTATTTTAATAATTAAAATTGAAATCAAAATCCAATTAAACAAGAAATTTTCCCATTTACTAAATTTATCTCATTTGACTAGACATTGAAATACAAAACATTACAGAAGTTTAATTAAAATTTAACCTTTCTCCGACACGAACAAACCTGAATTTATTTAATTGAATTATGATTTTTTTTAATTGGGAAAATGTTGTACTTAAACGGGAAGTGGTATATTAATTTTGAATTATTGTTTTTGGCCAATTTTGCAGTGAACCACAAGAAAATTACAAGGGATCTTCGGAGGGACTTAGAAATTATTATTATCTACTTAGTGCGGTATTTGAGTGAGGGCCAAACATCATTAATCAAACTAGCTAAAGTTAGTAATCCAATAGAAACTGTGGATTTAGCAGAAGGTACTGTAACATGCAATTTAACTTAAAATTAAATTATCACAAAGTTTGAGGCAACTTTTGAGATTCCTTGTGATGTTGGCACGTTAAACTTTTAAGGTATTTGGTAAAGAAAGACGACCTGCCCTCCTCCGACGAGGAAAATTCAAATTTTCATTGGGTAAAAGTTTAATTATTAATTGCAGAAAATGATTGACACCGTCAAGCGGCGGGGCTCCGTCAAACGAGGCCTATCAGAGCGAACGACGGCAATAAATTTGCTTCATGATCCGGCAAAGTCCCACTGGCAATTAGCGTCAACTACTCTGCACTTTATGCAGCAGCCAATTAAACTCCTCTGATTTCGGGTGGGGGACGGCCTGTGACCCGATTCCCCGGCACATGCCACTTTACAGACCGCGAAGACGTGCAGCCGGCTCAGTGGGGCTCCGCGGCGGGGCGCGGTGGGGCCCTGTGAGACTTCCCATAAATCAGAGCATCAATCCGACAGCATCCGTTTGGGGCACTCGTGCTCGTTGGAATCCCTTTGCGGTGCTCCGAACCCATTAGATCTGCTAATGGCGCTTATTAATTAGAGCCCCACACGAGGCGGGGACTTGGCCCCCTTTGGATCGAGCGAGCAGCCACTTGAGGCCGTCGTGTCGTCGATTTTCTTGTTTTCATTCCACTCGACGAATGCCGCGTAAAATCACCCAAAAGTGCCATGAAAATGGGGGGAAAACATTTTAATTTTAAACGTTTTCCGCGGACGATTTTATGAGGATTGGGCCGCTCGCGGAGGAGGCCAATCCGAAAATATCCCAAACCGCACTTTTCTGGCGCTGAACTGAATCATCACCGGGGCGGATAAAAACGATTCGCGGAATTTCGGAGTATGGGAGCTTTCACACTTGCTCCGGTGTACTAATTTTTTTCTGCAGCAAAAAGCGGTCCATTGTCAATAGCCGCCTCATCCATTTACGCTTATTTTTTTAACCACAAAGACGGAGGGGGATGACACGGCCTATCAAGAGCTGGCAATTTTTATTTCGAGATCTGGGTCACGCAGACAACTGGTCCAGATGGCGGCCCCCCTGGCACCCATCCGCTCCGCCAATTGTTGGGGCCCCGTCTATGCGCCTCCGCCAAATAATGATGAAGTCCCGAGCAATGACCCTCGCCGCCGAGAGCTTTTTTTCAGAGAAAACCACTTGCCGCGGGGAGATGGATGGATGCTGCATGTCATCTCTGGGAAAATCACCTGCCGTCCGGGGCATCCGTCTCCGGGGCTATTCATTAGATTCTTGGTGAAATAGAAGCATTTAGCAGGTCGGAGGTAATTAGGCGCGGTTTTTGGGAAGTGCCCATCCATAATCATAACGAACCTGCCTGGCAGCCTCGTTTAGCCTCTTCCAGCCTTCTTAGCCACTTAGGCCTTTAAAGCCACCGAGTTTTTTTCGAAAGTAACCGCTCCAGGCGGTGTTAATGCGCCACTTTGTTTCTTAGACTTCTGCCGGTAGAAGCAACAGGTAACTCAAGAATGCGATTCTCATTTCTTTAAGGTCAACTGAGAGTTAAACTTCCGTATATTTTGATTTCGTAGCTCAGAGACGTTTTTCTGCGAAATCCCAGTTTTGTGAAGTTTACATTTGTTTAAACTTTTATCATAAGTAATGTTCAGAATTATTCTACAATGATAGTTTTGTCAAATACTGTACTAAATTTCATACTATAGAATATATTCAATACTAATACAAAATATGTAAAAATTGAGATAAACTGACAAACTTACCTACCTTTTTGAGAAATCTAGTGTTAAATCCATGTTGTCCATTTTACAATTTTTGTAATTTTTTAATAAATATGTCAAAGAACTTTTGTGCTGAAATTTTGTTTATATATAATATTATAATAAATCTCTATAAACTGAATTCCAAGACAATACTAGATAAGGTATAGAAGCCCAATTCCAATATTTGTCATTTTCAAGTTGTTAAAAGTTGTGTAAAAGAATATTAGAATTATATTTTTTTGTTCTTCGTAAATTACAAATTCGTTTATATGATAAAAATGGCTCCCAAAACCCTGCATTTTAGAATAAAATAGAAAAAATTGATTCTTAGAAAAAACATTTTTATATTTATTATTACATATGTAGGTGTATTGATTACCTACAAAAGGAATTACATTTTATGAAGTCGATATATTTTCGATAGCACATTTCATCACTAAACTAGAAAAACTCTAATTCACGTCCTATGTTTCCGAATGACAGCATAATTTTTGCTTGCATGATCACTCCGAAATTTTCCTCAACAATGTTGAATAATGCGCAGTGAAAATTCTAAGAAATACTAAATAGTAAAAATTCTGATTTTTTCAGACCAGGACTTTTACATTTTGAAAAGTATACTAGTTATTTTGAATGTTGGTATAAATGGAAACGTCCAAAATTGTTCCAGTTTAATCAAACAGAATATAATGCAAAGCAAAACCTCAATTTCCTGCTCTTATTTTTTTATAAGCAATCATAAATTGAGACGTAACATGGAGCTTTAAAGATAGCTTCATTCAATTAAAGAAAATTTGATTAATCGCACCTGTTTGCGCACAACACTTTAAATGTTCGATCGAAACGGCCCAGATATCTTTCTTTCGGAATCTAATTTCAAATGGCTTTATAATTTTTTTTACGATTCATCCATATACAAGTGCTGCCCGAAGAGCTAACTCATTCCTTCATAAGCATCAATCAAAATTTCCAGTGGTTTAAATCGAACCCCATAAACTGGGTTGGCTTCTATAAAGCTTTCACTGTAGATTTCATCTCGTTTTGGAATTTCTTTGACTCTGCAAAATCACGTCCGCAGGTATCCCAGGTACTCTTCCACATGAGATGACAGAGAGTTTTGTTGGATGATCTGCTTTTATGGTTCTGAAGAGCAGTTCGTTCAAAATGTACATGGAAGGTCAATGCTCAATTGATGGGTGACACTCATTTTTGAGTAGTGTTCATGATTTCACATTTTGCCTACATATGAGAATTTAGTGTTTTTTAAGAATGGAAATTTTTTTCTAATGACCTGATTTCTATAATTATGTGTAAGACAATTGTGTCTTTAAAAAAAATCTGTATGCTATATAATATCTGAAACAAAATACATGTTAATTGAAACAAAAATATCAGCATTATAAGGCAGAATATAATTCATTCATAAATAAAAGAGAAAGGAGTTTTACATGAATTTAATTATTGAAAGTTTTTAAATTTGTTATCATTTCAAAAATTAAATTGTGCAGAAATAATCTGTTTGGATAGTAGTCAGCCTGGTATCAGATGGTTTTAATGAAAAACACCATAGTCATTAACACATTCTAAAGAAATCATCAGCAGAGATGGCATATGGTCTGATACCAAGCACAAAAACCATGAAACCTTTCTCCCACTTTCGAATTAAATTTTGGTTCAAATCTCATTTCAGTAGGTCGTAACCTGGACCATGTCCAAATTGTGGCGACCGGTTCCATCTGTAGAAGTTGCAGAGTTCTATCTACCGAATGGTGGCATGGTTGCAGTTGTCTGCGATTTTAGTTTTAGTAACACAAATCCTTTAGTTATACTGCTGCTTTAAACTTGGATGGAAAAGGTGCATATTACGAAATATTTCTATACTGAATTGGATAAAATAATTTTAAAGTTTTTTCCAAAAGGGTTGAGTTGGAGCAATAATATTACTGTAACTTTTAGCAGTTATGACATCTGCTCTTACCTTTACCCAGATGTAACGAGTAGCTCTACTTTGTAATTTGTTCAAGAATTTTATCTCACGCTCAAATGGTTTCAGGATTGCACGTCTTTTTTTGAATATAAATTTTTTCGGGCAGAAACATTCTTGTTGAAATTCCTTTTTTTAATAAAAATCGATGGGCCTCTTGAGAGGCTGTCATAGGGCAGTAGAATTGGAAAACAGTGAAATTCCCTAATTTATGAAGATAAATAGAAAAATTTCCCGAAATGGAAAAACATCACACGGCTGAGCACAAAATAAAGCAGGGCCGCCCTCCAGTGATTTATGTACTTCACCCTGGCACTTGGTTGCGATGGGTGAGTAAATGATTTGCATAATTCGGAGACTCTCTAAGAATAGGGAAAAAAAGTTAAAAAAAAAATTGTTTTGCGAATACCTTTCGCGAGCACACTTGTCTGTCACGTAATTCTAAGATACTTAATTTTAAGAACATGAAAGATGTCACCCTTTTACAGCCAGATTCTGGCTCTTTTTTTGGGGAGCGTGTGATGGATACGGTGCCCACCAAATCAGACAAGGGGATTCCCCTTCGTGAGTGCCTAACGAACACTCGTGAAGCCTCCAAATATGGAGTGAGGTGCTCCGGTGGGGCTCACGTTTCGCCTATCAACGGCACGGCACAGTGTTTCATGGCTTCATTCTAAATGTGCTCCTCTGAATCGGTCCTCGTTTACGTTACGTCTCCCGGCTTTCCCATCTTTCACATATGCATATCAGATCGTCCCGCTGATGGGTGGCGGTGTCAATAGAAATCGACGTGAGATATTGACATGCGAGATAAAGGTGCATGGGATGCTGCGCTCCACTGGCGGCGGTTGTTTGGAAACCAATTTTGCCTCCGTTTAAGTGGAACGTGTCAACTGGTGCCGTTGATCTTGCCCTGGACAGGATGAATACCCGCCAACATATGGCTAGAATTGCGAAACATTAATCACTTATTTGACTTATATCTCCAGGGATAGAAATCGAAATCATCCCTCGGGAGCAGGACAATCAACAAGAGACGTCGATTGGCAAAAACTCTGAGTAAAAGCGGTGAAAAATGCTTCCTCTGCGGTTGGTACGAGCCTGCACAAAAAAGGCACCGCTCTGTCGTCCTGTCGAAACTTCCTTGAATGTTCCGATTCATCTGGCATCACTGTTGGGTAAACAACCAGAAAAACCGGCATCCGATTAAAAACACTACAAAAGCGTTTATAAATTCAAAATAAACATATTTAACTCACGTTCTCCATTCATCACGAATGGCCTTCCTTAAATTTTGATCTACAGCAAACATTTTAAAACAATTAACCAACCTTATCGAGTTGGACACGTCTTTCAAAATGTAATAAAAACCATTTTTGAACTTCAATTTTTTCTAAATATGCTCTTTTAATCCAAATTCGGACAAATCGTTTCCACAACTCTTACAAAAATAATAACGAAGTTCGAAGTTATTTAAAACTACCACAATTAAACTTAAATACTACTTAGAACTTGTTTTTAGTAACAATACTTACAAAAAAATTAGACACATTTGTTTTATTTTCGTCCTATTTTTGAGGTTATTTATCCGAATTTTCAGAGGCGTTTATTTTGAAACCAATATCACCTCCATTTAAGTGGAACGTGTCAACTGGTGCTGTTGATATCGTCCTGGACCAAAATGCGATGAATAACCGCCAACATATGGCTAAAATTGCAGAACATTAATCATTCATCTGACTTATCTCTACGGATGAAAATCGAAATCATCCCCCGGGAACAGGACAATCAACAAAAGGCACCGATGTGCAAAAAATCATGGTGAAAGCGGTGAAAAACGCTTCCTCTGCGGTTGGTACGATTATGCACAAAAAGGGCACCGCTCTGTCGTCCTGTAGAACTTCCTTGGACAGGGCTCCCCGTCCCATAAACCCATACGTTTTGAATCACCCACCGGAGTGAATGCCGAGCCCCATTCGGTCTATCGATCAACTTTTCCTTTGGCCAGCTTCGTTCTAACTCATAATGCGGCTGCCTTTTATCATCCTGAATATGAGGACTCCGCAGACCCTCCCTATACCTCCTCATACAGCAAAATTCTATACCAACGTTCATATTTCTTTTGTTTAGGATGCCGTGAATTCATCACGTCTGTAAACAATTGCATTCGAGCAACCTTTACCAGATTTTTGAAATTGTTTCAACGTTTGACGTGCAGATTATACACTTTACTGAAAAAGTAATTCTATTCCTCGGTCAATGGTAGAGGATTGCACAGAATTTAAAAAGGGAATTTGTTGTCTGTGAAACTATTGAAAAACCACAAGTTATGTTGTCAGTTTTAGATATTGAAAATTTTTCTGTACGAAGACTTTATTAAAAATTTCTATCAGCTTTTCTTTGTATAAAATTCATAAAATACAAAGAAAAATGCCAACAATATCAAAATCACAATTTTACAAAGTAAAAGAATAATATGTAAGTACTTTAAAAACTTTTAAATTCAAATTCATACATTATTAAAGACTTAAAACTGAAAGTGAAATGTATCTACTAAAATAGCCATCTCATTTTCCAGATTAAAGATACGGAAATTGTTATCTACATATGGGAAAATTTATGTGGTTTAACTTTAACCCTTTTATAAGTATACATGGTACATAAAACAGGAAGTTTTATGTTGTAAATAAATACCTAAGTCTAGTTGTGGCATCGTAACTTCTTTGATGGGTCAATAATCCGATTTTCTCTATGGGGAGGTTGTAATATAACAAATAAGAATATTATATTATGCGATAATTTTATTGAATACTTAATTGAATTTTACATATGAATTCACATCGGTGGCAACCATAAACCAATGAGTTATATCTAATGAAAATGTATATGTAATTATTGCTGTTGCTTTAATCTTGATAGAATTAAATAACTTAGAAAAAGCAAAAGAGATTTTAAAATATGAAATAATTTTAACTTTCAAGGTTTTGAATTTAAAATTCGGACCTGAAAAAATCTTATTTAGAAAAAGTCTTAATACTAAATGCTTTAATTTCAAAATTACTAAAGCTTACTATTTTTTTTTTTGTTATTTATCTTAAGTAACTACTTGACTTTATTTTATTCTTTTATTTTTTTATATTATTTTTTAATAATTATATTTAATGCATTTTAGGTTTAAATGGCTCAAACGATGAGTTACAATAAAAACAAATTGGCGAAAAAAAAAAATATAAAATGAAAGCAAATTTAAAAAATTTGTAAGAAGATTTCAAAAAGATCAAGAAGAAGATATGAAGGAAGGGCATAAATCAAAACAAAATGAAGAAATTAAAACCCAAGTAAGTAGTTTCTCAATCATTACTCTACCAAAAGGCGTATTTATTTAGTTTTCCTGAAATTATTTTTAATGCTTACACCTTCACATAATTTAGGTGCAATAACTTTCATTCTATTAAGAGTCGAAATATTATTTTTTACAATTTTTTCAAAAAATATCAGTTCCACTTCTAACTATAATCCCGGAAGATATTAAAATGTAAAAATATTTGCAACTAAATCCCATGAGTGCCTTATTTCGCTGGTTTGCAGGCTCATTTAGTAAATGTGGTTTTGTATACAGCAGAGAGAACATGCGGCGTAGTCAATAATAAAATAAATTTCCACGAGAGGTAAAATTAATGAATGTAAATTGCCACTTAACTCTTATAATTTTTATAGGGCTTCCCAATCGGGGGTGGTAGCGGCCCAATTTCCGCTGCGCTTACCTCATTAATTATATATACACCGTGGAAAGGGTGCTTTGCATTATTTAAAGTAAAATCCGAAAGTATCGAGATAAACTGGTTTATTTTTTAACAAGCGCTCTTGAGGGAAATGTGGAAATTATCGCTTTTATCGCGCCCTTGTGAAAGAGGGGGCTAAGCCACTTTTCTGGGGAACTATTAAAATTTCAAAGGGTTACAATGCTGCTTATGAAATTTGTTAAGATTATTTTCATACTCACACCAGAAAAAGCAGATTAAAAGGGTTCGAATTTAGAAAACCCCGACAAAATGGTAAAATGGTGTGAAGTTATGAATTGACCACTTAAAGGGCGCTTTCAAATCTTCTTTAATAATTTATAGCCGCCAATGTAAAACCCTTCAATCTCGGCAAGCTCCCTCTAGAGGTTCTGATTCGTTCTAGATTCCTTTGCTTTTGAGGTAATAATTTTTTTTTTCTTTTTGTCGACAAAGGAAGCGAAACGGGAGCAAGCATCCGCACCCCCGCACGAATTCAATTTATCATCGCTACAACTCTTTCCCCGGTTTTGTAGGCTTGTTTGAGTGTTGATGTCAGTCGGGATGATATCCTTCCTGGAGTATCTCTGTTCAGGACGTCAAAATCCCAAATCTCGAACATTTTAGTCTCGAATATGCCCGGGATGAGACCCGGCAAAAGCACGAATTCCTCACCAAGCGAAAGTGTTATAAATGCCCTTGAAGGGCGATACCGGAGTCAACGATGTCGTACCATGGAATTAAACGAATTACGATCATTCACGCCAAAGGGCTGTAACTTGTCGAAGTTGATACAGGATACACGCAGATACATTACCCAGGTTTTATCGGCCTCTTTATTACAGGGACGGCTTAAGGATCTCTTGATTTAATTATTTATTGGCGCCTCTGATGATAGTTATATTTTTGGTACACATCCCAAAATTCGGTCTATTCAATCGATAAACGGTCTCATGAAATATTTCCCGCCCTTTTGCGGCATTCTCTGCGGTTTTTCTGGATTTGGATCATTTGTTCACCATGATCCCACTAATTAATTGGTTGTTTATTAAACGCAACAATTCAAGGGTTTATGAGACATGGGAAACATGTGGGACCCAAACCAAATGTTTTCCAAACAGAATTTGTATTCATGGAATTTGAAGCTTCATTGAATTTACTTGATTACTAGCACGTTATTGGAGCCCCCATTAAAGGGTCTCTTTACTAAGTTAAGTGTACTAACCTTAACTAATCGGAGCAAGCAAACCTCCTTCCGTATCGTACATAATTCACGGTGATCAAAATAGCTCCTTTCGTCGTAATGGAAAATTATGCACCATTTCATGTAAACTCAGGGGGCACTATCAAAGCGAAGACATCCATTAAAATTTTGCTATGCAAATTGCAGGGGCTGTGTGGAGGAGTGCTCAGGAGCTCTGAAATTTTAAATAGGATTGACCGTAATCTCCTCCTTGCCAGAAACTTATGAGGGCAAAGGAAACGAAAAATCCCTGTCACATCGTTTAAATGTGACCCGAGCTGGCAGTGAAAGTCACCAAAGATATACAAAAGCCAGGGACTTTTTACGGTGAAGTGAATTTTGTCGGTTCATGAGAGCACCCGTGGAGTTCGCTTAAGCACCTGCATAAAAGACGCCTACTACGTGAGGTATGTTTAAAGCAAACGAACCATTCAAGCTCCTCTTAAATAGTTCATTCGGATTTGAATACCTTCTTTGAAGCGATATTTTATCACAATAATCCGTGGTAATGTCTTTCAGTACGGCCTCTTCAGTTCAATTTGCTTTTATATTTTTTTAAAAAGACTACTTCAATTCATAATTTGCTCCACAACCCTTCATTATTTATACTCCATATTTGCAACAAAAAAACTCGTATCGATTTGAAAGAACATAACTTCTCAAATCGATAAGAAATTTTTTGGTCAATTATTTTAATCTGTATATGTAATTATCTCATTAAAACTTAATTAATATTTCAAAACCTATCGCATTCGCGTAAAATCACTGAATTTACTCTAAAATTAGGTATATATGTACATAATACAGATATATTCAATTGTTGCAAAAAAACATTTTTTAGATATCAATTTCGAATGCGAAAGTTGTGAATGAGTTTTAATTACAAATTTTAAATTAGCGATAATTAAACAACTATTTGTGTTCTACCTATACAAACGCTAGGGCAAATATTTTTCTACCAATTGATAACATTAGAGTAATCATAAACAAAATTTAAATTCATCCGAATTCGTTAGTAGAATAAATTTGCATAATTAAAAGAGCCTACAAGAACTTCTAAATGAACACAAACAATTTAAACATGAATTGCCTCCTTTACTAGAGGAATAGAATTATTTTTGAGTCAAAACTCGATGCTCCTTGAAAATCAATGAAATAATTAGGGCTGATCTAATTATGTTTCTTCCCCTACGAATTTTCTATAATTGTTGAGCATTTATACTGCTCCATCTCTTGAATATTTCTAAAATAATCCCTGCTAGGAAATTTTAGAGATGTTTCTCGTTCAAAATATTTTAGGAGCCTCCAAATTAGGCGTAATAATAAAAAGTACCTTTGCGTGTCATCAGCCATCCCTTATGTATGTAAAAGTAAATATTTTAAAAATATATTTTTTTTCTTTTTGAACCGTCTATCACTTAAGAAAATTTAAACAATTTAAAGATGTCTGTAATCATAAAACATATTTTCCCGCAAACAATTCCATATCGTAGCGTTAACCTGATGAAGAGTTGAAAAGACGGCGGTAAAATTGGGTAAGTCGTAAAACCTTCCAATCGTAAAAAGTATCATACATATCATGATTTGCATGATAACCATATTATTACTTCTAGTAACGAGTACAAATCTTTGTCATTTTTATGGTCCCTAACTTATTTTACGACGAATTTTTTCCCCGTTCAAATGAATTTTAATACAACGTGTAAGTCATGGTCTGGGGTAACAAATCCATAAAGCACTTGTATAAAGCATTCAAATTCTTCGAGTACTTGACTTTTATTGGGGTCTACCGCACAAATTGAGAGTTAGTATAAGCTGGACATAAAACTTGATAAAATCTCATATAAATCCAACATTTTGGTGAATTATATAAAATTTTATTTGTGTCGTTCTTTGATCTGCAGTTCAAAGTTCAGTCAACTAATTTCATGCAGAGTATTAGTGTTTTAATTTGAATAATGATGTTTTTGAAATAATAATAAGTTTTTGAATTTAATAAAATTATGATTATCAGAATCAGACAGAAATATAATTCTCTTCTCAATTTGACAGTGGCTTTTAAGAAAATATGATAATAATCGATTCAATTTCCTGCTTCTTTTAAACCCTAAATATTTCCTTGCCAAAAAGGCAGAACCCTTACCTTACCCTACTTTATTGTTTCCATCAAAATATCTTAAGTTATGAAATCAAACCACCGAAAAATTTCCTTCTCCTTCTTTTTAACCCAAGTTTTGTTGATTGATTTCATTTTTGGGCAAAATTAAAATTTTTTTTCCAAGAAATATGTTGCGGGAACTGTTGGTAAAGATGTTTCCGGGTCGACACAGGATGAAAATTTGGAGCGTAACCGCAACTGCTGGTGTTTGCCAGGACACAGCGACAAACCCGCAGGGCAGTCATTTCCTTTAATATTTTATGCAAATATTAATTTACATAAAATCGCTTTTCCAGTTCAATCAACCTTCAGTCTCGGTTCAGTCGATTTTAGGAATATTTTTGTTTCAACAAGGTTTCCCATTTTTCAACTGATTCAAAAATTCGGATGTCGTCTTTTTTAATCTTTTTCAGTTTGTCGCATCGATGGAAGGATTTTGCTTAGATATTTGAAGATGTTTCGAAAACCTTAGAATATTCAATGAACGCAAGCACTCTGATTAATTGCAAATAGTTAGATGCGTAGCCGCGATCCATTCCCTAGATTGAGATAGAGTTTCAGGAGGAATGAAAATATTCAAGATGTATTACCCTCCGGAGGCCCATAAAAAATTTTTCAGGAAAAATGTAAACTTTTATAGCCCTTCGGGGAGCCCAACTAATATCGAACAGTTCCTGAGCGGCTGGAACTATTTCTAGGATGAATGAAAAAGCTGTCCCTTTGATTGTAATTTGTTTCACTTTTTCTCAACTTTTCGTACACAATGATTTAAGTACCGACTTAAATCCACGAGATTATGCGATTTTTAGCTTGAAACCGGCGGCGACAGTTGGGGAAATTGCATTTGGTGGGAAAAAACTAGGAAACATCTCCGGGTAGATCTATGAAAATTTTATCTTGGAATCATCTGCAGCAGCACTAGCTGCAGTAGTCCTGCTGTGCACACCCTGTGATTACCATAAATTCAATTAGACTTTGCGGTATGAGAGAACAACATAAACTGGCGGTGTTTATTTGGGAGCAAACTTCAGCGTTTTTCCAAGTTTGTTTTTCTAATTTATGTGGAAATTTTTGAGGGTGATAATTACAATGACTCGAAATGTTTACAGGGATTTGGAACATAATTAAAAATTTAATGAAAAAGATTATATGCAAAATGTTTTCTTGTTTATTCAAGTAACTCTTAAATTTCAACAAATCATCCAATCTCATTTTATTGTTTAGATAAGATTTTCAAAAAATCGGTTTAACTCCGGCAAAATTGACAAAGGAAGGTTTTAAGGTATTTTAGTCTGAATTAAAATTTCGAAACATCAAACTTTTAATGACGCGTAAAGTAATTGAATTATGAATACGCAGATTTAATAGATTTTACCTTAATTCACTTTATCCACCCATCTGGAAAGTAGACGTATCTTTCAGTGTAGACCTTCTTTTCAATTTACCTAACAACAAACTTACCCATTCTCTTCAACTTTTGCTTTTCAAGTATAACATCTTTAACCTTCCATATGTAACAAGTCATTCAACATTCCATAAGTATCAAAGCAAATGATTATTTTGTTCATTTCATCACCCCAGAATTTATTTTGATGCTCATATAAACAAAAGTCCCTTATCCTATCTCCTCCGGAGACATTTATGCAATTGCTCATAAAAGGCAAGCTTGTCCTTTTATCTTGCTTAATGTTTAGTAAACAGATACATTGACTTCTTTCATCATAGCATTTGCGACTATTTCCTAAATGCAGATGAATAAGATAAAAGATCAAAAACAAATTTGTCCCCAATGCCCGTATCAAAATGATGCTTTCCCTTACTTGTTACACATTAACTTTATCTTATGTCGCTTTTAGCAGGACTTCCTTGAAGACATGCATGAAAAATAAGTGAATTTATCTTTAACCAAAAATGATACTTTTCAATATCATCCGAGTCATTTCAGTATTGATTTCTTTTGTTCTGCTCCATTTGCGACCCCTTTTCCAGAAAAATTGATTTTATCGAAGTACTTTAAAATTTTTCATGAATTCTTTATTAGAATGAGTAAGATTTTTATAATGATTTAATAATTATAACTTGAAAACCAAAGAAAATTTCGAAAACAAATTCGATAATTTATTTTACATATTATATAATTTGAATTTCGAGCACCCCGTGGTTCTATCGAAAACGCCGTAATGTCCATCGGGTTATTTTAAATAATCATTACCTACAGTTTTGTAATTAGTTTTATGGTAATTAAACAGTGTTGTCTGTATAAATTGTGCACGCAAACTGTTCTCCGATTAGTCTGTGACTATTTTAATCCTGAATTATGAAATTACCACTCACTTTGTATCAGCTAAAACCGCTGGTTTTAATCAAAGATATTTTAAAATAGTCCACGAGCCCATCAAATAAACTCCCTGTGGAAGTTATACGCGTTCGTGCAGAAAATTGCGTAATATGATAATTATGCGATTAACATGAGAACAACTTCAAACAATTTATTAGTTGATTTCATAAGTGAGAAAATTAAATGCTTTAATTCAACTGGAATTTGACATTAATTTGCGAGGAAACTATCCACATATTAATTTTAGCTTGTTTTTATTTATTATTTTTTTATTTAGTCAGGAGAAAAGTGGGAAACATTTACTCTACTTTCGCGTTGTCCTTGGAATTAGAAAAAAAAAGTACTTGAATGGAGCATAGTGCGAATGCAGTCATAATTCGTCCAAGGACAGAAAATTACAAGCGAACTGAAGGAATGTTTAAAGTTCTCTTAGCATTTTAACAACAGAGCAAATGTTTGCAAAAGTTAAACAACTTTTTTCCTTGTTCACACTTTAAGGCACTATTGCTGCATTTACCTGACACTCGAGCCTCAAGAGCACACAACTCCACCTGGAGCCAAGTATTTTCTGAGAAAAATTTACAAGTCCCTAAGGAGGATATAACGAGCAAAATAAAAGTAAAACGTTTTGACGGGAAAAAAAATATATATTTACTTTTAAGTGTGACGTCGGCCTCAAATTAGGAAGAGCATATTAGGATCAAAAAGGATTCCTCCCCAAGCCCATTAAACACAGAAGCATATCAAAGGACTAGAGCAATAAAAACTCCATTTCTTAGGGCTCAAAGACGAGGTGTCTGCCTGCCGCACGAAGTAAATTATCGCAACGAAAAGGCGTATCTTTTTGGAAAGGGCATAATCCAAATTTGATTGCTCGTCGGAAGCCGAAGGAAATTATATGCCTTCGTATAAATCAAAAATGGACGAAGAACGGGGAGGGCATCTTCGAATGAACTACAGCTCCTTACATCTAAAGAAAAACGAACGAAATCGCCGAGAAGAAAAGAAAGATATTTCAGCGGCATTCTGCAAGATCCTAGGATATTAAAAATGTGACAGAGGGGGTGTAATTTATTGGGCAGCCTTTCTATTTGTTACAGCCCTCATATAAACTCGGTGGCGAGCCTGCTGAGCAAAGTGTTTCCCATAAATTGTGGCCAGTAATTCCACGTTCTCCGGAAAATGTTATCAGATTAACCTGGTTGTTCAAATCTTAGTTGTTTTTTCCCCTTCCTGAGTAGGAAATTGCCTGCCATGGGAAGGATTGATTGCATTTTATAAGGCTATTTTTTTAATTTACACTGTTTGAACTAAATTTTTATATTAGTTACTTTATTTTTTCTTCTAACTAATTTTAATAAAATTTTAGTTAAGTTATATACATATATGGTAAAATTTACTAACTTTTTTTCATACCTCTGTTGAACATACATGGCAATAATAATTGGATTATGCAACGTTCAACCGTAAAGAAAACCAATTTGCTGGTCGCGTTCCTTCATCTAAAAAAGGCTGTTAGATTTCTTCATTACCTTTTTTATTTGTGCAGCAAGTTTGTCTAGATTTAGATTGCCTACAAAAAATTATGATGAATTGGGTAATCATGAAGAAAATTGATGAGGAAAAATCTCTTTGTGATTAAGGGGGATGTTCTTTTTATATCGATCAATATTGTTGATTGATTTAGCTTTATAGGTTCTAAAGAGAATTTTTACCTTTTAAATAGAAAACTTGTTAAACTAACGAAGTCAGTCATAAATTATAGCTTAAGGATAATATTTGCTGCAAAGAATAAACTAAATTTTATGGAATTTTACTATTGATGATTATAAATCAATTTCAAAAGACATAAAAGATTTACTGAAAATAAATATGGCATTCATCCAAATTTCGATTTTTCACTTGTGGTTTTACATTTTAGCATATGAAAGTAAAATACTGTCCAATGAAAAGGCATCTTACGTTTACTGATAAAACGCAAATCCATGGGATGGTGACCACAATCCCTTTCGGTCAATATCACTGAGTTGTTATGGGGCGTACTGGACCGGAAATTACAAGAGAATTCATCTGTAAATCATTGTGATATTTTAACATTGCTACGTCATCACTGGGAGCTGGGGTTAATAAAGAAACTCTTTTCACATAAATTGCTTGCTTATGTAATTTATGTTGGGCAATAAGCGGAACAGAATGAGAATGAGGAATTAGATTGTGGCAAAAATAGAATATAGTGGAAATTGTCTCAAAAATTCGATAACATATAACTATATCACTAGAATATTTTGATGTCATTTTTAAGAGCAAGAAATTCGATCTTTTTTCTTTCTTTTTAGTTTATAGTTTAAAATTCAAATTTAGTTAAATATTTGCTTTTAAAACAATATTTTTGAAAAGAAAAATAGTACCTAAAATAAAAGTTTTTCATCGAAACAAAAAAATATGACTTGACCGTGAAAACTTCTAAATATTTTTAAACCGTATTATTTAAACTTTATACGAAAAAGAGCTGCTCTTCAAAATTATTTTACATTATTAAAAACATCAAGCTGATTTTCGTTTTTACAAAATTGATAGAGTTAGACGCATTTTAGATAGCAGTTCCATTTTCAACTTTATCTTTGTAAATTAAAATAGAGAAAGGATTTCTGATACAATAATGAAAAATTAAATTTTTCTGGTTTCCTTTTCTTTGTCTATCTCTACAATTCAAGATTATAATACTTTATAATTTTCTTGAACGTTTCGGTTATTTTTAAAAGTGCCTATACATATGTATGTATCTACGAGTACCTACATATTACAAAATTGTTATTCACAAAAAAAGGAAAATGTTATAAACAGAAATTTGCAGAAAATACAATGGATTAATTCAATAAATAAGTATTTGTGGATGCTCTGGAAAATCTGAAAAGTTCTTACTTTCATGCATTAATATTACAAGTCGATATCGAGTTTCGTTCCCAGAATATCAAATTTCACGTAAAAGTTGAAGCACTAAATCTGTAAATCTAAATCGTTATTGTTGGGCACTAGCTAGCAAAAGTGTTCCTAAATCACGTATGCAGGACACCGCCTCCGAAAAAGCCCCAAGGTCAATAGAAAACCTCTGTTTTACGTTAGACCCCAAAACTCTCCGCCTTTTCAAAGTTCCGAAGAAGCAATTAATGTAAGCCGCCCTTTCTCCACCCACGAGGGCAAATTTGGCAATTTCAGCTTTGAAACTTGGTAGAAATTTTTTTAATATCTTCCAGAAGCAGTCATAACGAAACTTTCCGCGATATTTGATCCCGGAAGACAAAGGCGGCGGAGTTCTGCCCGAAACACCTCAGCTAAAAAACTCCCGAGAGATACAAAAGTTGAAGAAGAGGTTCGCTTCCCATGTTAATTCGGTTCCATTTTAACGATGCCGTTCAATTGCCACTAAGCGTGAAAAATTCGCGAATTAATATTAAAGCGGTAGACCGCCTCCCACGCTCTGGAGAATTCGTAACACCAGTTGAATCCCAGAGTGAGGGCCTGGTGCCCCAGAAGGAATAAATTTAGGAGTCCGAATTTGCTTGACTCCCCCGAAGGATCGGGCGCAACAGCCAATCGCAAATATAAACTTATTTTTCTTGTTCCCAGGTGTTAAGGGCGATTCCCTGGATGAAAATAGAACCGGGGAAAACCTTCACCGGGAGCGGCTAGATAGTGCGTCCTAGGAGCTGACTGAGTTTTCAGATCACGTACTTTTCTTCTACCTGAATAGTCCCGGAGTTGATGAAATCGGTCACAAGGATCTGCTGCTCCTCGTCGAGAACAAGATGAGAATCTCACGAATCCTTCTCGGAATCCTTTCGACAGCCGTTGACCGAACCGATAGAGGAGTTTTTCTTTTTTCACAAATGCCTTTAAGCGTCACTGGTAATCCAATAAGCCGCAAGCCTTCATCACCATAAACTCTCCCGGCTTTTTGCCTTTATATTCACAAAGGGGACATTTCGCTTCGTTATATCGCAATTTGCATATTCACATCACAACTCCCGCTCTAACCGTTGAATTTGATTTTCGGGTCACATAACCCTTTTTCGCGCCCGTTCTCGAAGGCAAAATGTGACACGATACACTCTAAAATTCTGGCGGCACGGGAATAGTTTTAGACAAACAAAACACTTAAAGAGAAGGGAGCACAATTCAAAAGGCGAAAACACTTTCACTCCGTCGCCAAAAATAAGAGATGAGGAGACCACCCGCGAGACTCCAACACCCACAAAAGACACCGAAAACAAACACCCCAAGTGGGTAATTAGACCCCGGGTTTATTTGCTGCTGATTTAATTTCCGGCCCCCGAATCAAGTCCTCGGCGATTTGCTTCCTCAGAATAAAAATCTGGCGCTCCAAAATTCGAGGTGAATCTCAGATTTCTTATATTTTTTTTCTTCTGGAGGGACTTTATACACTTAAGACGCCGCGGGAAGTATTCTAATAATAAAAAATATAATCGGGTCCTGCAGCGCACGTCACACGACAATTTCAAATTGAAAAGACACCGGAAATGGACAGAATTGTGAAGTTTATTTGGGGGAATCCCCTTGCACAGTTTCCGAATAACTCAGGACAGTTCATCCACTCGCGTGTCTAAAGATAAAAAAAAATGATACTATAAAATCGCGACCACTCGCGGGCGCTATCACACCACTGTTTCAGCGAACTTCAAATCGAACACTGGAAGACCTCCTCCGACATCGTCAACGGATGGAGGAGCTTCCTTCTTTCTAGCCTCTGCAAAATATCTTTAAGAGATAGATCTTTTCACTGCTCAGCTCCGGCAGAAAATATATATATATATATTTTTTTTCGGGGCTTTCACAGCATCCGAGCGAGACTCCAACTGGCGCGCCAACGTTCCATTCTAGAGCTAGAGCGGCCTCCTCGGCCTGGCCACGACCTCGCGGAATATTCAAAGAACGACGACGTCGTCACCGACGAAATAGACGAAATTTTATTTATTTATATTATTTTTGTTCTAGGGAAGGAAAACGTTCTTAAAAACGTCCCGTCGTTCTTGATCCAAAGTTGACTAGTGACCACGAGACCCACGAGCTGTGCCGTAGTCGGCGGCTCCATTTCAGATTCTGGATAAGCTCTGGTGTGCTCCCGGTGCTCCCACCGATCATGCGTCACGTACAACCGCTGAATTAAAAGGCAGACGACGGCCGCGACGGTACCGTTGGGGCGTTGGTGAAAAGCTCCCAGCCTCGAGGTGGACTTTTGCTCCCCACGAGTCGTACACGAGACGTGCCGTGGTCGTTGTTGGGGAAAGCTCTCGGCTCCAGCGGAGCGACCACATGCCGCCCGCAATCTGCACCTCATATCTTTTGCCGAGAGGTGCTATTTTTCTGACACCGCACGTTTGCCGCTGTTTATTTACGGCGACGAGACGTGAAGTAATGGGGTGATGGCACGCTCACGACCGGGAATTAGTTAATGGCCCTACCTGAATCGGGATTGGATAATTCGACGCGGCGTGCCCTCAGGTGCTGGCTAATGTCTTCCTCTTGAAGTGATCTTATCATGCCGCTTAGGCTCCCCAGGCGTGCTTATGGTTTTCCGGGGAGATTTTAAAATTTACGGACTCTAATGAGGTTCAATTATGTATGTGGGAAAAAAGGATTCATTTTAGCCTACCGTTGGGCTCGTTTCAATTTTGTAAGGTACTCTCTCAGAAAAGCATAATTTATGACTCAAAACGCAAATTGGAAATCTCTGAATGTCAAGTCCGTAGGGATATACCAAAATATGTAAACCCTTTCATCCCATAGATGGAATAGAACCTGAAATTTCTAATGTACATATCTTTGCATAGCAATCGTTCAACCATTACACATACGTTTAAAATACATAACAATATTTTTTCAAGTAACACGGCCAATTTAAAAAAAAGGTATTTAAAGTTTATTCTAAACTGCTAATAAAAGCATTTTTTTGCCCCTATTTCTTCATATAAAATTAAAATATTTTTGCATGATGTTTAAGAATAAATTCAAAATATTATTTGATAGTCATACAAGTCATTATCTGAAGCCAGTATTTTTAGTGTCACGATAACATATGTTATTATTTGATTCAATGCTTTATATAAAATAACTACATAAAGGACCTTACTATCGTCACATCTTACGTTATTATTTTAATACAAAAAAAATCAAGAAATAATGATTTAAGACGGCTTTTATTTTGTATTAATTTAAATCATGAATATAAGTTGGTCTACATGGAAATTATCTAGAAGTACCATATTTTATGTTTCAAAAGTTATAGAACTACTTAATTCAATTTTTCTAGCGGCCCTTTTCTGATTTAGGAAATGCTCACACATTACTTTCAAATTATTCATTTATTTAACTGCTCAAAGATGGAAACATTAAAACATTAAAAAGAAAAGTATTGCTATTAGTTATTAGTACCTAACAGGGAAGCTGATTTTATTCCATAATTTAAATTTTCTTTTCCTCTTCCAATTTACGTTCTCTTTTATTTTCGTATAACAATAATTTAAATATTGTCATAATAACTAAATTTAGTCTTTTTATAGTCATATAACTTCTATTGACTACTATTTAAAAAATTTAAATAGCAGAAATAGCTTTATCATAAAATTTTTTTAAATCTATCGTCTTGAAATGGAACAGTTTTATATCTATGGCACCTGGGTAATCGACATTTAATTGCTTAATTCTTTTTAAAACGCAGAATACATTTTTATCAAATAATTATTGTGGCCTTGTAAGTACAAACTCTGGCTTAAATACTCATAAATTTCCATAATGCATTGTTTTTATTTGAATGCACAGAAAATCAATCCTGTGATGTGTTTTAGAATTAAATGGTTAATATGTGATTGGATTTGAGCTAATTAATTTGAGACCTTTTCACCTTTCTTTTCTAATGCTTTTAGGAATAGAAGAATTGAATTCTTTTCATTATCCTAAAAGGTTTCGAGTACCCTTTTCTTTGATAAGTAAAATTAAAATGTAATTCTGATATCCCTTGTTCCCTTACAATAGCTCTTTAAAATAATGATTTTTTTATCGAAGCGATACGCATTAAATTTGTACGATGGCATTATTATGACATGGGAATATTTTAAGAACATCACATGGAAGACATTCTAAAAACATTGTCGAAAAATTAGATTTATTAAAGAAAAATCAAAATTACTTTTAAATTCAAGACGAAAAAATTTCCTTTTAAAGTAAATCCGGAAAATATGACGTGACTCACATCCAGAAAGGAAAAGCAAACTTAAATCTGAATCCTCTGTTTGTGTGTCTACATAAAGTGCAGATGCACAAAATAAATGTTTATTTTTATGAATCAATAGAAAGCAAAATCGGTGAACGTTCAACGAACGCTCATCCATTCGGATTTGTTGGCTACGTAAACAAAACAAAATGAGAGCTTCAATAAAAATTAAATTGTAGAGTTTATTAGGGGTTTTTCAACGTGAAGTCATTAAATTTTTGCTTTGCGGGCGAAAAGCCAAGTGGGTAATTTTCATTCTTGGCATTCCCATTTCTTTTAATCTAGATCTCATCGAAATCGTGAGCTAGTGGTTTAACCTTTTACGAATGCCAAGAACAATTCTCTTTTCTGTGTTCCTTTCATTGCAATATAGCTTAATTTATATGCATACTTATATTAATGAAATGACCCAAAAGATTTTAATTCAAGAAAACAACATTTTAAAATTTAAAGCACAGCATTATTTCAAAGAAAAATAAATAAATTTGAAGTTGACTTTACTCACCTAAATATTTCGGTGATATGCTCTGGTTTTTAGTTACATATGCTGGTACTAATCGAATATAATGCACTTTACACCTTTAGTTTTTTTCCCCTCTAAAAGGGAAATTGCCTGCTACACCTGAATTTTGTGGAATTTCCGGTGATAAATGTCCGGATTCAAATAACTCAGTTCAGTGGTTGAGGGCTTTTTCATAGAATTGTTTCTCGTTGGTTTTTTGCATTGGCTTCAAATGGATTTTTTACTAACATCAGCTAAAGTAATATTTCATGCGAAAAAATGGCAAAAAATAAAAACAGATTTGTCAAAAAATACACTGATAACTTTTGATAGACTCTTTAAAATCACTCTTTAATTCATATTTAATGACATAAAGGATGGAAAGGTGCTAACAAAGTTTTAGTTTAAAAATCTCGACTTGTTGGCCAAATTCTATAATATAGAATTGTCTATAGATTGATTTAAAAACTGCAGACATTATCTAGTTTTATTACGATTAAGCCTTAATGAAACGTAACGATATATTTTTTTCCATTTTCAAAGATAATACAAACATAAATCGTAATAATAATCTTTCGAAATTGATCTATACAATTTTTGTTGTTATGATATATGATTATAAATAATATACTACTGTAACGAGCAAAACAGGAGAAAGCCCGTCCTGGCTCGAAATGATTATGCATGATAAGACTTGTTGTCTTCCCGTGGCTGTGGGTCAGTCGTATCGGCAGCTCAAGTATTTACTGTGCGTGGAGGTGCTAATGGATAGGGATAGATTTGGTTGCCAGCATGCAAATATTAGAAAAGAAGAATGCATGAGTTTCCCTCAAATCCTTTAAAGGAGATGCTCCTTTGCCTAATTGTCCTTTGTGTCGAATGACACAGTGTTTACTTAGGGCCCTCGGGAAGAGTGGCCGATATTTACCTTTAAATATCTGTGCGCAGCTGCCTTTTAATTACCCTTTGTCTCGTGAGTGATCTCACTTGGGGAATAGTTTATGATCCTTTGTCCTCTGAAGATCCTTATGGATGAGAGTATGTGTGTGAGAAATTATGACTCTTTGTCTTAGGAAGTATAAATGGATTATGCTTGAGCTGCTAGAATCAATCTACCATCGGGCATGGCCACGGG
The DNA here is from genome assembly GCA_951509405.1 of Machimus rusticus. Taxonomy (NCBI): domain Eukaryota; kingdom Metazoa; phylum Arthropoda; class Insecta; order Diptera; family Asilidae; genus Machimus; species Machimus rusticus. Next base: position 35,789,523 of record OX608052.1, on the reverse strand, counting down.
TTGACGCGTTTGGAGTTTTTAAAAAGTAAAAGTGTTATAGTTCCAGGTGTGGGGTAAACTCACTGTTAGTGCAAGTGATTTAATTTTCGGACGCTTGATCGGGCGATCGTTTTGTTTGATAACAAAAAATAAAAACACACATTGAGTGAAGGTGATTGATTAAGTGACAAGTGCAATTGATTGAGTGACAAGTGCAATTGATTAAGTGACAAGGGTAATTGATTAAGTGAAAAAGTGATAGTGACTGTGTGCTGAAAAGACTGTGTGCTGAAAAGACGTGAAATTAACTGGAAGGACATGGACAAAGAGGGTAAAATTGGGGAGGATGGTCAAAATGCCGTCGGGGACCCGGCAGAGGAGGTAGGTGACTTAAGATTCTTAAGACGGGAAAATGAACTTTTACGGCGCGAAGGAGAGCTGGCGGAACGCGAAAAAGCGCTAAATAATTCGCGGGATCTTTTTGATGTGCAATCGCTAAATTCATTGGGAATCGGAAATGGCCAAGGGGGTCCTTTCAGGATGGGTGTCAATGAAGCCCGGACTATAATTGAAGAATTCAATCCCTCCAATAAAACTCAAACAGCGAAAAATTGGGTTAAATATTTAGATGGGTTGAAAGAGTTATACTGCTGGGATGATCGTGTAACACTTTTCTATGCAACGTTACGGTTGGGAGGAGCCGCGTACCATTGGTATCAATCCAAGCAGGAAGTTATTCGGTCATTTGCTGAATTTAAGGAAGAATTAATTAAAAGCTTCCCCACTGGTCAGGATGATTCTTCCGTTTTAATCCAAATAATGGAAAGGAAGAGGGTTAGCGGAGAACCTATTGAAGATTATGTGTATCATGTGGCATCCCTAGCCAAAAGAATAAATTTAAATGAATCCTCCGTAATCCGTTATATTATATCTGGGTTATCAGATCCGTATTTAATTAATACCCTACTTGCCTCACAATGTACAAGAATTCCAGAGCTGTTAGCTCAAGTTAAAATTTATGAAGAGATCCAGAAACAGGGTCAAAGCCGACGTAATTTAAGTATGCATAAGGAGGAGAACGCGCGGAAATTTCCACCTAGAGTAAATAATTATAAACAGCCCTTTACAAATAGACCTGGACATAGTAGGAGTGACTACAGGTATAAAAGGAAACAGGAAGATAACCGTCAAGCAATTGGAGCATCTAAATGTTTCAAATGTAATAACGTTGGACACTTTGCGAGGAATTGTACCCTCAACAGTCTTCGCTGTTCCCGATGCCATCAAATGGGACACACCTCACGAGATTGCAAAGCAAAGCAGATATCCAGCATTCACCAGAACTTCGACTCTGAGCCAAAAGATGAGTATCACAAAATTATACTTATTGATGGGAAGCAGGTTCTAGCATTCCTTGATTTAGGGAGCGACTGCAGTACCATTACGTATAGTCTACTAAAGAAATATAACTGGCAAATGCAAGAAAGCCACGAGAAATTGATTGGGTTTGGGAATAATAAAACAAATGTTCTCGGGAAAATATATAAGGTTGTCGAAATATCAGGAATAGCTATACCTATTGATATTATGGTGGTAGATGAGAGGATGCAGAATGTTCCTATGATAATAGGGAAAAACTTTTTAGATCGTCCGGAGATTGAGATAATAAAAAAATGGGGACTATTTGAAATTTCGCGAAACAAAAATTATAGAGAACCAAAAATAAGGAATGCGAATAGCGAAATCGACGTCGGGAATGTTAGGATAGATAGCAGTTCAAGTGAAGAGCATCGAATTATGCTTTTAACCCTAATAAATGACTTTCGCGATTGTTTCGCTCAAGATATGACGGAACTGGGAAAGACTGATCTAGAAGAGATGAAGATAAAGCTGAAGGACAACAAGATTATTAGATACCACCCGTACAGAGTAGCGTATGGATTAAGATCGGTTTTAAAAAAACAAATCGACGAATTATTGAGTCTTAAGGTAATACAACCATCAACTTCTGAATACGCGAGTCCTGTTCTTTTGGTCCCGAAAAAGAACGGCGAATATCGTATGTGTGTCGATTATCGTAAATTAAATGCGATAACGAAAAGGGAGACGTTTCCGGTTCCAAATATCGAGGAAACCTTAAATTTACTGACAAATAAGCGCATCTTCACTTCATTAGATCTTTTAAGCGGATATCATCAGGTTCCGGTTGAAAAGGGTAGCAGACACTTGACGGCATTTATCACCCCAGAAGGACAATATGAATTTGAGAGAGTTCCTTTTGGCTTAACAAATGCGCCCGCAGTTTTTATGAGGCTCATGTCGAAATTAACTCAGCCACTAGACAAAACTAAGATCATTACTTTTATGGATGATATTCTGATATCAACAAAAACTACCGAGGAAAACATTGAGATGTTAAGAACATTTCTAATCGAATTGCGGAAGGCTGGACATGAGATCTCAGCCGGAGGTATTAGGCCTGGTATGGATAAAAGCTCAGCCATTGAACATTTCAAGAGACCGGAAAATGCGCGGGAGGTTAAGCAGTTCTTGGGTCTTGCTGGCTATTTTAGGAGATTTATCCAGGGCTTTTCATTTATTGCTCGACCATTGCACATGCTTTTACGTAAAGATGCTGAATTCAAATGGTCAAAGGAAACCGAAGATTCGTTTTTGAAATTAAAATCCTTATTAACCCAAAGACCAGTACTTGCGTTGTATGATATAAACGCAGAACACGAGGTACACACAGATGCAAGTAGCCATGGAATCGCAGGCATACTAATGCAAAAATCGGGAGGTAATATCAGGCCGGTTTCTTATTTTAGCCGCGCGACAACTGCAAGCGAAGCAAAATATCACAGCTACGAGCTAGAAGCTCTTGCTGTAGTGGAAACACTAGAGAGGTATAAATATTATTTGCTAAATAGACAATTCACAATAGTAACCGACTGCCATTCATTACGACAAACACAAGAGAAAAGGGATTTGGTCCCAAGGATCGCCAGATGGTGGCTAAGGATTTTAGAGTTTGACTTTAAAATGGAGTTTCGTCCAGCTTGCAAGCTCATACATGCGGACGCCTTAAGTCGTTGTCCCACCCAGGACGGTAGAGAGATGGAAAACGTATCAGACAAAATACTAGTAGTTGGAGCTTTAGAGGAAGACTGGATAGCAACTCTTCAAAAAGAAGATCCCTATATTTTAGAAATTAGGAAAATACTGGCAGGAGAAATTCTCGAATCAGAGAAGAAGGATGGCGTAAAAGGAAGCTTTACATTAGTAAAAGGACGAGTTTTTAAAATCACACCAAACGGAAATCGATTTGTAGTACCCAGAGCAGTTCGGTGGCGCGTCATAAAAACATCACATGATGATAGAGGACATCCAGGAGTGGACCGTACACTAGAAACGCTAAAGAAATTCTTCTGGTTCCCCAGTATGAAAGCGGTTGTGAAAAAATATATTGCGACCTGTGTGGATTGCCTTTATAATAAGCGAAGCGAGGATGAAGGTCGATACATCTTACATACTCCGGAAAGGAAACCGGTTCCCTTCTACACAATACACATTGACCATTTAGGCCCATTCCCGAAAAGTAAAAGTGGGAATATGCATGTCATTGGAGTCATAGATGCGTTTACCAAATACATTATATTGAAAGCTGTGAAGTCTACATCAAGTAAAGGAGTCATTAAAGTATTAGAAGAGATAACTCAGTATCTAGGAATGCCAACCCGAATTATTACTGACAGAGGAACAGCTTTCACATCTAAAGAGTCCGAAAAATTTTGCCAGGAAAATGATATCAAGCACATATTAACGACTGTGAAGACTCCTCGGGCAAACGGACAAATCGAGCGATACTTTAGGACAACAAAGTCTGCGATAGCCACAATGACTCAGGACTTGGATGGGAAGGATTGGGATTGTAATTTAAGAGCAATCCAGTGGGCTCTTAATACGCTGAAACATACAACGACAAATGTGGCCCCACATCAACTTCTGTTGACATATGAACCGCGAGATATCCTTAAAAATAAGCTACTTCTCGCGTTACATGACACAATTCAGGAGGAAGAAGAAGAAAACTTGCCGATTGCAGAATTAAAAGAAAAGGTGATACAGAGGATCGCCGAAAAACAACAAAAACAAACGGAAAATTTTAATAAAACGCATCAAGCTCCCCGAGTTTATAAGGAGAATGACCTAGTTCTAATTAAACATGAAGGGGTGGCAACAGGAACTTCTCGAAAAGTGCAACCGAGATTCAAGGGACCTTATGTGGTGAAGGCGGTACTAGACAACGATCGGTATGTGGTACAAGACACCGAGGAGCTACAGGTTACCAGGAAACCGTATGAATCTGTCCACTCAGCCGAAAGACTTAAGCCTTGGTGCAAGTTGGAGGATTTTGAAGACCTTGGAGATGGATTACTTTCGGATGAAGAGGGCGACATTATATAATAAGAAACAAGAAGGAGAGAAGGAATATGAATAAAAATATTAGCGTGGGAAAAAAAGAAACTTTTTATTTTTAGATTTCCTTATGTGAAGATGAAAAGAGGTTGGTTGGACCAACGTAAGTATTGTAAGGCTCTGAACGGAGTAGCATGAGCGGTTTGGTTGATGAAGAAGCTCGGACCAAGCTCAGAATGCAGAATTTAAGGGTCGAGTAATTGAGCTCGGTGCGCTTATTCTGGATTCTGGGGCTAGAGCGACTTGATTGAGTGTTGATTTAAGGAAAGAAGGTGAGGTTGGAATGAGATAAAATAGCTCCCTAGAGGAGTGGGTCACTAAGAGTAGTGACGTGTGTTGATTGCGAAAGAAATATGATAGCTCCTTGGAGGAGTGTGTTCGATCGAACGTGGTTCTGAAAGAGAACGTGGCTCTGACGAGAGCAAGAGATGCAATCAGTTGGCTCCTGAGAGGAGTGGCCCCAATTGGGGGCGAGTTCGGTACCACATGCGTCACTGGGGACAGTGACAACGCAGGTTGGCCGAACTGTAACGAGCAAAACAGGAGAAAGCCCGTCCTGGCTCGAAATGATTATGCATGATAAGACTTGTTGTCTTCCCGTGGCTGTGGGTCAGTCGTATCGGCAGCTCAAGTATTTACTGTGCGTGGAGGTGCTAATGGATAGGGATAGATTTGGTTGCCAGCATGCAAATATTAGAAAAGAAGAATGCATGAGTTTCCCTCAAATCCTTTAAAGGAGATGCTCCTTTGCCTAATTGTCCTTTGTGTCGAATGACACAGTGTTTACTTAGGGCCCTCGGGAAGAGTGGCCGATATTTACCTTTAAATATCTGTGCGCAGCTGCCTTTTAATTACCCTTTGTCTCGTGAGTGATCTCACTTGGGGAATAGTTTATGATCCTTTGTCCTCTGAAGATCCTTATGGATGAGAGTATGTGTGTGAGAAATTATGACTCTTTGTCTTAGGAAGTATAAATGGATTATGCTTGAGCTGCTAGAATCAATCTACCATCGGGCATGGCCACGGGTTGACGCGTTTGGAGTTTTTAAAAAGTAAAAGTGTTATACTACATATTTAAATTATATTATGAACTATACAATAATAAATTCCATTAGAATTTCCATTTAATTGGCTGGAAATATCAAAATGTACTTGGACATAACAAAACAAGTTCGAACGTCAACTGGTAGATAATATTTTCTCGATTAAAAGTTTTTGGTTAAAACTGAACAAAGGTTTGCCAATTAGGTAGCAAAAGTTTGATCCTTTGTAATGTATCTGCCGGACAATAGATTCACGTCAATTACGTGACGGTTGAATGTTTTCATGCTTTTCTAGTAAACTAACAGGCACCAATTAAGCTCAGGTATGAAAGGTCCATTTCAATTTTCCAACTAGAATAGATGCGCCCACATTTCGGGTTAATGAACACTCCATAAAGTAATAGAACAGGCTTCATAATACCACTGGTTGTGGGTGGGTATGGCTAGATGTTGAATTCAATAGAAAAGGCTCATATCAAATCCAAAATAGTATCAAGCATCCATCGAACGCATGCCATTGTCTTATAGAGCTGGTACGTTGGAAATTTAACGAAGAGCTACTTAGTTTAGATAATTTGTCCAAAAAGTAAATCGAGCTTAGAGCCTGAAGCCAGCACTGACTCATCAGCGTTTGAATCAGCGCACCGTAAGAAAGATGATATATTAATGCAAATTTCCCCATCCCTCAGTTGAATATCGATTTAGTAGGATTAAATCCGGCTGCGAGCGCTGTTGACTTATCTAATTCAATTACTCCTCGCTCGGAAGGGGATTAAAGCGCTAACAATGACGCAAATAAATTTGGATCACGGTGTCCCAATGCACGGGGACCGCACAGGACGTTTTCACTAATAATAGCTGAAATACGAGTGAAGCTCCAAATTTTACCCCGATGACATGCTGTGGCACTATGTCCGCAAGTCTTTGTTTAGGTCGCTCAGTGGTTTGAATGAATTCCTCGAGCTGCAAATTCCGTCCTCTCAACAGAGCCTGAATTCACGTGAACGAATTTAGTTGTATAGTTCCCGTATATCCGGGGATATAGCAAAGGACATCCTGTATAAATGGGCACCCTATAGAGATCTTGTTCTACTTTGCTCACGTTACCGCGGCATCAGATATGAAGGCTTTGTGCATAAAAGTCGGAAATATGTGCTAACCTTGTTGGAAGCCCTCCATCCGAATCTCTGAATCTCATGGGGCAGTTTCGGCTTTTTACCCAGCAATGCACAAGCCCTCGATGTCAGAAAAAGTGTGACAAAATGTTAAAAACGAGAAAAAAGAAAACATATCATCTCTTTGAGGGAACTTAAAATTTTCGGGATTTTCTTTACGAAGAATTCTTACCGCACTTTTGCCCAACCACTGATATGATGGTAAAAATTTTTGGAACGCTCGAGTACGTTTTGATCCTACCTCGGGCGAAAATCATTGAAAATTTCTGCCAACGTCGTCGAAAAGTTCCAAAACTCCTTGAGAGACATTCCCCTTGGGAAGGGCCAATGCTGAAGTCAAGTGAGTAGCAGATTCCCTCCAGGCGCTATGGATCCACGTTCGCCACGTCCTCCAGGACCATCTTCCGAATCTCTCCAGAAGTCCTCATTACAATGACGCTTTATGTCCGCAATTAAATTGGATTTAACATTGAAATGTCCCACTGAGCCCGGTTTCGTGTTGACGAAGATCGTCCAGGGCTTAACTTGATAAAAGATGCTGCCCTGGACCGTGTGAGCATCCTGCGCGTCTCTGGACGCCAAATTGAGTGATAAAGTAAGGGCCAAAGACGTGACTTCTTCGTCCAAGTTGCGGGTTCATTACTTTTCTTCACGTTTACCACAGGTAGACCCTCTCGATGCGGTCACAGCAAATTTTCGCATTCACATTCGGAAGGACGCGCTGCGGCAAATTATGATAAAATGGATGTAATTAGGGAAATTAATTTGCGTTTGACGAGATAATTGAATCAAATGGCGAAATTGGCATTATCCCTGGGACTTGCTCTTATACGGAGTTCGGAGAAGAGTCCTATTAGCGCAAACCTACTCCTAATTGAAATTTAACCGAGAAATTAGAGACACTAACAACATTTGCCATTTCTCTGGGGCTATGTGGTTTCCTAATTTCCGAAATGTTACGTCGTTCATATTAATTGGGAAAAATTAATTAATTCGTTGTAAGTTCTAATTCTGAACTTTCGTTATTAAAGGTAGGCTTTTTAATTTATTTCTTATTTATTTATTAAATTTCTTTTTATCCCATCATAGCTATTTTAGTTATACATATGTATGAATTCTAGAATCTAGAGCTTCATACTACTGAATTTGAATTTATCTTTTCTAGAATCTTAACCCAATGGATGTTAGTCACTAATCTGATAGCGGGAAAATACTTATCTTACTGTTGTTCAAGTCGTTTTAAAATGGAGACTTTTTCGTCGCACCTAAAGTAATAGTTTTTCAATAATTGATTACATTTATTTCAACAACTAATTGTGTTAGCATAGACATAGACACTAGAATTTATATGAATAAGAACGACTTAAAACGTTTAGCATTAGTTTTTTTTTTTCAAATTGGTTGCGGAAATTTTGCTCTGAACTGAAATTTATGAATTATTACCTATGTCAATTTTTATTTCGGCAAAATAAAATCAAATTACCATGTTGAGCCAAACACGTTATCTGGTTCAAGGTTTGTAATTTCAATTATTAAAAATCATGGAAATTTGATGCACTTTTCTCATATTTGAAAAGCTTCATAAACCTGCTTATATATCTTTTAGAATTCAATTCAATGCAAAATTTGCTATATAATAAAAACCAAATAAAATAATTGAAATAAACGGCTATTATGTTTAAAATCCTTACCTCAATAACGAAATATTTCATCATACTCAGTTAACAGGTTAAAAACACACCCTTAGCCTCCTCCAAATTTCTAAAAAAAAAAATTAAAATAATTTTTGCATAAACTCAACAGTCAATGACTTAATTTAATTATTATTGGCGATAAAATTATATGCTACACTTTCCTTAACTCTTGGAAAAATAAGTGCTTATTTTTAATGTGAGGGGCCATATAATAGAGGATTCTCGTCACGACCTCTATGCAGGATTACCATAAAGCTGTAAAAGTGAAGAGGCACGTGTCTTTAATTTCATAACACTCATAAGCCTGTGAGCCCGAGCAGAAGGCCCCAAATCATCTGTCACAAACTTCTTCATCCGTAGGGATAAAATCTTTAGAGGTCTTGCAAGAACCCAGAAATAGGGCATATGTGACTCCTTAAATTTGCATTTTTTATATAATATGTATATGTATATTTTTTTATATCTATATTCGAACAAATCCAAAGCAAAATAGCTTAAATTGCCGTCTGGTATTCTGTTTTGTCTTTAATAAGCGGCAGAGTTTGAACCATCCCCAATCTCCAGCAGGTGTACTATAATTCGACATTCCTGACGGTTTGAAGAAGAACAATCCAGACTTTGGGGAAGGGTGCTTTTGGGATGGGTGCTGCGGATACACTTTCCGGAAAACATCGAAGTGATGGTTTCTATTTGTATTCTAATTCAGGAACGTTTGATGACTTGGTGCTGAGCGGAAATCTAAGTGAGCATAATGCCAAAGTTCTAATATCTTTGTTCAATCGGAAGGGAACAGGGGCTTTATAGAGCCTACATCTGCGGGCGGTGTTCGACAATGTTGACGAAGTAAGTCTGCGATATTGAAAAATAAAACAACCCCACACCATGGGTCCCGAGGGCCACAGACGTCTGTATGTAGACATAGGCCAGCGATTCGTCGTAAAAGGGCTGGGAATTGAAATCCAGAGGATTTTCGTATAGTCTGCAGCGTTGTAAGCGAATGAGTTTCACAGCCCATTGAGCAAGCACATATCGTTTATTGCCGGGAAGATGGAGCCTTCCCGGCATCTTGTTTTTGCTGCGTCCCCCCTTTCCCAGACTCTGAAGGACGGAAAACGATTTTAAATTGTACAACTCCAGCCCTAATGTTCGGGCAAAACACGCTTTCGAAATATTTTAACACCAATAATTGCTCCCCGGTGCCCTGTGCTACGAGGTGCTACCTTGAAATGAATTCCTGGACAAATTCTATACGACAGTTGGGCTTGGGTCTTGGGAAACGTTTGGTATTTTCAATAATAAACAACGAAATAAAGTTAATATATTATTAGATTTAATAGCAACCTTTGAAACATTATTAACCTTACTTTTGGATTTCAATTGTAAGTAGGTATGTTATAAAATAGTTTCCATTCACATACATAACATACCTTGTAATTCGTTCATATAAAGAGCGATTTGGAACCAAAAGAAAAAAATTCCCATCCCCTGAACGTTTTTCATGTGATAAACGATTTAGCTTTCTATTGCGGAACAAATTCCTCTTAAGGCCCAGCCTTATGGTTGTGCACTTTTTTCGACGTTGTGGCCCTCTCCAGCGGATGATATCGTGGCCCTGGCTTCTGTCCGGGAATTTATGTTTTAAGGGAATAATGGCCTTAAGCACTTTTAAGAGTGTCGGAGCTTTAATTGGATTCTTCTTTGTTTTTATGCCTTAACAGCTTCGCTTTTTCCCTGCAAAGTATTAAATTTGAAGGGGACCCTTTAAACAATGAAACTGTTTAATTACAAATATAATTGTTTTTCAAGTGGACATTGTATTTAACAAAGAGGTCTTTAAAGGAATGGATATTTAGGTAAAAATATTGCAGGTAGTCAAAAAGATATCACTCCTAGCTTTAATTTTTAACTTAGTTTTATTAGTGAAAGAAGACTTTTATTTTATCTCTTGAAAAATAATTTCGAAGTAACTTTCATGCCGTGGATAAATCTGTATTTTTGGGAACAGTGTACCGAAACAATTATACATTAATTAATTAATATTTTGTTGTCTTATCAAGTTTTTGCCTGACTATGTATTCTAAAATGTAAGTACATGTCTATGAATTATATTTGGATATTTACATATACTCAAAAATAATTATAAAAATATGCATTGTATTCTTTTAAATACCTTATACTTTTTTCATCAGTTTTGAATGTTTTTATAGATGGCAAATAGTGATTAAAATGCGACGTGAAACAGCATACCTGAAACGATAAAAGTCGAAATATTCATTCCGACATCTTCAATACTATTAAAGATATACATACTTTTATCCATTGAAATCTTTTTATTGGCAATAACAAAAAAATATAATTTATAAAATATTCCAACTTTCAAAAACTATAAATCAAAACCTTTATTATTCAAAAAATACGTACATACTTTCAATGATTTTATTAGGTTTAATATAAGTGTCATAATTCTTATTTAAAAGAAACCGTCTCTTAACCCGAATATTTTCATTTTTGAATCACGAAAAGAAATTTTATGATGATGAGCGAAGATACATAGTTGGAACATGACATTTTTTGGCAAATAGCCATTTTGAATCTTGTTTTGAGTATCTAATATAATATTTTCTTAGAATCGAAAACTCAGTGTATTTTAGGACTTATGGAAACCAAATTAAAAGTCTGAAGACTTCTTCATGTCAACAACTATGTTTGCATATGTTGTCCTCAATGTCTCTGAAGACGCATTAAGCCTTCAATGATCATAATGGAAGGAAATCATAATATCGGTGAAATGAGCATAAATTGCCATTAACAGCTTTGTTGTTATTATTCCTACAAGGACACAGCTTCTAACTGCTAATGTGCAAATCCGATCCACACAATCACCGCAATCAAGTCGTAAGCAAACAATTGTGTCACGATTTATTGTCGATAAATTTCGATAAAACTACTTTCGACGGTTCCCCATCTATCAGCCGTTCTTCCGAGGAGGGAAATAAAATTATTTCCACCGAGAAAAAAAATGATGTAATAAAACAAGAAACGCACCCCGTCTAGGGCGGCTGAAAGGAAAAGGGACTTTACTAAAATGATGACTACGACGACGACAACAGTGGCGGCGGCGGCGACGTCGGACGTGTGTATTTTGGTCAACTTCTCCTGAAATTTACGACAGACGGGTCTTCGTTTTCGGTGCGTTGAATTGGAATGACCGCAATTTATTTTGGAGAGCTCGCCATTGGACAATAAAGGGTGACTGGTGATATATTTCAGCTCCTGAATAGGATTAGAAGATACCTTGATAATGCCTCAATTTTATGGGCTCAAGATGCAATTGTGCAATTGTTCAAAGCCAAGAGTTATTACAGACTGAAGGAGACATTTTGGAAGTTCATCTCATCTAGACTCGAAGCTGATTACGTTTCTGAGAGCTCAAGGACGGTGCACTGAAGGACTCCATAAGTAGAAAGATGAGAAGTAAAAAATTATATTACATACATTGCTCGTCAACAGATTATAGTAAATTGAATCTCTTTGTCAAAGGTGGATTTTTAAATGAATCATTCTGGAAAATAATAAATAAAAAATAAAAATTTCCAATAATTCCAGACTTATTTGGAGTATTCCACATACATATGTGCTTTATTTATGTATACTTTTGTATATTTTTATAACACAAAATTGTCAAAAAGTTGTGCCTCTTAAATTTCCTAGGACTGTTCCTGCTTTTTCTGTGCTTTCAACGAACGCCGTGAACTGCCCATTAATTTATTTTATTGCTAAAATATTTAATCTAGCACCAAAATTCTTTTATATTGCTGGCTGCAATACAGTTTACTGGTCACAATTAATTTAATTACTGCCAAAAATATTTCTTACTGCTCAATGTTATATCCCGGCAATATAAAAAACTGCCCAAAAAAACTAGTTCTCATTAAAAAGCAACCTGTTTATTGACTCATTTTTTACTACCATTGTTACAATGCATTCATGACTAATTTTCTTAATTATTATAAATATTTCGACGATAAAACTTAAACTGAATCATGTTACAAAGTATTAAACTCGATCGCGGTGTAATAAGGATTAAATTATATAGAATTATTTATTGACTAGATAATTATTGACCCATACCTATAAAGTTCATTGGCCGAAGTCTTTTAACTTTTCTTATTTTTCGAACTAAAGGCAGTAATTTTGCGCAATTATTAATACATAACGAAAAGGACATCAATGATAAAATATCGTTCGTAATGATGAGAAGAAAAATATCCCACCCATCACAGACGTCTGGAGCCGAAACGATCAAAATAGCTCTATACGTTGCAATTTAATCCTGATCATAGTATCGCAAGTTTCATCGCGGTCCCATTGAGAAGGTTTGCAGAGGTCTGTAATTAGAGGCAATATTGCAATATTCGATGTTTGTCTCCGCCATACCCCCTGGCAATTATATGATAATTTTCAGGTGTGACTAGATCACGAATCGAAACGTGCTGAATATCTTTACGACATAGTTTCATATCTCGCTATTACTATGGGTGGGTTTAGGAATTTCAAAATAATCTCCTCGGCGATTATGATACTTTTCAGTGAGGGGAAACCATAGCTTGCTAGTAATTAGCAACATTGCCGAGGTATACGAAGGTATTTTAACAGTTTTCACAAAGCCAATTTATAGGACGTTTCGCATAATTTTCTGTCGATGGATGATGTCTTAGACTGTTCCTTTTGTTGGGCCCGCAGTGCATAAGACGTTATTGCGTGCACCAACAGCGCTGCCTAGAAACGGGTCTGCGAAATTTATTCCTCCCCAGAGCTAGATGCTATTGAGAACAATCAGCCAGAACCTCTACCTGATTATCAGCGTAATTGCATCACTGATCAAGTTATCCCAGGGCTTGGAGGAGCCAACTCTGTCGTCTTACCATTGATCCATTTAACCGGATGCATATTAAGACAATATACGGCAAAAGTCGGCTAACTTTATTGCATCTTTGACGAACTCAAGACACAAAGATTATTTCTAGAGTTAGTTCCGGAACAAGATGCGACTTTCAAGAGTTGTTCCCCAAAAACAAAAGGTAACACGATCGCGAAACGTTCAAATAAAGGAGGTGTAATTGGTCTCAAGGAGTGAAACTTACAAATCAAATCTCACAACTTGTGCTCGTTGCAGACTAAAACTTGTTCCATCGAAGAAAACGGCCCGGGGCAGTGATGATGATGATGAGAAAAGTTTTTATTAAGTTGAGAACTCTTCCTGGTAATGGTGTTATGATTACGATCCGGCTGAGAACAATCACATCAACCGGCGAAGAACTATGTCACACAATTGCCTTAATTATATTGGCCAATCGAGTTATCCTCTTTTCCCGCGACATCAAGTTTTCTAGCCTCGTAACTTTCTTGCGGTCGGGATAATAGACAATTCCGTGAAGAGACAAAAGCTGACGGATTAATGGATTGAATTTTGGTATGAATGGCCAAGCAGAGGGATCAAAGTAAATTGGAAATATGGTAATAGGTTTTAGAAAAGTTTCTCTATTCTCAAAGTACACGGTTTCGATTTTTGACAGAGTTTTATTTGAAATTACCTTGAATACAAGACACGAGAAGAAGATGGGTTTTTGTTCTGGATTTGTTTAGGATACATTAAAAATACCTATCTACCTCATAAAATATCGTAAAACTGAAAAGGAATAAAAAGAATAAAATTTCTTATATCGTACCTACTAAAAAATCTTTTCTTAATTTATTTTTTAAGAATATCTTCAATTGTCTTGCAAACTTAGCATAAATCTAATAATTTACTTACACTAATTGCACGAAAGCAAAGAATCTAAACTCATACAGCCGTGAACGTCATCAGACGAACTAAGACCATTTTCAAAATAAACGGCGCAATTTAGCAATGAAAAATTCGAATGATACCATTTATACTTCAGTGGGTAGAGCTAATTAGACTTTGTATTTTGCCGAGATATCTTAAAACACTTTCAAATTGAAAAAATATGAAAAATCTGTCATAAAAACAGTTGTCTTGACCAAACCTGAAGTCAAATTTTGAACTTAGATGAATTTTAATTGTTAATTAATTAGATGCATTATATTGTTAATTAATTTTCTACTACACATTTTATATTCTCGCTTTATAATACATACCTACATATGTATATCATTTCGAGTAAATTTCTAGAAAAATTTATCATTACTCGATTTAATTTGCTTTGAATTAACCCGACGTTTCATGTTTACTAAATCGATTTTTTAAAGTCGATTAAAAAGATACTCGATTAATTGTGCTTTGGATTAACACGATGTTTCATGTTTACTAAATCGACTTTTTCAAAATCGATTAAAAAAATATTTATCTACTGTGATTTTCATAAAACACTAAAATCAATAACATATTTTGAAATAATCTAAAATTACAAGGAGATTTTATTCTTCAGAATTTGTTTTTAAATCGGTAAAAGTATTCTCCCTATATAAACCTTTTTTAGCCATGAGTTTATTCAGAACCATATGAACTGTTTTTGTGTAACTCTAACCAAATAACTTCACCATAAAGTGAACACATAAAGAATTTAAAATTTCGTGCAGTTGACAAAGATCATAAGGTGAGCTGATATTTATCTTACTAAATAAATATTTTCGGAAAGTAAAATGCTTCCAAACATTGCCTCGTAGGTAGTATTTATAAATCGTCCTGAAATATGAGCAGTTCAATTTACATTACTCTTTCCCATGTATAGATAATTTCAATATTAAACGTAATAAAAGCAAAGCAATGTCGCTACATGAATCAATCGCCGGAGGACCGAAAACTCTTTGGATCTTGAGATAAAACCGCCCTTCATATGAAAGAATTCCTAATTACGCTCCGCCGACGAAGGAGGCGAAATTGTTCTTACGAAGTGCACAACTTCAGTGAACAATAAAAAGGCCCTGGGTGTGTTTGCGTTTAATTTGTCCTTTCTGAGGGCACGACGGGTGAAGACTTGGATGCTGTCACAAGCAGCAACTCGAAACTCATTTCACTAAGTGATTCCTAGCCCACATGATGACCGAGCATTAGCCCTACCGAAAGTACATGCTCCAACCTTCGAACTTACTTAGATCCACCAAAATTTAAATAAGATTTCGGGGGATGTTTATAAAACGTATCTGAGATGTGATTGCTTGTCTTCCGTTCGACACGCCCTCCGATTGACGGATGTAATTCAGCATCCCGATAAATTGATGGCAGGACTTTACCATCGAAGGCCGATGTTATTTGGAATGGCCCAATAAATCCTGTGAAAAGTCCAGATTTATCCTAAAGGAAGTTTTATCAGGTTCAGAGTTCCAGTGCCAAGATACCCCTTTAAATCACTTTCGACTTTCGAAAACAAATTTCCATGACTTGATAATGAATTCACTTTTCTATGCAAAGGCCATGAGCTTAATGTTGATGATGATTGTGCCTTTAGACAATCAGGCCGGGCGGAAATTTATAAATTATGTAAAACAGAGCTTAAAGATGCTGAGTAAAGGGAAAATTATTTCGGTGTTACATTGATTTTTCTCACATTTTCGTTTTTTTATTCAAATATGCAAATGAATATCATATTAAAAATTAGTGTATCATTTATTCTGCCTATTTAACAAAATATTTAAAATTCTCTGGTGAATTTGTATAAATTTACTGCTTACATATAAGTGAAGATAATATTTCTAAATCAAAACGCATGGAACTGAAGGTCAGGTACGACGAGTTTTTCTCATTAAAAGCAACTAAAACGTTGTGTACACCCAAAGCAAAATTTATTACATCTTAAGTACGAAAACTTTTTATTTAAGAAACAAAGAAAGTTATACGAATAAAGTTTTTGTTTTTATGTATAAAACCTGTAGAAAGTTTGAGAATGGTAAAAAGTATAAGACTAAACAGAGAGATACCCGTGCAACATTTTTTCTTTTCAAATTAGATTTTAAGAAAATTGATTTACTAACTTAAATTTTAAAATGGACTATTAATTAACAAAATATACAATGCAAAGAAAAATTACTTTCCTATCCAAAACGATTCCAGCGATTTTAAAAATTCGTCGGAAATTAAAACTTAAGAAAACGGAGAGAAATTTACCTAGGTACATCTTTTCATAGCTGATCTGGTTCCCTCGACCTTATAAGAAGAATAAAAGAAGAATTTTTTTTGTAAGTTTTACAGACAGATTCATTTTTACTCATAAACTATAGAGTAGGATGGTATTGTCAAATCTTAAAAAAATTAAACTTAAACTTTAAAAGTCCATCTCTCCATAGTCAAAGGACTTAGAGGACACTCGTAATGGAATGAACGAACTCATTCACATTTTATGAAACATGAACATCCTGGAAAAGGAGTAATAAAGTTCGTTCAGCTCCTTCCTACTCGAGCAAATTTATGGCTAAGGTGACGGAGTTTCATGGGGAACTAATTCACGGTTGTTCGCGTTTCACTGCCAGCCAAGCTCACTCAATATTTTAGGGATGTTTGTCTTAAAAGCAATTCTAATTTATTCAACTTCCGGTTAGATTTAGTCTACTTGAATGCAGATGTCATCAAATAAAACGTTAAACGATGTTGACGGCAACGGGAAATTTGTACCTTTTATACCTTTTATACCTTCTATACCTTCCCTGTTCTCACGGAACAATCAGGAAATTGACAATTGTACTAAAATTTCGTTAAATTTGCGTCCTACTGAGAGATTTATTTCCGTCTTTTATACCTTAAGTAAGCACAATAAAATGTTTTCTCTTCTAATTTGTCCTCATCATTCAAATTTTCAGTTTCAATTTATCAACCGGTAAAAGAGCATTAAGCGTTGTTATAAAACGGATTTTTGTCCTGAGCCCGCTAAGGTACAAACAACTTATTAATTAATTATTTTTGATAACTTCCTGCTTCTGAACTTTGAAATGAATTTATTTTAGCATTTTCAGTTGAAATATTTAAGATACTTATATGAAAACACAGTTAAACTTACGAAGTTACATATTATTAGTCATCAATTAATAAAGACTACTTAACAGTAAATTAATAAAGACTACTAAATAGTAAATTTTTCATTTAATTAACAATAATTAAAATGTTAATCAAGACCATTGAAGTAGGTACTTACTTGTGAAATTTAAAATTACCTGCAAAGAACTTTTTTGGTGTCACTCCACGAAATATTTCGCTTTTCATAAAAAAGATGAATTTAAAAATTTAAAACCGATGTAATCTGGTTAATGTATTTTTCGACAATAAGGGTAAATTATTCAAACGAATCGAGTAAAAATATCAATTCCATTGTAGAAAATGAAAAAAATACCTTTGCAGGAAATTAAAAGAAACCCTCATAAATTGTATGTTTATATTCGGGGCAAAATGGAAAACTGTCGATTCCGCAACGTGTTCTATAAATTCTTATTTAAGTTAAATTCAGCTAAAAACGATGCGAAAAAACAATATGTGTATGTGGTGCTAAATGGCATAATGCTTTGCATACGCGACTCCAATTATTCCGCAGCCTGGGGCGCATTCTTCGGATGCAATTCAGTCCCTTCATATTCGCGGTTCTGCGTTAAAATAGCATTTGTGCATGCCGCCCCGAAAAAAATGCAGTATTAAATTTTCTGTTCGCGTGGGCTTGTGCTATTGACCTGAAATTATTCCGTGTAATATTTTAATTCGAAACAAAAATTAAAATATTCTCGCGGCCGACTTCTAGGTGGAAGGAAAGGCCAGAGGGGCAGGGAAAAATGCGGACGAGGTTCAAGTTGGCACTTCATCCTCTTCGCTTAGACGAAGCCGGGCGGCATTAAGTTCGTTCTTTAGAGCAGGTGCCGTCCTGAGCGCGGTAAATTACAAGTTAATACCTGGCCGTCACCTGAGCCCGTCTTTGACGAGGATGCTGGAGACTGGACCCCGGGACCAATTCGGGGGCGAGGGGAGCGTTCAGACCTGCACGCCGATCGTAAACTCGAAATTGGATTGAAATCGATGCCGGTTACAAGTTACGGCCATAAGCCCCATCGATGAGCTTTTCGGCTCTGATTGCCTCCGACCTAATGGTGGGGCCCCAGGAGCCTCCTAAGGCTCGGCCGATCGACCGATAAGAGGCGGCGGCGGCGGTGGCGCGAACCGTGCCAAATGAACAATTTGGTTTATGGCTCAGTTAAGCAAATTGCTAGGCGAGTAATCCTCCCGCCTTAGTGGCTAAATTCAGACGAGTGATTACTTTCGGGGCCAGAGTTCGAAATCATGACTTGAACTAAATTGAAATTTTATTCCGTTCAAGCAGATGGAATTTTTTGGCATACTCTCGGTATTGCGATTTTCCTGTTTAATGAGGAAATCGGCCCCAACACACACCGGATTGCGTGGCGCGGTGAAATATTCAAACGTTCTGTGGCGTACAATTTGTCACGTGATACGTTCAAAATGCAAATATTCCGGATGCCATGAGAGCCGGTGCAAAATACCGGAATTCAGCTGGGAGCCTGGAAACCTGGAAACATGCAGGTTGGATATGAATGCGATAGAACGTATCGTTAAATCATTTATTTAATTAGCTGGTGAAACCACTCACTAATTTTGAATTCCCCTTTGAACAGATGTTTTGCAGAAAATAACCCTTATGTAGGAATTCTCTAATTTTTGATTTTTTGCTACACAATAAACAATTTAGGTATAAGTGGATTCATTACAATTTACACTAATATAAAATAAGATTGCCTTCATAATGAGGTTCCCAAAATTTATTTTATGCACTAACATCAAATTTAACATAAAAATTAGGCAATTGGAAAACTTAATTTTAACGAAACTTATGTATCTCTAATCAGATTTATTAAATAAACCAAAAAATTCTAAAATCCCTGTTTTGAAATATGTTCTCACTCACCAGGAAGCATTTTTATAAATAAATAAATAAAAAGCAAATAAAAATTACTCCATAGTCTAAATTAATATATAAATTCAATTGAACAATTATTCTAGTTATTTAGTAAACAAATTCGTGAATTATTATACCATATTTATGTTAAGATATTGCTTAAAAATCCATTAAAATATTTTCCTTGTGTTGCTTGTTAAAGTACAAAAATCTGAGTTGTAACAAATTTCTGAAAAATATCTTACTAAGTGATAATATTTTTCATTTTACTGTTTACTTTTCTTGTTATAAAATTATAATAGCCTTCCTTAATGTAAGTGCATCCGATATCGCACTTGACTGCTCTCAAGACGGCGCTTCTTTCCTCATAAGGCGCTATCAAAGTTCGCAAACATTTTTCAACAATTTTTATAAATAGCATCTCAGTCCGCTGCTGCACCCACTCTCCTGTCGTTTCCACCGACTTCTTAAAGGGGACTTTTTAAGACCAATTTAGCGATAATAAATTATGTGATTTTATTAAAAATTTTTTAGTGGATCTTTTTAGAAAAAAAAAGCGTAATATTCCCGTAATTTATGTGGACATTAACATCGCGTGAAATTAAAATTTTATGAGAACTAATGCCTCTTTTATGAACTTGCTTTGGATGCTTCCAGCCACAAGAGCTAGCAAACTTGTTGGACGGGATCCAAAAAATTCCTATCGTCGCTTCGTTTTTCTTCTCAACCTTTCAAGGGTTCAAACTCCGGCCGCGGGTGGGGATCCCAAAAACTATGCCAAAACGACGACGGCCAGAAGAAATTTACCTTGCTATTGATTTTAGGGTTCGAGGTGCAAAAATAGGTTAGTTCGTCAGTTGGTCGTGGGTTGGTGTTGTTTGTGCAATTCTTGGGCCAATCTACTCACCTACAAACAGCCATTTTTGGGGTACTCCCAAGGTAAATTGGTCTGCAACAAGACGACCTTGGAGTTGGAGTTATGGTAATTAATAAACCGCTTAAATGGACTGCTCCGCAAAAGTGACTCCTGACAACTTCCTAATGAATGGCGGTAGGCCGAGGAGCTCCCACCGGTGGGGGATCTTTAGCCCTAATGTTTCAAGTCAAGCGACAAGACAGTCATTTGCATATTCATTCCAGTTCTAGCGTAAGTAGGATATAATTTCGACTCCCAAGTTCGCTACTTTGAAGGGAAAACTTTTAATGTATGCATCCCCTCCGGGGGCTCGTTGTAAGCCCCATGTGAGCACTAACTTAAGCTCAAACTAATGCAAATCAGAGAGTATGTGTGCCGGGACTTATGCGAAATTTCTCGTGTGTTGTTTTCCGATAAACGAAGCATAAATTTATGATTTGCTATGCTTTGTCGGAGTTTTCCATGGAACAATATGTGGCAAATGGAAAATGGAAAATTATTCAATACTTATCTCTGTTGGCTAAACCACAACTACAATCATGAGAATTAGTTTTAAAAGCGATTAAAAGGACGCTAGTGGGGCTTTTTGGGGATTGTAGAGACTATTGAGGGCTTATAATCCTGAAATTAACTTCACGTTAATTAAGAGGGGAAATTATATAGGAATGAGAAATTAATAGGATTAAATTTATTTACAACCCCTTTATTTTATACGGAAATGCAAAATAAGTTAATCTACGAAACAGATTGGTTACCTACATCATTTTCGTTTCATATTTACGAATTAATTTTTCACAAGCAAAGGAGGAATTAAAATTTAAAATTTAAAAATTAAATAACCACTTCAAAAAATTTGTTTACGGTAAGAGTTACCGGATCGATATCAAATTTTCAGAAAGTATTCTCAAAGTTCGATATTTTTCAAATTATAACTGAACCTGAATTTTTATATCAAATCAAAAACTTGTTAGGACGGATAAAAATTTAAGTACCAATGTTTTTTTTTTTTGTGCATTAAGGCATTTTATGCCTTTAAAGTTATGCAGGTACATAATTAAATTAATGACTGCACTTAAAAAAATTCAAATTCCAAAAGCGATATTATTGATTTTATAGAACAATGATCCCAGCCAACTACTTTGGCAAATAAAATTGTTTTTACAATCATTCAGAAGTGCAATTCATACATAGTACTATCACGGATTAGCCATGAGACTCGTAACGTCCTCTAAAAAGTGACCAATAACTACCATCGCATTGAGAACGACACCACATCTCGTCTACTAAATCATTCCCGGGACAAAGTTTATGTTACGACGCCACATAAAAATTTTGTATAGTGAAACAACTCAATTTTGATTTACTCCCCACTTTCCGAAGTAGAATTTCACACAATGCAATAACATACTGCTTCAAGAGGTTAAAATTATTCGCTATGTGATTCAGAACTAATAAATCGTCTACATAATTCAAAGTCGGGATTTTGGGAGTATACACCGACCCCGGTGCGGGTAAGTAAAACAATAAATTTTCTCTGCAGAAACATATTGGACCCAAAATGGTCCATGCCAACCAAAATTGTGCAGTCTTTAGCAGCTAGCCAGTGGGCGAAAAAAAAGATAAATTCAAAAAGACTAAAGTCAAATGAATTCTCGTTGGATGGTTCAGGAGAGCAGACCCCACTTCTGATAATGATCAGACGATAGAACCTAATAAATCCTGCCTGGCAACACAACTTCTGGTATTCATAAATATACCCCGAAACGGATTGAGCACCCATAAATAAGGTCCTTAACGAGACGCTGGAATGGGAGTGGCCTCCACTCAAAATAAATTACAATATGCGCCGTAAATATGAGGCTTATGGAATGGCAACAAATAAATATTCCATAAAAAATGAAAGTCCTTATTTATTGCCCACTTGCCGGTTATCGCATGTTGTAAGCTTCGCACTTTATCCGCCCGCTCAGCGCTGGCTTACGATCGTATCCTGAGGGAGTGGAATGGGACCGAATCCCGACTTTTTTCGCCTCGTCCCAATGTCCGGGAATTAACGCTAATAAGTTGCGCCACTTCCGGTAGAGATGAGCATTAAATCAGGGATTTTTTTACGACACTTTTTTTCAGTTAAATACCGACCTAGCTTGGGTCTCTGGGACGCCATTTAAAAAATTCGAAACGAGAAATAAAAATATCCTTGTCACGCCCACCAACTTCCGGTGACCGTGTGGTCAGTGCCGAAAACTTTCTAGCGTCCAGAAAATTGTTTATTTACTTAAAGATTTCAAAGTTTTCACTCCTCTGAGTTGAGGAGTTGGCCACTCCACTCCAGAAGGTTTTATTGTTTCCATTCAAAGAGGGTTTATTGCGAACGGCTCCAACTTTTCGCCCTCTGAGTGAGGTGAATTCGTAAATTGAAGCTGAAGCTGAAGCTGAAGTTGGTCGCCCGGGCGGGGGTTGGTGCGGTTGACGGAATTCTGCTCCCGGGGAATCTACGGTTGGCTTTTCGATGAGTTGTACGGCAACATGTTTGCGGAAGATTTTCAGGTAATTGGAGTTCGAAATAATCCAAGCTTTTAAGGCGGTGAGACCAATAAAAAGGAAGCAGATTCTATCTTCGATTCGATTCAGAGGATAGTACCTTTTTCTAGGGGCGCTTTGATTTTAATTGCTTTCAGAATCTCCTTTCGCCCACTATGATGCTTTCTACTGCTCCCCACAAAGATAAAACTTAATTAAATTTTGATTGGGTAGATTTTCGATCTTAAAACCATAATTTTCTTTTACTTTAAAATAAATCGTTTCTATTTGTATAAGAATTTTACAATACTGCCTTTGACTTAAATTCCCTATAAATATCTGATTGGTAATAAAGATTATTTCATACATAAGCTGAACCCAAAGTCCCAATGTTCACCGAAATTAAATAGGGTACCTATATAATTGATATGAATGTGAGAAAAAGATTTTGTATAATGTTTAGAAAAAGGTTATCTTATATTAAAATATAAATTTTATCCTTCACACTATAAACAGAAAAAAAAAGTGAATGATTTCTTCTAGAACTATTATCGTCAATAAAAACTAAAATAGTTGCAACAATTATTATTATTTCAGTAAAATTTAATGTGGAATAAAAACGAAAAATATTTTATTGAAGATATATTGCTGACATTCTTAGTGATATTTAAACATATAGTCACAAACAATTTTGTCAACAATAAAAAGATTTATACTTTTTACTTTTTTCAAAGTTGAATATATCAATATGATGCTTATTATTCCGCTTCGAGAATTGCAGTTTCGGTTCAAACATGAAGACCTTGGTTAAGAATAAAAAAAAATACAGAAAACGCTATAATGAGCTTAGTTTCCGAGTGCGCGAACAATAAACTCGGTTTTTTTAATTAATTCTACCCTGTAAAAAAAAAACATTAATAAATAAAATTGAAAATTAAATATACCAAAACAAGCTTGTAGTTGTCCCTTAACCCTTCGCCTTAAAACAACGTGTGGGAGACGTGATCGCCTTTTTGTGCCTCAAATAAAAACCCTGTATTGTATTAGACACGTATATGTCTTGTTCTGACCAAAATTGATAAAATCGTATCAGACAAGGGATTGTTTTTACAAGTTAATGAATTGAAATAATAAAATATAATTATTAAATTCTGTGATTTTATTATATAGTAAATACAGTTCTATTAATGTCCACCGGTTTTCGAAAAATTCGCTGAAACTATCTTCTAGTCACGATGCATGAAAAAAGCTATCATCGAAAGTGGCACACACAATCGTCGCTCAATTCATAAGACAAAGGGTTAATATTACTTTAATTTACCACGAAATATAAAGTAATATTTCGATAATTTATATGTATTTATCATAGCTCAACCACCTATCTTTTACTATATATTTCTGAATTGAGTCATTTTTGAAAACTGAAATGTAGTTAATGTACATGGTGATAATAGTAGTAGTGATAGTATTATCTAATGTTTTCCTAAACACTAATGATTTATAAAAGTTCATCTTGATGAAATCAATATTCGTAAAACTCACTAATCAGACAGATCCGCAAGCTAAACCGACACGTTTCTTATCTTGTTTCCTTACGAATAGGATTTTCCTTAATTCCTGACGACCACCTGGTGTCCACATCGGAATTGCTGTTGATACGAGAAAACCCCAGAGGAGTTGTTTATTTTCTAAACATACTTACAGATATCTTTACTCAACCGGGCTACTTATCTCCTCCGAACAAGTGGCGCTACCTTGGATATTTGCAGTGTCACTGGGGGAATATATTATTATATTTTGTAAGAAAAACGGAAGAGCTAGAGACACGTAAGAGCATACACCGGAGTTTCCCAGATGGGTAGTTTTCGTAGTGTGCCTACAAAGGATTTCTAGAATATCCTGCTTGAGGTTATAAATGGCAACAACTTCACTGTAAATACATCCTATTTCGTGGTCAGAATTCAGAATAATTCAAATCTTCTTCAGCTTACACCAACAAAATTCATTCTCTAAAGAATCATTTCTCCACCTTGCCTCTTAGTCCTTGTCGCACGTTAATACCTTTGCGCTTTCCCTGTAGCAATTTGTTTTCCATGTTAAATGAAGTTTTGATTAAAACCTACCCACCCGTGGTAGCAATTTATTTTAAGCTTAGATACAGGTGCCGCCGTGCTTTCTCAGCAAAAATATACGCAAATTGGCTAAAAGAGCAAACTACAAGAGTTCTACATGGACGACGACTTAATATCGAATTGTGATCTAACGCCACCGGTAACTGGGAATAATCCAATTTAATGGATCATTACTCTGATCCTAATGAAAATCAAACAGACGATTCGGTAACTATTTTAAATCCAGGAATTGATTAAAAAAAACAAACTGAGTTGCTAAACTCAATATTGACTCGGTGCATCGGGTCATGTCCTTTTCCCAGTGAGTCGGGTTGCATCGAATTTAAATACCTTTCCGTGCGGAGGGATATTGGTAACAAAATCCCTTCGCGACGAGCAATAAGTCCCCAAAATGTCGATCGAACGTCCATTCGATAGGTCTTGCCGGTAATTTGATTGGTTCTGTGTATTCAGTCGACTCAGTTCTGTTGTCGACTTTAATGCGACTCCATTCGATTGGGATTATCCCCGATAATTCATTATATGCGACGAAATTCGCTCACTGACGAATGACGCACTATCGACAGGACGACAGTCGACGAACGAAATGAATTTTTTATTGTCGACCCAGTGGGGCCCTTCCAGACTCAATGCGGCACACAAACTTTGAAAAGTCTCTTGGGGGTGAAAAAAAAAATAGAAAATTATTAAAGCCTTGTCTGAATGGGTGAAGCCAATCGATGGCCACTCCCACTACATCGGGCCTCTTCAATATCCATCCGTTGGTTCGCCATCCGGCGCAAAACCACTTACACACGTTTCCTAAAAGGACGACCGAAGCCTATGGTGCGGCGCTCAATTTCAGCGAACTTTTCGTCCTTGTTTTGAAATTTATGGAGCATTATGGCTCTTAATATCTGCATTAGACTACAATGAGAAAATACGGGGACCCCGCTTCCTGGGGTATAAGCACGCGAGGATATATTCATGCTATGAAAAATGATTATCGCTTGGTGTTCCTGCAAAAGACTCAAGTGTTATGTCTCGACTTTATCAGGACGAGGGTAGTTGAGAAAATTCATTCAGCTATAGAACGTAAACTGGATCGTACACGAAAACTGGAATATTGTACATTTCCCCGATTGAAACGCAGCCAGAAATTGCTGGGAATTTAAATATCGACGGTTGTAAGCTTGGAGGGAACGACAAGGTGAAAACTGCTTTAAAAAAACATGAACTCTTGCAATAGTTAATCCAAAGCAGTTTGATGTTCATACATATATATAACATTACATTAGATTCTAATTTTTATTTAAGGGTTAACACCAACTTGAGATTTTTAAAAATAAAAAAATAAATTTTTTCCTAGATTTATTACTAACACTTTTCAGAATACATATTTGAAGCGTATCCACATGTCAAAATTCCAATTATTAGCTGAATTACGGTCAATTACAATGAGCTTTTGCGTTTTTCTTAAAACTACGTTTTTGAAACTGGTGTACAAGATATCTCAAGATCTACTTAACCGATTTTAATAAAATTTAAACCACATATTCTTAATAACATTGTCTAGTAGCATACGATTTTTTTTATTCGATGCCGTTGTTGTTGTTAACTTTGTACAATTTTTTAAAGCTCAAAATTTTGACGAAAATCAGCCCTTTTTTCCAACAGCTTTCATTTACACATATGTATATTGTAAATTTTTCCGAATGGCTACATCTCAGCTATTACTTTTCAGAAAATATGTATGTTTTTTTTAAACTAGAAACTAGAAATTTGTCTGTGAATAGTTTCAGAGTTATAAATAGTTAAAATATATCCTGAAATATCGTAAACCCTATGGACGGAACAATAATTCAAACAAATATCCCAAACGTGGAAAATTTTTAATGTATAAAAATAAAAATTACCTTACCAAATACATAGTCGCAAAACCAACAAAGCCCTTAATATTGATTTAAGGGAAATTAAAAAATTTCGAAAATTCCAAAAACCTGGTGAAACTTTAATTACGTGCGATATAGTTTCGTTTAATACCTACTTAAATTCGTGCCGATTAACTCCTGAATTCGCAAGTACTTCAGTCCATTTATCGGATCAGAAAGTGTTTAAATAAAAAAAAAGGGTCAGTATAGCAATCCTTCTTTCCCTACTAAAGTACAAATACATCGTTGATCTCGATGTCGGACAGAAGAGGTGGATTGCCGATTCGAAATAGCTCTGCCAACTGCAGGAGGACTGCAACTGCAATTTACATTGAATTTTGTTTATTTACCCAGCAAATGACTTCCCTTGCCCACATGACTCTGTCGGGAGTTGGTCATCCTCTCCTCGTGGTGAGGACTATTCAAGCTTTGCTTTTTTAATCCAATCTGTCGTAGACGTCCCTTCCAGAAGGTCTAATTAAGCTTTAGTTAGAACTATTCACTTGGATTAACAGAGATTGAACGACAAACAAAATGTTAACGAAAGAATTTTAACTTTATTTACTCGAGACTTATGCTATGTATGATTTATTTAACACTTTCTTTATCATTCATTTGTACTTCCGGTTTGATTAAGAAGCGTTCTAATTCTAAACGTAAAAGATTAATCCATAGTTGACCTGAAGATTATACCCTACCCGTTCTATGGAACTTTTGTAATTAATTTTAACTGAAGAAGACAAAGTTTTCCTTCTGATAACAAAATACTGTCGAATGTGCTCTTTCTGTGAACCTAGCTCACATAGTTGAGTTAAGAACTTGGAGATTTACTAGAAAAGCATAATTAACTTCAATTGTCTGTCCTTCGACATCATAAGGGAGAATTATTCGGATCAGTTGGCAATTTTGCAGCAATTTGCAACTTGAGGTTGTACGGCAAAATGCCCTAAGATATAATCATTGTTAAATGGCCTGAATGCTGATTCTCTACCAACTGGAGCCAAAGTGTTTAAATGCTTCGAATGAATTATAGGGTGCCCGTGACGGAAATAAAAGTGCTATATATCCATTCCATCATCAGATAAGGAATATATGTGTTTTGTAGCTCCGTAAAAATCTCTGTAAACGAAGCACCATTAAAATTATAGCTTGTATCATAATGCGATGTTATTAAATCATCGAAATCACAATAAGAGTGATAAAAGTTATGATCGACGTGAAATAAGCTCTTCATGAAATTTTTATTAATTTACTCTTGTCACGGCAAGCAACAACATTGCTCGCAGAAAATTTAAGTGCATGTGATAAGATAATTGTTGCATCATAAATAATATTGGGTTCATTGGATATTCATTCTTTATTGTATCATCGGTCCATCGAATATAAAATTGTAAATTTCCATAAATTTTTATATAGCAATTGATATTTCACTGATGTATCATAATAATAATAGTAATAAAAGAACTTAATATGAGTCCAATTTCATCTCTTGCATTTTTTTTCCAACAGTTCGAAAAAGAGTATGCGCTGAATACTTATATAAGTATTTGAGAACAAGAAATATGTAGAAAAAATTGATTTTTTAAATAAGAAATTACTGTGTTTTCTTGACTGAATTAATTTGGTACGTCTATTTGTAGCAATATTTATTGAATCTTTTTTAATTATCTTCCTTTATCATGGAGCAAATTAAAATTCTGGTAAAGTTATAAATTAAAATTTTATTGTTCCATAATTTTACAACTTCCACCACAATAAAGCTCACAATGGGAAATTATTAACTTCCCTTACACGTCCACGAAACACCCCTGGGCATCTAAAAGATAAATCACATTTATTGAGATATCCAGCGTTTAATGCCTAAACAATTTCTACCTTCCAGGAACCGGCAGGAGCCGTCGAGAGCCACCTCGTAGCATTTAGGACATTCCTGGGAGGCTGTCCTCAATATCAGGAACGTAAATGCTGCCAACATCCAAATAGAATTTGAAGCGCTCATTGTGGACCGCCTGCAGTTCCTCGACTTTATCCGCAGAAGCTCAAATCTAACTAAATGCGGTGCCGTGCTGGTTGCTTTGAAATTTTTCCGGTTTCCGGCATACTTTTTGGTTGATTCACGAGAGCCATTTGCCCTGCTCACCTTTATTAACTCATTCATATTTGCCTTTATCGACCAATTTTTCAAAGCGAATAATTTTTATTTTTAAATAAAATTTTAGAGATATGACTCACACTGTTGTATTCAGGTAAATGGCACTATGATGCAAAAAGAAGAAAGAATTAAAAGCGACCTCCAAAATAAGTTGACGGTTTTTCCGCATGTAAATGTTATGATATTTTGATGTCAAACTACCTGTAAGAAAATTAAATTACTTTCGGCATTAATTCTTACATTAAAAAGTCAATAACTTATCGCAAATTAAAAGAGTTGCGTAGCGTAACAAGTCATAATGTTTGTAACGTTCAAAATACCATAGGCGTGAAAAGTAACTATTTTTTAATTACATCTAACTTATGCAAATATTTTTCCTAAACTCTTAATTTTAACTAATATTTTGCTTCATTTGCATTTTCCAAAAAACTATAAACTTTAAAATTTTAAAAATTTACTTTGTACATGTTCCTTCTATTTGGTTGTAATTCAGAATCTTAGTCAAATTTAGACGAAACTCCGAAATTAGTGTAATCTATATATTAGAAAACATAAGCAATACAAAAACGCCAAAATTTTGTGAAATCCCATTAACGACTCTTGCAAATCGGTTAAAGTTAATTTAAATTTTATAGCGAAACGATGCCAATCGATCGGGAGGAAGCAGGACAAGTGGCCTCGCCCGAGGGCTTACCTAATTTTCATTCATTTATTCATGAAAGTGGGCTTACGCGTACTCTCAAATTACACTCATGTAATATTAACGAGTCAAACACTAGCGCACGTATTTCGTCTGAATCCTTCTCGAAATCCTAGCCCCGGATTCTGTGCCTTGTTTGCTTGCTCTGCACCATTTAAAATTAGAAAAGCTTCGTGGCAGTTAGTGCAAATGCCACGAAAATTGAAGTTAAAGTTAGACAAAAAGAGACCTCGTTTCCTGGGATTACCAGTTGCATGAAAATTAATATTTTTTAGTGATTTTCCGACTCCAACTGGTGTAGATGGGAAATTTTCATACAACTTGTACTCCAGCGAATAGGAGATTCAATTGCTTTTGTATGCAACATACACTTTGTGAAATTGTGGGGCTCCAGACACTGTGCCCTGGTTGGGAGACTTTGTATTATTTCGATTTGTTTTATTTTTTCGGGGTTTAAAGTTATACAACATATGTAAAGGAAGTTTTAATGATTGAAAAGTTTATGCGCAGCACTGTGCAAACGAGCTAAGATAACTTTTAGGAAAATATCGTTAAGCCTAATTATACGCAGATTTAGTAAAGTTTTGCTAATTTAACTTTTAAAGGTGGCAATTTTAAAACTTTTATCAATTAATATTATACATTTTGAGGAGATGTGTTACTTTTCGTCTGTACGATTTCTGCTACTATTTTGGTAGCTCAAAAACCCTACCTTCTTTCTAGCATTGGAAAAAAACTTGGGTCAATAGTTTAAAGTTTTATCTTAATCAACATCTTAAATTATTTCATTGTTTTAGAATAGTAAAAAGTAGGTATAAATAAAATTTGGATTACTTTGAATTTCCAAAACTTGCTTACTATTTATATCAAATTTTTATTCTTAACTAAACAAATATAAAATGTTAACATAGACATTTTTCTAGTTTTCTCTATTTCTCATTTTAAAAACATGAGATCTTTTTCAAGATGAGAATTGTAATTGACAAATATGTTTCCATTCTAGTGAGGATGTTATCCGAACATTTTCCATTACAAGTTCAATTAAACTGATTTTTCTGTCTCGACTGGACTTTTCCGCACTTTTCCCTGACTTACCATGTTATTTTTGTTTTGTTCCAGAGTTGTCCCAACGTCGTGAAGTCCTTGCAGGAAACATTTACACAGCTTGACACCGTCGGATACCTCAGATAGCGTCTATCGACCCTTGACACGATTTCGCTGCAACGAGCAAAATGTCCGGCAATAAATCAATCATCAAAAGCAATTTGTCTCATTAGTGGGACAAGGCTAATGGTAAAGGATTGCCCTCAGATTTATCCCGCCTTCAGCCGACATCCGTCTTGGAGTTTCTCAACGGCCGAGTTACACAAAGTCTCCAACGATTTATTGTTTCTGAAAATTTCAATTTTCGTTCAAAATGAGTTTTAACCGTGTCTCTCAATGTCAAGAAATGAATCGATCCGAGCTCGGTGTAGCAGAAAACTCTCCAAAGATCTGCAGCAGCCGCAATTGATGGGTGGCTAAAATTATTGGAACGCCATGCCCTCTTTTAAGATGTCCTTTACTTTTCAATTCAAGGAAACGAGAACCGGGTTTCAACGATTTTCTGCAGATAACGCCCGAGTTTCTCGTATATTTCCTTGAAAGTTCTCATTACCAGGGAAAATGCAAAATAAATAGGAGACTCAGAAATTATCGACTTCGCACGGATGTGAGCATCTAAAATTCTGCAGCGACGTCTGAATGACTCCGCATAATGCCTCTCGAAGTACGCAATTTATTAGAGACTCGAATTCTGTAGTTATCTGAAAACAGCTTGATAGTCTCCGAAACGAACGTGTTCGATGCAGGAAATTTTGTTTGCAGTTTATGTTTGCAGGTAAATTTGAATAGGTGAACGTTCAGAATATTCAGAGAGCATAATAGTCCTATGTGGAGGGAATCAGACTTATTGGCTTGCCTTTATGAAGCACTAGGCATCGTGTTAATTAAACAACAATTCGTTTGTTTTGGCACACTTGATGCGCTTTATCTCATAGGTTTCAAGTTACTGTTTAGGACTTTGTGGTCAGTAATATAAATTATTTTGACCCGAGGCATTCAGTATTGACTATAAGTGCTGCCTTTTGCAACCATTTTACTATGTGACCAAATGATTCAAATGACTCTATATCTATAGAATTTGAAATCCTGTTCAATAATTAATTTAATTTTTTCGCATAGAACGAGTAACTCAATTTAACCCTTTGCACTATATAATTGTTTTCCCAGTTTGTTCTCAACCAACTCTGATTTAATTTTTGCAGTTTTGATATCACGTGTTAGGTATGAAGTAATTGCTTGTAGTTATTTAAAGTTTAACGTTTTATTAATAAAATGTATGTTTATAAATAATGTACAGTATCAAAATACGAATATATTTTTAGTTTATTGTTATTTATATTTTTCTGTATAAAGTATCACTCCAGAGGTGACTCAAGAGTTTTAGGGAAAAATATTTTTGTCACGCCAGAGGTGACCTCATAGTGTAAAAGGTAAAAATTTTTATATTCTTCACTCATACATTTAAGTATAATACAAACAGGTATTTTTTCCTCTGGACGCTGGTCACTTCCGGAAAAGATTGAGCGCAAGACTCAAAATAGCTTCTTACAGTCTAGCGTCTGTTGTATTACTGATCTGGAAAAAATGTTTACGTTCAGAACAATCATAATACTTGAATATTCCATTAAAATGTGAAAAAATTGAGTAAATAGCAGTCATTAAAAACAAAAATCTCGAGTTTTTCAACAAATTGTTCAACTTTTAATGAATGGTAAGAACCTTAATGAACTTTTCATACTAAAAAATAAAAAACATATGTAGACGATTCCAAGAGTTTTTACGTAGTTTTCTGAAATCATATCTTTTCGAACAATAAAAATAATTTTAACTCTCAGGGGGGAGGATTTTCAAAAATTTCTGGTTGAATTTTTGCTAACTTGAAGTTCAAATTTTATGTTATCATTCGAATGTTTTTTTTTAGATTTTTTATTGTATAAATATTTACAAAGAAAATTTATGATCTGATTTTAAAAATATTGAAAAGTTTTTCGAAAAAAATGAATAGGCTGATTTTCAACATTCATTAGATATTTTAAAAATTTCAACCGAAGGTCGTCAATAAGTGAGAATTAAAAAAAAAAAAACACCTTAAGCCTAAGTCGCACTTCAGCAGCTCTTGCAACAATGTACATAATCTCTAAAAATATGATCCGTAAATTATTCTGATAATCACCTGGACTGGAGTAGCCCTTTCCTTGCGGAACAACCTTAATCTATCCGAACACCTGCTCAGAAAGTGCTTAATTCCGCAAACCCTAAACCTTGCTGCCCTGGTCATCCTGAGAAAAGAAGGAGTAACTTCGAATCCGGCTGCATGCAAATAAGCCCCGGCGGACCCATCTTCAGCAGACAGCCGTCCCAGCCTCACTCTCACTTCGGAACTGCGAAAAACTTTTTTAACCCTTTCAAAAAGTTTGCAATATTGGCAACAACAAGGCGTGCCAGACTCGCTGTTGGACCGCCGGCGTCAGGCGAAATTCATTTTATAGCTAAGTGTGATAATTAGAGGCTATTACGGCGCTGGCCCCGAAACCCTCTGCTTTTGGCGGTCTTCTGATTAATTTTCCTCCGTTTGCTTACAGCGGCATCGGGCCCCACAACTTCACAAGAGCCCCGCAATGAGCTCCAGTGGCCTGTCGCTGCATTAAACTCCATCAGCTGTCGAAGTTCGTTTTTGAATTAGAAATTAATTAGCAAAGTTTCAGCGTGAATGGCACATTAAAATCACCGAGCACGCAAAGCAAAGAAGTTTTACAAAGAAATTTTAATGAAAATTAGGTCTAAAACCCGGAATTGTTGACTTCGTAAATTTTCTTGCCCATTCCAAAGTGTTAATTAAGCTCAAAGGCTTGGAAGTGTGAGATCTAGTCGAGGGTTTGTTAATTACTGCTTTTATATTTTTTTTCACTTTTTCTTACAAAATGCAGGACCAATTATCTTTATCGGGGTAATTAACTAAGAAGAGTCAAAGGTTCTTCTATTTACATAAGTTTACAAGAGCAAATTGTCTTTTAAGAAAATATTTGTTCATTAAATTTAAATTTTATGTATACAGATAATCTGAAAGTACATCTCAAAAATTCAATATTTCAGTAACAAATTTATTTATTTTTTTATTTAACAATATTTCGATATTTGAAAAGTAATGAAGTCACCGAAATAAATTTTTGAAAAATACATTCATATTATATTCGCAAAAAGTGACGATTGAATACAACTTGAGGACCATATTTTACTTAAATATATTTCTTTTTAAGATGGGTCTCGGGAACCTCAATAGACGTAAAAGTTCATAGAAAATAAGATTTTTCGTAATTTTTTAATAATTCGTTTGGCAAAAGGAGTAATAATATATGTTTTATCGGCTAGCTTTGTTGAGGAAAATTCGGAAGTCAAAATTTTGCTCGGATAGAATGGAGGTTCGATTTCTGTGCGCCTGCCGCTGTGTGAGGCATCGCCAAGTGCGGCCGGAGCCTGCCGAGTTCGCGAAAATGTCGACCGACAAATTTCGGTTTCATCGGTTTTTACCCCCTTATTCTAAAGTACTGTATACGCACCTATAGAAGTTTTACTTCAAAAATACATAAAAAAATTCCACAAGCTGGGTACTTATATTAAATTAAAATTAAATCAAAGTAAAATCAAATCTTAAGATAAATTAAACCAAGACTAAAGTGACATGAGGTTAAACAACATACCCTCCAAAATATATTTCACACTGTAATTTGTTGCCTATGTAAATGCCTTCACATCCCTTAGCTACTTTGAGTAATTTACATTTCCATTCCGTCATCAAATCAAGACGTTCCTCAGAAGCATAAGATAAACTCCTCCAAGCCCATTCGGATCCTTTAGGCTAAGCACCAAAAGCTCAAATGCGGAGGATTCCATCCAATTACGAAATCCTGCAACCAAGTGCAAATTGGACACTAAATTACCTTGAGAAATGTTTAGAGGGGTTCTATTATGAGCGGATCTTTTTCGTTACACCAACTGTCGTTAACGATATTATCTCGCAACCTGCTGAGACCTAGAGAATTAATCTCAAAGCCCAAGACATCCTTACCTTCCAGCTTCCTTGAATTCGTAATGGACCCCGGTCTCTGGCCTGGCAGTCCTCTAAAGAAGTTGTTGGGCATTTTTCATTTCGGTCAGCACATTATCTCTTAATACGCAGCAATTTGTCATTTTAATTTAACTAACTTAGCCCACCTACGCTTGAGCTGTGGAAGCGAAATGATGGATTTTATTAATGTAAGATTCAATTTCGAGGTAGATCCTTGAGTATTTGGCGGAAAGGTAGTTTGGCATTTATGGCAAACTGCCGGATAAGAATCTTCTATCGATTTTCTCGACCGGTTGCCTTCACGTACACTTTTGGTAAAATATTATGCTTAATGAAAACGTGGCGCTTCCTGCAGAGGGTGCGCCACCGGAAAATTTCTACGTGACTGGCCTTCCAGCCGAAAATGAAAACCTTGACTAAATCCAGAGTGGATCTACTGAAGCGAGGCCTGCGAACGACATGATTATATTGTCGATGCAGCAGCTGCCAGTTTTGGCTAATTATATTCCATTTGCTACTCTGGCAAAGTGTCGAAATATTAATTTGCAACAATTTACAGCTGGTGAAATTTATATCCCAGCACCTGAAATTGTCTGAAGAGAGCCTGCGGCTAATCCCTGGTTTGTAACCAATTTGCATGCCTCGTCCAACGCAATCAGCTGTTTTCACTCTCTATTTTATACGATTGTAGGTGTTTGCGAAGACTCACCATGCATCTGGGATGAGGCATTACTTTTGCAAATTCTATCATTTATGAAAAATGGACTTCCACGTCCACGTGGGACGATGCATTATTCACTTTTATTACACCTAACCGGAGTGGGATGGGTTTCCAAGTGCTTTTAATCAAAACGTTGGCGCAATGTGGCTCTCCTCCACTTGTCTGTCCGAATGAATGTCGGTCATTTGTAACGCCATTCTTTTTTTCTGTGGACCATCATAGGTGCAATAAATCTTCCTTGTGGACGGCCATAAAATCAGAATTTTGATAAATGTATGGCTTTTTGTGTAACAAATTATTTTTTGATGAAAACTATTCACACAATTATCTTCATAAATGGAGTTTTGAAATAAGGAAATAATTACCACAAAGGAAAATGGCATTTTATATTTATTTAAAACAATTCTGGTTTTTAGCGAAGAAAAATATGAAAAATTTTTTGTACGGAATCAATTTCTGGGGCCTCATATATAGCTTAGTAGAAAAATCTTTATTCTACTTTCAAATAATAATAATGTAATGAATGTGTTATGACATAAAATCCGGTATTTAAACTCTTTCATAAAAGCAATAATTGAAAAATTAATTATATTAACAATCAATGAATAAAACAAACTAAAATATATTTCGGACTATATCTTCATTGTAAAAAGAACTTACCAAAGCTGTTCCATTTTTCGATGGATCCTTCGATCCTTTGATAAGAACACCCCAAATATTTTTATAATTATAATTGTATTTTTGAACCTTTTCGGGCTAAAGGAAAGAAGAAGTAATTTCTTCCCTTTTCTCTTCAAACATGCATTAAATTATTGAACTTTTCTCAGAAGGAGCTCTTCTATGGGTAATATTTC
The DNA here is from genome assembly GCA_951509405.1 of Machimus rusticus. Taxonomy (NCBI): domain Eukaryota; kingdom Metazoa; phylum Arthropoda; class Insecta; order Diptera; family Asilidae; genus Machimus; species Machimus rusticus. The sequence goes on along the minus strand of OX608052.1, from coordinate 35,753,168 downwards.
ATCCTCTATTGTAAAAATTACATGCTAATATTGTTTTTACAAATTTTTTACATTTTTCCTCTGTGGTACGGAATACATGAAAAATTAAATTGTTCAATGTTAAAGTGAAGGCCTATAAAAGAACAGATTGAATAGGGGTAGAAGTAGAATATTTTATTTTAGATACGTACAGATTAAGGAATTCCATTATTTTCTTACGTTCTAATTTTTTTATAAATAAAATGGAAATTCAATAGAAGGTTACACTTCAATATAAATAAGACTCCACTCCACCCGATTTAAAATTACATATCTAAAATAACCTTCCATTGAAACTCTCTGTACCAAAAATAGAAGATTAAATTAAAAATTTCAACACGGGCGTGCACGTATGTAAAAAATAGAATAAAATTCCCAAGGTACGTGTTAACTCAGGTTTCCCATTGAGACGGCACGTCGTAGATCGATTAAGGCCTTAAACCCTCTAACGCTGTGAAAATCACTGGACTCCAAGGATAAATTAAATGAGACGGAATTAGATCTTTATTGCCACCCAGGGATTTTTTTGCCATTAATCTCAACAGGTGGGTGTTCGTTTTACACAAGAACTCATCGAGTAAATAAATCTTTATTACGGTTGGAGTGAAAGGGTAAAGCCCCTAAATCCCATAGAAAGTCGCAGTTGGGTTCCTCACCTTCTCCAACTGAATTGTGTCTCATGAACTCTCAGACAAAACCTAATTTGATAAATGGCTGATAAATTTTAATATCCTGAATGTCGTTCGCATCACCTGATTTCGATGCGTAGACGATTAAATGTTGCTCTTTATTGCCATGTTCAAGCGAAACACTGTAAAAATTTAAGGACTCTAGCGAAACATCGTAAATTCACACCAAAAAGATAGACCTCCACCGTACTAGAGAAGCACCAGATGCGAATTTTAAGGCTTCCACGATCGTGGTTTTTATTTGTTATTTTGTAGCGGCCAATAAACACTGTTCTGTGCTGGCCCTGAGAAATGGACTCTTCAGAAATTTTATTGCCAACCTTCATTATGGATGGCCAGAACGCCGCTGTATACCGCGAGAGGTCCGCAAATAAAAGAAATTCTTTCGGCTATAAAGGCGTACACAAGGGAGGAATGATATAAACTATGTCAATGCGGATTAAAGTCACCGCAGAATCTCGTCTATGGAGCCCTACAGTGATACAAGAGCACTTTGGATCAAAGGGGATTATCTCCTTGTTTAGAAGGATGAATCTCGTTCTCCTAAAGTTTTTTTGTCTGTGCGACGCTATTGAACATTGTGTGTCGCATAAGAAACTGAAGAGACTTAAGTACCTTTTATTAAAAGAATCCGTAAAGGAGCTTTCTTCCCCGGTAAATATTCGAAGAAAGTCGTACCATGCTTCCTTAGAATAGTCAAATTTTAGGCCGAATTGGGGCTGTTTATGTATGGTATTAAAATTTGTGTGATTTGCACAATTGAGAGGTCGTTACTCGTTATGCTCCTGCTATAGAAAAGAAGCGAATTAACACTTAAAATTGATGACACCTAATTTTTGTAAATCCATTTAGAATGACAGTATCTGGGGACGTTAAATTAATTATCTTTAGTCTGTGTATAGTACACTGATGAGTGATGAATATATCTTTAAGTTATTATAAAAATAAAAAAAAGGAAAACTTTATTGATCTACACATGTATTTTTTTTTTCTTTAAGTAAGAAGACGACAGACCTAAGCAAAAACCTACTAAAGCAATCTTTCAAAAGCTGCAAATAACGTCACAGAACAAATTTTAGAAACCAAAATAGAAATTGATAGGTATGATAAAGTTTGTATAAAAACTCCATTTTAAGTATTTAGTTATTTAATATTAACAACCTTTTTAGGGAGACTAAACCCGAAAGTATTTTAGTTTTATTTATTTGTTTATTATTTATTTCCGCTTTATAGTTTATAATATACAATGTTGCCAGCAGTACGCAATTATCGTATCGTATAGAGTTTTATACTAAATACATATTTTAATTAAAATATAATACATATTACCTAATAGTATAATTTTCTTTTAGCGCTTGGGAATGAGGAAAAAAAAGCTCAAAAACTTCTAAATAAGTACTTCAGTTGTTGCAAACTAAACAACTCAAGTGTATGTAAAAACTCACTTTTATATTTGCAGTTTCCTGAACGTTAAGGAAAATATCTTATCAATTTCCATCTTTAGAGTTCTAAGAAGTAGTTTCCTTAGAATCGAAAAGCAACAGGTACATATACCTCTTTATGGATGGATAATGTACTTTAAACGATTGCGTAATGGAACATATGATGCAAATGCAATCAAAACATTAATGTATATTGTAATCGGATATTGTGCACGACATATACGATAAATTTTCCTAGAAATTTTCCATATGTAAACATGCAACTCCAACAGAATCCCACGGGAAGAAAACTTTCGCAGTGTACGGAGTTAAACACGCTCCAGAAAAGGGATTAATCCGCTTATAGTACATACATGTTGTCGCATCCCCTAGAAGTAAAATTACCTTACAGCGGAATTCTGTGTTGGCACATTTCACGAATGTTGGTACCCGCAAAGGGATGAAGTGTGCAAACAGAGTTATATAGGTTTTTTTTTTTTTTTAATAAATAAACTGCAGATGGAATGCATTCGTCGTAAAAAGAAAACATTTTCTCATTTTCTCTGTGAATGTTGAATTTGAATGGCAACATAGCACTCAAAAGGGTTTCATAGAGCGTACGTGTAATTGGTGATCCCTGGAGCATCCGAAAAGTGCCAAAATTCCCCAACTGATCCCCTTGTAATTCCCAACATATTGATGTCAGTGCAGTGGCAATCGTTTAAGGGATAAAGCTCCAAAGTAAACCCCCATTTCGCCGATTGGGCCAACAAAGAACGTTGCTCGTTTTATTTACACTATTAATTAGCAGCCCTTGAAGGCAATAGGGCACACTCGAGCCCTCAATAGGTGCCCTCCAGTCTAAGGGAACTAATTTAGCTTTCACCTTTTCTTTTCAGAGAACACAAATCGAGGAGTGTGCCCGGGTTCGATTTTACCTGGCAAAGCATTTTCACGGCACGAACCACTCGAGTCGGCGGAAAATGCTACGTGGAGGGCGTTTCAAGTTTCATAGATGTTAATGAGGGTAACTTAGTGAACTACGAGAATTTTCTGGTAGTTCATAGAAAATCTTAAGAAGGTGAGCCACCCGAAAGGAATGTCACTCAGCATCCAGCATCCAGGTCCTCTGGGTATTTGCAGAAAACGGAAAGGAATTCAGCCTCACTCCAAGCTCAAAAGAAATGATCCTTGTAATTGCACCGAGACAATTTTACCAATATCAGAAATGAGCTGCGGCTGCCCTTATTGCGACATTAATCACGACACTCGGTTTAATTAAATCCTTAATTGTTCCACTATATTTTGTTTGCGATTAATTTAATTTATGCATTCGATTGGGGTCCGTCGTATTACGCGTGGTTTACTGCCGAAAACAAATTAATGAAGTCTGCTCCCCAGAGAACTTTAAATTTTAAAGTTTCATAATTTTTGTATTTTTGAACATTATCTAACTTAGAGAGTTGCACATACATTTTCATTTTTAGAGATAAATTTGAACCGCCCAAATTAATCACTAAAACTGCATAATAATGTGTGTGTGAACCAAACTCCAAATTGGGAACTGTTCGAAAACTATTTCCTGGATTTTGTTTTCGATGAAACACCCGAAGGTGTGCCATTTATTTGTGCTCTTGTTGAAGTGAAAATAAAATAAATTTTTAGCTCGTCCCATCAGTTGAGCTCGCTTTGACAAAACCTTTCAAAACAATTATTTTAAGCTATTTCATTTAAATACGAATATATCACGATTTTAACTGACAACACAAGTTTTATATTTATTTGGTAAAAAAATACTCACAGAGGAAATTTTTCATCGCAAATATTGAATTTAATTTGCCTAACTAAAATATCTCCCTGGTTTTGATTGTGCATCTGTGCAGACAAAAAAAAAATTAAAAATTTGATACTACTATTGTAAAATGTGAAATAAAATTACATCGGACTTTTTAATTAAAATTACCTTATTTCGAGTATATTGAAAATATTTTAATTTCATTTTATTATACGAACTTTGATTTAATATTAAAACAATGGTTACAATTAAAATACATTGCAATACAAATATTAGTTTAAATCATTATATCATTTGGAATCCGGTGTTTATTTTATACTTAAAACAGAATATTTAAATTATTTTTCCAATTTTTTTGTTTCACAAAAATGTATGTACCCAACTACTTGTGTGTATTACATGGAGTATTTATTTTATATCTTAAGCTTATTAAGTACAAAATGAATGTAGTTAAACATTTAATTTTAGGAACGTTACTTAGCATAGTTTTTCAATTTCTTTTAAGACAAAGCACGGAACTATATATACCTATACGAGTCAAATTCATATTTCACGTTTTTTTTAAATATTGAGCTAAAATTAATTTAAATTGCAAAATTTTTTATCGTTGTTATTTTTTTTAAAGGGTTTTAATCTGGATAAGTTAAGTTATAAGTATATTATAAAACCATTTTGTGTTATGAAACTAACAAACACTTGTAGATACTATCTGCCTTAGGTATAAAAATAATTTCCTCTCCAGATTTCAAAATGAGAAAAAATGCATCAAAAACTCACAGTAAAAGGTCACGCCCGTCTTTAACTATTCAAAAGCGTTATTTATGCGTTCCATGCAGAAGTTCGCTCACTTAATGAATTTCTTTGCCTAGAGCCCCGCCCCGCAGTATTGAATTATTAATTGTTCTTTGCGCCCTTTTAGTCGTATACTAAGTAATTTTGGCACCCATGTTTTTTTGCAACTCTACCCCGCTTTTCACTTCTGGAAATTATTTTCTGGACTGAATAATTAATTGTTTCCGGGCAAAAATTCAAGTGAAATAAGGTCGGAAGACTGATGTCGGTTATTTCGCTTTTATTTGTTGACTTTCCTCTTATAAATAATGAAATATAACAATTTTGGTAATTTGATGTGCATTTCACAAATTTTAAGTAATTTTAAGAAGAGGTATTTGTCTTTTAAAAATAAAGATACCAACAAACTCGAAAGATATCTAATCAAAAATTTTGAAACCAAACTTTCAAATAGACATTTGTCTTGTAGAGAGCTCATTTATTTTTGAAATTAATTAAAAACGATAAACGTTGGCGAAGTTTATTTTGATTTATTTGACCCACCAACTTTAATTATTTTTCCTAATTGTGCAGTCGAAGTATATGTAGTTTATTACCTACTTCTCATAGTTTGCAATATTTAATGTATAAATTGATGACATTACCGACGTTTTATTCATTTTCCTATCTGGTTCAGGTTAGATTTTTGCATTGAATTGAATTTGAAAAGGCCTCAATATGTATCAAGATTTTAACAAACTTCAAAACTCGAACTAGATAAATTTTTGACGCAAAGTGAGTATAAATCCAGGCAATTTGATTTTATGTTCGCGAAATAAAAAGTGTTATGGTAGAAGTGATTATGGGTAACATTACGTAAACTTGAATTCAGTGCAAAATATCTACTAAACCTTAAACCGAAACCGATTTGAAACACATACAGCTATTATTAGTCGTATGTCTAAACTTTTACTATTATATATAAGCAAAAATTCAAAACAAATTGCAATATTTATGTATACAGAGCAGAAACTTTTCTTTTTAAAATATTTTAATTATAAGTTTTCTACTCAGCGAATAACTTTAAAGCTCCACTTGATGTTTTAAATAAGTTTTCGTTTAAAACTGCGATGTCTAAAAATGCGTATATTTTCTACCATAAACGATCGCTTGATACCACGTCAACCGTACTTTGGTAACGTAACGCTTCAGTACCTTGACTCCAAACGCTTCTGCATGAAAACCTTTCAAAATAAATCTGTCATGCTGAAAATTGGGACTGTAAGCGCGAAAACCCCAAAGTGCATATTTGCGACAATAAAAGTGAGACACGAGTGCATATCTCTCCCACTCGATGCACGACAGTCGTACGTTGGATGCGATGTGAACAATTCACTTCCGTGTATTCATTATACAAAATAGTCTCCCTTCAGATGCGCAAATATGTGCATTTTCTAGGAACATTGTTCCGGAAGTGTTTCCCCGAGAAGTGCACAAGTGTCCCGTCCTTGAGTCAATTATGTGAAAGGACTTCGGATAGTGGCACACCACATGGAGGAAGGGAACAATGGCGATGTGCGGCATTTCCGCGAACCTTGACTACGAGAGAATCGTGCAAATCATAAATAAAAAATATAACACTTTCTGTCCTCCTCAACCAAAAGAAGAAAATATCTGAAAGCTTATAGACCCAAACAGCCATCTAATGAATATTTATTGCCTTCAAGAAAATACTTGCGAAAATGCAGAAATTTCGCTGAGAAGACAGAAAAACCATTTGATTTGCATGTAACTGCGGAGTTTCGCGTAAAACTAGAGATTTCTCGCTGTCATGACTCGTTACACTTAAGACCCATTTATTGCCAATAAGGTGGACGCAAAATTACTGAAATGTGAAAAGTTTTTGCCCTTCCGGTAAACTCTTGGCTTTTGGGTTCAATCTTTTTCACGAATTTCTCCTGCGCGCAGAAAGGACGAAAGCTCGTTCTCCTCTGAGGTGAGTTTGTTCATACCTCCTAAAGCTTCTACATTTTGGTTTGCCACCGATGGTTACCCAAAAAATTTATCAATTTATCATGACACCTATCAAAAACAAGACGTTAATAATATTAATTACGCTCCACTGAGGCGTAACCGGGGCTCCCATTTCTACCCCGCGTACATATTCTCCGCTCGTTTGCAATTATTCAGCGCGTGGGTGACAAAAACGCGAAAAAATAACCACGATGCCCAAACTTCACATTAAAAAAATACAACAAAATTTGAAAATTTCATTCCATTCTTTAAAAATGCCACTTCATTACTTTTTAATTAGTAATACATTAACAACATAATAATCATTCCAATTTAAATTATAATTGTTTAATTCTTTTCAAAATAATTTAACTTAGGCAGTTAATTATGTTACCAATTGCTAATCAAAAAAAAAAAAAAATTATTAAGGAATTAAAATTCGTCCCCAATTGAGAGGTAGTAAATTAAAAAACAAAACTCTATTCCACGGAATAGTAATTAGGTTAGAACTAATTTTAAAAGGTGACTGTAAAACTCTTTGCAGGACTCACCATGATTTTATAACACCGCATTTTCACATTTCGGTTACACGTGAACTTTAAAAAGAAAGAAAGCTCTTCTTTTTCAGAGTTTATCCTGAGGCACAAATTTGCATATACATAATAAAATCAACCCAAACATAAGGCATACCATAAAACCGCACCTCCCACTGTGAATGACTTATAGTTAAAAACAGAAGTTACTTTCCATGGTTTACGCAGACTAGAAAGCCGTGTAGAATTTTTATTAATGCCAAAAGAGATAACCTCATGATTTAAACCAAAGGGTTTTCTGCATTTCTTGCATGAAATTTTCTTTGAAAGTATCATCTCCCAAGTAACTTTTTGCCTCAAAAATCCTATTTTCGCCAGAAAACTTCATTCAAACCCGACCATTTATTTTCGGTTTCCCTTACTTTTTTCTTTTCTTAAAAACGATAGGTACTCTATCAAAAGAATTTTTTGCACACCAAGCAGGTTTTTACTAAAAATTATGAGACAAAGCGGCAGTGCTGAGATCTATGAGCTAAAAAGACTTTACCATGACCTTTAAAAAGTGTAAATTTTGTTATGCCCCTTGCTCGCTTATAAAGAAGTATGAATTTTAATTCTTTTAGAAATTCAAGATTCAAGATTTGGGTATATTCTCTGCACTCGAAGCTTTATGTGCTATACATAAATGTCTTTTGATTATAAATAGAAACATTATGAAAACTACTGTTTTCAAGAGAGTGACAATCTTAAATTAAAATGTTAAACCCCTGAATAATATTGATAATATTGCATTATTAATCTCTTAATTAAATATAATACATGTACATATGATAATAACAATAAAAGTGTTACAAATTAAATAACAAAATTTAAATTATAAAATATTACTTATATTTATGTAACGATTAAAAGTCTTTGCAAAAATATGATATTTCTTAAAATACTGAGATTATTTATTGAATATCATTTTAATAGTACTATAAGGCCTTTAAAAGACATACATATTCGCTCCAACTAGTATGAACAGGATTTTAGATTACTACACACTATTACTATACCAATTTTATTTATTTCGACAATATAAACCCCACTGAATTTTGGGAGTGAACAACCTTCATGAACATAAACAGTCCTTGAGTTATTCTAGTTAATGTTACCGCGTTTGGATAAAATCTTAGATTAATTGATGTAAGTAGCGCCTTATATAAAACAAAAACTGAGCATCGTCTGGAAATGACATCACTTTACCAAACCAAGCCATAATAAATGGCCATATAAGCAAATTTCATGCCATTACTAAATCTCAACTCTGGTGAATCAGAAAAAAAACTCCTCAACAACAAGCAACCACCCGCCACTAAATCTCATCGCAAGAGTGCCATTTTATGGGCCCTTAAGCCTTCGTAATCGGAAATTGTTGCACCTCGGCCTGCTGTTGAATAAGCAGTTCACGTAAAAAGTAATTGGCTCGCATTATGTTTCATGATACAAACTATGATAATCACCTAAATCAAGGCCCTCGTCGGGACGCCAGGAACATCAACCGGGGCAGGGCGGCAACTCCGACCTCCTCAAAGGCGGAGTTCGTCCTGTTCAACATACAAAAAAACATGAAAAAGGAGTGCTGCTCTGAAGGGTTTTCAGACATCAAACAAACGGCTTGTGGCGGTTGCTCGTTGAAAAAGTTTGGAGATTTGTTTTGTTAATGCCCTTCATTCATTTTGCCATACACGCCGGGGATTCCCCGAATTGGACGAATGGTCACTGTCCGTCCGTCCGTTTGTCTGACTAAATCGCATGTCCTCGCATCAGGGACTAAATGGACACTTCTAAGTTTTGTCGCAGAATGACAATGTCCCTGTTTCACTTCTTCCGCTTTTCGACTTTTGAATAAATTTTCATAACTATCAGGCAATTTTATCCATGAAGCTATGATGGGAAATGGATTCCACACGATGGGTTCGCTTCCAATTTAAATTCTGTCAAAAACAAAACTGTCTCATACCCGTGCTCTTTCCGCGCATTTACCGTTCAAATGAAAATTGCTCCACTTTGCATAAAAAGCACTTTAGTTAGCGAGTTTTGTTCGTTTCCATGATTAAACATCTCGCCGAATCGGAATGGTTCTAAGCAAAAAAAAAAATGGGAGGAATTAGAACGAACCGACCTTGGACACCCTCCGAACATTACGACCATTTTGAATTTAAGATTTCTCTCACTCTTTTGCCAAATTGTTCACAAATTTGTAAAAACACGTAAACTTTTTTAAGCAGTCCTCCTTAAAACGACAACGAGGATGAGACCTACTCGAATGCAAAACTGACGCATATTTCCGCTGGCGAAAGGAATTTCCTCCTTAATCGTTTTGACTTTTTAGGGCGCACAAAGCACATCCACTGAGCCCCCCAGCAAGGAAAGAAGGGACACAAAATTCAGGAAATATCGCTATGAATAGCATCTCTAAGCTGTTCAGACCTCATAAATAATTCAGAACGCGATAAAATTTCATTGAGACGATTCTTTGTCATTCAGTAAGGTGACAAAACTTACCTCAACGCTTTTTTCTCAACGAAAATTTCACCTGGGACTATGGCAGAGAAAATTTACTTATAGCATCAGTCGGGGAGCTTTACTGAATCACCCTGTGTGCATATTCACAAGGAAATATGATTCTTTGAAGTATAATGCGCCCTCTTACTAAGAGAAATTGGAAAATTGTGGAAGTTTTGCGAAAAATAAAACTGAATAAAACATGTCCTGGGACAGATCGTATATCCCTGCTCTGATCACACCATTGAGAAAATTTCTTTCATTCTTATGATGCAGTAAGACAAGAACTGCTTTAAATAAAATTATTCTGAACAGCTTTATTGGAGCTAAGTGTTTCATTCCTTTGCACTGAATTTCAAAACTCATTGGCAAAAAATCAATCATATTATATATAAATGTCAATCTTAATAAAATCTTTCATTTTAGACTTCCTGAGATATGCCACTTCTTGTCAGATGAGGTGAGACCATTCAAATAAATTCGGAGTATTGTAACAGTGAGAATTTTATCATATTTATCAAAAGTATCGCTACTTACTTATTGCAAAAATGCTATGATATATTGCTTACATTATAAAAATTGTAACCTTTCTAAAATTGTTGGAAGTCACGTTTTCTTATAAAAGACAATCTAACACGATTCCCACTTTAAACATTTTTTCTTTTCAATTTTAACTTAAAATCTGAAACAAATTCTACTATTTTAGACTATAGTGTATTGTGAATTAATAAAAACCTTATTCTTTTATTAGTCAAACAAACATCTAAAAATTAAAAATCGACTTATTTTATGTTCTAGATCATTAAGCATATGAATCTTAATTTTTCAAAATTATTTTTGACAGCGAAATTTTATTTCTAAAAAGTATAAATTTTATTATAATAAAATTAATTATCTATTTTAGAATTTTAACATAAAATACTATAAATTTCGAATTCTTTTGTAATAATTATGATTTTAAAAAGTTATATAAAATCTCTAAATTTAAAAGAACTGTTAATTCTAGTTATATCAATACGTATTAAAAACGAAACAAAGAACCAGAATACCATAAAAATAATAATCTCCTTTAACTCCTTTTTTTAACTCTTTATGCATATTTCCGACAGTATTAAATTTAAAAACTCGGCTTGAATCTCCTGTTTTCTCCATTTTTAGGTCACTTACCCTTACGCTAATATAATTTCTAGTAGTGTATTTGTCATCGTAAATAAACTGGAGAACAAATTGTCCGCGTCTGACGCTTATAAGCGACTCAAATTCTTTAGCTGTAGGTACGAGTTATAAATGATTTCATAAATGACAATGCCAAAACCTATGAAATGTGCAATTTATTTCCTTTACAACAAAGGAAATTCCTGAATATCACAAGACGTGTCGGATAAGATATCATCAGTGAAAGTAATTGTATATTAGATACTCTTCTCGTTCGGATGTACGTCCTACAAATAGACATTTCAGAATTCTCAAGTTCATTTTCCCGAAGCATTTTTGGGGAGTCCTCTGCCTTTTTTTCTAATTTACTTTTCTTGTTTGCATGAGAAAATGGTCTTGAGAAATTTCTAACAGATAGAAGGCCTCTGTAGCCGGGCTGTTAAGCTACTCGAGGCGAGATCTCTCCAGCGATTTATTGCTGTAGTTGTTAAATCCCAGATGACTTATAATTTCCATTTTCTTGACATAATTCAATCCGCCTTTTGTTGTGCGCCTTATCCCGTGACTATTTTGCGAGTTTGCGACTGAGTTTCAAGAATTTTGTTACTTTTCGCGCCCCCGCCGAATACAATGGGGTAATCTTCCAGTTGAAGGGTTTGAGACACATCTTCAGCAATTGTTCTCAGTTAAGGGAACAAAAAGATACAGAAACACCTGAATATGCGGCTTATTGTGTTCTGCTAACTCTATACATAAGTTACTTCAAATTAGGGAGAATCGTGTTAAAGACGAGTTCAAAGCATTTTTGAGAGGTTCAGCCTCCTTGGTAGTCTTCAGCTTCTTAAAAGTAATACAAAAAACGAAAAAATTTTCCGGCTGTAAGCAAGCATGTAAAATATCCTAAAGCATTTTATCAGCGTGGTGCCCTAGGCGCAGATCCATGATGGAATTTTAAATTTAAATATTCGCAGGGCTCTGAAAGCTTTTATCAATTTTGATTTACATTTTTTATCCATTGCACGTACAAGAGGGGTGCGTTTAGAAACTCGCGTAAAACTGAAGCGGAATGGTGGCAAAATCGGAGCTCCCCAACGATTTTGATAGATTAATGGACTCTCAGGTGTATAAATTTCAACGATATACCGACAGCCTCCCTATGTTAATATTGCAAACAATTCGTCAGTTAGTCCATAAAAATTCCTACCATGTTTTAAGACGAAGTGCTGATGGGCCCCCTAGAACCGGAAAATGATCCCTAGAAAATCCACTCCGTCAGCATGCAATCCTCTTCCGAGTGCTACTCAGTGGCCTCCATATCCTGACGATGTAGCAATTTAGGGAAGAACTTTTCGGCACAAATTGATTTATTTCTGTTTAAGGGCAATTTAACAAGAAATGAGGCCGGTAGTGCTTCACGTTAACGCCCGTCACTCACGGGGGGGAGGGAGGACTATGACCAATAAATGAACCCTACAAATTGTACACCATTAAACGGTTTATGAGCCACAATAAACAAGACGCTATAAAAATCTACTGGACACCCTCGAAGGATTCGGGCACTATAATTCGCCACTGGAGTTAATGGCTAATAACCGAAAAAGGGACATTCGTTGTACTCCTGGTTTATCGCCTAATTGAGCACAGGAGGGTAAATACTCGGATCGAGATAGTCACATTTTTATGGAAATGGAGTTCGACAGATTCATTGATTTATCCCCCGGATGCTGTGCAGCGTAAAGGGGAATCACCGATTAATTTGATGACTGTAGAAAGCACAGTACAAAGCCAATTTCCTTTGGGCCATTTTATAGAGATGGACTTTTTACGAGTCCTCTTTTAAGCTTAAACCTCCTAACCTTGGGGTCCTCCTTTCATTAGGGACACATAATCGTCTCTATTTAATTGGAGTAGTAAAATTTAGGCGATTTTGCAAAATTTTGTATTTGATGTCTTCTCATTAAATTTATCTTTATTTGAATTAGCAATTTCTGTGATTTTTGCTCGAAATGAAAGCCATAACATCTCTTATTTAAATATCCGAATTAGCCTATAAATTCTCAGCATTTTTTTTTTCTTTTAATTAATACAAACACAAGAAAATTTGGAAATTAAAATTTAATATGGTATCCCAATACCAATTTTCAAAATTTGCTATTTTGGGCTTTCAATATTTCTTTTTCACCATATCTTCTTTATACGAAAAGCATGATTTTTATGCAAATTTCAATGAAAAAAGCGATAAAAACTATCTTGATAAATATAAAAAAACTTTGAATTTTCAGAATTTGCTTATTTTAGATTTTGTTATTTCCATATCTTATATATTCAAAATTACTTTTTCCTCATTCCCATTATACGAAACGAATGATTTTTATGACAGAAGAAAGTATAAAACTTCATTGCTGTTCATTCAACATAACTTTTACAAACTAGGATAAAATTTTTTATACATTAAATATTTCATCAACTTTTAAAAAAAAAACTCAATAAAATTCTCGTTGTCTGTTCAATCAAAAAACTTACCAAAAGTAAAAGAATTCAAACAAAAACTTCAATAAAGTAAAATTTTATTTTCATTAAAATTAAATTAAATATGATATTAACAAACAACCAAAAGAAATACCTTGAAAAATCCAGTGCTAAGCGAAGCTCTCCCAATAACTGCAGGGCTGCAGGCATCTCAACATTTAATAACTTCCTTAAAAATTACATTGAGCAGAGACCGTTTCACTTCTGAATTAGTTTGGCTGAGTTCAAGTGCCTGGGACTCTATCACCAGTTCCCTTAAAATGTCTGTAAGAAGTAATTTTCTCATCATTGCCCACTCCCGGAACTATTTTGCCCTGGAGAAAATAAAAAAAATAAAAGAAAAACGTCTTTGCCCGGAAGATTGTCGGGATCCCTCTGAAAAGAGGGAGGAAACTATAAAAAAAATATCCCTGGCATTGTAGTTTGTGTAGCTAGATTCTGACTACGGAGCCTCCGTGCTGGGCTGGGTCGGGAAAAGTCCCTTTTGGATAGTCCGAAAATCCAGAGAAGAGGCCCGCCTTATCCCACGGTAGCCTTGCAGAATATTAAAGGGTTTTCGTGGTCCCGGCCCATCCAAGAATTTATTTAATCCCCCTACAGCCGCTTTGTTTTCCCAAGTAGCTCGAGTTCACTTCACTCAAAGAGTTGAATTATATTGCCCGGCAAAATTGAGCTTTTTGGCTTTTCGTAATGCTCGAACCCGTCCTTAAGGAACTGGTCCCGGTCTTTAACGACTATTAAAGCAAAAATTTTTCCCTAAATAATTTCCAGGAAAATTTTCTTGAAGATATTTGAACAAAGCGCATCGCTGCTGATGACGCTTCTATGAAATTCTTCATTAGCGCAAAACGAACTCTTAAATGGTTCCAGCCAGTGGACAAAAGCGTCCAAAATTTTTGAAAAGGTGAAAACTCGATGAACATTTCTTTGGAGATCTTTTGTGACTTCTTCCTTCCTGTGCATAAAATAACAACGGAGCGTTGCCCTCCAGAAGGAATGGCACTGGCACACAAAAACAATCATTTTTCTCATGCGAACGTATTCAGATGCAGTTTCTGCTCTGTTTGGGGCACAAAACGTGACTGAGACTCGGGGGGTTTATTGGGGAAAAGCAAGTTCATTTTTCGAGGAACTCACATTAGAGACCCCCAGTTTTAAACGACAGCACTTCGTGCTCGTTAAGAAAAAGGAGGCCTGACTACGCCACTAGTGGAGCGCTTTCTTGCAACGATTTGGCAGAATAATTGGTGTTGAAGTTCACTTTGCTTTTCCCTGACAAATTGCTTTTCCCATTATTCAACAAAAAAAAATAACATGTCACGTAATTATTCAAAACTTCCTCGGCACATTGCACTAAGAGAACTATGCAAACAAACAGATTGCTCTTAATGATCATAATAACAAATTGCCTCCAGACTGGAAAAAAAACAAAAATGTTGTATGCTCGTATTGGGGGCACATTTGTCGTAATTCATTGAAAACGCTTAAAAGATGTCGGTTGCAACACTGAAGAAAAGCATAATTTGCATAAGAAGAATTTCTTCTGCAGCGCAATACAATTCATATCACTTACCTGTGCCGTGTGCGTAGGGGAAGATAATGGCCATTGTCACGGTAATGCAAAATTGCACTTTAAGAGCATTTTTTCCTCGGAGCATCTCAGACAATTTTATGAGACGATTAAATTCCTTGCATTTGTAGATCGAATAAAGAGTGTGTCAACACCTACTTTTATGTCACTTAGAAGATAAATGAAGTTGTGCATACATATTATAGTTTTCACGAAATTAAATAATGGGAAAATACTTATCAATTTTTAATCTATTCTTCTCTACAGAATAAAATTTTGAACTTAGCGTGTATTAAAAGCATCGCTAATATTACTAAGACTATGTATGGTAAGCTATAGTAACCTGATTTTAAATATTACAGTGATGTTCACAACTTAACATTAATACTTGTTCCGAAATGTTTCTCCCAGCTCTCTAGTACCTACTATTGAATTACAAATATAAAATGAAAAAGAAGAATATTTTAAAGCCTTATTATCAAACATAACTTTATAGTTATTTTGGTATAACATTTTTAGGATGTGGAAATTAAATTTTATATTTCAAAATTTTAATTATTAATGTATCGTCGCTTTAAAATTTTGCCTACTGGCAGACTTGTGAAATTGTCATGTTCATTACAATTACCATTACCATTACGAGTAATTGAAAATTTTTTTAATTACCATTACCATTACTGCAATGGTAATTGTAATGGTAATGGTAATGGTAATTGCAATTACTTCATGTAATTAATTACAATTGAAGCTTTCATTACCATTACCAATTGCAATGGTAATTGTAATGAAGTAATTGCCATTACGCAATGGTTTTAAGCTCCAATTACTTTTGTCTACACACAGTGAATATTCTTTCTAGTCCATTGAAATGTTACATTAACTTTGCATTTTAGGTCGGACAACATGTTATTTTTTTGATGTGGGGGTACCCAAGTACCGAGTTTGGTGCGAATCGGATTAACTTTAAAATTTGACAGTCCGCCATCTTGAATTCGTAAATTCTGACAGTTAGTCGGGTTGAAATCAGCGACCCCGAAAACCCCCACATCAAAAAAATAACATGTTGTCCGACCTAAAATGCAAAGTTAATGTAACATTTCAATGGACTAGAAAGAATATTCACTGTGTGTAGACAAAAGTAATTGGAGCTTAAAACCATTGCGTAATGGCAATTACTTCATTACAATTACCATTGCAATTGGTAATGGTAATGAAAGCTTCAATTGTAATTAATTACATGAAGTAATTGCAATTACCATTACCATTACCATTACAATTACCATTGCAGTAATGGTAATGGTAATTAAAAAAATTTTCAATTACTCGTAATGGTAATTGTGGGAGTAATAATTACCAAAGTATTTAATTACTTTACAAGTCTGCCTACTGGGTAGTTTTACACAGAATTTGCGCCTCTAGCACACTCTACTGAAATAAATCATATTAAATATGTCAATTTTCCAGCAAACGCCTCTAGTGTTATATTTCACTCCAGAACAGAAATAACGACAATTTTGTTGTGCGAGAAATAATTATTCTATGTCAGATATACCTACATACATATTCGGAATTTTCCCCGAAAACGTAATTAAATTAATTTTTAACAAAATTGCACATTGTAACAAATAGGTATTATTTACTAGCTTTAAAATATGAATAATGTATAATGTGTTTTACTCAATCAAAACAGAGAATGGTTTGTTAAAAAGGGTGTAACAGACAGTAAGCACGATTACATTTCACTCGCATAAAGATATCAACTTCAGTAGTCAAAATAGGCTGATTTTCAACCCTTCGTACCATAGAAAATATCAAAAGGGTTTGAAATTAATCTGATCCCCAACAAGGAGAAATACAAACAAAAAGTGCCATCCCTGAGGGCGCGGTACGGACTATATTGTCTCATGTTCTTATGCTTATGCTGAGAAATCATCACTCTTCTGTCTTAATTTGTCACATCCTCCAAACACATTGTGCGGCTTCAAGAATGGGATTGTCGTGGAAAATAATCTGCGACATCTGAGTGAAAATACTTTTGAGAAACTGAGAAGAAGAATAAAACTTTCTACGGCACAGCATGGGTGTAAATATTTGAGCTACAACGAAGTGGTTTCAGTGTACCACTTCCCTGTAATTTGAGTCATTAATTTGACGTGAAATTTATCTTGCTACCTGACTGGATGCTTGTTTGTCTTGTCTTGTCTTGTCTTGTCTACCACCAACCCTTTCTTTTTATGCATTATAACACGAAGGAAAAGCGTGAAAAAGGGGAATCCCCGGCAGAAATTAAGGATCGTATAAGCGCTTGTTTCGTCGAGGAGACTACCTTAGAACTTAGAAAACCTTTCTCGAAGGAAAATGGAGGTTAAGGTAGCAAATGAATTTCACACTTCCGCCTCGGTTCGCCAATAAACCGACGGTGGTTATAGTTGCCTTTGAAACCCATAAAAGGTGAATTACCGCCTGGATGTGAGCAGAGAATCCGTGTCAATGCAACCCTCGTGCGACTTAATTAAAAGTTGAAAGCAGAACACCGTGAAGTTATGTACTTTAACTTACGCGGGAATAATATCTATGTATCTACCTCCGACTATATACCTAATACAATATAACGTCAATATTAAATTTTTCGTTCATTAATTTAAAGCCGTTGGCGTGCACTTTAAGTGCAAAAGCATAAAACCCTTCACTTGCCTTAAACAACCAAAATGCATTCACGGGGGTAAACTCAACTAGAGCCAATAGAGCGTGTTTTGTCCTCAGGTCCTCCTCACTTTAAAGCAAACTCCACCGTTCATACCTCGTTCTAAAAGGTTTTTGCTTTCCTGCCCGAAAGCATTAACGAAATTAACTTTTAGTTTATGACTTTTTGCAATAATATTTAGTGCGAAACTCCGCTAGCCATTTAAAAGTCTTTCTCATCCCGATCAAATTAAGAGGAGCATCGTAAAAAAACTAACGACGAAAAGACCTTCTATCTATTCGTGGTATAGTTGCACAAACAGTCTTACGAACTTTGTGTAAACCCTCAGAAAATACCCTCAGATTCTGAAACTAAATTGCATACACCCACTGGAACCAGGAAGATTGCAGATGGTAAAATTATTTTGTTGGCAAGCCTGCTTCGCCTTGTATTCACTGTTGCAGTGCAAACACCGGATACCACTCCGTGTTGAACCGCCCGCCATTTTTGGGCGACAAGAGGGAAACCGAAGGTCATAAAACATTTTGCTATTTGTTAAAGACCCAACTCCCATGGCTGCTACCAACTGGAATTTTCCAGTGCGGGCAGAACGAGGAGTTTCAACAAGTGCGCTCTTCGTTTGTTGTTCCTTGGCTTTTATTCGGCTTGTGTTGAAAATCGTTTCATGGTGGTCTTTTCTTTAATGTTCTTGAAACCGACAAAAGTCTTAAGATATTTTCCTTTCACTAAAGATTGGATCTAGCATGCTTTTCAGGGGTATCGCAAAGTATTCTAATAGTTTCTGAACTTTTATCGCATATATAGTATTTGAAGATATTTTTGCAGGTTTTATTCAAAGCACGAACACTTTGCTTCTCTACATGATTTTTATGCAGTCTATTTAAATTCAAAAGTATTCAACTTTTATCGATGATCCTTATTTTCGAACAAAATCGGAAATAAAGAAATACGTGTTCATGAACTATTATCTCGATTCATTCTGGAGTGTTCTAGTTCCTATAAAATTTATGTTATATTATTCCTTTTTCTAAAAGTACATTTTTGCGAATACACTTCTTACAATTAGTAATTAAAGATATTTCATGAATTTATTATTGTGGGTAGATAGAATTAATTAATAAAAAGTTTGGCTTAAATTTTAATTACAATATTTTTTAAATTGTTATTGTAATTGTGTAATTAAAAAATGTTCGACTTATCTAAATAATCCCATCTACTTTTTTATTAAATACGTTAATGAATAAAATATGAAGAAACTTGAATATATTGAATTTTTTTCTTTTAAACTTCCTCTCACTTCTCGTTTATGAATTATTTTCCCAGATAAAACAATTAATTCAGAAGGATCATGTGCTCGACTGCCATCCAACTGCAAATAATCCATTTGGCACTCTGTACACTGCATAATCGCATCATAATCCACACGAGACAAGCCGACGTGATGGCATGAATATTTCCTGTGCAGCATCACCAGCATCCGAAAGGCTCTTCCAGCGAAGTGATACCGAAGTTAATTGATTTCATTGGATGACCTGCTTGCCGCCATGTGATAAGCAATTGACACAAATTCGCCACATATGCGACCATTTTAATGAGATCATGGGGACCCATTGAGCCACTACCATGCAAATTAAGTTCACTGCAAACTTTGTGATGCCTACCCAAAAAGGAGCTCAAAGGCGGATATCAAATCAGGCTTCCTCTGTTCATATGTAAATTTATAATACACTTTATGCTGACACTGCAGAAATCGAAGACGTTTCCATTTTCAGTTTTCGTAAAATTATGAAAATTACTAGGTCGAATGGTATAATGAGCACTTGTTCGATTTTTTAAATTTTGCAACACTTCAACAACTTCTTCATCTATGTTTACAAGCTTAACTCAGTTGAAGAAAATCCAATAAATTTGAAAAGTTCACTGAATAGCTATTGAATCGTAATTCTTTCCGCAGAGTTTTCTTATATAAGTTCTTTTCTCAAAAGCCTCAGGCATGACCTTCTTGGAAGGTGAAGTTAGTTTAGCCCGGCGTACGCCAAAGGTCAAGTGTGCCAAAGTACTGTCATATGTCCACAGCAGAGACATCTTTTAGGTTTCTACGCATTCTGAACACGAGAAAATATTTCAATTAAAGAAAAAAGTTTATCCCACTTAGTCCTACCATGTCCCAAGAGACTTGAGAATTGGCATTTTGAATTCAGAAATTCTCACTTGATATCATTGTGGATTTTACTCAACTAGATACGGATCAATAAACGACCAGATAAAGGGACGAAGACGTAACCTTTTTATAAGTCTGCGCCACATAGTTGGCACTATTTTGCGGTCACATCATGTGTAATCATACCTCCAGTCCGCTGACACTGATCTCGATGAGCTCATGAATATGAAAACAATCACCCGCCGATGATATCTTAAAGTCGTATACGACTGAAAAAACCTCTGAAATGTACGAAGATATCTGCTCGGATCGAACCCGTCGAAAGGGTGCTTCTTGTTCGCGCCATAAGTGCATAACTTCGAAGAGTGTCATTATTCAAACGAGCCCGTCCAGGAAACGTGCCATCGGTCGCACTGACATTCATATATTCTGCAGCCCGCTGTATTATATTAAGGATTCACTGTTCTTGTGCTTCCTCAAGAAATATTTCAATCTGGTTGACGTATCTCAAGCAATTGCAAGAAATCGCTGCTCAATTGAATGGGGTTTGATGGCTTTGATTTATGTTGGTGCCTTGCGAACAGAGACCAATTATTTGTCGAGTGCGATCTTGAAAACACCTGCTGATTAATAATAATGTTTTTCATTCTGTAGGTACTATCCTGGAATTAGAATTAAAGAGGAAATAGCTAATTTAGAAGCGGAAAATTAACTTCGATTTACCAACTCTTGCGCTAACACTTATACATACCTATCTACTACTTCACAAATGGGAAAACCTGTTAATTATAAGAACGTCTACTTATTTATCAAAAAACTAAACTTACCTTCACAAATTTCTTTACTACTAATAACAATTTGTTTAAGCTTAAAATGTTTAAAAATATTTTACGTTCAATTAGACAATATCTAAAAATTAGTCAAAACAACCTCAAGCAGATTATTATTTCGTTTTTTATAGTGTACAGAAACTCTAGAAAAACTGTAGAAGCTCTCGTTGTAACTCGTGAAGTATTTAAAATTATGATCCAAATTTTTAACTGAATATTTCCTTTAATAAAAACGTTATTCTGTCAGTCATCCCTCACTTTTTTTCACATTCTGACTAAACCAAAAGAGTTATCTTGATAAAACAAAAAATTCTCTATAGGTCGATAATAATTGACAATGAAATGTAATGTAAAATTTTTGACTTCAAGTTTGGTCAAATTTTATGACTAATTCTTCAAATTTTTTTCAAATTAAAAGAAGGGTTTTAATGATTTCTCGACAAAATAAAAAATAAAAAGTAATTTAAGAATATTTTTAATTGAACAATTAATCTTTAATTAATTGATTGTTCGTTCGTGGTTGAGATTATATCTCTTTGCCTTTTCTGCATGGGAGAATATTACAAAAAACAGTAAATAAAAAAATAGTTATGCAATTTCAATTAAAAATAGTATGCATCCGATAAAGTTGGTTTGCACTTTAATCAACTGACATGTTCTTAGAAGTAAAAGAAAACAGTATCAATTTCCTATTTCTTAATATATCAATGTTTAATCGGTTGATAAAAAAAAAACCGAGTGAGTGCCAGTTTCGTTTTATCGTCATCAAAACCGAGTTATACCAAATTTTCTTAGACAATGCGGATTTCTTATCTGTTTGATAGGAAAGGCCGCTGAAACAATAACAAAATTATCTATCTCTGTCCCAGTGAGCAGAAACAGCGTAAACACAGAAAATGAATGAAACTCAGCGTTTGTTACAACGCGATAACACGCAAAGTACACACAAGAAGAATTCAGTTCCCTCCGCCGTTCCATGTTGTCCTCGGAATTCAATTGTTATCCCAATAAACCTTTTCTGGTCAGATTTTATCTTTCGAATCCCTGGCCTATTCCACTGACTTGCTCCGATTCATCATACCTCTGTCAATCATAGCGTTTTGCTACGGCCGTCTGCGGGGGTGGAATCTTATCCAAAATTTGATTTTGCGGTGGAACCCACAAAACCAACGCTTTTCTGACTCGCTCACAAAGTGCGGGGACCGAGTTCAGGTGACACTTTCAAACTTTCACAAAAAAAAAGGGTAAGTAGGGTCGAGCCGAAAAAAAAGAAGCCACTATGAAAAGTGCTCTTGTTACTTTAAAAGTTCAGTCGAGTGCAAAGGGATGTTTCCCCTGTCTTCTTTTGTTGATAAGAAATGAGAAAATCCCGAAATTTATCGACATTACCAAGGAATGTTCGAACTGTGTCCCAATGATAAAGTAAATTCCACAGTATTTCCAAACCAAAGTGCTCTGTGGATAGGACATGACTAGCACTCCCAAATAGCCAGACAATGCTCCAAAACGCTCCCTCTAAAAGTTTTCTACCACTTAATGTATCTGGTCCAGTCTGAGAGCAGTGCGTTGCACTTTACCAATCGACCAACCATCTGCAAAACTTTCAATAAAAGCAAAGTTTGCTCGAGGATTGCTATTGAAACATAAGAAGGCTCTTAACTTCGAGGAAATCAATTTCTTGTTGCTTCAGTCGTTATCGAGATTTGACTTCAAAAATCCGAAAATTCCTGAAGTCTTCTTTCAAACAAATGGAACCAAAGAGGAATGTCTATCGAAATTTGTAAGTTTGTGGTAAATAAAGCTAGCAATTCAAGTAGTACTTGCCTGAATGAATCTTGAATTTCAAGTGATTGCCAACATAAAAGAAACTAACTTCAGAACTTTCACAAGTATTTAAATATGAACCAATTTATTTAGGAGAATTTCTAACTAAATTTGAGGACTCTTGAATTATTTTGAATATATTTGAAAAAATTTCCGTTTTTATAACAAAACAACTCTTTTTCAAGTGACCCTCTTTAAAATAAGAAAGCTTTCTATTTTAATCGGAGAAAATAACTTATTAATTTACCGATGACGTAAAGTTTCAGATTATTCAGATTTAGGGATTTTATAGACATTTATTAGTGAAGATAGTATATCTAATCAAACATTTGTGAAGTTCGAGGTTTTTCGAATGAATATTTATTTTTAAATTAATTTTAACCTAACACTTTGTTTTTTATTTAATAAATAAAATGTTTTTTTATTTCCAATTTAGTAAATGGAAGTGTGAATCACCTTTGAGGAAAAATAATGATATGGGTCAAGATATGAACTCGACATCGATATTCTGCCTGAAAATGTAAAAATTCCATTCATAAATAAACCTAAGGCACCTATACTTATCAATGCGACAATCAAATTCCATGTCGTTTATATAAATGCAATAAATCTGGCCATCAAGATAATCAGATAAATATTAAAATTCTCGGAAATATTTAACGAAATAAAAAACAATATAATATGTATCATTGTTTCCGGATCGATTAAACTTCGACTTTATTAAAAACCTACAAATGTTCCTATTTAAAACGCACTTAACTAAAAAGTAAAGAAAACTTGTAAATACCTAAATTGGAGCAATAAAGCGATTACTCTAATCCCAACCTCTTCGTTTCGAGTGGGTGAAATTCCCAGCAAGCCATTTTAACAAGGGTTCGAAACCTTTTTATGACTGATTAGTTCTGCAGTCGTAAAGATAAGCTACTGATTTCCGGATATATAAACCTTCTCTTGTGACGGTGGTCATTATTCGAATCGGACTAATCGCCCAGTTACGTTACGATGCTGTTGACAAAAATCGCTATCTTTGGTCTAATTGGCGTCCTCCCACTGGCGCTTTCGAAGCCCCCGAACAACCGAATCGTGGGCGGAGAAGTTGGAGACATAAAAAAGTTCCCATATCAGGTATCATTGCAGGCGTGGGACGTGGGGCGACACCACTGCGGAGGCTCCATCATTGGGGACAAATGGATTTTAACGGCGGCACACTGCACCGTGTAAGTAAAGAAGCCCGACACTTAATAAATGATCTAAAACCCCGCATTTTCTGTCCCCCAGGATGACTGAGCGCCCGTATTACGTTCGGGTTGGAAGCACATACCACGCCGAAGGTGGCGCTATCTACAATGTGACCAGGGTCATCAACCATCCCAAATTTGATCCGAGCACTTTCAATTATGATATCGCCCTGCTCGAGCTGGAGAGCCCCATTACGGTGGCTACGCGTGCCAACATAATTACTCTTCCCGGTGAAGATAAGGACATTGCGCCACTCGCAGTAGTCACAGTCTCCGGATGGGGAGCGACCCTGGTACGTTAATCTCCTCAAATAACCCCGAGTAGCTTCTGGTTCCTAATTAAGCCATCTTTAAACAGAACACCAATGAACCTAATAACGCCCTGCGTTTCACCTACCTCCCAATTTTGGAGCATGGCGAGTGCTTTTCCCGGTACAAGGACAGAAATGAAGTCACCAAAAATATGATTTGCACAGCCTATCCAGGTGGAGGCCGGGACGCCTGCAGCGGCGATTCTGGGGGCCCCCTTGTATTCGATGAAAAATTATATGGGATCGTTTCATGGGGCGATGGATGCGGTGACGAAAAATCCCCAGGGGTCTTCACAAAAGTTTCGGTTTTACGTAAATGGATCCATGAGAACAGTGGCCTGTGATACTTTTATATGAATATAGTTATTACATAATATTTTATTTATTTAACCTCAGCACATTTTACGAATAAATATTTTCTGTGCAATAAAGGGAAGGGATCCAATTATGAGATCGTTAAATTGTCTCCCCGTGTCAACAAGTAATTGCTACCGCTTAATGGCCTCGCGATAAGACGAATTAAATCCCGTCCCCTCAACAGCATCTGAGATATTTTCACCCTTCGTTTATTTTACAAGAAAATCCGAAATGCTCACGGTGGTGCTATGATTGAGCTGTTTTTAAGTGTAATCTTCCTTCCGCGCGTCGGTGGGTTTATTTTACATGGATTACCCAACATTTTTAGAACACGCTTCTTCAAAAGACTTTACGAATTTTCCTTAAACGAATATTATTTCGTTCTTTAATAATTCCTGGTAACAAGTCTTTTGAAATCCTTTTCTCCCTTCATATTTGGATTTATTCGTTCTTCTTTCTGTTTTTGTAATTTACTCAAGAGTATCTAACATAAACAACGAAATCTATCTTTTAAATCGCCCTGTTAAATTTCTGAGGATAGTTGCCTAAAATAAAAGTTCTTTGGATATGAATTAAAAATTAAATTCATTAGATATTCAATGCTACAGGTTAAAAATACGAGATTTTTATTCATTTAGAACCAAAGTATCGTTATTTCATCAAACTTTAAAATAAAAATGACTTATATTACAAAAGTTTGTTAATATTCGTGACACAGAAATTTATACTCCTCGTAAAATTATATCTCATGCTAGATTAATTTGACACCATAGAAATAAGATATAAGGAAGTGCGATTAGACTTGTCAAGCGTACCAGAGTCCCTTATGTGTGAGTTCTCGCACTTTAGTATTAGAAACATCAGTACTGGCGTAAAAAGAAAGTAAATTTTAAGAGGGCCACACCGCAATTTGTATGTATTTCAAAATTACGTCGTTTTTCTTACACTGTTCTAATCAGACTTCTTGTAATTCGCTGGGGATTGCAATAGTAATTGATTTAATATTAGAATAACATTAAAATGTTTGCTGTATGCACCCCACTAAAATTTATTTTTAACGCTGTCTTTTAGCAAGAGCACCCCGAAATGAATCCAAGTAATCCAAAAATGCATAATTCGACAGTATTCAGGAATATTTCTATAGCTTTTACTCATTCTGCCTCGCTTGCTAAAGTTCTGCCTCGCTCAACTGAGCACCCTTTGAGCACCCCAAAAAAATGGTACGCACACGTACACTATATATGAACGTTTCAGCACTTCCTTATGTCTTATTTCTATGTTTGACACAAAACAAAAATAACATAAAAGTACACAACATTGTAGCTATAAAAATAATCTTCAATTGAACTCTGAGATAATCATATTCTTCATTACTAAATAATAATATCTTCGAAACTGGTTTTAAAGCCCTCTGGTAGGTGGTTTTGATAAAATATTGGAAAGATAGTTGATTAAAACATTTTTGTTTAAATTGGATAAAATGTTACTTAGCATTATGAAATTAAAACTCTTGCCCTTTATCATTTTTTTATTTCTTAATTTTGTTAGAAAGATTAATGGGAATTTTTGTAAATTGGAGTTCATAAAAGCTTCATTGTTTACCGAAACTTTAAATTTCCTGAGCCCTAACGCCGTTGTTGTTTTGACCTATTTCTTCGTTATTATAACCCTTAATTCCCACGGTTGCTATTAATTTCATTCATTTTTCTCCTTTTTAAACACCGACTTAATGCCCGCAGGACCCATGTATATCTACACTTTAATTAAAATTTATTTTCTCGACATAGCGCTCTATGTCCTCTAGGTGCATCTTACTGACAACCCTTGCAGTTTCTGTAATTTGCAACATTAGGGACCTCCGACTCGCATGCATTAGGGCTGCTGTAAAGCTTACCCAAACCCTCCCAAGGCAGTCCCAGCTCAGGTGGGGTATCATTTATATTCTCGCCGGGACGAGAAAAGGATCTTAATTAGCTTAATTAATTTTCTTGGTTTTCACAGAATTATGCAATATATTGCACCGGAGTCGCGAGCGGGCGCTTTCTACTTCCCGAGGGTTACCTTGCTAACTGAGTGGAGTCGCGTGTGATGAGCCACATCACGTCCCGGTAATGAATTTAGAAACTTGTTGAGAAAATTGACAATTAAGAAGGTTTGTGCGAAAATTGCAGGGAGATGGAAAACGGCTACTCCATGGCACACAGCACATGGTGCGGGGCACAAACTTGAAGTAACGAGACAAGCGATAGTGTGCCATTTAAACTTGCTGCGGAACTAAACCGTCTCTTAAAACGTGTCTGTCTGTCGGGTATATCCTCCAAAACTCGCATGCAGAGAGGCTGACGGGCGACAAATATTATTTCGTTCCGGTGCTGCGCCAGAACTCCATGACTCTAGCGACTCCAGGAGGGAGCATCTTGTTTCAGAGTGATCCCGGTGTCCATGTCCGGACACATAAATTTCAATAAATCTCCGGCTAGACAACATGGCCAGAGGAGCTGAAAGTGCTGCATTTGAAATTTTAATGTTCCCCCGGGTTTAAGCTATTATTGCAGGATGCTACAATTGTAATATCTTTTCTATGAGCCATCCGCTGGCATCATTCCAATCCGGCGACATATTTATCATAGAATTTTCCTTCATTCTCTTGCTTTTTACGAGCTGGCTCTTTTGAGGTTGAGGAAAACAACTTTTCGGGGTCTGCCTTTAGGCCATTCACAAAAATATGAATTTTTATTAGGGCAGGTCAAAAAATCGACAGGTGAATTTTATAGTATTGTATGTAATAAGATCAGATGTGGGATTTTGCCAATGTGACTGGAGGGGGATTTGTTTTTCAGTTAGTAAATGGAACTAAATTTGCATAAAGTAATTGCATCCCAAATTGCATTTAAGCAAAAGAAATAATGAAAGGACTATCAACGAAATAAAATATTTAAATTTTTACGAGCGCCAGAGTGTTTGAGTTTGGAATTAGTAATAAGCTGTTCCGCCAGAACACATTTAACTGAACTGTGGCATTTATGGAAAATTTTAAAGGACATTTCTGAAGATTTTTTCTAATCTAATTCTCCACTCTCATGTGACTGCACTGCAGCCTCCGCTAGTTACATATATTGTACCTTTATTATAAGTCTTATAAGTCTTATAATAAAGGTACAATATATGTAACTAGCGGAGGCTGCAGTGCAGTCACATGAGAGTGGAGAATTAGATTAGAAAAAATCTTCAGAAAAAGACTCATATTTTGAGATTTGTAGAAGTGATTTGCACAAAAGTCGTTAGTACCTCCTCATGTTGAGTATATTATTTAAAAATTTTCATATTGTAATTCCTTTAAATATTAAGCTATAAATTACTCATTTGAAGGTTTAAAGAAATATTTTTTTTTATTTCATCCAGTCTGAAGTGAATCTTTGTGGATCTGGAATTTAATTTTAACATTATAGGATCAAACCTTATATATTGTATATTATTTTATCTTATTTATTTATGTTCTTAAGTAATTAAAAGCAGGTTCCGTTAAAAGTTAAGAGAATAAAAATAAGTCCAAGATTTAGCAGGGTGTCTATTTAATCTTAATATGTATATGTATTCACAAGAAACATATGTTATCGGTGTTGTTACCCGCAAGAAATTAATCCTTATTTTTTTTTTAAGATTGCCGTGTAAATAAATGTTGGAATTATAGTTATAGTTATTAAAACTAAATAAGTCAAAATACATATGAGGAAGTTGAAAGACGTTAAATTCTGCAGACTTTTACAATTCTTGTGCAAAATCTGCTACAGAAGTGAACTGCATTATCAATCTAGTACAATTTAACTGTCGCCAAAATGTCAACAGAGTTGTCAAAGAGCCGCTCTCCACCCCCTCGGGCCGAGAGCTGTCACATAACTCCGTTGTGTGCATGATGAACGGGGCAGCACGTGCGTTTTTTGTGCATTGCGGCAATCGACGAGCCTCCCCTTGTCTTCGCGACGACCGATCCGCCGTAAACACTGTTTAAACTCGGGAAATCTAGCCGCTGGACGGTCCGAAATGGGGCGCAGTGTCGCAAATACGGGACAATTCTAGTGAAATTAATTTTTGGTGGAAGATCAGCGGGCCTTCTCAAGGCGAGAGCAGCTCCCAACAGAAACGCGAACTCATTCCGAGTGGCCTTAGGTAATATGCTGGGCGATCGTCGCAACCGGACAAGCACTGTGATAAGCGTAGCTCTAGGGTGCCTCCTCCTCTACTGCGTGTGGCCCGGTCGGTTCGCGGCGTACTACAGCTACATCGAGGGCGGTCGAATCTACGACTTCCTGGCGCCCGAGATCAGCCGGAACATATCGCTGCAGCAGGTGGACGACTGCGAGTACCTCGACGTGATCGAGGAGAACACCTTCCTCTACACGAAAACGTACAGGGAGAAAATCTTCGAGTCCCAGGACATTCGTGTCGGGGGCGAGTACTACCCGGAAGAATGCCGTCCGCGCTTCAGCAGCGCCATCGTCATCCCCTACCGCCAGCGGGAGCAGCAGCTCAATCAGTTTTTAATCTACATGCACAATTTCCTCCGCAAGCAACGCATCCACTATCGCATCTTCCTCATCGAGCAATATGATCGGAAGCCCTTCAACAGGGCGAAGCTCCTAAACATCGGGTCTGTGATAGCCGCGGAGCACGAGTTCCCGTGCCTCATCCTGCACGACGTCGATCTGATGCCCCTCAACCTGGGCCAGATTTACGCATGCACTCAGCAGCCCCGGCACATGAGCTCAAGCCTGGACAGCTTCCGGTTCAATCTTCCCTACGAGGGCCTCTTCGGTGGGGCCATCGCTATCCGGACCGAGCAGTTCAGGTTCGTCAACGGAATGTCGAATATGTTCCACGGATGGGGCGGCGAGGACGACGACTTCTACGGGAGGCTCCGCGCTAAAAACATCGGAATCTGCAGGTTTGAGCCAGAGTACAGCAGGTACACGATGCTGGCCCACACGAAGGAGCCTCCGAACTCGGACAGGATGGTCTTCCTCCGGAACGGGCCCCTGCGGTACCACTCGGACGGCCTGAACTCTCTGGTCTACACCCAGAAGGGGCTGAGACTGCACAGTCTGTTCACACATATTTTGGTTGAGACTTAGTCATAGCTTATAGCATTATTTTTCGAGACTTATATAGACAGAGCCTCAGCCCCATTCGACGGGCAGCTGCTGAACTAGATGATATATTAAAAATATGAAATCCTGGACCGAATTTGTTGGGTACTCGACCGCTTCGATACGCTGTTTACACGTTGTTACCTTTTAAGCTCTTCTAGTCGATTAAGATCAAAAGCTGTGTTCCACTCGAGTATCAGAAACGAATATATCAAAATATAATTAAAAACAAACCGAGCTGCAGATAGCGCATCGGAAATTAGCAATTAAGCAAAACAGAAAAAATCTCTAGAATTATCCTACACTACGAGAACATTTCAATAAAGAAAGAACGTCGGGAGGAGTAGTCTAAAGAATCAATGCCTTAACTAGAGTAAATCCAATTGAGATTAGATTCATAGGAGTTTTCTAACTTTGATTAGAGAGATTTTAACGAGATTGTATTGTACCACTCTGCGATATTAGAAGTGAAGCCAAAGAGCCGTACCGCGCTACAGCGCACGGTCAGGTTGTTATGCGAATTAATAAAGAACGAAGGAATTGGCAAAATATCGCGTTTTTGTTCACTAACCCAATATCCAAACTTATAGCTAAGCAAAACAAGTCATAGGCCTAAAAGGATAGTTTCTAAGTAAAAAAGCTCATCTAACATTGCCTTATTTGATTTTATCGAAAAAAACGTTGAAGTAATTACTCCTTAATATCTAGAAAAGCTGTTTGAAATCAGTTACAAATTATTAATTAGTAAAAACTAAAATATGTAATCTGCATTTTCTCCTTACAGGCTGTCCGGAAAATTAGAAGATTTTAATTTTTATATTTATACTCTAATAAGTTTATATAATTTTTGTTTAATAATAACTTTTTGTAATACCAAATAATTATTAAAACCTTAAATTTCTGATTGTTACTGCAGAGTAGAGGCTGTAGAACATACTTAGCATGTTATTTTGTTTTTAATTAAATCTTAATTTTATTTGAAAATTTGTGTTTATTCAAATGTCTGAAACCATGAATTTTGAAACAAAGATGACTTAACATATTCTCTTAGAGTAGAAATAGCCGCGAGACTGTGCAAAAAAAAATCCTTATTCAAATTATTTATTTTTTTTTCTAAGGGAATAATATTAAGGTATAAAGAAAATTTCACGGGATAGTAAATAATAGCAAAAGTATTGGCCTGAACATGTATCAATAATATATTTCCATTCATTTCATTTTTTTCCTTGTAATACATTAAATTCTTGAAAAACTACGAGTACCTCTGAATTCTCTTTTAAAAAATTCTCCTGATCCTTAAAATTTGTTACGAAATGATATGACATTCATGAGCAGAATGATTTCCCTGCACGGAAAAGTGTGACGAAAATGCAAAAAAAAACAAAATGCAACGCAGTTCAATGGAGCAATCTCAATCGATAAATAATCAATGCTACGTTAAAGTTTATTATTTACAGGAAGAAAACTGATACACTCATATTCTATATCGGGCGTGTGCTTCTCGCGATTAATTAAGACGGAAATTTCGACTTTACAGAAGCGGAAGATAATAATAAATAACACAAAGCGATACACATATCAAATGAATTTGGCATATCGAATCCTAACAGCTAAAGTTATTTGTTATGGTTGAGGGACGATAATCGCCACATTCTCGTCATTTTGAATTTATTCACATTTGTTCTTTACGGTTATCATTATCTGGTTGGTCTGGTGAATCAAGTACAGCGCACTCACAAATACCGCATTTGCTCTGGAATTTAAGATTAGATAACATTAAAAATATTCAAGATATAACAAATTGTTGAATGAGTACTCACTGTCCCTCTTTGAAATATTCCTTGAGCGTCGTACTAAATTTCTTAGAATACTTGACAAACTCCTTCTTCCTTTGCTCCACAGCTTGCTTCCCCGAAGATCCTGGAATAAATCCAACCACCTCGTTCACAGCATCAAGTAACTTCTTAATGGCACTAGCAATTTCTCTGTAAAATTTAAATTATAAGTAATAAGCACATTTTTCAGGATTAAAATCATTTACTTGATTGTTTCAAGGAATGTCTTTCTATCGGTGATTTCATCTGGAATTCGACTCAAAATTCTCTTGAGTGCTGCTGATTTCTTATTCAACTCCTGGAATGCATCTTCAGTTCTGTTTAAGCGATACTCAATTACTGGAATAATTTTAATATTATTTAATTGTATTTTAGGTATTTTAGGGGTGTAAAACAGCCTTACATTCAATGTCTGTTACCGATCCCTGCAGTCTTAAGATTGCTTCGTTGAGGTTTACATTCAGTTCTCCTTTGCGGATTATACCCATTACGAGATCATATGAGAGACCTGGATGCGTCTGTTCAGCCTTCGATAAAGCTGCCCTGAGTGTCTGGGATGCAACAACATCCCGCCGTTCAAGCTGGAAAAAAATAAATAAATGCAACTGATTTAAATTTAATTCACATTTGTTTTATTTTCTATTTAAACTTTTCAGCCTTTTTTTTACATATTTCACGGCATTATTACGATAAATGAATCGAATCATTTCGTTTCGTTGATTTATAGCTGAATTTTCAAGCAAATATAATTACATATGTACGTAATATAACAATTTACAACGCTTACAAACTTTAGTTAACTTTAGAAATGACATGAGGCAACTTCTTTTCGTTTTCAAAACAAACTGATAAATTAATCAAAGAAAGACTCAATACATATTTTTAATTTGAAGTTGTTCGGCTTTGAGATACATATATTCCAAAATAAACTAATTTAGAAGGCTTTTAAACGGAAGATGAGAAGAAAATAATACACTACTAGTAGTTGAAAAATCATCTATTGGCTTGGGGTAATTTCATTTCTATTTTAGTAAGCTACTGGATATTTAAATGTTACTTAAATTACGATGAAGGTGAAAAATCAAGAATTTGCAACCAATCTGTTGCCCAACACAACTTCAATTGGAATCGGAATTGGTCTGGATTAAATCAAATCATTAACTGCAACCGGACTTTGTAGGCGCTAGCCGCACTAGCTGTTGGGAGTCCGGAAGTTTGAGTTGTCAGCGATGAGGCTTCTCTCGTAAGCTGGTCAGGCGCGAAAGTGTTGACCAAATCTCCGCGATTGGCCAACAAACAAAAGCTAGCAGATACAACAGAGTCAGTAGCAGCAAAAAGCAAAAAACGGTAACGTGAGAAAGTGGCAAAATTTCATTTATTTCCCTCTTTGTGACACATTCTCGAATTGATGAGGGTCACAACCTTTCTTGCGGGAAGTGGCCTCTGTCGGCAGTGGGGCCCTGGCCAGACCACCACCCCCTCCGGGCTGGAATAATTAAAGGGTGAATTAGCGCAGCTCCCCTCACGCTCACCTGCGATAAAATGGGGCGCAAAAGCACAGGAAAAACCAAGGAAGTGATTGGAGTCTCGTCGCCCATTGTCATTTCGCAAGCCCGCTGGAGGAGGATAAAAACACACCACTTAAAATCTATGAGAACCCACTAAAAATTAAGTACAGCGACACGTTCGCATAAATTGTTCCGCGATTAAGCTTTTATCAGCGTTCGCAAATAACTTTTGCGAAGAAGAAATACACAGAAGGGCCGAAAAAACTGAATTTTTAGTTCGCGAGAAAAAATGTCAACTTGGCTAGCGAAATGTTGTCAAATATTGTAGAGGGTTGCCAGTGGTTTGGATAAGGATGAATTGTTATCAATAAGGAAATAAACAAATATTTTTGGAAAATACTTGTAAAATAGTTATACATTTAACATTTGAATTATATTAATTTGTAACTTTCATCAATTTGTCCCAGAGCTGGAAATATTTTAATAAAACTGTTATTATTATAAAATACAATTTCCAAATGCATGTCGATAATACAGTTCATGAAACGCATGTGCTTAACTGTCACTCAAATTGGTGTTTATTTTCATCGCGAGCGTTCGTTGAAGAGGCTGTCGAGTAATTTCACAAGTATATTAAATTAAAACAAAATTCCTCATCCCTTTACACAAAATGTAAACACTTGAACATTTAGTAATCGAATTGTGTGACTAAAAACAATAACTCGCATTTTAGGCGCAATTTCTACAAGCCAGGGATGGACGACGTAGATTCGGACAGCTCGATTGAGATGGGCCTGGAGGAGGTGGACGAGGTCCCCGACACGGACGGGGAGTTCTCCGCGGGCGGCGACTCAATTATTGAGCCGGACAGCACCAACGACGACGACTACGAGCCCTCAGAAGCGGACTCGGACGACTCGACAGCAGCGAACGCCGCGAGTGGCGGAGCCCGATCAGACGTGGCTGGGACAAGTAACCAGAACACCGCAGACCTGAACGAGGACGATGAGGAGGACGAGACAGTGCGAGCCATAATCGCTGCGATTAAGAAGCCCCGTACACAGCCCCCTGAGATAAAAGTGGACGAC
Organism: Machimus rusticus; assembly: GCA_951509405.1. NCBI lineage: Eukaryota > Metazoa > Arthropoda > Insecta > Diptera > Asilidae > Machimus > Machimus rusticus. The sequence goes on along the minus strand of OX608052.1, from coordinate 35,719,124 downwards.
TTCGTCACGGACATTTGCTTCCATCCCGAGGAGGATATCTTGGCCGTCGGGACCATGACCGGGGACGTTCTGCTCTACAAATACGCCAACGAGGGCAACACACTCCTCAAGAGCCTCGAGGTCCACACAAAAGCTTGTCGAGACGTCGAATTCAGCGAGGACGGCAAGACAATATTCTCCTCCTCGAAAGATAAGTCCATAATGCTCTACGACGTGCAGACCGAAAAACTTAAGAAGTTCTATGACAAGGCGCACGAATCGGCGATTTATAAGCTCTACATTATTGATGAGAACCTCTTTGCTTCAGGTTAGTGCTCTCTCTGTGCGTTTAGGAAACACAAGAACTATGACTCAATTAGTTGTCTTTGGCTATAGAAGGTTTATTCTCTAAGTCAATCTCTTCAGAGATTTTATTTAAACTTTGAAGTTTTATACTTATGGTAGAAATTCTCACAGGTGATGATTCAGGGACAGTAAAGTTGTGGGATGTAAGAACAAATGAGCCGGTTTTCTCCCTAAAAGAAGTGGAGGATTACATTTCTGCTATGCTTACGAACGAAGCGAAGAAACTGTTGCTGGTTACCAGCGGGGACGGGTACCTTACAACAATAAACATCGCGTCAAGGTAACCCAACCACCTTAAATCCACCCTCAATTACCTTTTTCATGTTCCAGAAAACTTTATGTGCAATCAGAGCCCTACGACGAAGAGCTCACTTGCATGGGTCTCTACCGAAACGACTCAAAACTGATTGTGGGGACCTCGAAGGGGCGTCTTTACTCCTACAACTGGGGGGAGTTCGGGTACCACAGCGACATGTTCCCCGGAATGAAAACAAATATCGCAGTGATGCTCCCCCTCACCGATAGAATCGGGTGCGTTGCTGGGGAAGAGGGCATTCTCAGGGCGTGCCACATCGCCCCATTCAAAAATTTGGGTATCGTCGGACAGCACAACTTACCTGTGGAATCGATGGACATCAATCATTCCGGTGAATTTATTGCGTCGAGTTCTCACAACAACGACATCCGATTCTGGAATATCAAATACTTCGAAGATTTCGGCGATATCAAGTACAACGAGAAGCACAACAGCTACAAGGAGAGGCGGCACAATTTGCCCTCGTCCAAGTTCGCAAACGCTTCAGAATTCTTTTCAGGCCTAGCCAATACGGACTAGGAATTTTAATTCATATGATTAAATTGTAAATAAGAACCATGTTAATGGAATACTTTGGTTTTATTTCCTTTACCCTAAAACCAATTTTATCTTATTTTATTTGTTTGAATCTGTGTATAACGCATAATATCTACGTTGTATGAAACATTTGGCGAATATTGATATCTATTTTGAGAATTTTAATCTCATTTTCCACTTTTTGATCAAGATTTACGTAATTCACATATAATTAAAATTAATTATTTGATTCAAAAAATAACCGATTGTACATTCTGACAATCGAGTTGACAATTAAATTCCGTCAGATGGCAGTAAGAACATATTTAAAATTAAAGTTTTCGACCAAACTCCCAGTGGTACCAACATTGCAGACCGGTTTTAAAGGAGGTCGGGGTGAAATTGTGTCATTTTGTGCGAAAAATTTTCGATTGAATTGAATTATCTAATATAAATCGTCGCAAAATTTCACAGTTTTGTGGTCTAAAGACGAGGAACTGACAGAGGTTTACTTTGATCACATTTCGGGACTTGCGTGCTATTGAGGAAAACCGAAAAAAAGGGAAAGTCGGATTCGGTCGAAAGAGGAACTCGTGTTCTGTGTGTGGCTCGTCGTCGTCGGGAAGAATATTTTTTTTGTTAGCGGACGAAGACAAGAGGTGGAAGTGATTTTTCTGGCGTTAAAATGGCAGCGAGCGACAAAGCCCTGGACCACTCGCTCTATCCGATTGCGGTTCTGATTGATGAGCTCAAGAACGAGGATGTCCAGGTGAGTCAGGGCGGCGCTCGCCGATTTATTCCCGGAGGCGAGCAATGGACGCTGAAAACATGGTCGGCTCCGGGTCGAACAACAATTCAACCATATTTGGATTTGTTTATTCTCGGGCACCAGAGCCTCTAAATATGAAAAAGCAAAGCACTTTCCAGGAAAGTCGCGAAAAATCTACGGCGCAGAGCCGCTGCTTTTCAGAAAATATAAATTTTGAGCCTTCGGCTTGTCATGCATAATTCATGGCCAAAGTAGCTCTCAAGGGTTGAGTGGTTGAATTAAAAACTTTGTTTACTTAGTTTTTAAAAATTTCTCATCTCAAAGGGATTTCTTCCCTGCAGTTTCGTTTTGTAAAAAATGCTCCCTAATGCGCTGCGATGCGACCTAGGTAGGATCAATATGTTGTCCCTTGCCCCATATTGACCCAAATTTATTCGATATTAAATGCTTCTTATTTGCGTGCCTTCCTTCAATTTGCCCCAAAACAATGATTTATCTAATTTTGTATATAGATAACACTTCCGAAGAAATATAGGATTGAACTAATTCTCGTTCTTTTTCTGTATCACAAGAAATGCTTGTGTTACGCCCAATGTGTCGCAAAAGTTTAGTTTGGTTAGAAATAGAATCCGATTTAAGCAATTATAAAATTACACACGCGTTTTTCATTTCACTAGTAACGATCAAAATCACAAATTTCTATGCCAGGTGTTTAATTCTTATAAGAAAATGTTCCTAAATTCAATTATGTACTTTATAAAAAGTCTTCTTGACCGAAATAATTAACGTGATGCTAATACATACTGAACTGTTCAAAACAGATATTTTAGATAGAACTTATGATAGATAATTGATTACAATTAAGAAACAAAAATAATTGATATTTTAAGATCACCTGCGGTAGGCTTTTTGCGTGAACTTGAGGTCCCTTTTTTTATTAATCTTAGAAAAAAACCTTGCGCGTTCTAATTCTAAAATATATTTTTTAATTCAAAGCTGTAATGCCTCATTTGAAAAAATTTGAGTTTTTATACTCTATCCAGTAAGGTTTTAATTTCGCGACATTTGTAAATATTGATTAAGGTGATAATTGCGATAATGGTGCCACATTAAAATCTAGGCAGCGACTTTTTGAATAAGTAATTATTTTACATATAAAATCCCTTTTGTTTATAGCTCCGATTGAACTCCATAAAAAAGCTCTCAACAATCGCTTTGGCCCTCGGTGAAGAGCGCACAAGATCCGAGCTGATTCCATTCTTAACTGAGACTATTTACGATGAAGATGAAGTCCTGTTGGCACTCGCCGAGCAATTGGGCAATTTTACAAGTGAGTAACAATATTTTTCCTGCAATACAAAAGTCCAAAACAATAATTTTTTAAAAAGGCTTGGTCGGTGGCCCCGAATACGCGATGTATCTAATTCCACCATTGGAGAGTTTGGCAACCGTTGAAGAAACCGTCGTCCGTGACAAGGCCGTCGAATCTCTTCGTACGGTGGCTGCTGAGCACAGTGCTCAAGATCTAGAAATCCACGTTGTACCAGCACTACAACGCCTGGTATCTGGTGATTGGTTCACTTCACGAACATCAGCCTGTGGCCTTTTCTCCGTTTGCTATCCAAGAGTTTCGCAGCCAGTCAAAGCGGAACTCCGTGCAAATTTCCGAAAATTATGCCAAGATGAGACCCCAATGGTTCGACGCGCTGCTGCTAGTAAACTTGGAGAATTCGCTAAAGTTGTTGAAGTTGAGTTCTTGAAATCAGACCTAATTCCCAACTTTGTACAGTTGGCCCAAGATGATCAGGTGGGCTAGAGGTTGATTTATTTTTTAATAAATTATTAATGTTTTCATTTTATCTAGGACTCTGTACGTTTGCTAGCCGTAGAAGCCTGCGTCAGCATTGCTGAATTGCTCCCTCAAGAAGATGTAGAACATGTAACTATTACGGGATGCTTTTATAATAAAGCATATTATAATATTTAAAATGTTTCTAGCTTGTAATGCCAACCTTAAGGCAATGTGCCAGCGACTCATCATGGAGGGTTCGTTACATGGTTGCCGAAAAATTCACAGATTTACAGAAGGCTGTTGGGCCTGAAATCACAAAAACAGATTTAGTACCATCTTTCCAGGTAGAATTTCTTTTAAATTAACTGCTGGATTGAATCTAATAATCTTCGTAAATTTTTTATAGTATTTATTAAAAGACGCTGAAGCAGAAGTTCGTGCTGCCGTTGCGAGCAAAGTAAAGGACTTCTGTGCCAATTTGGACAAGGCGAACCAAGTCCAAATTATAATGACATCAATTCTGCCATATGTGAAGGAACTTGTTTCTGACGCAAATCAGCATGTTAAGTCCGCTCTAGCTTCAGTTATCATGGGTTTAAGTCCTATGCTTGGTTCGTACAACACAGTCGAACATCTTCTGCCGTTGTTCTTAGTTCAGCTTAAGGACGAATGCCCAGAGGTTCGCCTAAATATCATTTCTAACTTGGATTGTGTCAACGATGTTATTGGAATTCAGCAACTGTCTCAGGTAAGAGTTTTAAACAATTAAGTAATACTAGTTTAAATTATTGATTAAAAACAAATTACAGTCACTTTTACCAGCCATTGTTGAATTGGCCGAAGACACAAAGTGGCGCGTCCGATTAGCCATCATTGAATATATGCCAGGACTTGCCGGCCAATTGGGACAAGAGTTTTTCGATCAAAAATTGCGAGGACTCTGCATGGGTTGGCTAAATGATCATGTCTATGCCATTCGAGAGGCAGCAACAATGAACATGAAGAAACTAGTCGAGAAATTCGGACCACAATGGGCAGAGCAAGCGATTCTTCCAATGATTCTAGTAATGTCACGAAACAAGAATTATCTACACAGTAAGTAGAATTATAATTTTTTCTATAGAAACTGGTTTATTAAATTTTAAATATATTTTTATTCATTAAGGAATGACATGCCTGTTCTGCATTAATGTCCTCGCTGAAGTGTGTGGAACAGAAATCACAACAAAATTATTGTTACCAACAGTTTTAGTTCTTGCTACAGATCCAGTTGCAAATGTAAGATTTAATGTTGCGAAAACACTACAGAAAATTTCGCCCTACTTGGAACCAGGCGTGATAGACTCTCAGGTGAAGCCAACTTTAGATAAATTAAATGCTGATCCCGACGTAGATGTTAAGCATTTTGCTTCAGAAGCGATTGCTGGCATTGCAGCAGGTATGTATTTAAATCATCCACATATTTTTCTTACACTTTAACGTTGGGTAAATTGCGCCATTAAAAAAAAAGTTTTGGAGTTGGATGTTTGGGGGAATAATGATGAAATTTTGATGCGTTTTGTTGCTGAGCCCAACCTTGATGAACCAAATCCAGAAGCTGAAAAGGATGAAGTTGGGGAGGATCTCTTTGTTTATTCATCTTAATTGCTATTTTGTAAGCTGCTTTATGTGGATTTCATTTATGTTTGTCTCGGGGTGCTGTTCGCGATTTCATTCACCTCTCCACTATACATTTTCGACTTGTGTTGAACTTGAACCCTGTGCTGAACCGATTTCAAGATGAAGTAGATCTTGAAACAAAATATCTCAGTGAGACTAATTGTAAGATATCTTCAAATACGAATAACACCCAAATGCCAAATCTCAGATCACATTTTTCTTATTTTTATTTATAGTGAACATTTATAAGATCTCTCAATCATTTATTAAACTCGACAAGTGTTTCCTGTAGATATCGATTCAAAAAATTAATATTAATTTTACTCTCAATTAGGATCTATTAAAATGTGAATTTTTCCAGTGTTATAATTGTTTTTTCTAGTAAAATATACATTTGGTCCCGTTCTCATTGTACAGTGCAAAATATTATATAACATTCGTATATTTATTCTCTTTTAAAATAAAAGTGGTTAATAATCTTTCTCATATTGTTTCTAATAGTTAATTGTAGCAATTGACTACAAGAAAATAAGTTTCTAATATAAATTATTTACTTTTTACAGCATAAAATCGGCAATTTATGTGAGCAGCTCAACCCAGAGGTTTATTGCAAAAGTTTAATGGAAGGCAGGCAAATGGATATAGTTATGTCAACAAAATTTGTTATTTTAAATATTTTTTAAATTTAAGGAACGCTTAATAAAGGAAAGTATCGCAGAATTCGATAAGACAAAAAGTCATTGGAAAATATTCGAAATTAAAAAAAAATATTCATTTAAGTACCGTTAATCAGTCCATATAATCCCCTGTTTCAGTTGTAACAGTCTCACCTTCAGTTCACATTATTAATAAACACTATTTGCGAAATTAGTTATACATTTTTTAATTATTGTAAACATTTTTTTTTTTTAAGCCGAGCATATGTTGGGAGAATATTTTGTCTTACATATAAGTTTATTTAATAATAAAACTAGTAAAAAGTGATAGTATTTTTATTAAGGACACGCCATTTTTTAATAAAATGATGTGATTTCTTATTGTAATATGAACGAATTTTCTACTAAAGTATTTGACAGCCAATATAAACTAAATTATAATTAAAGGGAGAGTATATCATCTAATTAGCGCCTTAAATAAAGCTGAGTTCAATAATTTCGTGAAGTTTTCGCTTAAAGGATAATTAATTGGGTTTGTTGGAAGAGGGATCTATAGAAAAACAAATTGAAGTTACTAGGTAAGTAAGACTTAATTGTTACATAGATTAACACTTCAAATTTCAACAATTCATGAAATTCTCTTAAAGGATCACAAATTGGAAATACATTTAAAAAAATGTTAACATTATAAAAAAACACCTTAAAATCCAAAAGAAGCCATAAATATTCCTAAGAAAATAGAGAAACAATTACAAAAACAGATTACTTCGGTTCTGAATTAATAAGTAGGCTGTTTTCAAGAAGTCACTTTCTGTATTCGCGTTCTCGATTCAGCTTAAAATGAACAATGGCTGAATTCTCCAGACAATAAAAAGAATTTTTAGAACAGCAAAAATGTTTTATAACACTCCTGGGGCTTCACTTAGTTCGATACAATTAAAAATAATACCTTTGTCGGCCTAAGTAAAATAAAGGTTTTTAAAACTGGCTGTAAATCCGAACATGAGCTAATTTTATTTTAAGTTATGAGACAATTGGTGTTGAGTGGAACTTGACATAGGAGCACCTAAGAAAAAAATTATGTCGAGTGAGTTAACTGAGCTTCACATTAAAGCATCAATGTAAACGACCTTTAACTAACTGGTTACTGCTTCCCACCACTCAATACAAAAAATATATAAATAAAACACTCGAGTTTTATTAAATATGTATTGCCTTTCTCGCAGTTGACCAGAAACGATCTTGCAGTCGTACAAAATGCAATTCGAAAAATTTCGTTTACTTACAAAAATGTGTTATAGTCCGAAAGGTTAATTCATCATTAAGATGAGATACCGATGGGAAAGATAAAATAAAATTGCGATGAGCAAAAGACTTAAAATCTGCAAAGACGAGGTGTAGACCTTACCCTTTGAGCTGATTGAGATGGATTGCATAAATTTTAAGACCTTGATATTCACGTGCATCTTATCAGAGAAATTGTGCTGCCATAAAAACCTGTCTACACTTCAAGTAAGTATAAACAATGAAAGTTATTTACTGAGGTATAATAAAATCGACATAATTTCAGTGAACAATAAAATCGAGACTAAATTTCAGGAAATTGAATTTTTAACATTGTTAAAAATAATTTAAATGATTTCGGCGGCTAGTTAGTGGGATGTGTTGTTGAAATTTAATGATAAATAATCGGTTTTAAAATTACATAAAACAAACGGTTTAACATATTGCACGGCAGTGTATTCTAATTATTGAGACCAATGGCAATGAGTTGCACTGTGCTTAGAAAAATCTGTTGTAATTGAATTTCAAACCTCTTGCCAGTCGGTTTCGAAAAGTAGACGTGTGCGGTTTGCCATCTCGTTACATTTACCAGATTTTTTAAATAAGAGTTACTAGAAGAATATTGTGAAAATGTTATCAAATGTTGGTGCACTTGGTAAATATCTTATTTTCTAATTATTATGTGCAAGTGATATGTGATTTGTAATTATAATATGTATTTCAATTGAATCAATTTTTATGCAAAAATCCGTTTACCTATTCAAACGACAAAAAATCTTGTGATCCGGTGAACTGGTTTTTATCATAAGTATCCTCTCACTTTGTGCAAAATAATTATCAAATTACATAAAACTGGAGCAAAACGTCACTGCACCTGGGAAATCGAGAAAACGTTTTTGTCATGACCACTTAATAAGCATGAAAAGCCTATTTTGAATTAAGTAAACGATAGGAAATAGGAAGGAAAATGCCGCGACACGACGCAATAAAATTATTTATTGAGAGACTAAATTATTACACCGTAAATTGTTTAAATAAAATATTCTCATTTAATTACAGCTTTTTCGCTATTAACGTATTTATCAGGTGTTACACCTAATGCACTAGATTCCGTCCGAGTGATATTTTATCGTGGGTATGCTTTACTTTGTTTATTTGAAAGAAATAACGAACAAATTGTTTTCAGCCCAACTTTTAACGATAGTGTAACTTACGATCTAAACAACGTCACCGCGGTTCTCAACAATCCCTTTTTTGATCCTTCTAAAAACACCACCCTTTACATTCATGGATATTTGGAAAATCAAGATTATGAAAGCATCCACACCATCGTAAGCGCCTATAATTCAAGAGGCACCGACAATCTTCTCGTTTTGGACTGGGCCCAACTGGTAGATGGAGATTACGTAAAGGAAGCAATTCCCAACTATATAAGGGTATGATGATATTAATTACTCTATCATTTTGCTTTTTACATAAAACTCTGCATTTAAGTAGTTAGGCCCCGTGCTTGCTGAAAAATTAATAGAATTGTTCAATGCCGGCTTGAATCTCGAAATATTTCACATCGTTGGTCATTCTCTTGGAGGACAAATGAGCGGTTATATCGGAAGAGAGATCATTCAGAAAACTGACGGAAATATCAAACTACCAAGGTAATTGTTTGTTAATTTTTATAGTTGTTTTTAGAGATTTTATTTAGGCTATTATAGCGTACACTCGGAAATAACGGAAATGTTTGACCTTAAATGTTTTTTTAGTTTTGCGACCTAAAGTATTTTATCGCTTAGATATCGCTGTTATCTTTATTAGCTAGTAATTAATCATTTTAGTAGGTAAGGAATATATGTATTTGCATTGACAATTTGATAAGACTAGTTGTCTTCATGCCCCATTTATTTATTTAGATCTGGATTTGCAGATAAATAAATCCGTTTTTGAGACGGATGAAATACAATTTTGTGCATTTCCGATTTGAGTTAAAAACTCGTCTAATACAAAAGCGGGAATATTCTCCGGAAACCAAATCATGTATTTGGAGCCTTGCTTAATTCAGCTAACAATAAAGCAAATGTTAAAGTTTTCTTTAAAAATTAAACCCTCAATCCCAAAGAGTAATAAAATACACGTGTACAAGCATTAAAGTACATGTTGCAAAAAAAGTTAGCAATCCCGAAATTATGAAATTTAATAAATCAAGAATTGAATTTTAGGATAATGTCACCCAAGTCAATAAATAGAAGAAATTCCTTTACAGGATTACAGCGCTAGATCCAGCTTTTCCAGGATTCTTTTTTCTTGGCGTTTTACAAACGCTTTCTGATCAAGATGGAATTTTTGTCCAAAACCTTCATACCGATGCTTGGTCTTATGGGTCTCCAGTTGAAGGAGGACATGTGAACCTCTGGCCAAACGGAGGCACTGCGGTGCAACCTGGGTGCCCACCGAGGAACTATGTTTTCCTTAGCGATATAGGTACAATAAAACTAATAATAACAATTACATATTTATACTTTAAAACTACTCATATAATACACCACATCATAGACCTTTGCAGTCACTGGCGTTCTTGGAGGCTTTTCGCGGAAGCCGTAGCTGGCCAATCTGAAATATTTTATGCGGTAAAGGCAAGATCTTGGTTGAATTTTAAATTGGGATTTTTATCCACTCCGAAGAGTGTTATTGAATTTGGAAGTCATACCCCTACAGAGTATGTAAATTGTTGTATTGTTGAAATGATTTAACTATTTATTTTTTTGCGTAGTGCTCGAGGTAATTACTATTTTACAACAAATAATGCGTCTTCTTTTTCTCGCGGGATGGAAGGAATCAGAAGTCAATGAATTAATTCTATATTTAATATGCTGCCTTTAATTGTTTTGTATGATTATATTGTTTGGTTGTTTGTTATTTTAACTATTAAGAGAAATAAATCTAAATCAAGATTTTGATCCTCAATCATCGTCACGTTTTAAATTTTTAAACTAAAAATAAAAGTTTATTTAATAATGGAAGACACAATGAAATGGGCGAAAACAAATAATAGTAAAAAAATATTGTAAAAATTAAAGGGGCATGTGCATGTACTCTTTAAATATGTAATTATTTTCTCAACGAAAATAAGCTTAAAACTTTGTTCTCTAGCTTTGTCGTTCGTTAGCACTATTCGCGCTTTTTTAATTAGCACCAATTTACGTAAACAATTTTTTTAATAGAATGAGATGACGTGTAATTGCTACATAAAATGATAAGCAGCGATAAAATTTGAATAAAATACATAAATTGACGCATATCTCTACTATTCAGAGCAGACGGTAGAAAGATTTATTGAAATTAAAAGTCTGTTCTTGATAACAAACCTGACCCCATGCACTTGGCTGATAAATCTGAACGGTAAGTAAGTGAAGCAAGTAAGGTGCATTACGATTCCGCAGAAATATCTTATGTTGAATAATAAAGCAAGAATAATTAATTACAGCCGTATATCCGATATGAGCGACATTCATATTGGTTTCGTTAAAATTCATTCTGTAGATCGCGTAGTTTAATTATACCGCTCCTACCCAATCTGAACGAATGTTGTGCAACTGAATATCGTGCCTCGTTTAAGTTGAAATGGAAATTACGGAAAGAATGCTCCCACCAGACGATGTAGCAAAATGCTTTCAGTTAACATTGAGATTTCGGAGAAATCTAACGTGTTTCCGCAACTACCTGAGATACCTGTGTAAGTTGAATCTTATAAGTTCAGAAAGATTGCGATGTGTTAATAAGTTGTGTTTACACTCTCAACGAAAAAACAGAAATGAACCATTTGTGAGATAGCACAAGAAAGTTAGTTATTTTGATTCTATGCCAAGAAATCGTCACACCTAAGGAGTTTGTTTGAAACGAAACGAATAAACTTTGACCGGGAATCTTTTTGAAAAGGCATGTCTCTTTGATATATTTGTTATGTTATTACACATGCCACGGTCATTCTGAGCGAGGCAACAAATAAATGAATTTCACATTAATGATTTAGAGTGATATACGATTAGTGTATTATATTTAATCAAAAATTAAAAAAGTGTTTCGGCCGAGTTCCGATAGTTCCAGCTTGCTCTTAAATATTTTATGTTCTGAATTTGAATTCCGTGAAAATTGGGAATACAAAAGAGAATTCTATAATAAAACCTATTCCACAATAGAAAATTTCGAGTGCGCCAAACAGATTAGGAAAGTAGAGTGAATCTATTATTTAAAGTGCTCGGTGGTTAGCGCAGAGGGCTCATTGTGTCGTCTGAATTATTAAAATAGCCGAATTTGTAATTACATGAACGACCATGAACTTTATTGTGTCATGAAATTATAATAAAGTTTTACGAAAATCGCGTGTTCGGGCGGCAGTGATTCGGAGTTAATAACAATAAAATAACGTGCTGTTAAAATTAATTGATTAGTTTAAATGCTACGTTACAGCTACAACTTGTTGAAATTTCGTCATGTAATAATTTAGTTTTATTATTTTTTTGTTTACGTATGTGTACAGTCCAATTCAATTCAATTCAATAGTTTATTGAGACGTTTTTTTTTTCTATTGTTATCCAATCAATATTCATTTTATAAAGCACGTGTAAGAAATTTTTGCAAGCCAAATATTTTGAATTATTTAGTCTCTTTATTTTATTAGTGAGAAATTTCTTTGTCGCCTGAAGAGTATCAGAAAAAAAGCCGAAATTATTAAGGCTTTTTGCATGATTTAACAATATTTGAATTTTCTCAGGTGGTTCTATTAATTGCAAAAATAAGAATGAATTATGGAGAATTGGGGGTACAAAGGACAAACTCTTAAATTTTTTAGAAACAGTCTGTTTTAAAAAATATGTTTGCGAAAAGAAATAAATGCCACATTAAATTGTTATGGGTACAAAGTTCAAACTTTTTTGGAGGAATATCTTTTAAGATTTTTGTTTTTAGTCTTGTCGGCTATAATAAAATAAAGCAGAAATTAAAAACCATAGTTGTAATATTTCCTGATAGTTGTACAGTAATCGCAAAAATTAAAGTAATAATAATAATAAAGATATACAAATTATAGAAAAAGTAGGACGCAGCTTCAATGGCATTGACCTTTAAAAATTGCTTGGAGCAAGGCGCGTTTATATCTTTGGGTACTTATAAACTGTGAATATTTTAGAGGAAAAGTAGGTAAGGTAAAAAACCGGAAACTGAGAACCTGAAAATAAATTTTGTTGTAGAAAACAGTTTTCGTAGCAAACAAATAAATAACTAGGCAAATCTTATACTTATACCATATACTTAAATATCACCTATAAAGTTATAAGGGAGAAAGGAAATATTTCTCGTTTTCCAAAGCCTTTAGTATTTTGAATATTGCGAAACTTTAACTCTTAAACTCTTTTAGATATAGTTTTGGAGGAAGTAATATTTAATTAGAATTCCTAAAAAATATTCGTATTAAAAACTAACTTTTATATTAAAAAATTCATTCTGTGGAAGAAGACTGCATGCAATGGTCAAACAACAATTTTATGTCTAAGCGACTGTAAGCGCAGTTAAAAAGAGGGCAATGGGGCGAGAAATCAATCAATTACTTAATTTCGTTTTGTCCCCCACTTAATTAATTAAGCTCAAGACAGCGAATGGTTGTTGTGTAGTCTGTTTAGTGGTAATAAATATTTTAGTGACTATGCAGGACCTTCAACATTCCAGTATAATTTTTTTGTGGAATATCTTTTTGCTCTAATTAGAGAATATATTTTTTGCATGCATAGTATTTTCTGTATTCTTTAAAGTTTTTGATCGTGGGGTTAACAATTGGTTTGCTTTACTAGTTCTAGTTTTTGTTTTTACCTAAAACAAATTATTTTAGCCTCCAAAATAGTGTTATGCTATAAGGTATTGCAATAAATGTTGTAGGTATGTATTTTACAGAAAAGGTAAATATTTTATACTAAAAAATACTCCACTGAACCCTATTACATTAATTAAAATTTCTGATGATGAAAAATGAGACCAAAAGTAAACAAATCTAAAATATTCGCCAATAAAGTTAATTAGATAGACCGGGTTCACGTCATTGCACCACCTGTTAACCGAGTGACGCGCGATATTATTTTGGCTTATTTTAACTTTGGTATAAAATGAAAATAAAATAGTGTGGTGAAAATGAATTCGGCGAAAGGTGTATTTATTTTTATACAGACATGCAAGCGGTCGTTTAGTCGTGCTTTAGAATTGTACGGCTTGCAGACTTTTACCCAGAAAAACGTGTGTATTTCCTCCTCTCTGACGATGAATTATTTACAGAGATGAGCTTTTATGAAATAGTCGCGGTGTTATAGTTTTCCGCATCTCTGAAATATCTGTTTTTATCACAAGTGTAACAGACGCGTTTTTGTTGCAGAAACGGGAGCATGTCCAGATCCAGATGTTGAATTACATGAATTTAAAAAGATACTTTCTATTGTGCAATAGCTGTGAAGTGCTCGTTTAATTCATGTGCATAATTATTATGAAACCACTTCTAGTGCTGCCTAGTAAGCATTTCGTAAATTTTGAAAAATATTTTGAAAGTATAGTTTGATTTTTTATTAAATACTCCTTGGGAGTTTGACCAACTGAGATTTTGTTTTATGTAAAGAATAATTAATAACTGCTTCGGAAGTTTTTATTTTTAAATATAAACCAAAAGTTGTATACTCTTGCAAAAAATATATCAAATTATATACTATTAAAAGTTGAATTAAGCTTATTAAAATTTAATTATTTATTACAGATTAATAAGTCACAAATTAAGAGAAAGTGTTATTCATTCCGAGGTATGGAAAACCCTACGAGTTCGACAGAAATCCAGAAAAACAGTAGTCTTAAAAATAAATCACGTAAGTAAAAATTTATCGAATTTAAAAATACTTCGGCTTAATTATAATACTTTTCGTGACCATTTTTTTTTTTATAATTTCTCAGGGCTACTGCTAGGACTAGTCAAATCACCAGCCGATCTCAATACAGTTAAATTTGTTTACTACTTTGGGTAAGCTTTGCAACCATAAACCCATTCCAAAAAATGATAGTAAACTTCCAGATCAACATTCAACGAAAATGATACGTACCCAATGTCACAAGCAGTTGAAATTTTATCACATCACAAATTCGACAATAGGAAAAAGACTCTTTTGTATTTACATGGGTACTTAGAAAGTCTCCAAGAAGAAAGTATTTGGGTGATGGTGAACGCTTATCTAAAAAGAAGGGACCACAACATAATCGTCGTCGATTGGAAGGAGCTTGCCGAGGGAAGTTATACATTTGATGCGGTAGTAAATATTAAACAGGTAAACATTGTATAACACAATTTTAAAATTTCCATTTCTATAACTTCAATAAAGCTAGGTCCCGTATTAGCGAAAAAAATGATAGAGCTGTTTGATGTGGGGCTGAGCATAGAAAAACTGCATATCGTTGGACATTCTTTGGGTAGTCACTTAGCTGGGATTGTGGGAAGAGAAATAATTTCACGAACAAAAGGTGCTAAGAAAATTGCAAGGTAAATAATTCGAGGATATAAAAGAATAATTCTTGAAACACAATAAAATATTCACAGGATAACAGCTCTTGATCCTGCCTTCCCTTCATTCTATATTGTTCCAATTGCAAAGCCGCTGAGTAAAAAAGATGCTGAATTTGTTGATGTGATACACACGGATGCGTGGCTTTACGGAACTCCGTTTGCAACAGGCACTGCAGATTTTTGGCCAAATGGCGGGAAAACATTGCAGCCAGGATGTCCACGAAGAAATTACGTACTTCTTTCAGAAATTGGTAAGAGCAATAATTCCGTACTTTAGAACATTTAAAGCATTTCATCTCTTATAGCTGAATGGGGTTCAAAATTCTTGGGCTCTATTCCATGAATGTGCGGATTAAATTTGTAGTCAAATCTTGTTTTAAATTGCATTCTACACCGTGCAAAATGTTTTTTCGCCTAGAAACTCGTTTAACATTCGTAGTGCATGAAATTGCCACTTATGAGATAATTTACATGCAATTCAGCTATAAGAGAAAGAAACTGGGCAATTTTAAAGTAAGAGCCATTAGAATATTATTTGTATTCCTCAAGTTTTTATTTGATTTCATTTTAGATCTGTGCAGTCATCGACGATCCTGGCATTTTTGGGCCGAAAGTGTTTGTGGTAAATTAAAATTTGATGCTGTTAAAGCGAAATCGTGGTCTGATTTTAAAGCAGGACGTGTAGAGGAAGTTCCTGGAGCTTTTATGGGTCTGGATTGTGCTACAAAGTATGGAGATAATTTAAAATATGCAATTATAAATATATATTTTCTATATGTATTTTAGTGTGACCGGTAACTTTTATCTTCAGACAAATGGTACAACGCCTTATGCGAAGGGCAAAGAAGGAACAAAATATACATCTACGCAAAGTTCTTGATGTATTATAAATAAACACAAGTTTTTTAAATATTTGCACAGTATATTTTTGAGGAAATTAATGAAAAGAAAAGTATATTCATATAAATATTTATTTCTACGTCTGTTTACAAGGACTCGTAAGTACCTACCTTGAAATATAGACTTTTAATTCTTCAAATTTTCCTCAATCCACGAAACGGCTTCATCAAAATTTTCTAGTGTGACTGTTGGTGGTGGATCGATGGTAACTTCTGGACGATATTTGCCTGTTTTTACTAAAATACCCCTCATGTCAATATTTAATGCTCCAGCGATATCGTCATTTGCGTCCTATTATAAAAAATTTTTTAGTAAACAAAGCTTCTTGAAAGTAGCACACTTCTTTTAGTTTGAAACTATGCATAATTCGATGCAAGAAATCGGGGGTTATATTATTTCCGATGTTTTTCGATTTGAGAAGGATTTCGGAAGCACTTTGTAGTAAGGAAGAAGGGAGAAAATAAGGAAAACAATCCACCTCCCATTGTTTCAAAGATATTCGTAAAAATAGTGTCGAATTTACACATACACATTTTCCTTTTACAAAATATTTCTATTGACTAAGGATTTTCCTTATACAAAAGGCAATAAAAGTGAAGTAATAAGTAGTTTAAATGCATTTTCACATTATTTTTGACCATTCTCAAATCGAAAAACCTCGGATATAATAGACGTACCAAGAAATCGAATTTTGCAATCCTAACAAAGAATCTTTGAATGCTTAAAATATTTCAATAATTTGACTCTTATATGATATGATTAAGCTACGCTGAATTAGGCTATTTTTAAAGAATTCAAGAAAATATATAATATGAGTTTGGTTTTAGTAAAACAGCTGAATACTTACATCGCCTATCATTACGCATTCACTGGGTTTAATGCCCTCGGGAATAGAGCTTTCAAAGAAATATTTGTTGGGTTTCCCTATCACAATCGGTGCAACCCCCGAGGAGAATTCCAGCCCCTTGACGAAGCACCCCGGGCCGAGCGCTAGGCCATCTTTCCTCTTGTAGTACCTGCCCTGGTAAATCGCAATCAGCTTACTGTCTTTTTGAAGTAAAACGCTGCAAGAAAAAGAGACGCTCAATTACAGATACTTTTTGGGTAGAGCTGCTAGACTTACTTAAACGCCTTGTTCATGTCCTCATAGTTGAATTTATCCGGGGCGAGTCCAACGGCAACGGAGTCGTACTTTTCGGAAGAAGCCTCGGGAAAGTCTTTCCTCGCGTCGTCGCTGACGAGGTAGAAAGGGTTCAGTTTGTTGTCTTGGATGAATCTCGATGCAGCGCTCAGTGAGCTGTAGATTTCGGACCTTTCTAACTTGAAGCCAATTCTGACGAGACGATTGTGCAGAGTCTCACCGGACTCCTTTGACGTGTTAGTCACAAACTTGATGCAGACATTCGTTTTCCTTAGTCTGGAAATTTTGTTATTTTAATTTTTGCGCTGAAAAGACAATTGATAGCAAAAGGGGTGATAAAAAGCAAAACGCTTGATATGAGCGGAAGATATCGGAAATCAGGATGAATGAATGATAAGATTTCGAAAATGCTAGACTTTAAAATAAGGCAGGAAATTGAGTAAATATTATAGATTCCTTAAAAGAACGAGTTGAAAGAGCCGAAAAGATAGAAAAGAAAATTCTTAAAGATGCAGTTCACTTACCGGTTAAGGGCTTCAACTGCATTTGGAGTCGGGTCATCTTCAATATGCAAAGTTCCGCTGAGGTCTACCAAAACCGCTTTAATTGCCATTTGGACAAAATTGCTATAAAATCGTTGGAGACCAAGGAGCCAAAAACCGGCAACAACTGAACGCAAATGACAACTGAAAGCCATCGATTGTACTCAAACATCTGAGACTCAAACTCAAGCACTTCCGGTTAAAATTCGCACTCGCTAATTATGCTGAACTGATTCAACGAGTAATCATATTTTAACTTCAACCAGTTAACTAATGTTAAATCAAATATTTTATCGCTCCCGGGACTATCAGCTGTTCAGATTTCAGAGTCCTGAAACGAACGAACGTAGCCGAAAAAGAATATAAAATCGGATAAAATGTTTAACATTTGGTTTTTGTATTGAATGGAAAATGGAGCTGCAAGTGACTAAAGTTTTCAGTTAAAAACCGGAAGCACACACTTTTCTGTTAATCGACATTTTTTAGAAATTTGTATTTAGTGAATTGTAAGCAATCACTAAAAAATAAGTTCTTTCTGAAAAAATTGTGTGATAAAAACTCTGACCAAAATCCGTAAGAAAATACTTAGGAAACAATCACAGTCGATTATTAAAAGAAAACAATTTTTAAAAAATACTTAAATTAAGGATAGCGGTTACAGCAAATTTTCATTATAGGTAATTTTTAATTACACGAGAATTTTTCGCTTTACTTAAATTTCATACACTTGCAAAAAAACTGCCATATATTAGGGCGGTTAGCTTTTTTAAGTTAAATTATTTACATATAATTGAACAGATAGTATTTTATACTACTAAATTAACTTCTTTGAAACTATTGCAACATTGTGTTCGATGCTGCAAGTTAAAAAGTTACCTTCTAATTCTTAGATGTTAAGAAGAGCAAAAAACTAAAAAATAAAGTTACCCATTGCTCCTAGATCAGAGTCAAAAACAGGAAATCTGACCTACATCCTTAAAAAACCGGTGGATTAATAACATTCACCGTCACTATTAACGCCTCTTTAATTGCCATAATTTATTTTTGCAGAAACAAGTTCGTATGCTTTTCTCCAGTTTTATGTAAAAACACTTACGTCTTCAACCGGCTTTTATTTAACTATGATACTTTTATGCTGATTGCGACGGGTTTAAATTAGAAATGTATGTTTTTCTTGCAGACAAATTAAGATAAATGAATCGAATGCAATACTCA
Source organism: Machimus rusticus (assembly GCA_951509405.1). NCBI lineage: Eukaryota > Metazoa > Arthropoda > Insecta > Diptera > Asilidae > Machimus > Machimus rusticus. The sequence continues at coordinate 35,700,413 of OX608052.1, read as the reverse complement.
CTTGCATCCAATCTGTAGGGAAATGTATCTGGATTTAAGTGGAAGAAGTGAAGAAATTAAAGGTTGCTTTCCCTTTTATTGCATCTTCCGGAAAATGCGAATATGTGTAAACTTGCACATCTAGTAAAAGTAAATACTTGATTATTATTGATGATGATTTATTTAACTATAATTGTCTGATATCAAGAAATGCACATTAGAATGTTGGGAAATAACTTCTATTAGCGAGATATTATTTGCTCTCTCTTTGCTCTGCTAAAACAAAGTCAAGATTATCATTCTGTCGGTATTAAAAATAGGGATAAATAAGTATGATCCTATAAAAGAATAGCAAAAAGTTTTTACAATTCCTCATGGCATTGTGTGAAATGCGAAAACTAAGTATTTTTCTTTCCAAACATGTCTCGGTGAAAAAAGTTTGGCATTAAACAAAAAGGTTTGTCATAGTTTGGTCCATTAATTCTTCATTTCAAGCAGTCTCTTTTGAATCTTGAGATAAGAAATCTCTCAACCTATTGGCATGTTTCCAAATTATTGCGAAGTGAAATGCGATCACATTTACTATTTCAAAAAATAACGTCTTATTAAGCAATTTATCAATTTAACAAGACTGACATTTATTGTATGTATGTTACTAGGTTTTATAATTGACTGATGTAATGTAATACCACATCAAGTCACCTTAACGAACATTGCGCGTTAATCTAACAACTATCGCGTTATCCCCCCACAAAATAACTACATATTACGTGATGCGTGACGGTAGGTCAGAAACGCACAAAAAATTCGTTACTTTCGTTGATCGCGTCTTCAGATAGGTGAGATGCCGTTGGCTACAAAAGTCTAGGCTATCTTCCTAATTCCGGCTTGCTTCAAAACGCCATCTTAAACATCGCGTCCGAAAAATGGTTTTCTTTTTTGGCATAATACCACGTACCAACGTAAAATGTACTCAACGCTGTGAAAAATGCGGGTATATCCAAGAAAAAGATTTTCTGAGCTTTCCGTCGATCAGTAAATTTTTGATCCAGCTTGTAATTGAACTTGATCGTGATTCAATGCGCGCTCACCGGTTTCACCTGGTTCCCGGACAAGATCTTTATTTTTATGCTACGGCAACTTCCAGTAACCGATTTTGTCACTGAGAGGCCTCCACGGATTTTATATCTTTCCAGTGCTGCATCGCGAGATGATGCAGGCCAGTTTTTGAACCTGATCGGATATAGGTCTAACGGTTACACTTTTCCGTTTGCATAAGTAAGATTTTATGGATAATCTCAGTGATCTTGAAGAAAAGTATTCAGTTCCACCTCCGGATCTATGGAAAAACTGGAAAAAGCAAAACTGATATTGTGAAAATTGTTTCATATCCAATTTTTTCAACTTCAGTCGTTTGCTGCATGTCTGAGTCGCAGGTGCATCGTCATTGATCAAGATGCGTTCAAACCTCCTTCGAGTAGCCAAGAAGACAAAATAAGACACGCGCCCGATTCCCAACTACTGGCTAGCCGAGGTCTAGGAGAAAGCACAATTACTAACTGCCCAGAGACTCTTATAAAACCAAAATTTCGTTAGACCTCCAGTTCAATTGGAGCGCATTTACTGTCCACGGCATTATTTTAGTTGCCGTCGTACTTGCCGGAGGATTACGTGTGATATCGCTCTCCGCTTACAATGAGATTTTGGATATTCGCGGCGCTGTGTCTGGTTTTGTTTACTAAGGAAGGTAAAAAGAACGATATTGTGGTTTTCTAGACTTCCCTCTTTGTCGTTTTTGCATACGATTAGTTTTTTTTATAATATTTGACGAATTCGTTAAGTGAAAAGATGTGAGTGGCCTTTTATCTCACGGAATATACAAATTTTTAGATGTGAATGCAACTATAAACCCGTTTAGGAACATCTTCCAGTCTGGTGTTTTGAATGTTAACTTTTTTCGTTGCCTGATCGAGTATCCGAGCTCCTGCCCTAATAAATTTATTCTCTACCGGATGTATACACAGTAAGTATATTTTTCATAAATACTAAAAGTTTATATACCCAAATATGTGGCATAGTACTTGTTTTTGAAGTGAAAATACTCAAATAATATCAAACAAGAACATCGTGAAATTAAGCAATATGTTGGTTGCATCACAAAAAGACATGAAACTATGAGTTCGCAAAAGTTGGCATTTTCCGCTTTCAGGAGCAACTTATCTGGGTGAATTACAAATTCGTTTCGTTGCGCGAACAAAACCTCTTCCACCTTCTCTCGGAAAATGAAATAAATTTATCCATGTTGTGACTATAAAGGTGCATCCAATTATGTGAAAAACCACTATTAGTTCGAAAAAGCAGTAAAGCAAAGATTTACTAAAGATGTTGATAGAGTTTCTTAATTGGATTAATGCTGTTAGGGCATAAACCCTACTTGGAGTAATCTTTAAAAAAGTTGTATTTTATGAAAAACTCATCTCGGTACAGAGTGAAACTTTAACTAATTGCTAAATAAACATAATTTATGTTTTGAAAGCTATACATAATTATGTACACGACATTTTGACAGTGTGTATAAAAATATTTCGTCTCAATGTTGTATTAATAAATGAATTATAAAAATGAGTGTACATTTTTGTGATATTTTCAGTTTTTGTTACTTTCTGAAGACGGTACATCAAAGTCTTGTATGAAAATGAAAGGATTTTTTGAAGAAGACACAATTTTAGAAATTCATTTCGTGTTAATCACTTTTTTCGAGCACACCCTTATTGTATCACTTATAAAGAAACAATTTTTTTCTAAAATTCTGTACCGCAAACACCATATTGCGCAACAAGCATTTGAACTATCTAATCAAATTTAATTTTCATAATGATCACGACCTCACCAGCTTGTTCTATAAAATAAAGTGTTTAACTTTCTTTTCTTTTAACACAAATATGCTAAAAATTCAATGATCTCTTTAATTTGATTCTTCTTTCTTTCTTCTTCACTTGTTTAAAGAACGAATCTCTATCGATTAATGCAAAACCAAAACAAACCTATCTATCAGTTTTCGCGTTAACGTACTAATATAACATGTAAACATCAGGGAAAAAATGCGAGACACCGTCACACTTAGTATAATTTGATTTTATTTGTTTGTATTTAAAATATATACAACATTTAATAAAAAAGCAAACATAAATATACCAGCACTAAAAATAGCAACCAATGACGTAGATATAGGTGTATGAACTCTACCTAAGTTTTTTGAATACCCCTACTAAATATGTAAAAATAAAATTTCTTTTATCCCATACTAATTTATAATTAGTCACGTATATCAAATTCTTCATATATACATATGTACATTTATTAGGATTAGTGAGTATACCTTTTTTGGTATGTGATCTTAGAGCTGGAATTAATGTAATTTATTTTTTTTAGAGCTGAAATTAATATAATTTATACTTAACATTTATTAGAAATCTTACAAGAAATATTAATGATTAGAATTTTATTAAAATACCCCACAACTTCAGTTGATCAAAGCGTTTAACTTTCACATCGTAAAGGCTCCTTACTTAATTTTCATCTACCAAGAGATTCGCAACAAATTTGAGGTTTTGAGAAAGATATTTTAAATTTATTTTAAATACTGAACACTATCTAAGATGCAAAGGCACAAATCGCATGGCACGCATCTGTTTTTGGTGCACTTTCACTCAAAGAAAGCTTATAAAAAATGTAACAGCTTCGCTCAAAGAAGTATTGTACAAGATAAAAGTGCAATAGTTCTGATTTTAATAAATAAATATTAAAAATAAATCAAATTATTCGTCAGAAAATTGTATCATAGCTTTATGTACATTAGGTACATATGTTTAATATACCTTAAAATATCACATATTTCCGGAAAGTAGCCCATAAAAATTCCCTTCACTTTTCTCTTTCAATCTTCTTAAATTGCTTTGTTTTTTTTTTATACAAGTAGTGTAAACCAGAACTTGTTGCCCGACTGACACACTACCAAAAACAAGTTCGACGCATCTCATTTACAAAATCTTCAGATGCATTCAGCTGCGTTATTCGCGGTTAAAATGAAATTGATTCATGCTACACGGAACGGATGCAGTCCCGCGTTTTTTACATACCTTCGGCCTTCATCCAAGATCAGGGTAAAATTTTCAAACGAATGAGACGGACTGCTACCAACAAAATTTTATTTTATTTTAAGTACAACCTAAAACTATTCCGGAATTTTCATTAGACTGTGCATTTAATAACCAAAACAGGAAAGTTAGTCGTTTATTTCCGGTATTATGTTATGAAATTGCAGTATAACTGCCGGTTATGAATGTAATAATGCTACAATAAATTAAAAGTAGAAAAAAAATTTATTAATTTTGCGTTTTATTTTATGTGATGGAATTTTTGAGGTAATCTTTCAAGTTCAAGGCATTTTACCATGCGTATGGTATTCATTTAATGAAACGGTTTTACTTACTTTTATATCGAGCTTGTTCAAATTAAAACTATTAAGCGGATGAAATTGATCATTAAATATAGTGCGTAAAAATCTATGCTCGAGTAGGCATGCCGTGTACATTTTATTGCATTATTGAAGCATAGAAAATTCCACGTGAATTGTTCAAATGCGCAGAAAGAAAGTAACTTTTAATAAATTGCCCCCACAAACTGGAACCGTGCTAAGCTATCGACTTTTCCCTTTGTTTTTTGCACGAGTAAATCATTTCGCTTTCATTACACCTAGAGTTTTTTTGGTAATTTCTTTCACACGGAACAACTTTTTTTCGGGCCAAAATAACAACCAACAAAACTATTCCTTTCGACTTGCATCATTGCGATGTAGTAACATCTGCCTTCTTTAGAAATTACCCGTGCTCACATGTAGAAACGTTTTTTGCAACTTATTTAGTCTTGTTAAAACACATTTAAAACCTTAAGTAGGTACATGTAGAATTCAGTTTTACAAAAAGTCTCCCTGTGAACTTTTTAAACAATCTGTATTTTTTCGCCGCGCAAACAATTCAAGGTAATTTGACTCGGTGTATGCCAAATAAGTGCCGGGATCATGAATCCAATTATTCGGTTGCACCTAAACGGCGGCATATGCGTGTGCAACAATTAGCAAATTGCACATTTAGCCGGGAATGAAACAACTTCACTTTCACCAATTAAATTGTTCATTTCTTCCGTTGTTTTAAGACGTTCTTCATGGAGGTGAGTGATACTACCACTGTAGTGCTTATTTTGAAATTAACATTTAAATTCTCAACCTTCCCAAAATTTCATTCACTATTTCAAATTGCCCACTGATAGGAAAATGAAGTAGCTACAATTTCTCATTCAGCGATGATTGTTTATTTGCCATTGTTGTAGCAGCTTCCGTGAGAAAAATATCAATAGCAGATTAAATATTCATTGCCTGCAGTATTCCCTATGAAGAAGCTTTGTTAGTGAGATTTGCAAAATGTTTACGATCTGGTCACTTTTATTGTCTTTTTATAGCTCTGTAAAGTATCGAATCTGATCGGAATTTTAAATATTGGCGGTAAGTCGTTCGTTCCACATTGAACTTGTAAATTTTATCTGATAGTAAATTTAAACAGCTTAAAATATTATATCTTATTGTTTTTAGACTTGATTGATTTTTATTTAAAGAAAAAAACTGTTAAGATAGTGGAATTTCTTTTAAAGGCTAGTCAAGTTTTAGATTGCCTATTTTTAAGTTCTTAAGAACTTAACTCTAAAATGAAGACATCAAACACTGCTAAACACGAAAAATATTGTGAAAAAAAAATTTTGACTTAAACAATAAAAGTTCCTCAAAATCATTTAAAAATCGTTTAAAAAGCAAAGAAACAGTCATTAAATTCTCAATTTTATTAGATTATGTCGAATTTTTCGGGTTCGTAGATTAAAAACTGTCTCATCTATTGATCAGCATCTTTAATACTTTAGAGGGGAAAAAAAATTGGGATAGTAAAATAGTTCCCAACAAATTTTGCCATAAAATCCACAACATGTATTGAAAAAGCAGCAGATCTCCTTAAAAACTACAGGAAATATTACCAAAATAATGCACTATCCTAAAATCCATCAGAAAATACAGGAATAATTGCCAGAAATTTTGTCCGTGTAATATAAATACATTTTCTTGGATATGGTTCAATTCGTTTGCTGTTGATTGACCTAAGAAATGGAAACAATTTTTATATCTAATACTAAAAGTATGAATTACAACGTAACATAAAATATTGGAAAACCGAGAATACAAATACTAATGTCTAATTGCATGAGCAAATTCTCTAATGAAATTAAAAAACACTAATAAGACTAGCTTCAGTTAACCAGCAAATCGTATGTGCTCGCACAAATTCTGCTTTTATATCGGATAACATAAAATTATTTGTTTTAATAATAAATCTTTTTCATTAAGTTTTATTGAACTTGACTAAATATTGTTATAACTTTAATTAATAATTTGTTTTTCTATATAAGCACAAACCGGAAATTCAAAGCGTACATTAAACTGCCTACCGGTCTTAAGTATACAACTAAAAAACGTATAGAAGTAAAAAGCTGAAGTTAAGACTAGTTTTATACTTATACTAGATATATAAAATATCAGAAGCTTGATTGATTTACAAGATAATACATTTTTTTAATTTCGCGACAGCCTACTTCCACGAGGTAGTGGTTAAAATCGTTTAACTTGAAAACAAACTTGCAAGGCTTAAGTCAAGATCACGGCTAAATGCCTTCTCTGCTTTCAGTTATTTTATACCCGGCGACCTGTGGTCTTGATGAATATCTTTAATATGTGCATCACAGGCCGCCAGTGCACACGCAACTTTCATAATGATTCCTTTCACTTTTGCAGCCATGCATTCTTTGAGGAACTACTTCATTTTCACAGCTCGGTGCATTCGCTTCATAGGTGCATCGGGGCGTGAAAATGTATGGGATATATCAGGAGTAATTGATTACGGCTCATTCGTTATAATCTATTTATTTATAATTGATATATTTATCAGATACCTTTATCTTGATTCCATTTGATAACTTTTTGTATTATATTATTTTAGGGATCTTCCAGGAGGAATTCCCATAGTAAGTGGGTACCCTGTGGCACTCCATGTGGCCGGTTTCAACAAAAAGAAGGAGACAGCTTTCCTGATTCACGGCTTCAATGGAACGGAAATGGATGAGCATATGCGATTTTTACGGGATGGTAAGCTATGCAATTTTTTAAATCCAAAATTATCGTTATTTTGATCTTGTCAGCATATCTTTCAAGGGATTTTAATGTAATCACGGTCGATTGGTCGCCCTTGGTTGTTTATCCGTGCTATCTGACTGGACTCGTTAACACTAGGCTAGTGGCACAATGCAGTGCTCAGGTAACGTATTTGGCAGTCTTCAAGACTTTTTAAACAATGTCAGGTTATTTAACTCATTCAACTAACAATGAAAGCAAATCAATTTGTCGGTCCGTTACATCTTAAAACAAGCACTGTTTGGCTTGAAAGCGTAATAAAATTTGCTTTTCTGTTGCTAGCTTTAATTTAATCTTATTGTTAGTCACTCAAGCGTGTTTACTAAACAAGTTGGCACGATTTCATATTATGGTGATTTAAATAAATTTGGAGTCTAGGACAATTGATCAAAGCGAATTTATTTAGTTTTTGATTTGTTTTATATATAGATTTACGCTTTCTTAAATCACAATGGTGCTGCCCGAGAAAAAATTACCTGTGTTGGTCATTCTTTAGGGGCTCATATATGTGGAATGATCTCAAATCATTTATCGGTTAAACAACATCGAATTATTGGTAAGTTCAATATATAATTGTGAAATATTATACATATAAGATACACTTCAATTTCACAAGAATATCTACAGACATCCTTATATAAGATTGATCTTTTAGAGAACATATCAAGGTTTTTTTTTTAACGTAAAAATTATTTTTAAAGGATTTGATCAATCAACCAATAGCCTTAACTATCATGATACTTATCAAAATTCTAAAAATAATTCTCTTTTATACCCAGGACTGGACCCAGCTAGACCACTCATTGAGAGAAAGAAAAACGACGAATTCCGTCTAACTCATGATGATGCAAGTAACGTTCAAGTTATTCACACAAATGCCGGCTTTTTAGGAATGAATGGACATCCCGGTCATCTGAATTATTGTGTTAATGGTGGAAAATTACAGCCATTTTGTAGAGGCCATCCTATAAGTAATTACCAAAATATGCCCACTTATGATTTGAAAATCCAACCATAAAACTAAATATTTTTCTATTATTTTAAGGACGATCTCGTTGCAGTCACTTTTTAAGTGTTTGCTACCTTGCCAGTGCAATGTTTAAGCACAAAAAATTCTTAGGGGTTCCTTGCCCTGATGGTTGTGTGAGAATTTCTGGTCCGCACAGACTTCCGGTTTCATCAAAAAATCCCTTTGATATATCAACCGACATAAAAGAGTTCAAAATCGGAAACGATGCTCCAGAAGAGTAAGTTAATTATAGTTTTTTAACTAATCGATATTAAAACTCATTCAATTTTATTTCAGTGCAAGAGGAATTTACTGCATCGATTTAAGTTTTGTCAAGCATTGTCCGTTTGTTAATAGATAGTTCATAAAATCAATCGAATATTTATATATAAAAACAAAAAAGTAGAGCTAATTTTCTATAGTTCTAGATAGGTAGTCAATACTTTGCGATATGTTTTGAATTTGTCTTCTTTAAATTTTTTCTTTTCTATTCTTGTTAATTTTTGCATAGAGTACGTTAATATAATTTTTGTTATAATTTATTTAAATACTTTTAATTAAATAGTTATTTATCTTGTGACTGCCACTTTAGTATACATAAGCTACCCAAAGGTGGGTTGTTGAGCAATTGAGTTTGTTAAAGCCAAAGTTATATTTTTTTGTGAATAAATGAATTCTCAAAAATTTGTTGTTCTCAATGCATTTATATAAATAAAGCATAAGCACTACGCCAGTTTACTTTCTCTTAAACTAATGAAATAAATATAAATAAATTAAACAATAATTTAGCCATTTGTCGATCAGAATCATGTTTAGGTTTAGATCACTTTGCAATATTTTTTTTTTAAATTCAGAATGAACCATTCAAGCAGACTTTTTATGATATAGTTCAATATTCAAAGAATTATTACACTAAAAATTAGAATTGACTATTACCGCTTTCATAGCATAAGTTTAGGCATTTTTTTAAAAACCGAGACTACAACCGCATATCATCGACTGATCGTAGAAAGATCACTCGTAACATGTTCAGATTTTAGATGGCGGGTAATTAAAATAAATATTTCTACATTCGAAAACAATTATATTTTTACTCTTCAATACAATATTACTATACTATTATATGAATTTACATATTTAATGATACAAGAATGTGAACGTAAATGTGTTTGAGTGTAGCTTAGCTAGATAAAACACTTGTGAAATACGAGTTTTAATAATTGTTTAAATAGGTCCAGATGTTCTGAATTCTAACATCAATAGTTGAGACAAAAAAGTTGAATAATTGAGATTTTATTTTAAAAGCCTAACCCTCCGTAAATTTGAATCGCAGTTGACTTTCGTCTGATATTGTTTGCTGATTATAATGGCAAAAAGTACTTTTTTAAAATTAGCTGCCTTCTTGCTTATTGTGGAAGTTATAGTGCTCAATTGTGAAGCAAAAGAGTAATAAAAAATTAAACTTTTCTAACTTTATTTGTTTTAACTCAGATTAACTTAATTTTAGGGCTCAATATTACAAAGTATATTTTAAGGATGGATTGAACTCTTACGAATTGACGAAGGCCTTAAAAACTGTTGATATTATATTTGCACCAGCGGAGATATCAGCATATTCTGTAAAATTAAGAATACAGGGTAAGGATGTTGAAAAGTTCGAGAAACTTGCAAATGATAAAAATTGGAACTATGTATTATGTACATAAAAATATTTAAACAAAAAAGTAAATAAATAAAGTAAAAATAATTAAAATGTTATAGAATTTTTAATATCCAACTCCTTACAGTAAACTTTAATATTTATTTTCATATATATATATATATATACATGCATATATCTAAGTATGCATTTTACTTAAAAATTAAACGAACTAAGTCATATTTTGTTATCTCGAGTTTCAATATATTTTCTATTAAAATGATACAATCAATACTACTGATGGTATTTCATTTCATATTTTAAATATCGAATAACTATGGCGAATTGTAAAAAAATTTGGTATCTATACCTACATATATGGGTCTAACTCATAACAATACAAATGATAAGTCGTTAAAAATTTATAAAGTGGAACAAGCAAATTAGCAATTTTGCCCAAAAAGCTACACAATGGGGGCACATCAAGAATTGCGGTAGACATCTCTCTTTCACCTGCCTTATGAATTAATGAATCCGATAAGCAAATCTCCTGTGTCGCTTAATCTTGGCACAAAGATTGAAAATTTAATCAACTTCCCACTTTTCCAGAAACCACGTGCACTGTGGAGAATTAAAAGTGAAAATTTTATGTTTCACCTTGACTGAACTCTTATCAAGGTCAACTAAATGCATAGAGGCCCAAAGGAAATGCCTCATGTTGGCCAAACTATCAAGATAGCGACGCGACGGCCGCCGATATTTCTAGTTGATCGCGTCTTGGAAAAAGAAGGAGAAAGTTATCCACTCACTTAACCGGTAATAATAGACAGTAAACAGTGATTTTGTCTTCCTTCTCCGCGCCCAATGCATTTCTGCAACTTATTAAGACCCCCTTAGAAGTGCAGTGGGGTCCCTTAATCAAGTAAATCCCACTATCAAAAATCGGATCGTGACTGTATTTTTGCGCGTTATTAATTAACCGGAAGTATCTGATCATACTACGGAGCTTCGGAGCTACAGGTAGCTTACCTTTGCTGCATTTCCTCGATCATGTGGATGCAATTTGGCGCGAACTTCGATATAGTGGAAATTGACGAACTAATCGTCTCGCACTGTGGCCGGTATTGAGCAAAACAACGTTGTTGGTGACTACCACTTACCAGGTATTGGTGAAAATCATCAGGTAACACGAAGCCGGCATGATCGCGGAATACGCACTCGGTTCGCCGATACCCCAGACATGGCATGGCATACACCGAGCCCAGCACCTGTTACCTGGATTTTGAAACGGAGATGGGGTTTCGCTATTATGTCACCTGTGAGCTCGCCAGAAGATATCATAGTCACTCGAAAGTCTGTCGTTAGTCTGCTAGTTGCAGCTTATCGGTCTCGCATTGATTCAACGTTTGTCGATCGGGTTTGCCGCTGTCAACTCAGTTTCCTCAGAGTTGCAGTTAAAAGTGAAAATTCCAATAATTATGTTTAGTGTAAAATTTTCAATTTTCTCAGTGCATTTCATAATTTGCCTTTTTAAATGTAAGAAGTTTTTCTCTTAATTGCTGAAGATCACTGATTTAAAACAAGATCATTATCAGATGCTGCGACTCAAAGGATACTCCAACAAGCACTCTTCCTAGGGGATCCCTCTAACTTCAACTCGAGCAGAGATGATTGTGTCTGGAAACGAGGGAATGATTTGTACGATAAATGTCCCGATCCAGATATTAATTTATTTTTATATACTGAATTAAATGGAGTACGACAAGTGGTAAGTTACATATGTTGCAGTAATGAAACGTGACTACCTGAACAAGGTCTTAAGTATAGATACAAATAGAAGAAAATGTATAGAATGCAATTAAAATCAATTTTTGTAGGCGGAAGAATTTTTTATATGATATAATTTAAACCTGAATTAGTAATTGAATCTGCGCATTATTGTTTTAAGTGATTTACAACTTTAAGACCTACACTGATCAATAGTTAAATTACATTCTTACGAAAGATTTTTATTTCCTTGAAAAATGCTAACATAGTTGCATTTCAAAGATGCGTTGCGGTGGAATTTCAACATGCATGTAGTAGGAACACATTTATGGAATTATTTCATAATTTTAGTGTCATACGCGTAATCAGAAGAAAACGTGTGCGAGGCATGAAGATTTTTGTTTCATTTATTAAATATACTCTTCTATACCGGCTTCGAAATTATGTAATTTTTTTAAATGTAAATGTGGGATTATGTTCATGTATGAAACTAAACTTAAAGAATTGTGCAGTATAGTATCGCACGCCTTAATCTGTTCTGAATATTTTATATGCTTAGATTAAATTCATCATATAAGTAATATTGAATGAATGTATGTGAATATTTTTATTCGACTGTAACTACAACTCTCCAAGAATCACAGATAAAGATGAATATTAAATTTAATAAAAAAATCCCTTTCCCAAATATAAAAATAAAAACAATATGTATGTGATTAAGTTTTAAATAAACTGGTGATTAAAAAGGTAAATTTAAATTAAATCTCCAGCACTATGTAAGAAGAAAACGGTCAATTTTGAATTGGTCATCACATACGAAAAGTGTTTTATAAAACCAGTTTGTAATTTTTCTACATATAAAAAACAACTCTATGTGCAATGGAAGTCTTATAAACATTTTTATTAAGAATAAAAACGTTGGTTCTAGTAACGTCGTCACACCTTAATATAAGTTGAAACTAAAGTTTCTGATGCTTGTATGAAGAAAAAGATCGAAATAATTTTAATAGGTTTTTTTTTATATTCATCGTGATTAATTAACTTTAATTTTATGTAGTAAAATATCAGAGATTCAAAATATTTTTATTAGATATAACATATGTATATCAGTGTATATGACATAAAAACGAACGATTTGCATATTTTAAGTGCTGTAAACCTACTCACAAATTAAAAGCCATTATTTTATAGCTTCGGACTTGCCCATCCTTCCTATTTCCGATAAAAATAACTATCTATGCGTAAAAATTGTCAGGAAGCAGGTCACTAGCCTTAAAAAATGTTACGAGTGCCCATTTGCATCATATCACATGCAACCGCATTACAATTTTATGTAATAAATGGAAAATGGACAATCGTAACATGTCATCCATCAGTCGTTATAAATTCTCCATTCGATATTTAGCAATGTCCATCTCATTTATCATTTCCTCGGATGAGGGACCCATGCCTCCCGCATCGTTTATATAATGAATCTGAAATTACCATAAAAACTCGAGTTGCTGTCTATTTAAGCCATTGTTTCCGAATATTTTTATTAAGTAACGAGGCTGGCCGATTATATGAATGCATTATTAATTAATTGCAATTTAATTTAGCTGAACACCGATCAAGCAGATTGGCTGCGGAATAGCAAATGGGATCCCCAGAAGGAAAATATAATCATCGTCCACGGGTATGCAGGTGGAGACAACACTTTACCAACTGCCGTACTTAGGGACGGTATGTTATTTTATTTTTACTTTTAGTCAAAATTTATCTAAAAAAATCATCTCAATTTACAGCATATTTACAACATGGGGGATACAACGTATTCATGGTCGATTGGGGTTCTCTAGCCAAACCGCCTTGCTATGTTGCAGCAGTCCACAATCTCAAGACAGTGGCTAGATGCACTGCAGAGAGTTTCACTTTTCTACGGAATTCTGGACTTCGTGTGGATAAAACAACTTGCGTTGGACATTCACTTGGTGCACACGTTTGCGGTCTTATGTCGAACTACTTGAACTTTCGAGTGGAAAGGATAATCGGTATGTTCCGTGAAGAGTTATGATCAAATAGATTTTGTTAATAACTACTATCGTTTTTTTTTTTTTTTGCAGGCCTAGACCCAGCTAGACCTCTTATGAAACCTGGAAATACCAACAGATTGGACAGTGGAGATGCAAAGGCTGTCCATGTTATCCACACCAACGCTGGATACTATGGAGAAGGGGGCAGGGTGGGTCATGTCGATTTTTGCGTTAATGGCGGGAAACGACAACCCTATTGTGGAAATACAAATAGTAAGTTTAACTATTATTTTAAAAAAATTAACATTAAATATACATTTCAAATTATATTTACAGATGCAAATCTTTGCAGCCACATATGGTCCATTTGCTACTTAGCTCAGAGCATTTTTACTGATTATGAACCACATGCAGAGCCATGTACTAGGAGATGTCCCTCAGGATTAGGAAGAGTTAGAGGTGTTAGAAGTATCAGGAGTTTAGCACGGTATATGGTTAGGAATGCAATCCCTATGGGGCAGCACACACCAATGCAGTACGAAATTTTTTTATATTATTTTAGAAATTTTGAACTAACATTTTATTAATGTTTCAGTGCTGCTGGCTCATACTGTCTTAAAGACAGCTCACCACCATTTTGCCCAACATCGCCTAATTCAATAGGAGACCAAAGATGCTGCCTGGACTATCCTCCGGATACAATAAATTAACCAAAAATAAAATAAACACACTGCCTTTATAAAACTATTTTTCACCAATCCCATTTTTTGTACACTACCAAGGTTTATGTTACCGAATTTTCACTTTCATGCCTACTTTTTGTTAAGATTTTAAGATTAGGAATAAAATTACATTATGTGATACATATATTCGAATTTTCACTTTTTTGCTAATGACCCAAAACACAGAAATTTTCTAATCGTAGATTTTTAACATTTTTGCAAATGCTTGGCACTAAACCCGTAGATGGTATAAATAGAAGCTAGAAGTAAAAGAGGTGAAATTGACCGATAACCCCAATATGCGAAGCAGATGTGGAGAATGTGGAACGTGTTATGAATTCTAAAATATCGACTACTGAACGTGATTTGAATGATTTTGAATTTAGTTGAATACGAAAATCAGACGGGTGTAGAGCATGTGTGCCGGATGGATTCTTAATTTGTGCCTCTTCGACAAACGGACTAAATTTCAAAGATGTTTTGTTTTGAAAATAATTATTCTAGTTGAATGTACTTTTAGATGTCGAATCACATTTATGGACAGTTTAGAAGCACCATTTTATTTAGGTAAGAGAAAATTCTTGCCGTGAAAGTTTAGTGGTATTGCTTTCGATAGAATTTGTTGAAGAAATGTACACCTTTTGTCTTACGTATAATATCAGCAAAATATATTCAAGAATTCGATCATTGCAAATTATAATAGAAAAGTGCGAAATTATTTGGAAAGTTCGACATTGTTGAATTGAAGATGTTCAGCTCTGCATTTAAATACCTTATACATAGGTACGTTGGGAAATTTCATTCACTTTTCCAAGACATGATGAGAATATAAAAATATAAAACTAAATGCTTATTACGTACAACTGCAACTCAAAAGAAAAAGCTACGATTGTGCAACTATTGCACATTGCATTTATTTTACGATTTTACCTTGTTATTGCTTTCAAAATAATTGGTAAGTGGCAGTGAAACTACTTATAATTAAACATTAATGAGGAATATAGTCCAAAAAGACATGTCTGAACCGGGGTCGGAATAGGATATGTTTGAAAAGTAAGGTGTTTTATATTTATAATACCACTTCTCAAGCAATAAAATTTATCTATTGTAAGAAAACAATTTTGAAAACATCTTAACATAGCAGCGAAATATTTGAAGGCTAATTTAAAATTAAACCAGTTGTAAGATTATAGGTACAAGTTTTTGTATCGTAATCTTTGAGCAGTCTTCAAGAGCAAGTTAACATTTTCAAGTGCTGTTTGTTTTTGTTTGACAACGCATCTTCTTGGGGAATAAGTGCAAAGTTATTCATCTTTTGATAACCGAACTAAGAGAGAGATACTTAATTAATTGATATGGTAAAAATGATTTTATTCTATTCCAGAAATTTTGCTTTTAATAGTGAAACCACGCCAACTAAGAGCAGACAATACTGAGGCCGAATGAAAGGTTTTCGGGAAAACTTATTGACAGAAATTTTATTTATATAAAAATGGAAATTGTGAAAAAAGTCAGTTTTAAATTGGTTTATTTATTTTGGATCGTGATTTTAGGTAAGACATTTAATATGTTATTTTTATATTAATTCTTTGTTTCATAAACTATTGAAAATGTATAGTATTAATTAAAAACTAGCTTCAGTTTCAGAAATCAAGTCAGCTCCTTCAGCTCCTCCACAAATGTTAGATTACAGACTTGGTTCTTGTACTTGGGTGATCGGCAGAAAATGTCCGGACAAAGATGTTAAATTTTACCTCTTCACAAGAAACAATCTGCACGATAGACAATACATCTATATCGATGAAACATGGGAAAAATCAAATTTATCATCTTCGCACTTTGATCCAATACATCCAGTGAAAATAATTATTCATGGATTTAACTCGGATATGAATTTGAGTCCTCTTGTTAAAATGAAAAATGGTAAGTGTAAATTAATTCCTTTTTTATGAAATACGAAATACGTTTAAAAATAATTTATTTAAGAGTACCTAAAAAGGGGTAATTACAACATAATTTTTGTTGATTGGAGTAAATTATCATCAGGACCGCCACTTTGTTATCTTAGTGTTGTTCATAATTGCGGACATGTTGGAAGTTGCATTGGCCAACTAATAAAACGAATCATTGATTCAGGAACAACAAACATACATCTAATTGGATTTTCTTTGGGAGCACAAGTAACAAATTTTGTTGCAAATAAATTAAAGTCTTTTGTAATTCCTCGAATAACAGGTAAGATTTTTCTCGTAGAATAAAATATAGTTTCAAATCAAATTTAAGGTCTAGATCCAGCAATGCCCGGATTTATAGCAACTCCAAATAGTAATAAATTAGATTCTTCTGATGCTGCTTTTGTTGATGTCCTCCATACAAATGCATTCACTCAAGGGACCCCTGAAAGAAGTGGTCATGTGGATTTTTTTATGAATGGAGGAGTAACACAACCAGGCTGTGATAAAAGTATATCTGCAATTTTAATAAAAATCTAAATAGTTTATAACTTTTTTGAATTTTCAGTATCTTTCGGCTGTAGTCACCAAAGAGCTCCAGAGTATTTTGCAGAATCTATTAGGAGCTTGAAAGGTTTTTGGGGGTGGGAATGTAGCTCATACATCAGTTACATACTTGGACTTTGTAAACCTACAAATAAATTATTAGAAGCTGGTGAAGATTGTCGACCTGAATCAAGAGGAATGTTTTTTGTGAAAACGAATAGCCGTTCACCATATGCGAAAGGAAAATACTCGTAGATTGAGCCAAATAACCAGTGAAAAAAACGAAAATGAAAAAATTGTATGTGAATCCTACTCTACTCCTTTGTCTTAAAATAAATTAGAAAAAAATGCACTTTAGCATATGTTTTTACACATAACGTTCTATAGAAAAAATCAAAAATCAAATATTTTAAATTATTGTACATTTTATTTAGAATTAAAAAAATAAACTAAAATCGATTTGAGTATCGTATTCCGCAAATATAAGTATATTGATGCCATATAAACTATAATTAGATAATTATTATTTATTTATAACAGTTATTTTTATAAATACATATTTTTGAATTAAAAATACAAATTGTAAAACTTGTTTTGATTTCGTAGATACTTCTAAAATAAAAGACCTTCTAAAATAAAAGACCATCTTATTATGGGTATTATTATTAATTTTAATTGTTTAAATCAATAATACCAGTTAAATTAAAGTGAAGACCTTAAGGTGCTTTGTGTTTTATTTCTTAAATCCAAAAAAAAACTTTTAAAAATTACATACTTACATACATATGTATGTTGCTTCGGTTTCTATTTAATTTTTTCAATTTGATATGAAAGTCTTTTATTGTTCTTAATATTATTTATGTTTTAATTATTTTAAGAATAACTATCGGCAATTACAATAAACCTTTTTAACTGGGCACTTTTGAGAGACGTGCCTGCTTTTTTTAAATTGAATTGAGCCTAATAGTATGCTTGTTTATTTTGCCTTATTTTACAGTACACGCTAGAGTTATTAAACGTATTTCTGAATATACCACATCTACGCACCGGAGGCTAATCAACATAAAACTTTGGGTAACGCATCAAATCTAAATCATCGCACGTTCTAACATTTCCAACTGTCAAAATACAATACATAATATGAATATCTCCTCACCTTCGAATGATCGAAACAAATGCATAAAATGACTTCCTCACTATCACCCACTGCCACTCGCTAGCTAGTAAACAGTCGTAAATCGTTAGTTGTACTCAAAAATTTCGTCACATTAAGAATGGTTCGTTTAATGGTCACACTTGTGCTAATTGGAACTTTCTTAAAAATTTCTTACGAACAGAACGTTAATCTTACAGTCGGCTCATGTGTTATTCAATATTCCGAGGTGTGTGCCAGTGATTTTGTTAAGTTTTACATTTCAACAAGTGATCACCCAATTAGACCGGCATTCTTGCTACCGAGCAGAAATTACACTTTCCCTCCGTGGATTCGATTGCAGAATGAATTCAAAATAGTTATTCATGGGTATGGCGGAGGAATTGAGTATAATCAAACAAAAGATATTCAAACAGGTTGGTTCGCTAATTATTATACTCATATTAAATTATTAACGTATGATTAAAAGTAAATAGTAATAACAAATTAAATATTTATTTATAGAATATCTGAACAAAAATAGCACAAATATAATAATAGTAGACTGGGGTAGATTAGCAGTTCTACCCTGTTACCCAACAGCTGCGGTAAATACCAGGCAAGCAGGAGAATGCATCTCAAATTTTCTTCAAGAAGTCTCAAAATCGAATCCGTCTTTCGATCCAACTTTAGTTCACATAATTGGGTTTAGTCTCGGAGCTCATGTAGCCGCATTTGCAAGTAACGCTTTAAAGAGGTCAATAGGGAAATCAGTTCAACGAATAACTGGTGAATATTTTAGGCAATGTTACCTATTTTTTCTGGGCTTTGTTATTATGTCCCCTTTTTATTTAGGTTTAGATCCAGCCCTGCCATTTTTCGCTACCGCAAATCGAAACCGGAAACTTGATAAAACTGATGCCGAATTTGTAGATATCATTCATACCAATGCTGGAATTTTTGGAAAAATTGAGCCTAGTGGTCATGCTGATTTTTATGTAAATGGTGGTCAAGTACAGCCACAGTGCAATGGAACAAGAAGTAAGTTCAATTCTTATTCTATGTATTAACTAAAGTTAGCTAATCTTAACAATTTCGGGTTTTCATCATACCAATTTGAAATTTAAAAATAACGTACTTCTAAGAATACATTTATTAAGTCATTATATTAGTTTTATTCCTGCAATTTCTTCTTTTATATTAAAAGCATCATGCATCTTTAAACTTAAGTGCCCACTGCATCATCTCTGCCCATCTCTATTCTGGTCATATATTTAATATTCAAAATGTTAGTTTATAAATGGTTCACCTGTTCCTTACAGGAGCTAATACAAAAATTAATAATTTATTCTTATTTTTTATTCATTATTTTTTTTCAGATATTCCTCTTTGTAGCCACACGATGGCAACCTTCTACTTTAAAGAATCGATAACAAGTGATGTGGGCTTTTGGGGAGTTCGATGTTCCAGCTACTTTCAGTATGTTTTCGGTTGGTGCGGTAACAGCTCTGTTATTCTTAACTCTGATTTAATTTTGATGGGAGAGCACTGTGATAAGTCGTAAGTATCTTGTGATATTACTCGAAATTAAGTGATAAGATAAAGAGACATACAAAAATAGATTTGACGGACTCGAACGCGGTCAGGTGCGTCGAAATATGCAAAAAATCAATAAATAGGTGTTACCATAACATTAAAACTGATTTGTCTAATAATAATAACATAATAAGTTGTTTTTTAACGGATATCAATCACACTTACAAAATTTAAATAGTTTAATTTAATTAATTATTAATTAGTTAATTAATCAGTATGTTCGCATTTAATAACACTAGCAGGATTACGAATTTGTACTTCATAGTTCCCTTTTATATTCAATGGTTTTTTTCAATGTAAGACTGTTTTATATTTCTGTTAATAAATGAAGTTTAAAATTCTACTAACACTCTTATTAAAATAATAAATGAGGAACTGGTCAAAACAACTTTTGTTTCTTAAACCTAGCTCTTCATGCAACCGTGAATCTAATTTTGTAGTCATTTTCAATCAAAACGTCCTGAAAGTGTGTTAAAATCGAGTCAAAATTTAAGATTTGCAGTTAAGTTTTAACAACTTCGAATAAGCACGTTTTCATTCGAAATCAAAACGAAATAAGTGAATTCATTTTTTATTTAAAGAAAGATATGACAGATTTTGTTTTCTGAAATTAAGAAATGTTAAAATTCAAGTAAATAAACTTTTTCAAACTGATTTAGCTAAACTTTTCATGTATAAAAACATATTGTTTGCAATTATGATGGATTAAAATATAATCTGGTGTGGCAATCAAAACATAACAATTGCACCTTACCAGTCACAAATAAAACCACGTTAAAAGTCGATTTTAACTACGTTATTCAGTTTTTTGCTCCTCCTATAAAATTCAAGTTTGTGTAATTAGATCGTTTTTTTCTCGCCGGTTCCTTAAATATTAAATCTTTTTTTGTTTGTTTGTTTTAAAATAATTACGTCTTCTGATTAATTAAAAGGCAATACATAATCGTTTTAAAATTTATATTATTTTTATAATAACTTTAATTATAAAATTATTATGTTAAAGAGTAAAGTTTAATTTTTTTTCATTTTTTTTCCAGAATAAACGGAATTATATTCGTTTACACAAACATGGAGCCACCTTACGCAAGAGGAAGAATAGTGCCCGATAATTTTTAACAGTGATTTTAAGATAATAATTTATGTTATGTGAGAACGTTCTACATAAAGCTCAATAAAGTTGATTTTATTTAAATTAAATTGAAACTGTACCGCCCAAATTGATTTTATGTCTCAAACAGAGTTTGAAACAATGAGTTGTTAAAAATTTGAATATCTCCGTAAATCGCACTTAAAACGTATATGTACCTAAATTTTATTTCCGCTGTTACTCCCACATAATAAATAAAATTCGGTCACTTGTAAAAGCCGCCGAAGTACCGTAAAGAGTGGATTCATTCTTTTCTAAAAAAAAAAACGGCCAATGATTTGTTTTGAATTTTGATTTGTTTGCTGGTCGTGATAAGCATGCAACGAAAAGTGATAGCTGGCAAGTCAAATCGGTGCAATGTAACTTAAGAAGCCGAATCTTATCTAAAATTATATAATACAAAGCATTTTACCAGCAATTATGCTTCACCGCATGAAAAATAAGAAGATTAACATAAAACAGTCTCAAGAAAAGCGCAGAATTTGTCGCGACCAATGTCAAAGCCAAGTGATATTCTTCGGCGAAAATTGGGTTGTGCATCGACATTCGCTGGACGATTTTCAAGAGCATGTTAAATAATATACTGTCTCATGTGTAGTTACTTTCACAACGTCTCGATCGACATCTTCGACGTCATCTTGAGAAGCAATAAAGAAATAATTTAGCCAGTCTGTTTACATACGCGCACGAGTGACCACTGGTCAGTAGTCGATAAATTGTTGAATAGCCCAATCAAGGAAGTGACTTGGGGTCGACCGTTTTAATTAATACGGACAAATGTGATATTTTGATCCAACTGAGAAATTGTGATATTAGTCCTCATACCCCGCGCCAATTTGGAGCACTGAATTTTGTGATAGAATGAAAACTCTTTCACTTAAACTACTTGTTGTGATAGAAAATTTATCTGGAGTATAATGGAGATTCCGGCTAAAGTGCGTTTCAGATTGGCTTACATTTATTGGATACTAGTTTCAGGTAAGACGCATTTATAGTAAAGAGAAACAAGCTGTCTAAGATGAGTCTTAGGCATACTTTTTATAAATTAAAAATATTTTTAAACAGCAACAACTTTTCTATTTCCTTCGCTAAAATTCGAAAAATAAATAATTAATTTATTCAATAAAATCAATAAATTCATTAACACAGTCTACCGACATTTAACAAATAAAAAAGTTAATGATTTAATATAAACAACAACTACAATTATTTTCTCACCAGCAAAACGTTTTGGAAGCTTCATTTTTGTATAAATTTTGTATTTTGGCGACTTTATAATAGAAATATAATTATTTTGTAGCTTACAATTATTGATGAATATATCGCGAAATGTGGAAATTTTAAATCTCACAAATAGGACTTTGTAAGTGTTCATTATAGATATATTGTATAGTTCGGTTGTTAAAGTGCATGAGGAATAGTAGAAAAAAAAAACAATTATAATAGTTATATACGTTAAAAGAAATCGTTTAAATGTTATTTAAATTTGTTCGTAGGACTCGTTCAAAAATCATCTGGGTATTTTATAAAATATATACTTTTATACTGTTTTGTATGTTGAGAGTTTTAATTATTATGTTATGTCTAGTCTAAGCAAAAAATCATAAAATATTATTAAAAAAGAATAAAAGCTAACATCAAACAAATTAGGTTTCATATCAGGAATTAACTCACTCCCAGTCGTGGTGGAAAAACCACGTAGTAGCATCAGTCTAGGTCCTTGTACTTGGGTCATCGACAGAAAATGCCCGGATGACGATGTTAAATTCTACCTCTTCACAAGACACAATCTGCAGGACAGACAATATATTTATATCGATGAAACATGGGAAAAATCAAATTTATCATCATCCTATTTTGATCCACTTCATCCAGTAAAAATAATTATTCATGGATATAACGCGGATATGTTTTTACATCCGCTTATTCAAATGAAAAATGGTAATTAGATATTAAAATCAATTAAATTATCATTTAAAATATATTATTTTAGAGTACCTTCAAAGGGGTAACTACAACTTGATTTTTGTTGAATGGAGTAACCTTTCAACAGGACCTTGTTACATTAGTGCGGTTCATAATTGCGGACACGTCGGAACTTGTATTGGTCAACTAATAGAAAGAATTATTGATTCAGGAACTGCAAACATACATCTAATTGGATTTTCTTTAGGAGCACAAGTTACAAATTTTGTTGCAAAAAGTTTGGGATCGTTTGTAATTCCTCGAATAACTGGTAAGCATTTCAATTTTTGTATAATATTTAAACATTCTTGTTTACAATACACTTATTTGCATTTTCCAATATTTTGTATTCAATTTTTTTATATTTTTGTTCAGGCCTTGATCCAGCAATGCCTCTATTCATCACAGCATCTAAAGAGAATAAATTGGACCCATCGGATGCTGCTTTTGTGGACATTATTCATACAAATGCATTGATTCAAGGAAAAATTGAAAGATGTGGTCATGTAGATTTTTATATGAACGGAGGAATTCTACAACCAGGATGTTTTAGTGGTGATGAAAGTATGACTTTATTTTATAAATGTACAACGAACATAATTTTTGTTTTAAAATTCAGATCCCTTTGCCTGTAGTCACCAAAGAGCGCCGGACTATTTTGCAGAATCAATAAGGAGCTACAAAGGGTTTTGGGGATGGGGATGCAGTTCATATATAAACTATTTATTAGGACTGTGTCCTCCCACAAATTATTTAGTCCAAGCTGGTGAGGATTGCCATCCTGATTCAAGCGGAATGTTCTTAGTTACAACAAGTAGTCATCCACCGTTTGCACTTGGCAAGTGGACTGATCTTAACGTTGAATATCCAGAAGACGTGTCTCTAAAAAGCCCATTTACTTCAGCAAATCTTTTATCTCAAAAAATTGATCAATGGGGAAAATTGGACTCAACATTTAATAATATTATGCATTTTCCAACGCCTTACTCTCAGGATCCAAACGGTGGAAATTGGCCATATTTCGGTGAACATGGCACCAAAGAAATCACTGATCCTGTTTATATAAATAATGATAGATCAGAAAGTATAGAGAAAAATGATATTAATTCATCTAATACTTTAAGAAAAAAACCAGTAAACATATCACGTAGAAAAACAATTTCCACTCCAAAACCCGAAGAAGAAAATAGACAGCAATTTTTAGAAGCATATAAAAAGAATTTAACTTATGGGTATATGAACATTGACGTGTTTCAGCTACCAAAACTAGAAAAACATTGATAGACAATTAATATGCATTTATTTTTGCTACTGAAATATAAAAACTAAATATAAAAACTGTGATTCCTAAAATAGTTTGCACCGCTCAGCATTATTAGGAAACGTCGGTAAACTTAATTTTCTTATATAAAGAAGAGATATTTGCTCAATAAGCTATTATAAACGCACTTAGTTAATTAAATAGTTCAATAAAATTTTAAGATTTTAAATAAAAAGTTGTTTTATATTAAATAAACGAATACAATAAAACTTTTGCAATCTCAAAATATCATTCTAGTTGACCAATTTACTTTTGTCCGAAAGTTTAAGAAGAAAAGTATACAATTATTTTTTCAATTATACTTATGTTCGTAAAACGGATATGGGTTTATTACAATTATACAATACATACAATAAAATATAATTCAAAAAATATTTTGCTTTATTTTTTAAAATCAAGATTATTTAATTCTTGTTACTAAAAAAAAAACTTCTTTTCGTATTTGTGAATTAAGCTCAAGAAAGTAGTCTTACAAGAGCATTGACCTCATCATCATGCTACAGAAAAAAAGAATCATATAATATATTCCTAAAACACTGTAAAAAATGAGACCTTAAAGATGCAATCTGAATTTAGCAAGTAATTCTGCAAGTTCCGGGTCTGCCCAGCGAATATTTAGGGCAAAATCGACAGGTGTGTAAAGCAGTAAAAAACTTGTCTCATTTGCATTCCCCTGATAAGGGCCTAATTAAGAACTGCTTAAAGTATTACAAATTTGCACAGTCCCTACCGCAAGTGCATTGAAGGTGGCTCGCGTGCATTAAGAAATTATTTAATTATTCATTGAATGCCATTTATTTAATTCCTTAAGTGCAATCGCAGTGCTACATTAATAAGTTTGTGAGCATTTTGTTTAGTTCTAATTGTGCGCTTTGTTTAAAAGTGAAAATCAAATGATAATATAGTCTGCCGGTTCACATGACACTATCAACTAATTTGCATTTCATAAAAAGGCGATGAAATAAGTATTTAAGGAATTATACATCGCGGAAACGGTAGTTTGTTTCAGTTAACGCATTTGTTGATATCAATTATGGGTTCAAATTTATTTTGCAGTATCACTTTTGTTTTTTCAAGTTTTGGTTAGTGAGTGCTCCTTTTTAATTTTATAATGGTTGTAATTATTGTAATTATTTTAATGTTGATTTTTACGATTGTTTTTTCTAAGCTGGTTAACTGAAAAATTCGTAGTTAATATAATAATTTACTTAAATGAAAATAATATAATCACAATAAGGTGAAAATCTTATCTAAGTAGTTTCTGGATTTACATACATTTTTACATACAGTAAAAGATCAAATTGAATCGACATACCAATCTGAATTTAATGTCATTGCTAAACGAAACGGAATCCTAAAATAAAATTAAATTGAAAATGATTACTAGTTAGAAATTTTAGAAAAAAAAATAATTAGGGAGACATTTTATGTAATCACAGTATTTGTACATATTTTGCGAACATCCCGAATTCCTGGAGCATTTGCAAACAGCGAAGAAGAGTTAACTGAAGACAACTACAACAAGACTTGGATATATTTTGCTAATGGTAGTGACCTTCCCGAAGTTGTTTTACTAAAAGAACCTTCTAAAGCGAGAACTTTTAAAAAGAGTGATGATCCGATTGAGTTTGAGCTGTACACAAGGTAGGTACAGACGATTAAAAGATGCATATTTGTATAATATTTTGTTTTAAAGGAAATTTTTAAAAAGTCCTATTGTTGCACAATACACACAACGTAAAAAACGAGAACTTTGGAGTAATGTAATTGAAAATTTTGATCCTGATCGAGACACAAAAATAATTGTCCACGGTTGGAAATCAAATAGCAGGAGTGAAATAATCCAAACTATAAAAAACGAATATCTTAGGAGAGATGAATACAATGTACTAGGTATAAATATTTAACGACTTTTATTCTATAAGAGTTTGAGATTTTAAAAATAAGTTTTATACCAGCCGTTAACTGGGAGCATCAAGCAGCTAATCATTTTTATCTTTTCCCCGCGAGATACACCAGAACTGTTGGTCGTGCCATAGCAACTATGATTGATGCCATTGTTGAGGAAAAACAAATTGATCCCAAAAGGATCCATCTAATTGGGCATAGTCTTGGAGCACATACTATGGGATATGCGGGGTCTTATACTAAATATCGCGTTAGTCGTATTACAGGTTTTACAGAAAAAATAGCAAATTGGAGTTAAAATGCAAAGTATCTTAATCATTTTAGGATTAGACCCGGCTATGCCTGCTTTTGAATATATTGCAGGACCAGAAAGTCATCTTGATGTAACCGATGCTGAATTTGTTGATATTATTCACACCTGTGCTGCAGTTTTAGGGTATTCGGGTCCAATAGGTCATGTGGATTTTTACCCAAACAGTGGAAAACCTCCGCAGCCAGGGTGTGAAGGATTATCTAATATGACGTGTACTATAACTATAGTAAAAAATAATTTTTTTTTAATATCTAATAATTTTAGCGGCTTGTAGTCACGGGCGCTCCTATAGATTTTTCGCTGAGTCTATAAATTCACCAGAGTCATTATATGGGTATCCTTGTGATAGTTGGAAAAATTTCACAAGAAATAGATGTCAAGATAATCCTATTCTTATGGGAGATAGTGTACCAATTAACGCCAGAGGAGTGTATTACCTAGTCACAAGATCAGAAGTTCCTTTTGGTGTTGGAAAAACTACGAAATATACGAGCAAATAAAACCAACAAAGAAGATGTTTTTGTTTTTCAATAATTCTTTCATTATCTTACCTTCTATATTTTTGTATAATTGAGTCTGTTTCTAATAATAATTTTTTAATAGATACGTACTTAAGTAAAACAACCGAAAATTTTTCAATTTGTATAATGTAAATTGAAAAAATTATTAAATAACAATCGACAATACATATAAAACTATAATACAACTTTATAGATATACAAAAACGATATGGCAGTTAAGCTAAGGCATGTGAGATGTACTTTAATATATCAAAATTTAAAAAATTATTAATTCGTCGATGGATTAAAGTCACTTAAAATTTTAAGCGATTACACAGATTTAAGTAATCTTATGGAATGACATCATTTCGAGATATTATTTCGTTTCCACCAATTTCATTACTGGTACCATTCGTTAAAATATCTTCGGGTCTCGGTTGAACCTCAAACGCTAAGAAACCATCAACGTCGTCTAATTCTTTGGAAGTAAATTTAGCTGCAAACGCTCCACGACCAGCGTAAGGTGGGGTATATTTGAAAGTTGAAGCTGCTGTGCCAGCAACTGGAATTTCAGCAATCTAAAATTTAAAAAAATTATTGAAATAATAATGAATAAAAATTTAATTTTTGTTACCTTGAATAACAAAGGCTTATCAAGACCTGGTCCTTCAATTTGGAAAAGTCCTTTCCTCAATGGTATAGGTAGCGGGTTCGTCAAACGTACTATTACATCTACAGGCTCTTGAGAGACTATCTTTCCTTGGAATATTATTTTTATATCAGGCTTTCTAACTCTGAAGTCATCTTGAGCGTAGTACTCATACTCAGTATTTTTAACGGTAGCAAGGCAAGAAATGTTGAAGGCAGCCTTTAAGTCAATTTCATAAATTATTATAAAATATATAGTATTATATAAAAACCGAAACTTACTTGAGAAATTAATTTAGGGTAATATTCATCAAAAGAAACTTCCATTTTCACATATTCTGTACTTTCCGGCTGAAGTTCTACCTCAAATCCTACAGTTTTAACCTCTTCCTTACTTTGACCAGTGTACATGACAGTATCAACACGTAGGGCTCCGAGAGCAATATGCTTCTTTTCTTGTGACTTATTTTCAGCTCGCAAAACAACATGGAATGTTTCGCCAATTTTAATATCATCTTTTAACTCAAAGTCAAAACTAACTTCGTTGAAGTTCTCATTTAAATAATACCTAGTGAATGCACTCTTCGCTTGTTTAAGTGCCTTCAACATTGTTGAACGTTCTTCATCAGTTTTTTCAGCAAATTTATAAGTACTTGTAATATCTTCTCTCTCCCACTTTCCAATTGCTTTTGTGCTTATCAAATGACCAATTCCTAGGACATCTTTTCGCACCAATTTCATTGGTTGGTAAGGTCCATAATATCGCCAGAAAACTTTGTCAGCATTGACTTCCGAATAGACAAAGTTACAATCATAAGGTCGAAGGATTTCACCCAATTTAACAGCGACGACAGATGCTGGACCACATCGATATAATCCATCAGAGGTTTCTTGTGGTGTTGCATCAACAGCCTGCCAACCTCCATATGATCCCAAATCTCCTACACCTAAATCTTGCCGATCCATCCATACTTCATTCCAAACGTGATAATTCCAAATTGAATCTGTATTCATATCCTCCATTACATTTCCTTTATCGTCAACAAAATAGTCGACTGTTAGAGAGGCTTGGGTGTCATGGGCTGATGCGTAACAAGTTACAATTCTCGAGGGAATTCCAAGAGCTCTGGCAACTGAATTGTAAAAATATTAACAATAATCCCGAAATCTATACTTACAGATTACGAATATTACGGATGTTTCGTTATGGTTTCAAATAATTATTCAATAACATAATATTCAAAAATGTAAACAGGTTAATTTTATAGACCTATGTTGAACTGGACAACTAAGCCAAATAAAGATGAAGAAATTCGCATTCTTTGAATTTGCAGAATTCAATAATAAATGTTATCACACCATACTTAACATAGCATACTTTATCTAACTATAATAGCTTTAAGCTACTCACCTGTAGTCAATACACCTGCAAAAATCCAACATTGTCCATATTTGACTGGTTTTTGTTTTTTAAAAAACTTCTGTAAAATCTCAACCGAACCAATCCATTTGGTTGGGGCAGTTCCTCCAGAAAAATCTTCTGTCCAATTTCCCAAAACAACACCATCATCATCAGGTGAATTCACTGCTGCAGCTAATGCTCGACTTGTGCGAATTGGATCGCCTCTGTACGCAGTGGGGACTTTTCCAACTTTAGCAATAAGTAGCAGGGAACAATCCAGAACATGTCTTTCAAACTGTCCCAATTTCCAGATAGACGGACGAAGTCTATTGTAAGAACCTCTCCAAATAAGAGTAGTATCAGATAAGACATACTCTTCCCTTCGTTCTTCGTCTAAAACAAACATTTTGGTCTACACCTCACTTTTTTATAATAAAATTATCTCACCTGGCATATAAACTTGATCATCCCTGCACCAAGGATTAAATAGGATATAAATTGGAAGAGGCAAAGTGTAGGTTTTAGCTCCATCGTCTTCCAGTTTTGTGTCTATTTCCATCTTCCATTGTGCAACAGGGCAAGTGACGGTAGGTTTAATTACCACAGTCATTACATCACCTTCTATAGCCTCAATAATTGTGCCCCATTCGAGAGGATCCCCGAGCGTCCCTTCTGAATCAGGTGCAATTGCAATGAGTGTCCCCAGACCCCAAGAAGGTTTCTCCTCTCCAACCACAGTGAAAATGAAACTAAGTGCATCTTTAGAACGCGAAAAAGGTCGACTAAAATGGATTTTCAGCTTAAACGGTTGGCCACGACGTACTATCAAGTTGGACTCTCCAGCATCAAATCGGCTCGTGTGGTGGAGCTTTAGGTTCTCTTCCAGGCAAAGGTCGACATTTCGTACGCCTAACACCGCCTCTGAGGTGGAATCTGTGTCGAAATATTTACAAATTAGTTACAGTCTTACTCATAGAAAAGGAATTTAAAAAATAAAAGTTGTAGCAACTATGGTGACCAATTCGTTCTATGTTCTATGTTCGGAACTAATAATTAGTATTTATATTTTTTGTATTCTTAAAAAAAAGCTGCACAAAATGCACTTCCCGCCTATTTCCGCAAATTATTCAGATGAAACGTTGCACATCACCTCGAAGCTATGTTAAAACCAGAAAGGTGTTACCATTTTGACTATCTATAATTAGTTGAGCATATTGTTGGCGTGAATGGAATCTCGAATATTTACTGAGTAATGTTCGGAGCATGAATAATTTATAATTTTTTGTTTCATGCACTTTTGCCACCGCAATGAATGATATTTTCAGTAATTGAAAGACTTTTTAATAGCTTAATGGGACTTAGCACCTTCAAAATTTCAAAAAATCCATCTTTGTTTTTTGATAGAATTTGTTAGAATGAAACTTTAAAAACAAAAAAAGTTAGGTATATTGTATGGTCCAGGCATTGCAGATTACATTTCGGTAAGGTTTATTGCAAAAAAAAAAATATTGAATTTTAATTTAAAACGCAATTTTCTCGAAACAATGTGTTTAAAGTTGGCGTGCATGATTAAGAAAAAAGTATTTATCCAATCATTCTGAAATGTTAACACGTTAATCTACACATTTTACTGCTCAGAATGAACTACGGATGAAAAAATCGGCATTAAATTGTTTGAGTTATAACCGATTTTCGGGGAAAAAATAAATTGATTTTCGAAAAAACGCCGCCATTTTGTTATTTTCCAACCAAATTTTTTTCTTTTAGTTCATTCCAAGGCCGCTTTGATGCTGATTAAAACCCCGTTTTTTGTTTTTTTCGGACTTTTCTGAGGGCAGTTATCATGCACGCCGTGGTTTTTTGATGTTTTTTGGATAAATTTTTAGCAGACGACAGTGGGCCGCAAAAAATATTTATAAAATGTTTTCGTGTAGTTTGAAAACAATTAAGTATATGTACATAGTTTCATTAAGATATGTCTTTTTATTCAATTTAAAATTAATCTTTGAAAAAAACAATTTTTTGAAAATTTGAAGGTGCTAAGTCCCCTTAATGATCTAACACGCGATTTTGCTTTGGTGTGTTTTACCTTTTTACGGAATTTAATTCGATTACACCTACAACATCTACAGCAGTAATTTTATTATGAGAAACCTTTAAAACTCTATTTCCGGTTCGCAGGTAATGTTACCAAATATGAACATGAATGCCTTCTTAGTAAACTCGTAGTCAGGCTAAGAAATTATTTATAATTTAAAACAAATTTTTTACTTTTCTTAAAAAGCGGTTCCAGGTTATTTTGTGAAGTGAACAGAAAACCTTCATCAGTTAATAAAATTTAAGCACTTCAATGTGAAACTTTAAATAATCCACCGATTTTTCTAATATATGACAAAAATTTACATAAATAAGATACTTTTATTAATTAGTTCTTTTGTTTGAATTTTTAGTATTTATATTAAAGACAATTTTGTTTTATTCGAGTAGACAAATTTTCCGCTTATTTATTACCTACCTGAAACTTTATATAGAGAACCATATTATTTTGAACATTTAACTAAAGGGTAAGCTAAAACTATAAATTATGATTATAACTATATTACTACTACTATACTACTATAACTATGGTCTGTGTAAAAATTAGAAATAAAATAAAAGTTCAAATACCTCAGACAATAATCTGATGGAAAAAAACTTCTTGGCCATCAAATGTATACTTAAAAAAAAATTTTACTTAAAAAAACAATTATAGCTATAAACGCTGAAATATTAGCTGTATTAAATATAATTCCTGTTTTTGAATGACCAGCACAATCCCTGTTTGTTCAGTCGTTTGAATTATTAAATTACCCCCAAATTTTAAATGCTAACTTTAGCTAAACTTGCATTTCTTGAAATGTAATTTATTTGTTAACCACATTTCCTCGACTGGATTTTTCTAAAAATTGGCATGCAGACCCCACACACATACGGATTATATTTTTTTTTTTTTGTAAATGAAAATCAATAATTCGATGCTATTTTCGTTCCGGTCATGCATTTCCTATAATCTTAATAACAATTGTATATGAATCCCCTAATTCTATTAATAACTGGAGCACTTTGTACAAAAACTCTGCGGTTGCTCCACTGTAACTCTGTAACGATCTATATATAAACGCACTATGTATTCACTTTAATTAAGTAGAACATCATCGACAGATATACCTCGAAAAAATAAAACATATTACAAAATTAATTCTATCATTAGCTATCCTGAGTATGTTTTTATCAGCTCTAATGCGTTTTTTAAGTCATTCATTGACCTCAAAACTATGTCATCTTAACATTTTCGTCTTGTTTTTCAAAACGGAAAATAGAGTACAACACGGAGGAAATATATTCGTCATCACTATTTCTTCATAAATTATAAAAATACGTAAAAAACGATCTTATGCCAGAATCCGGTTCTTTAAAAATTCTGTTTGAATTTCACTTTCTTTGGCCTTGAGATGAATGTTGTCACATATTCAAATACACCACTTAAAATTTAGTACACGTGCGAAAAAACAAAATTATGAGTTTTAAGAAATTAATTATAAAAGTTTAATTACATTCCGGCGAAGGCCATTGCCTAGGAGTGGGTCGTCGAGCAGCTCGCCTACGAGCCCACGGAATAAAGTCATACGCCCAACCGAGCGCAGCCTCCATCGTTTTAAAAAGATCGCTTCTTATACCGGCAACGGTCTAACTTAAAGATCTTAAAGATCTCTTATTAAGAACGGTCCAATCTGATGGATACGCGATTCAAGACTGATTCTTCCTCAAAGCCATGCGGGCTTTTTTCCAACTCCCCGGTCGGATCGGCGGCGAGTACATGCTCAAACAGATGAGACTTTGCATATTATTCATGACGTAAGAATAGCACTGGCATGAGATAATATTCAGCAAAATCTACGACTGCCAAGTAGACGCCGATGCCGATCACTCCGATTCAGAAGGTAAAGATTCATATGCTTAAGCTATTCAAGCGTGTTTCTAACGAGATATGATCATTACTTCGCCAGTTACGCAGCAACTCTTTGAAAACGAGGGACTCCAATTAAAATTCGCTCACTTCCTCTTAGATATAAACTCCGGTCAAGAGTTGTGACCTTAATGAGGAATATCTGCAATGTGAATCATAAAGATTTCAATAACTCATTCAAAAAGATAGGCGGCCTATTAGAGACGCCTGTCTGGTCAAAAGCGCCACACCATAACTCATCGTTGCTGTCTACATTGAGTCACAAATTTTTTAAGAATTTATATTTGATTCAAACTAAGTAGACAACCACGAAAATTTGAATGAAGCGAAAAAACGAACCGATGGATACAATTGAATTTGTAAAATCCTCGAAAAAAACGTGAGGCTTAAAAATTTTGTAAAAATGACTAACACTCATAAAACGGATGTGAATAGACTTTGGACACTTTGGGTGACAACTAATTTTAAAATTTTACAAAATACCCATGTGTATGACCTGAAAGGTAAATAGTCTCTCTCAAGAACAATTATTGGTATGCAAATAAAATGCACGCGCGGCGGTGCATGACAAATTTGAAATGGTCGGACCGGATCTAATGCAATGATAGCGTACTTGTGGTACTATCGAATGTTGATGACATAAAACAAGTTGATATGTTGGTATCGCACTTGAAATCGCGGTCATATTGACAGACTTTTGCAAATCGCCAAACCAGAATTAGACTAATGGATTTAGCATTCATGGAGTATCTCTTCTCTTTTATTTTGTACAAATTCAATTTTCAATGGTTGTAAGGTTTCGTAACTGAAGTTCAAAGAAATATGCATGATGTAAAACAGAAATAAATTTAATGAAGATGGAAATAAATATCGAAAGAAAACCGCGGGTTAACTTTAATTAAGAATAATATACTACTTACAAGCAGTTAATAAAACCAAATTTCATGAGGAAAAAATTCCTTAGGAGCTAAATTTATAATAAAATATCACGTTCGTTGGCCTCCTAACTAAACCTGAAATAATGTTTGTAAAAACAAATATTTACAAAAACATAAAGACTGGGGTGTTCATTCTTTGGAATTATACTTTCCCATTATAATGTAAAATTTTAAAAATATGAAATATTCCTAATGAAAATTCATTATTGCGTTATTGCCAAATATTGCATGATTAATGGATATTTTATTGTAATCTCAATTCCCTTTAATATCATTTCAGTTAGTGATGTATAATTTCATCAGATACGCTTCTAGGTTCCAGCACATGAAATATCTTGAATCGTATCAAACATTTCCTGCGTTTACTACAGTTGAAGGAATTAAAAACAAAAAGATCCACATGCTTATAATTCGAGGCTACAAAATCCAAAAATAGCATAAAAATTCAATCAACGTCGACTTTGCATCATTCTAACTGATGACCTTCTTTTAAAGCTTCCGAGCGAAATCGTAAAAAAATAGATAAACCCATCATTTTCGTATTTCCTTGCATTTTCGCAAAATTAAGTCTTAAGTGCTAAACCATTTCAATACCTTAGATTGAGTTTGCTCGATTGCTAACTTTTAACCAGTGCGATTCAATCAGCCGCTCGGTGGAATGTCTGAAAGGCCAAAACCAGTTTCGGCAAATCAAATAAACGAAGCACCAAAGTCTTAAGAGAGAATCAATCAGAATTTAATTCAGTGACTCAATGAAATTGCACCTCTTTGACCTTTTTTGCCACTGCCACCAATAAGAATAGTGATTTCCTTATGTGAAATCTAGAAGTTATTTAAACTTACCGACTACATCCGAGGGAGGTGACGAAATGGGATTTAAACGTATATCAGAATGTCGTGTTTGATCAGGTGTTCCCGATTTACCTCTACACTGTGCACATGACACTGTCTGTACTAAATTATATGACTGTCTATTCCCCATGTTATTTTCAATTTTCTTATCACAATAATTAAGATTGAAGAAAACTATTAAAATAAACGATGCAGAACGCGCAGAGTTCACGCTTTAATTATTTGTTGCCCCAATCAGTCCCTTAACGCGTTCACAATTAACAAATGTTAGTAAACAGGCACAACTTAAACCGGTTCCACGTCCCTCATAATTTTAGACGGTGATATCACAGTCCATCAATTTTCCACTTATTTACACAATAACTCACTTTCGGTTTCTGTTAATTGAAATCATTTCACTAATCAACAAGAAGGTAGCCCAATAAATAGTCGCGTTATGAGTAATTACTTTTCTTAACACCTCCCAAATGATCAGAAAAGCACAATCAGACCAGACCTTACAAACATCAGAGATACTGTTGCTCGCGATCTTGCTAGGTGAGCTGAGCACTTTCGAAGCTTTTGCCACAATTTTTAAGACAGCTCCTAAAGTGCGTAACGCTTATTTAAGAAGACGCTGTACAGATCGCTGGACCGAAATTATCATGCTCTCTAACTTTAGGTCTAGTAGGAGCGCCGCTAGTCCCGATTATTTGTAAGTAGAATCTAGTTAACTACGTGCGGAAAGTCTATTGCATTGTAAATGTTTTTGTTGATAACTTCCAAGTTCGATGAGGTAATCGTGTTTTAGCACTCGCAAACTTTTATTTATTTTTAGACAACTTCATTTACATACGCGGGAGGGAAGCTGTACTCGAACAATGTTGCTCACTTTGGCTTTGCTTCAAATAGAGCCGTCATAAAACGACAAAGTGATAAGCTCCCACCAGTAGTGCAACTAAAAAAGTGAAAAAGGTGCACTATAGATATAATGTAGGTACATTAAAGACACTATGATTAATGCGCAGTAATTCTTCTCTTCATTTGTATTAAGCAAGTTGTTTAAATAAGCAAAACTACCTTCCAATTATGGGTAAATAAATTACAACACCTTTATTTTGCTAAGGAGGAAGAAGGCAATTTGTTATTCATGTTTACATATAATAAGCACTTTATATAAGACAAGAGCATATCTAATCGATATTTATTATAAAAAAATATTATTGATATTAAGGATTTTTTTTAATATAACATACTATTTTAAAATATTATTTAGTTAGTATGAACGGTCTTACTCAAAACGTTTTAAATACTGAGAACGGCTTTAAAGAAAAGTAACTTTCTAAAGTAAAACCTATTCCGTTTATCGTATTATTTTTACAATTTACTCAAAACGTTTTAAATACTGGGAACGGTTTTAAGGAAAAGTAACTCTCTAATTAAGTAAAATCTATTCCGTTTATCGTATTACTTTTACATTCTTTTATACTTGCCCAAAACATGTCATTTTTAAGGTAAATTAGAAGGCTCTTAAATGTTGCATCAATGTTGAATGTGAATCAATTTTTTACTTTCGATCAGCCATAACAAACATTATTCAAAATCTTAGGAAAGGGCATTTATTAAATTTGTGTTATTTCCTATTTAATTGTACTAAAATAAGTTGCTTCAAGGGAACAAATTTAGCTCTAGAAAAACCGTATTTATAAACAGAAATATTTTATCTTTGAGTATCGGTTTTTAGCAATAAACTTTTGCAAATAAAATCAATTACTACGATTTTCCTGGTGATTTTCTATTTCTATTTAATGCGTCGTTTTTACTTATATTTATTTGCATAGATAAATATTTACAAGTATGAAAAAAGCTGACGAACAACATAAAATATTTAAACATCTAAAAAATCTTAAATTAATGCCGATTTAACGACTGTTACAAAATTTCGTAGCACATTGCGCCATCTACTTCCGCTTTTATAGTTTTGCATTATTAATCGAGTCTCGAAGAAATGGCATGTACGAACTGTCACTTTAGTTTCAGTTCCGTGTTCGTGCGGCTACATTATTTTGGATAATTTGGTTTTTTGATTAAGTGCTTGTATAATGTTACGAAATGTGACACTCTTCCTTCATAATGGAGCCATACGATACTACGCGACGGCAGCATTGCCTTCAAAAGCCGAGAAAATAATACGAAATCCGCTGATCACTTGCAAAAATGCCGGGCTTAACCTCTATCCGGATCAGCTGGCCGATCCCGAAAAGAAATTGGGAGATATCCCACTTGCTTCGAAGGGATGGAAGCACAGAAAATCGAAGGGGGATTTCTTCTACATTCACCCCACAGTGAAAGATGATGCGGAGTACCACTCACTCAGCAGTACAGAAA
Source organism: Machimus rusticus (assembly GCA_951509405.1). NCBI lineage: Eukaryota > Metazoa > Arthropoda > Insecta > Diptera > Asilidae > Machimus > Machimus rusticus. Next base: position 35,663,404 of record OX608052.1, on the reverse strand, counting down.
CACTAACTGAATGCAAACTGGACCCCATCTTCATCAAGAACCTCAAGGAGCAACTGGAAATCGACCGGTTCACGTCTACTCAGAGAAACGCAATCCCAATAGTGATTGATATGAACCACGTCTTAATTGCGGCAGAAACTGGGTGCGGAAAAACGCTCGCCTACCTCCTTCCAATCGTCCAGCAGGTGCTGCAAAAGAAGCAATCCTCTGACAACAGAAAAATGAATACTCCTCTGGCGCTGATCATAACTCCAGGGCGGGAGCTGGCTTCACAGATTGGAGGCGTCGCAGAAAAGCTTTGCAGTGGGACTGGAATTAATGTTAAAACAATTCTTGGAGGGAACACAAAGAAGTTGATTATGAACCCGGAGTTTGATGATATGGACATTCTTGTGGCCTCCATGGGAGCTGTAAGCAAACTGGTAACTACTGGAATTTACCGAATGAATAAAGTAAGACATGTTGTGCTAGACGAAGCAGACACCTTGTTGGACGATAGTTTTTCGAATAAATTGTGCCACTTCTTGAAAAGGTTTCCGGTAAGGATTAACACTTCAAACAATCAATCGTTTCAAAGATATATTCATTTTTATTCCCTTTCAGTTTTATAAGAATCATCTTGAGGATTTAAGCGACAAAATAGTCGGTACACAACTAATTTTAGCTTCAGCAACGATGCCTACAAATATTACTGAGCTCCTCAAAGAAATAGTCGACACTGAAACAATCCACGAAGTAGTGAGCCCCAATTTACACCGACTTATGCCTAACATAAAGCACAAATTTCTGCGAATGAATAAATCCGATCGTCCAGGTCATCTCTTGACCACTGTTAAAACAGAGTTAAGAAAGAATCATCCAATTATCGTGTTCGGGAACAAATCTGCGACGAGCGATTACATTTCTATGTTCCTAAACGACAGTGGTGTGAACTGCATCAACCTGAATGGGGACATGCTGATGAAGATCCGAATTGGCCGTTTTGAGAAATTCCAGAACGGCGAAGTAGACGTCCTGTCTACAACGGATGTTGGCAGTCGCGGATTGGACACGACCAGGGCAAGGCATGTTATTAACTTTGACTTCCCTCTACATGTGGCTGATTATATTCATCGGTGCGGAAGAATTGGACGAGTGGGAAGCCTCCACAATTGTACGGTGACGAATTTTGTTTCTAGTCTTAGAGAAATTGAGGTTGTTCAACAAATAGAACACGCAGCGAGAACTGGGAGTATACTACCCAATGTCAACGCGAACATAACAAATCTAATTTTTAAGCGAGTTTTGAATGATATAAAACAAGATGAAAAGAAAGCTATGTTCCAGTAGAAGAGTTGTAGTTTTTGTAGTATTTGACCTATTCTTTCCTTTAACTAATATTATCCTATTCTACTTGTTTCTTTTTTTACAGAAATTGAATAGTTTAAATCTATTTTTAAAAAACCTGTCGTATTTATGTCCTCATCTGGCCCATACAAACAAGAACAAAAATTGAAAAATCCCTGATTTTATTGGAGTCTTAATTTATGTAGGTATCTTTGAAGCATTTGAATCCAAAAATGTATGGAAATTCAGATTTATTAAAAATTTTAAATGTATGCAAAAATTGTTGTTCCCAGAAGATATGCACAATGTTTTTTAACTTTTCAGTGAAACCGAATTCTTTCCACAGAAGGTTAATTCAGTTGTTTTGTTCGAGACTCGAAATTTAGAATTGTCAAAGTGAAATGTTTACAAATATAACATCTAAACTGCGGTGTGCTCCCCCTGTTCATAATTTTCACTTAACGTTAAATTAAGAGCAATGTTGATATTTTTAAGAAAATATAACATCAAAAATAGTATAAGAAAATACACAACAAGAGCAAAACGAATTTTACTTCGTCAGGATGTCAAATCTCTTCCAAGTACGAATTTTGTTTTTTCAAATTTGTATACAAATTAAAGCACATTTTCCTTCCTCAGCTCATAATATACCCAAAAGCGCCCCAAATAAGCAAAGGGTGTACGCATGGGGCTTCTCTGAAACTGGCGCCCTCGGAATGCAGGCATCCACAAAAAAACACGCAGAAGTCCACCGGTCTATAGTTGATCATCCAACCAGACTAAAATTCGCTGAGAACTGCGATGTAAAAGATGTGGCTGCTGGCTACGGGTTTACCGCTTTTGCTGTGGAGCGCTCCGACGGCATGACCCTCTTTGGGACAGGATTAAACACCGATTGCCAGCTGGGACTCCAGGAAAAATATTCTGCCGGAAAAGGACGAGCTCTGGAACTCATTATTTACCCAACTGCGATTCAGCTGCCCCGGAAGCCTGAAGAGACTGACGAGGAGCTACAAATTAAGTGCATGTCTGCGGGAAGGGCGCATTTAGTTGTAGTTACCAAAAATGGTGTGGTCTTCACCCTAGGAAACAATGCCTATGGTCAGTGCGGACGACCGATCGTTGAAGCTGAGCTCTACAGGAGTAGTGGTCTAATTCATAGGATAGAAAATTTCTGCGGGACGGAGGACTCTATTTTGAACGTAGAGTGCGGCCAGGATCACACTCTTTTTCTAACCGAAGCAGGTAAGGTCTACTCCTGCGGATGGGGGGCTGATGGCCAAACTGGACAGGGCACATATTCTTCATCTGGCGAGATAAAACTTATAAATGGGGACATATCCAGCGAAAAAATCGTAAAAGTCTCATCAACCGCTGACTGTGTTTTAGCTTTGAACGATAAGGGGGAAGTTTTTGGGTGGGGCAACTCTGAGTACGGCCAGCTATCGGATTCGAAAGATGCCCCACCGCAAATAAACATCCCACGAGAGTTAAGCCTCACAAAGGGGCTCGGAAAAATCATTGACATCGCTACTGGCGGCTCGTTTTGCATGGTGCTCAACGATGCAGGCGACGTGTTCACTTGGGGCTACGGAATCTTAGGTTTTGGCCCCAATGTAGAACAAACAAGCAAACCTCAGATGCTGCTACCTCCTCTCTTTGGTAGAAATAACTTTAGCCCAAATAACAAGGTCCAGGCGATTTACTGCGGCATATTTCACATGGGAGCAGTCAACCTAGATGGCGACTTGTTTATGTGGGGCAAAAATAGGTTTGGCTGTCTAGGACTAGGCCACAAAAAAGATCAGTACTTCCCATTTAAGGCTTCTGTCAACGCTAAAGTTCTTAAGGTTTGCTGCGGTGTGGACCACACCGTGGCCATTTGTAAGCCTTTCTTTTAATTAATTTTATATTTATAGTGTCTTAAGATTACACTTTCGTTTTGTATTAAATAGTTTAAACTTACTCAGTTTATTACTTTTATTTTGAATCCTTTAAAGATAAAAAATTTAACGTCCTATAAAGATATTTCCGGATTTTGCGGTACCCGATGACCGCACAATTTTTTAGCTCATTGAAAAAACAAACAATTTGGTTTTGTAAAATAATAATGATTTATTTTTTTCTTAACTATATAATTTTGCAACAAACATAACATTTTTGTCTTCAAATATAAATTACATGATTTACTAAAAAAAAATGAGGTGCAAAAATAACACCATTCAGATTTTGCTAATATAAAAGCATATTAAATAACACTGTTTATCTTAATCACGTGAAGACGTCTAATAAATTGTAACTAATTGTGAATTAAATGAATTCCCTTGTACCAGTCGAAGATAAGATTTTTGCCGTAGAAGTCCCAATAGGCGGTCATGTGGAAGCCCATGTTTGTTAGCACCACGATGTACTCGAATAAGGCGAAAATGCTGTAGACTAAAAAACAGATTTGCCACTAAATAAAATCTAAAAATTGGAGAAACGGACAGATTACCTCCTGGCTCACAGTAACTGTTGTGCCTTGAGAAGAAGTACAGCGCGGTTAGAAACGCAGTTATATTTATAAAAAATAGAATTTTCTTCGACAGGAGGGAAGTGTGCTCGACCTTTGAGAAGGTAGTCATCTTTCGACTGGTCTTGTTCAGGACGTACGAGAACATCATATAGAGCTCGCTCGTCAAAATGAAGACAACGAAGAAAAACTTGTGGAGCTCGTAGCTATCAGAAGACGTCCACAGGGAGAGGCCCACCAGGGCGCAGTTCTCAATTCCAGTGAGGAGGCAGACAAAGTACGCGAAGGGCCTTCTGCTGCGAACGATGGTTTCCTCGTAAAACCGCCGGTACATAAAGACGACTATAAAACGCGGAATTATGTCCACGCAAATTGCAGTCTGCCAGACAAATTTCTGCGGCTGATAGTGGCCAATTGCAGCCGAGATCGACGGCAGGAAATTAAACACTTGACAGTGGGTCGCTGTTGATTCATCAAAGAAAAATAGCACCGACCACACCACGCAGAAAAGAAAACTTAATAAGGGTAAAAGGACGGCAGCCACTGCAAATCTACCGAAGGGGATTTGAATGGCTGGTTTTGTTGCATCAAGACGTTCATACTGCGGTAACATTTTAAACCACAGGCACTCGATTTTTCGTCAAGGAATTATAAATCTTCCTCTCTCCCAGTGGCATACCGAAGTGAATTTTAATAAAAGTCTGAGGATGAACGCCGGGTTTAAATTGGTTACCTCATTTGCCGGTACTTTTCGTATTTAGATATGTAATGTAACATTGAGAGAAATATTTCTAAAATATCTCTTTAAACTAATACTAAGAATTTAATACAAGTTCTTTGAACAAAACTACTTGAAATTTTCGACTCCTTCTTATTAGAGTGAAGTGCCATGCCGTCAATTGACAAATATAGCGGAATGATCAAAAATGGAACGAGAATCGAAATTTTGACGTTTCCTTGACATTCCCTGTGTTTACAAAGTTTCTTGACTTTAAGAGAAAAAACTGTTTATTTACCCATAAAAGTGTTTCTTGAGCCAAATAACTTATTTTTTCATAAATGCAAATTCCCTTTCCCCATACATCAAGCCGGGAAAGACTCTAGACCCTTAATCGGTTTTAAATTACCGAAAATTGAAATAGAAAAATGAAGCCATCATCCAGCAACTCTGGGGAAACGACCCCAAAAAGTTCTCTGAGTAAATCACTAAAGAAATCTTCCAAATCTCGTGTGAGAATATCAAAATCTGCTGCGCAAACATCTGCAGCAAGTTCAACATCTCAGGAGACGCCCACAACATCTAACACGGCCGACTCGTTCAAAGACAAGGTACACGACACGCCAGCCGATCACGTCGGTTGGATTTTACACGCAATTTGCCTTTTTTTAAACTTGATTGCACGGCACTGGCTTTATGTTAGCCTTCTTATCGTTCGCCGACGATGATAAGAAGCCCCCATATTCTTGGCTGATACGCTAATGCTATTTGCTTTCAATTTTCAATACGCGCGGAGTGCCACATAAGTTGTAAGCAGGCATGCGGTCTGTGAAAGGAATTGAAATTTTATTAGCACCCTTCTAGAGTTTTGTAGTGATCTCTATTTTAAATGAATAATCCTGACACCAGCTTGCCGTCACCGGTAAGATTATATTTTAACTCGTTTTCACAACTCATTAAAAATTAGGGGTCAACTGCAATCGGAAAATTAGCTTCGGTGGTGTACAGCTGCAGAATTTACGACGATTTTATTCCATTCAGTCACCTAATTGCGTCAAATTCTTATAAATTAGGCCTTCTCAGAATTCTCGGCAACCGAGCGTTGGGATATTTTCCTTGGTTAACCGTTTCCAAGAATTAAGGAATACTGACCAGCAGAGAATCCTCGAAAGTTTTTACCTGCGCAGTTCAAACTGAAATAACATGAAAATTTGTGCAATGAATTAATTCAGAAAAAGAAAAACGTCATAAACCGCATTACCTAAAAAAACAAGGTAATAAATTACCAATTCTGTGAAAAAGTATTCAGTGTAAGCACTACGCCGTGTCTGGACCTAAGATTGTTACACACATTTAGCATAGAATCATTCATACTTGTCCGGGTTCGTGTTTTCCGTGATGCATCCGTGTCAGTGCAGGGCTTTCCAATATTCTCTCAAAGAATTCTGTCCGGGCACGGACACGGCATGTTGCTAACACGGTTCGAACCATGATAAGTGTGAATCGGCCTTAAAGCGACAATCTGAAAATGAAGAGTTTCAAACATAGAGGCGATTTTTCTCCCTTTAATACAATTTGAATGAAATAAATCTTGAACGAAGTTCTTGTACTATCTAAGCAATAAAACGTTAAATTTATCGTAGGCCTACCAAAGGAACTATGCTGGTTTTGGGGCACAGTCAATAAAAATGATTTGGGAGCAGCACGATACCAGCGATACAGCGGTTTCTGCAGATGTTTACACACGACTTGCAGAAGATGCTACATATAAAGTGTGGAAATTAGTAAATGTAAATATGCTTTTTTTAACTTTACATGATCATAAAATACACTCCTATTTTTTTATTCGAGAAGTGCATCAAAACATACTGTAGGCACTCAGGTGGAAAAGTGACTTATGATCTTGTGAATGAGGTCCTCAAAGACTCGGATGTGCCACCAATTCTTGGAGCTGGAGACACCGATTGGGATAGAAGCGTATATGGTGGCTTCTTCTTTTTTAATTCCGTAAAATTCAATTTATTTCTTCTAAATATGTAATGGTATAAAAGTAATTAAAAATAGGACAAAATATTACTTCTCCACGATGAATATTTGAATGAAGTACAAACATCCCGGAAGGTTCTTCCAGACATAGTTTCATCATGGGCTATTGATCGTCGTTTTGAGAAAAACCTTTTTGAGTTTGTTTCATTTTTATGTAATGGTAAGTAATTAAACTTAATTTCTTCGATTGGTAGAATTATAATACTCTCTTTTTTTTAACTTTATGAGTAGTAAGACATTTTTATCGGACTCATTTTATTTAATTAAGCACTTTTCCTTGGAGACGAAGAGGCCTATAAATATGCCATAGACACTGCAGCGTTTTCGTCTCACGTTGGCTGCTCATTGAATCTCCTGTTGAAAAAAGCAATTGATATAATGGCATTTGAACAAAAACCACAAACAATGGATCGATGCCTTGCTTTTCTTCGAGCAATTTCAGTTAATCCTCACACTCGTGATGCTAATTGTAGGGAGCAGCTATTTCATCTATCGGAGATTTTAGTTTGTCTTTTATTGGGCACGTATGAATTTATTTCACTCCCAGAAAGTAACGATAAAAAATTGAAGAAAGAACATAAAATCCAGATAAAACAAGATGGATATGAAGAAGGAAACCTCAATAAATTTGAAGATATTAAAGTCGAATCTGCTCCAATCCAAGACGAAAGGATTATTAAGCAAGAAGAACATATGCTAAAACAAGAACTGGAAGAAGACGAAAAAGAGGATCCTGATCAGTCTGTTGAAGTAGAATTCTCACCCTACGTTGCTGAGATGAGTGATTTCAAACGCGTGGACGATATTTGCGCTACCATTGGATATTTAGGCAGTCAATTTGGATTTTTGCAGAACGAGTGCACGTTTTTGATCCAAAGGAGATTAGAAAAATGTTTTGAATTCGAAGATTACCCCGCACTGAAAGGTACTACGTTGAGATCACATTTTTGTTTACTAAGAAAACTTTTTGTAGACTATGAATATATAAGCCGAGCTGCTCGTGGTTTGATTTCTTTAGGTGAATATGCCTTTCGAGAATTAATTCCCTTTTTGGATAAATTAAATCCACAAAATTTGCCGGAATGGATTGAGAACGATTTTGCTGTAAGTAATTCAATTTATTGTTATCCAATGCCACAACTTAAATTTTTATCTACAGCCTGCTGCAGTATTTCTTCATGGCCGAGAAGATATTTTTCTCTACGAATGGTTAGAAGATCTTTGTGGTGACAAATTACAACCTTTTATGCTACACTTTTATAGTAAGTCCTCATGAAATTTAACATTCAATTTAAATTGCTTTAAATATTTTTCTATAGATTATGCGCAAAAGTTAGAGAAAAGATTTCACAAAAGGAAGCGAGAAATTACCTACAGTATTAAACCAAAACTAGGGATGCAAACTTTAAAGACAGTTCATCGTAAGCCCACTTCAAGTAAATTCTATGATCCTGACGATGATGTTGAAGAAGTCCCGTTAAAAAAGCAAAAAATTAATATTAAAATTGCTGGAATAAGACCTTTAATATCCAAAGTGAAAATGTCTAGAAATGATAGAACCTTTGCAATGCAACTGCCAAGTTTCAGATATGCTGCAGTTATAGGGAAGCGAAAATTATTTAAATCTCTTCCAGATAAGCGGGAAACTGTTCATGTTAGTAACTATTGTTTTTTACAATTATAAAAATATACTAAAAAATTTGTGCTTTGTTTTTTAATATGCTCAGTTATATATTTTATTACACAAGTAAAACAAATCAATAAGAAATCATTTCACACATTTCCTAATTATATTTTTCTGTTGTGTGGAACGTGCAAGACTCGTTTTAATTGTCCTCTTATATTTCAATGGTAAGTAAATACAATACAGATAAAAGGCTTCAACAAAAGATAGCACACTGATACCCAAAAATAGATTGAATACATTTCCAGTTGCCACTGTTAATAGAAAAGTATACTTTTAAAAAATAAATTATAAAGAAAATATCACAGCTCACCAAAAGCGTCAACATATCCAAAAATTACATTCCTTTTAAGTCTGGACTTTGTATTTGATAATTCCCATCGAATAGCACTTGGCATTATCCAAAATGCTGTGTTCATTTCCTCAAGAGTAAATTTGATGTCCTCACAATTTGTGTAACAATTACACGTTGATACAATTTGTTTGATGAGATCTAGAAAATTTTTAAACAAAATTATAGGGCTCTTTCAGTTTGAGAACTTCTTACGTTCCAAACTGAACGACTTGGAGACATAAAAAGTTTTATTGCAACAGTTAAATTCTAACTGCTTGAAACCTAAAAGTAAATTTTATTCATTTACCTGAATAATATCGAACACATTTCAATCCTTTCACATCGCAGTACTTTTCCTGGTCGATCCTTTTGTAAAAAAACGGAACACAGCCGCATAATTTCAAAATAGCTTCAATTTTACACTCCATTTGGCAAAGGCTAGCAGAATAAATAGGGAAATGCTTCAGATTGGATTCATCCATAAAACGACATTTACGCTGACTAATTAGCAGAGATCGGACGGAACTGCTCGAGATGATTGGAATAGCGCTAAATTTTAACAATGTGAATACTCCCCGATCGTGGCTTGGCACCAATCTTTTAAACGCATTTGGTACATCCAGGGGATTGTGGGTATAGATCTGTTAAAAACAAATTAGTCAAAATATTTACTAGTAATGAAAGCAAATATAACGCATTACTTTGCAACTCTAACGATAACCGCAACAAAAAATATAATTAAAATTAATATTTAAATTTTGTTCGGAGTTCTACCTACTCGCCGTTAAATTTTCTTTGGCCTTATCTTCATTTATGGACTTTTAAAATCGTGTAAAATGGTTGTTTTTCACGCATTCATTGTAGATAAGGCCGGAACTTCACTTAATCATGCGAACTACAATGTTGTGCATTACTATTATTATTTTATAGGCTAGGGAAGATAACGAAATATTTTTATTATATGTTAACGAAATCCTAAACGATTTTTTTGATATTATATTTTGTGTATTTTTTTTCCACTCCAACTTACCACACAGCAATGCATTAAATCTCGAACAAACGCAACTTTTGTCATATCGTGAAAATTTACAGTATATTCAGCAGGAGCGCCAAGGCGGTTATTCCTAAGGAAGTACGACGGAGTGAAATAAGACGCAATTTTAGAATTAAAACTGAAGCACATGCCCATTTCTGTTATAGTTCTCTGCAGTGGAATTGATTCTTTTGTCCCAGTTAGAACCATTTGTCCATCCATCTTATTTGTGACCTTGTCCAAAACATCTACGAACTCATCAGGACTTATGCCATTAAAATCTGGGAGCAATTGCGTATTTTCGTAAGTGGTGTTCGCAAGCTGCATAATAAACGTAATTAATTCCGTCTTGTTTGATATGTTGCTTTCATTGACGAAGTCGTAGAGTGCAGTATTGTTAATTTTTTGAGTTTCACAAATGGTTAGACTGGGAAAAGTTATATTCCAGTTCATATAATCTCTTTCTAACGAAACTACAAGTGGATTGAAGTAGTATCGAAGCCAGAAAACATTAATGCAGATGAGGCTCGAAAGGCCCGCTATCGATAATAGTATTATCCACAAAAATCTAGAAATATGACAAAGATCTCAACTATTAATATAATATCTGATGAATAAATATATAGAAATATTTTATGTTTTTCTTTAATTTGAAAAGTAATAAACTTTACACTTACACTTCACAAGGATGTCTCTTAAACTGTGTTATATGAAAAGTTCCGTGCATGGAACTACTTTTTAAAATAACAATTAAAAATTTTATAAGAAATTGCCACAGGGAATCTTTGTAAGTGGCTTCTTCTTCCACCATATCGTAAAATGTTAACATTTTTAAATGCATCTTTGTAAGCATATGTCTCAACCTTCCCCACAAGTTTTGATTGCGATGAATAAATTGTAAGTAGCTTTCACGTTGAGGCAATTTTTGCTCCATTTTATGATACTGTTTTAGAGGTAATAACAGCATAACACAAATTTGTGATTGAAGTGTGAAAATTTATTTATGACGTTGCTTTATGGTGCAGCCAATGGGTCTATTAATTTTAACTGCAAGCATAAATTCAATAATCACTTGTATTTTCCGACGTAATGTGAGCGTATTATTTAATTAATGGCTTTTAATTAAATATGAAAGCTAAGGCAACAGACATACAAAGAAACAAATTAGTTATCGAATTAATAAATAAGTCAATAAAAAAAGAGACATTCGTTGAAAATCGAAAGATAATAGATTTAAAATATGTAGATTATTTATGAAAACATTTAAATAATCGATTTTTAAAATCAAAATATTTACAATTCACGTTCGTGTGAAAACATTAATTTAAACATCCGTGTACAGTATTTAGTCAAAATATAAATCAAATGCCAGGTTCTTGCTTTCACAGAATGTAGCTAGATCAAATAGCAGCAGACTAAATTTGTTATACAGTTCAATCGTTCGCAAAAAGACGAAGAATTTCCCAAGAACATGAGAATTCATTGACTTCGAAGAAATATTTATCACGTTCGGTATCGCAGATATTTTCAAGCATATGTTAAACAGTTGGTTTCTGCAGTGCACACATTTTGTTTGTCTTCCTCAAAACCACAACATGATCTTGTGCTGTTGCTCAAATATTAAAAAATTGTATCCACAAGAAACATGAATTTTTTAGACATGTGTGTGTCGCCTTATCCGACCGACGGTTCATGTGAGAGGAACGTGATAAAATTTTAATAATAAATTATTTGTGTTTAAGTAGGAAAATCAAACTGCGAAAAAATGTTTTTAGCTGTTACGTGCTTGCATTAATTTAGCAAATTTGCATTAAAAAAAGAGAGATCGTATGGATGTTTTTTTACTTAATTAATAGCATATGTATTTTTAAAATAACTTTATTTGTAACATTAAGGATATCATTACAATCAATTTGTTCTAAAACTCTCTACAAATAAAATATGAGAAATTTCTGAAAAAAACAAGTACTAACCCTTACGTCCAAGAGCGATGAAGACACAAAACATTTTAAAGAACCAGAAATACCAGAAAAAAACTTAAGGCGAGTTTATCCAAAATATCAATACGCATTTGGTAATCCGTAAATAAATCTACGATGTCTGATATGACGCATATTTAAGAACTCTCCAATTAATACTAGAAAAATAGTCAAAATTTTACATCTCTTTTCTTTTATTTAGTTATTGTTTGGATATGCATAAGTTCTTCTCCAAATGATTGGCGTTCTAAATGCTATTTTTTTCCCAGCAACAATGGCCTTGTACCATTTTCTGTCTCTCCTAAAACACAAGGATACCATTCGATTGCTTGCGCTACTTTTTATAAAATATACACAATCTTATCTACTTTTCCTCCAGTCAGAATTTTATTTTCATCCAAAAATTTATGACTTTCAAATTCGAATTTTGCGTTTACACAAGTTTTTGTATAATGAATGCAACTGCAACATGTTTAAGAATCAACAGCGGAGTAACAAAGAAATCGAAATAAGTTAAGTGTATAATTATTCTACGGAACTGTACGGAGAGACAATATGAAGTTCCGTCCAAAAAGGAATTACCCATCCAGTGCGTTGATGTTCATTATATCGTACTCGACGATATGGTTCCCAGAGAACTGGGCGAATTTTCCAGTTTCGGGAATAGGTACAATACTCCTTTTGTAAACTGTAAGAAAATGGATATTGCAATACCGCAAAACAATAAATTTAAAGTAAATCTTACCACCATTAACGTATTTTTCTAGCCTGTAAACTTTCATTAGGCTGCACTCTTGGGCTATTTTTGGAGAGATATCGGACCTATCAGATATTTCAGGTAGTACAACCAACATGTTCTTCCTAACGCGGTCTGTATCGATGTCGTAGTATCCCGTCCACATTTTGTTTAATAGATCGAAAAGATTGCGAGGTGGAAGGACAGTCTCTCGATCGAGAGGCATAATGAAGCACCTCATAGCATCATTATCGATGATTACAGATTGATTTGCCTTAAAGTCGTGCATGAATCGTCCATGTCGTCCGTCTTTGAAATCAGGCACGTTTATTTTAGTGTAGCTCTGGTCATCGCTAAGATCCAATTCGAACTCCTCGCGGAAAATTGTATCATCAACATCGTTGGTATTGAAGAGATTCTTAAAAGGACTAACAACAAATTTATTGGCTTGCTACTCTCAATGTGAGAAAAGATTTACCTGAAGATATCCTGAGTTGAATTTTTCCAGAAATTCCAAGAACTGCCGAAATCATCGTTCAACTTTAGATCATCCTGGCGAGCGTGGAGGGTTTGACTTTCGTAGGGAATACTGTAGTAGCCGTGGAAACGTAATCTATCTTGCGATGGAGCACACAAACGGTAGATGGCAACGCCACCCAAAATACCCATGCACATCACAGCGACTGCTGACAAAAAAAGAAAAATTGTGGTTGCTGAGGACATTCGACGACGATGAAAGACCATAGATTCTGCATCCGCTTCGCCACTGATCGAGGGCTGTAAAATAGGGCAGTTAATTAGATCTTTTTAAAATTCAAACAGTGATTCATTAGCACATACATATAAACAAAATAAGCAGACGAACATTTTTACCTAGAATTTTTTTGAATAATCGAAAATACAATGGAAATTAAAATAGGCGTGCGGGTGAGTATCTACAAATAACTATGGTCGATTTTTCCGGTCAACTCATCTATGTAATTTGAACATAATTCAAGAGACTAGTAAAAGAAATAATTATTTTCATTTTAAAAAGTAATTTTGAATTCGATCGGATAGCAGTTAGAAATTTTTTTGATAGATCTAAAATTGTAGTTGCCCAGCGGCAAAGAATTAGGCCTTTTGTCGAAGATATCAGGCCACATTTTCAGAGGTTACCACCTCTAAGCGCAATAGCACTAGGAACCAACAACACGTAAACTTGCGACAATAGATTTCGTCGAATTAGTTTAAGTAAAGCAGAATTTTGTGACAATGATAGAGCTACACAATACATTTTTCGGCAGTTGCAACTGAAACATGAGGCTGATAAACAAACCATCAGGGACCCGAGTGCACAACCTCAGCCGGGCACCGGGTACCGGGGCTTGTTAGCCGTTCTCCTTGCCGATGCTTGCAATTGAACTTCCTAAGAACAATTTATATCAATCAGCTGGGAAATGCCTTTAGTTGCTTGGCAATTGAGGCAATTATATTTCTTGTTTTGCTTTAATTTTATATTGGGTGTAATGTGCGAATCGCAATACATAAATATCCCAGTAATCACAGCTGATAATTGAGGAAATGGTACAACAATTAAATTGTGCGCAATAATCCAAAAATACCTAAAACCCTCAGTATGAAAATACTAACACCTCTAAAATAGCGCAATTCATTTGCGATAACATCTTCTGAATGAGTCGGTAATTAAAAAAAAAAAAAAAAGTGTTAGTAATTTAAATTCAGCCTTTAAAGCTGACCTACCAATAAAATGAAAATTGTTAGCTTTTCTAGATACAGTCAACATGGAGCAGATGAAAAATTTCAACTTGTAAATGTGGTTTGGAACGTTCGTTTAGGGTGGTTCCCCTTATCGCGGGTTTGCTGTGTGCCCACAGGCAATATCATTGAGGTGATAACGTGATTGCATTGCAAATAACGAAACAAAATAATAATTTCGCGAATGTTTTGCATGTCTTATTATGTGAATTTCGCTAGATGACAAATCAACGGACCAACACACGTCCTCCCGCTTTTCTTATTATTCTCGTTATTTTGCTTCTGGGGCGGTCGTCTTATTCCCTCACTTAATGTATAATTGATGACGTCCATGTGCAATACACCTACTAATTCTAGAAATTGCTGCTTTATGACCAAACCCCAATTTGATAAGGCTAGGTTTTATCTGAGGCACCGCTTGCAGAAATATTGAGTCTTTTCATTTTAAAAAGAATAATAACATTCCAGACAATTGCTGTGCGTAATGGAAAAAGAAAAGAAAGAAATAAAAATAAGGAATGCCCTTCGGGGCGTATTAAGTTTTGTTTTTTTATTTTGTGTTGAATCGTTGAATGCGTCTGCGGCTCCACCAAGGCGACGCATTACCCCATTTTGAAAAAATGTAGGAAATTGGATCAAGCAACAGATTTTTAAAGTATAACACAACAAAAAAAATCGATAAACTACTTCGCATTACAGAACTTCATGTTTTTAAAAAAATAAAAATCGATTATTTGCAGGAGGAAACGTCAAAAAGTGCAAAAGCGAAGGCGGGGGCACTTACAAGAGGAGCGCTAGGCAAGTTCCCGTCGGCTGAGACAAGGGGAATCGTTGGCTTCTCGGCCTTCTTGTCATTGAAGGGCTTTGTTAGGACCGTCATTTTCGACGTAACACTTCACGTAATTATTAAATAAATAAACACGTTAACGATTAGTTAGAAATTTTTTTTTGCTTTGGAAATTAAAAAACGCTATTGTCCAAATGCGAAAAACACGAACTTTTTTTCCAACAAAACCAAACCGTATGCTAATGCTAAATTAAAATTCCCAAGACCATTTACTTGCGACTGAACTTGGCCGGAGTTGAGTTACGACTGTCGCTTGTTTTTTTGAAAAAGGATCAATTTAGCATATGCGGAAGAATAGGTCTGTTCGTTGAGATTTTCGTTAAAAATAACTGGTGCGCCACAGAGCGCACTGAGTGTTGTCAAACAAATTCAGGGCGCACCGTGGCGCATTGGGTTTTGGTATCTCAACGAACGATTTCAGAGCAAAGCAGAGCTTAAAAAAAGAAGAGTAGAATTGTCAGTTGTGTTTACGATTTTACGCGAAATGAGTTCAGTAAAGTGTTTTAATAAAATAGCTCGGAGTGAGGTCGCCCATCTAAAGTTTTAGGTCAATATGACCTTAGTTGCCGAGACCACAAAGTCACACATGTGACGCCCTTTGGGCAATTTAAAAATTAACAACAACAACAACATAAAATAGAAATGTTCCTAAATAAGCAAGTAAGATTTATAGCCCAAAATTTGGTGCATGCAAAAAAAAACCGTTGAAAAAAAGTACGTAATCAACCGATCGGGTATAATATTTCTCTCATTGCATTGACGGCAAATGAAACAAAATGCGTGCACATATAAATCTGGCTAGGTTTGAGAGCACATAAATCAATAAATACTTCAATTCAATTTAAATTCAAATTAAAATGCCGCTAGCCGTTACAGCTCGTTTTTGCCCCAGCATAAAACTCGGTTTTAGTTGGTGCGCACTGTGGCGCACCGAGCGACTCAGTTTTTTTTTAGTTTTCTCAACGAACAGATATGAAAAAGGGCTGGTTCGGATCGGATGCGTGATTTTATAAAAATATGAAAGTTATTAAAATTTTATGATTATTGAATTAATTATGATTAATTTTATTATTTTTTTACATTTTAAAGAAGTTGTTTCTAAATTCCCTTCATAAGTAAAATTTGTAAATGGTCTGGACGAAGTAAAGGTTTCTTATAATTACGATTACAATTACTGAAAATTTAAGTTATTATAATATTTACATATAAAATAAACTTTTTTGCGTAATTAAATTGCAATAATAATGAAAATATATTGCGGATAATTTTATTAGTGCTAAAACGAACCGGAACCAACTTCAGATCATTTACGGTGAATGAAATGAACGAAGACTATTGATGGATTTGCTGTGAGTGCAAAGAAAAGGGTAGAAGAGAGGAAGGTACAGCACTTGGGAGTTTTGCAGTGAACAATTATTTCAATAATTCTCGCCGTTTTATGTGAGATTGCGTTATAAAATCATCGAAAAATCGATCACAAAGTGTTCTACTAATAGTGAAATACGAAAAGTGAGTAGAACTTCCAATAAATCTGTGTTTATTTGAGAAGTAAAACCCCAAAGTCTCGGTCAAAGTGAAGAGATTCTCATCGTTTTTTAGGGGCTGGAGGAGGTTTGGTTGGGCTTTTTTGCATTCGCCCCCCGTGTGCATATAGAAAAAAACACATACACCGCTGTAGCCGGGGTCTGCTCGTCGTCGAGAGCACCCCTTCGGGCGTAGTGAAATTATAAAAAGTCCTGTCAGACAAAAATTCAATTTCTGGCACATGCGCCCGACCCCGATCCAGGGAAGAGACGTCGGACGACTTGCATTCATCCTCCAGAAGGGGACGAGAAGGTCCCCGTCCGTATTTAGGGTGGTCGGAAGGTGTGGAAAAAAAAATTCGGTTCGGCGTTTTTCATTTCTATCCGGAAAACATCTTTTCATTCATTACAATAAAATAAAATATTCTGTGCTCTCAATTTAACTCAGTGGGTGAAAAGTGCTTCCGCGATCTTGACCTCGCTTCTGTAGCAGCCCCAAAGGGTTCCGCAGGAGCCGCCCCAATCTTGCAGCACGAACAATCGGTCGCGACATATTTTTCACTTGAAAAAGGTGTGCACCGCAGCGGTAAGGTACGATATCGAAGGATTTTCACAGTTGCCGTTCCCGCAGCGCGGTGATAGTGCTCCTCGTCGAATGCGTGCATTTGTTGCCACTTAGCGGATTGTTCTTAAAGGTCAATGGCCACTGTGAAAATAAATTCCAGTCCCTGACCCCGCTCGAGTCCATGTTTATCAACCGGAGATCTACTGGAAAAATATGTTTCCGGTTCGGTGTTCACGGCTATTATTACTATTTCCTCAAAAAATTTGAAGCTAAAATATAATTTCTTTCCGTCCCTCTTGAAGACCGGCTGTGGTCGCGCTTCATTTGCCCATAATCTTGCGAGTTCTTGTGAATAGACAAAAAATTTGCATTGAATCACTAAGCGACGCCCGCTCAGTGACAAACAGCCCCACAACTCGGGCCTCAATTGGGCAACAAAGTAAATCCCGATGGAGCTCTGTCTCTAGCTCTGTTAATTTCCTTCCAAGGCTAAACGCATCAGTGGAGAGTGCTTGCCATTTCGCCGAACTCCTCTCGGGGTCCAATGTTTCTCATTCGATTCGATCGAAAATTTCAGATAAAAAAAAAATATATATATGTATATATATCCACACCGCCCCCCGCCCCCACAGTCGTGTTTATTTACGCTGTGTGTTTGTAACAATTTTATGCAACAGTGACAATGCTCCCCTGTGCAGCTGGAGGAAATTCGTGGCCAGTGGCCCAAGTCCGGCCAGTGGCAGGCGCATTATTCGAAATTGGAGCGACAAAAGCACCAATTCAGCGGGGCCATCATGTATTATGGGGCTATCGGCTCATGTGCAGCATGTGCTCCTCTATCTGCTCCAATCTAAATTCGTCGTCTGCACGTAATACCTTCAACGACTCCTGTAGCAACAGCATCTGATACATTTTTCATCGCTTCGGAGGGTGTTGAACAGTGATTTAGTGTAGCAAGCTAGTCCTTCAAATTTCGGTGTGCATTTTAGGGGTAATATAGCTATTTACAAATATGCAATTAACCCTCTCCCCGAGGTACTAATCTCAAGCCCTGATTATGTTTGGCTTTGTTTTCAAAATGCTTCAATAGCACTATTCGCTGATTGAATTCCTTTGCTTGTATAATTATATGAAGAATAAAATTGAATTTTTAGGTATGTATTATATCCACTCATGCTTTCACAGCTCTGTTTATTGTTTTCCTATATTTCGCAATATATGTACATTGAAATCATCTCGGTATAATAAAATAGCTTATTGTGATGAATAGTTGAATTTAAATTTAAATTCCTCTTTCAAATCAATGGGTATTCTTCTATTTCTCTTGTTCAAAAGGATCGATTCGCTGTAGCATTTGTTATGGGAAAAGGTCAAAGTGCAAAAGGTTAAAAATGAGACCTTTTCTTTTGCACTGTCATCAAAAGTTATTTTCTGATATTCATCCAAGCTTTCATAAAATCTTGAAAACAATTTTCATCGGTTACTAAATGCTTTCAACCCTGGAATATATTTATTTTTGTTATGACTTTCAGTTTTTTATAACAAATATAATCTACCCAGCAGAAGAAACAGACAACTTCCGGCTAGAACAGAAGAAATTAATTTTTTTTTACCTCACTCTAATTCTAATATCTAGTGTTAAAGGAATTTTAATTAAAATCCTCATTCTACTGTCTCCAGCAAAGGATAGAAATTAATAGTCGTTTCAAGCTACAGTTCTGTAGATTTTCACCAAGATTAATATTTATTTTGTGTGTTTTTTTTCCGTTTTAATTAAAACTATGCAATAAAAGAATGATTGAGTTTTCTTATGTTTTTATTAAACTAACTAACAGTAGAATATAAAAGCAGAATCAAGAACAAAACAATGGAATTTGTTGAATGAAGTTATTATCTGATAATATTTACACCTTCGTCGTTCCTATTTAACGAAACCCTTAAAATTTTATGAACGGAATCAAGTGGACACTCGAGAGTAATATTTAACAAGGTGTACCATATATCAGAAGGTAGATGGGTTAAAAGGAGATTTTCTTGTGTTTAATTATATGTTTACTTTTTTTCCAAGATTCTTCACTATCGCTCACGTTAATTTGAGAGCCATAGAAAATTGGAGTGTCTGCTTAAAGAAGCCTTTCATTTGAGGTACTTCCGTATTTTTTACATTATTTATTAGAGCCATCGTACACTGTGAACTTTCAGTTCTTTAAAAAGTTTTGTTGGTTGAATATGATTAAGAATTTGTATTGGGAAAACGTTTTAATCAATTCAAAATAGTGCTAAATATTTCACGGACTACATAAAGGAATTTTTCTATATCACTGATCGATTTTAACTATTCCTTGACAGAAGAAAAGAAGTCATTTGATGAGTTATATTTCCGTAATTTTAGTCCTAATGCTTGGTAAAGAGATCATAAAACTTATTAACATGCAGCCCGCTTGAATTCTGTGAACGAAAAAATGATTATAAAGGTAATATTTTTGGAGGTTTACTAACATAAAAATGTTGAGACAATTTTTGCATCCTCTATGGTAGTAAAAGTTAAACTAAAAAAAAAAATCTTTATGTAGGGTAAGTACGCGTGACAAATAGTCATGAAAAATTTTATAATCAATATAACATCCCTCCGCCTTAGCGCTACTGCTAAGTTACTCCCTGAAATTTCAATGAATTTTAACACTCAAAAGCTGAGAAAATTGGATCAAACAATCGATACCGTTGCTAAAATAAAGACATTTTTAGAGTAAATCAATTGTACCAATTTGTTATTCAAATTTATTCGGTTGCTTTGGCTCTGTTGTCTGAGTGAAGTAACGTAACATATGCTGATTTAATTTTGCTAATATTGCAAATTTATACAAATCAACTTTGCATACTTCAGCACAGAGATAGAAAAGATGTTACTTAATAATTTTATTGAAGTTAAACACAACAAACTGCTAAATAAATAAAATTACCACAATGTTTACCTTACGATCATTAAAAGAGGTTCTCATCTGGACATATTAATCAAAATTTCCTATTTTGGAAAGTCATTCATTCTCCTTTCGTTTGTTTGTATGTATAATGAGTAGCGAAGAACATAAAAAAATTCTAGATTCCAAAATAGAACTACATTCCGGCGACAAAAGACCTCCACAATAAAGCGAAATGACAAATAACGCCAGAAGACAACTATGAAAAAAAAAGCGAATTCCAAGCAAATGTCTTTAGGCTGGCAAGATAACTCTATAAATGAACGAAAGGAAAGTGAAATTATGTCACTGCATATCTGATGACTTCAGCGCAATGCATCGTGTTTGAAATGATTATCAGCAATTTCTCCTCGGGAAATTTGTTTTTCGGGGTAACGATAATACAATACAACGAAACGCGTATAGCTCGCTTATAGTTCCGGTTCTAGAATTCCTGCCCGCGGGTTATGTAGTCTGGATGATTTAATGCTAGTTCGTTTTCATTACCGCTTTTTTTGTCAGCAATTGGCGGAGTTTAAGCTCAATAAAATATTTCAAATTTAACCCTGAACGAGAGATGATGTACCAGATGGTGCAATTTCCGCCGGTAGAGGTGGTTTTGAGAATTGTAGCGGACCAAGTACCAAGAAATAGTGAATAAGTTTAATGATTCATTGATAGTAATTATATTGTTTCCTATCAAGATCCATCTAAGATAAGATAATCGATCGAATCATCATAATAAAACTTCTAATGAATTTTCTGCAGGTTTTTTTAGGGCACGTAGTTCCATAGAATCCGAAGAGGTAAAATGTTAAAACGACTGATAGCTACAAAACTTTCGAACAACAACGATAAACTCAAATAAATTAAAGCATCGTTACTAATACTTAAACATAATCAGTCAGACACGCGATACTTAAACATAATCAGTCGAACGCTACACAACTTTGTTAATTCTCTGCATCCATGCATAGAATAAATAAATATATCACATTGCGGGATTAGCCATTTATTTTTCTATTATATTTTAGAACGTTTTAACATTTTAATCTTTCAGTAAAATATGAAATTAAGATTTAATGAAAATCAAGAAAACTTTGTTATGAATTTTCACAACAATTTCAGATATTTTATATCAAACAAAATTCTACCTATCGACGCCAGAAATCGCGGAAGCTCAAAATCTTACGTTTTTTGAACAAATTAAGAGACTTTCAATCTGAATAAAACAGTTTAGCCTATCGTAAGCTGTTAAACAACAGCTCATAAAGACCTGTTTCAGTGTGACACACAAACTACTTTTGCAGTGGGTAGAAATAAAAATTTAGTTTGAATGAAAATGTTTCTAAAAAAGCGGGTTCTTGATCTTCATGCTATGACTTCTAGGTTTTCGGTCTTAGGCCTTAAATAATATCTTATTCATTCAATATCAGAGCACGTCGATTGACTAGTTAAATTAATAAATAATAATTGTTGAGAATAATTTAATTTCTGCTCCATAAAAAGTATTGTATCTTTCTTTGGACGTTCAGCTCTGGCGTAGCGAGTACATTTATTTCTGTGACTTTATATGTAAAACGCCTAATTTGCAATTCATACCGAATCGCGAATTCACGTCACTGGGATACGTGTTGCGACCAGTCTCAGTGCAATCAAATCTCAGCACAGTAGCACCCTGCCAAGAAACTCTTTCGGTCTAAACTTGGGAATTCTTGCTGGTAGCCCATTAGTAGCCAATTATGTTATTTTTTTTCTGATTTTATCATCACCTTTTCTCGAACTAACCCACAATTGATTCATTGGCTTCTAGTTGGCCTTGATGTTTGAGCTTTGGTGCATGAAACGAAGCTGTGTGAATTTCAGTGAAATCGACGAGGGAATTCCACCTTTGAGGGACTTTAAATTTGGCATAGAAAAATTTTATGCATATAACGGCGCTGCGGTAGAGATTTTAAGATAGAAATTCGATAAAGGGGTGTGGTAAACTGATGTCAGTTTTAAAGAGAATTTTTCTAAGAGGTTAATGATAGTTCTATTATAAATATTTACTTTCTCAGAACTGAAATGTTTATTTGGCAGGTTTTATATAAAGCAAATAGTTTATGGATCTAAACTTGACGAGGGAGGAAAACATTTTCATAGCCTCAATTTTTTTTTTTAATTTTCATTTTTAAATCAACGAGAGACTTTTTAAAGCACTCTTAATAAATAAAGAATTCTATGTCTGGTGTGTAGTAAGTACCCCAAATATCTTTTTGATTAAGGCCGTTGTTTTTCTGACCTTTAGCAACAAATGAAGCTATAATTAAATTTCACAAACAATGAATTTTCGCGGTACATTTCTCTTGTGAATTAAAATGAAATGATATAAGCCATCTGAAAGAGATTTTGAAGTATCTTAAAACCATACAATTTTTTTTGCCAAGGAGAGGTATTTTCGCTTTCAATTAAAAAAACGGCAATCTATAATTGAGTCGTTTTTATCCGTTTTGTTTTCCATTTTGTTCCCTTAACAAAAGGGAAAAATCGAAACAGAAAAAAGTAAAAAACGAGGAACTAAATTTCAGCTGCTTTGCTCGTTTCCTCTTAAAATCCCTTCATGCATAATAATTGACGAAAAATCGCCTAAGGACGAATTGTGTTCCGCCAGCAAGAAGGGCGAGAGTCTTGTTGTGCATTGTATGCACGCGGGGGTTTTATACTTGAAGGAAAATAAGCCCGTCAGAGTTTTCCATTCCCAGTTTTCAGCCGACAACGACGACTGGGACTGGGAGGTATGTACGTTTTAAGATTTTCCACTTGGAGTTGCAGTTTCGCACAGAGCAGAATGCAACAAAATTAAAAGAATAGATTTCAGGAAAAAATGTGCTTTCGGTCGGCGGAGTATGCCCTGTGGCCGTCAAACAAGGCAACCGAGGGAAATTCCCTCGGAATGAATGGTCTTAACAGCAACCGCAGTGGCGTAAAGATTTTCTTATTATTATTTTTAAATATGCATTCTGATTTGAATGGAACGTGGGCCTTATTCTCACGAGTCCACATGCTATAGAAAATATTTACTTCCAGTCGCGTTCGTCGTCTTAACCAGTCTCCATAGAAGCCCAATACATTTTCGAATTGAGAACGGACATAGGTAATTGATTTTCAATGTTCAGTATCCATTTGATTTTATAAATCTTAAGTGCTTGTTGATTCTTTATAATATTTGTGAGAATCTCAGGCCTGGCACTTCGCACACGACACGGCATTAGATACTGCACTGGGAACATTTGTGACAATTTCAATTTAGACTTAATGCTGTGCTTCATTAAGATGGTTTATTTTCGTATACATCCGGCGAACTGGTTAGCCACGACATCAATAGAATTACTTCCTTCTCGTATCTACAGAAATGCCGGAATGATCAAGAGTGATTATTTCTGAAATTTGAAAAATTTTAAAACTTCCTCTTGGTCATTCGGTTTGACCTCAAATAAACACTTGTTTTCAAAGGAATTATCAAAGAATCCTACACTTTGATGTATTCTAACCAATTTATAGTTCAGGCATTTTAATATTCGTTGCAGTTAGTGAAAATGTAGGCTCTAAGACAGTTTGGTCAAAAAATAGATTTTATACTACTTCATATATTAAAATATTTAAAATATAGCTTTTGTAGTTTTCTTTTTAGCCAGTATAAAGGAAACCGGATTAAAGTTCCAATCTCAGAAAAATATCACTAATACCAGACACGATTAATGTGTAAAAGGTATAATGAATGCACATTAATATTTAGAAGTCCATTGAACGACCCGATTCATGCAGCATTAAATCCACAATATATGTAGTTAATTGAAAAAGGTAAATTTAAATATATGTGAGAGGATTATGAACTTAATTCTATATTTGGAAATTGTTAATTCCTCAAGCACTAAAATCTAGTCCAGAAGAAGTACAAACTAATATATCACTCTCTAGCTTAGTCTTTATTACCCGCAAAATCTCTTTTTTAATGTTTCGTTTATTTTTAGAAATCCTCCTAAAAATAATTGTTCTTAACAAAAAGCTGAACTATATCATAACAACAAAATTGTTGCGCCTGCAAAGCAAATATCACTCCTTTCAAAAATAAAACCATTCAAAATCAAAGTGCATTTCTCTATCAAAATTCTGTTTATTTTCCCTAACTTTCATCTATTTCTGCATTTTCCTTTCAGACGCATTTTATTTTTAGGAAATAGACATATTTTCCTATTTTCAAAGATTGTCACTATGGCTTGTGTTTATATACTCTTTGGAGATACACTTATTTATAAATCTGTCAGTAGAGTTTTATTAATGAATCTCCTTGCACCGACGATTTTCTGAGATTGAGTGTGTCTGCAGAGAAGACATGAACATAATTACTATTCCCCGTCTTCCTTTGAAGGCAAGCATCATGTCTGGAATTTGCTGAGACGAATTTTACTGGAAAATTTTGCACCAAACCAATTTTCTGTTTATTAGGCAATTTTTCGTCGGTCTCAGTTAATTAATGTAATAAGAAGGATTATATGCAACATATATATATAAAATTTATATTTAACAGTTTTTGGGAAAAACAAATAGAAGTGCGTTAATTAAAGTACGAATTAATTTTCTTCTTACTAAATATAATATTTAACATAATAATGTTGTTATTTCGTTGTTTAATCATTTTGCTGTTTACAATTTAACAGCTTCGAGTGCTTAAGGCGATTCGAATTAAATTTTAGACCTTTAATCACAGCTCTAATGAATTGAGAGAACGAAACTGACTATGGAAATTACTTTTTACAAATGAAGAGGAAGAACATTTAATTTTGCAAATTGTCTATTTCTAAAAATTCAAGATGTATAGAAGAGTAACTTTCTAATATTATAAAAAATTTACAATTTATTAAAATTATTTAAAGAAAATTCTCAAGCAACATTCGAACTTATAGTCGAAACATAAAGTTCGCTTTCTCTGGCAGCAATCGATAGTAACTGCAGGCAGCGGCTGTTTGCGGCGAGCTGCTCAAAACGATTGGGTAGGTAAATTGTCTTATGGTAAATTTCAGCCGTTTAACAACTTAGGTTGAACGACGAAAACATAGTCTCACGTAGCTGCCATTTACAATACATATACATGCCCGACAATTTCTGTCTTCTGCTCCTAGCGAAAACTCTTCTTTTCACGCGCTCAACTTTTCTTTGGGGGACCAATGAAAAATAATATTTTAAAATTTATAAAATCACGTAGACATTCGATAAATTACCCGAGATATCTACGTAGTTTCCTTTAGAGGAAATTAAAAAGTTTGCTAAGGTATGGAGTAATTTTATTAGGGTCTTTCTAAAAAAATAGTAGTACTTATTCACCTATTGTGTTTCTTATTTTATCGTTGCTTCAAGTCTGAAATTTGACATTTACAAGGAGACTGTTAAGAGACCATCAATTCGCATGGTACCGTTTCGATGTAATTTCTCTTGTCAGCATAACTGAAATATTCTATTGAAACTTTTAAAAACGTAATTTTATCAGTCTTATCAATTTGTCTTATTTTAAGAACTGTAAAGATCTTTATGCATTATTCTATTTAGGGCTTCAAGAAAGCAGTTCAAATTAATTTAACAACCATTAGAATAACTGCGGTCACTGAGACTAGTAGTGGATATAGTATGGATCCTTGTGGTATACCGCAAAGTTACTGTTACTGTGGATATTTAACATTTTAAACCATCTACAGGATCTTTCCTTTCTGTTTTGATGTTTTTACAGATATACATAAAATGAATAATTTATAACTTATTTTAATTTATTTGCTTTAGAAATGCTTGGCCGTGATAAAATTTTCGTCACCTCATCCACTCACCGAATCCCTTCGTTGTAAGCGGATTTAGTGTGTGCATAAAGGCGACGAAAAGATAAAGTCCATAGGCCGCAGCTGACAAAAACCATTGTAAAGCAGCGCCGTGCAAATCGAAAGCAAGAAAAAACAAAACAAAACAAAAACATTTTGTTCTTCCGTTGGAATGTTGGAACATCCCCAACGATTTACGCGCAGCATCCCCGATTCCTCCTCTTCAGCAGCAGCATCTAATCGAACGCAATCAAACGTAAGTTTTTCATCGCCTTATGGTTCTAGCTGTGGCGGTGGTGGTGGCGGCTTAGTAAATAGTTCATGGCAGCAGTCACATCATCCAGCACCCGGTTCACCAGCACATCACCGTAACTTATCGACATCATCAAACTATAGCACACAAAAGAGTGTCACATTCAGTAGTAGTGCGACGAATAATTCAAACGGCGATTGTAGCAACGGTTGTGGGGCGCAACTAATGGCGGGCAATATGAAGCACGGTTAGTCCCTAATTTTGGCAAATACCTAATTCAGATTTTTACTATAATATTTAAACTTTTAGGGAAATCACAAGAGGATGTCTGCTACGTAGTAGCAAAATATGATTATGCACCACAAAGCGCACAAGAATTAGACTTAAGAAAAAATGAAAGGTATCTTTTGCTCGACGATTCCAAGCACTGGTGGCGTGTCCAAAATAGCAGGAACCAATCGGGATATGTCCCTAGTAATTACGTTAAGAAGGAAAAGCCCTCTTTATTCGATAGGTAAGCATCATAAATATTTGCAGTTTTCAAGAGAAAATCGTTTAAATTTGAGAAAACGTTTGAATTTGATCCTTAATAATTTTGTTAATATTTCGCATTTCTGTAGAGTATTGTTAGGAGAGGTGTATTGTAAATTACTTTTAATGCATCCATTTTAATGGTAAATTCAAAATGAGTCAACCTAGAAACCACTAAGTACTTATTTTTATATAAAATGCCTGTTCGTTTTTCTGAAAGAATTATATAACTATAGAACAATTTTGAGATGTGCTATAGCTTTATCCTTTCACGTTTCGACCTTAAATTATTTGTCAATTTTATAAGAGGCCTGGACAAATTTTTAAGTGGTCGTTCTTTTGTAAAAGTTTATCTATTTTATAAGCATCAACAAAAGTGTTATGCGTTTTTAAAATCAGTAAGCGCGAAAATATAAGGCACACGTTGAAAAACACTCCACTAGTATGCAAAATTTAGATTTCATCCACAAATTTTTTCGATTTTTTCTGGATTAATCCCGGACAAGACAAGCTTCGATAAATTCACATTTATAATTTTAGTATTAAGAAAAAGGTGAAAAAGGGCTCTGGTTCCAAAACATTGCCAAATTGTTCTCCATCGCGGCAAATTGAGAGTCCGACAATGTCTCGAAGATTGCCACCAGATCCATCGGAGGCGATTGGCACAGCTATCGTTAAATACAATTATCAAGCCCAGCAGCCAGATGAACTGTCCCTAACTAAAGGTACTCGGATTTTAATCCTTGAGAAATCGAACGATGGATGGTGGCGGGGACAAAGTGGAAATGCGGTTGGATGGTTCCCAAGTAACTATACAACCGAAGAATGTGATAACGATGAACAACTGCACACTTATGCGATGGCTGAAAACGTTTTAGATATCGTGGTAACTTACTTAATAATCTAATTTAAATGGAATTTTAAAGGGTATCTATTCCACAGGTTGCTTTGTACAGCTTCGTTTCAAACAATGACCAAGAGCTGTCGTTTGAGAAAGGCGACCGTCTAGAAATAATTGATAGGCCATCTTCAGATCCTGATTGGTATAAGGCACGTAATCAAGCTGGTCAAATCGGTTTAGTTCCACGCAATTACTTGCAAGAATTATCTGAGTATTTGGCTCAGCCGTACCGAGGTGTACCGGGTGGAGGCAGCGGTGGTAGTGCAGGAGGAGATTCAATTGATCGGCGCAACGATGGGATGTCAGCGTCGATGCAGCAGTCCATACCTCCGATGCAGCAAGAGAGACCCAATTTGGCTGGCAAGAGCTGGTACTACGGGGCAATAACACGAAACCAATGTGATACGGTCCTAAACCAGCACGGGCATGACGGCGATTTCTTGATACGTGACAGTGAAACAAATGTAAGTAACCGAAGACACCTAGTTAGTTATTTAAAATGAAATAACAATAATATTATTTAAATTTTAATATTTGACTTTATTCTTAATTCCAACGGAACTGGTTTGAATTCCGTCGGAATGAAGAATACAGCCGATTATTTCACGGGAAATGAAATCAAATACCATCATTAGACTGTATTTATAATTTTAAATAGAATTATTTTAATTTAATTAAACAAAACAATCGAAAATAAGGCTCCAATAAATTGCTTGATAAACAAAACTATACTATTAGAATTGAAAGTGTGGGTGGTTAGTTATGTAAAAAATATTAAAACATTCCAAATTAGCCCCTCAGCCTTTCATTAATCAATAGTATAGTTGGGTCAAACGCAAAAATAATGTTCGGGCAGTGTAAAAGAAAAAACAATTTTTTTGGTTCTTTTTTGTTTTATTTTTTATTTTTTGATGAATTACAAATAAAGCACCTATCAAGAGTAAACCTATCCATAACTTTGTTTAATTCTAAAATTTATTTTAAACTGATGATTGAAGCACAAATAATTTGGGAAAAAAGAATTTTCCACGGAAATTTAGAGGTTATTTTTGAATGATTGGAGGAAAAATGAATTCATTATTGTAATTAAAAATAGGTAGTACTAAGTTATATTGGTTTTAATTGAACTTATTAAAGTAATCTTGTAAAAAGACCATTTTTCGTCTCTTCTGTGGACTATTTGGTCCACAGAAGAGACAGAAAAAATTGAAAGTCTCCGTTTTTTCAGTCAATTTGGTTGAACGATTTCTATTTCTTTTTTTCTAGTAACCAACACGTCCATTTACAAATTAATAAGAAACATAAAAAAAATCGGTGTTGATTTTAACTTATTATATTTACATCGACTGTTTTGCGTTTGACCCAGTTCTGTTTTTATGCTGTTTTCAACGAAGGGTTTCCTTTAATTTAAAAATGTGATTTCCGAAACCGCAGGTGCCTATTTTCATGAAAATCTTTTAGAGTGTAAAATTTTCATCTGTGATGTGAGGTCAAAATTAACTTATTATTTATTTAAAATCACTTAGTCTATTTTGAAATATTTAATGTAGTTATACCTTGTTCAGGCTAGGTTTAACCCAGACTTACTAAACTTTTTACTTTATAAAATTTCAGATGGGCGACTACTCGGTCTCCCTGAAAGCTCCTGGCCGCAACAAACACTTCCGGGTGCATGTCGAAAACAACATGTACTGCATCGGCCAACGCAAATTCCATACGCTAGATCAATTAGTGGATCATTACCAAAGAGCTCCCATATACACAAACAAACAAGGTGAAAAACTATATCTAGTTCGACCATTGCCTAAAGCCAATGGTACCTAAGCTGATTTACCCTTAATTAAGTTAAAAAATAATTTTTTATTTATGAAAAGAAAAAAAGAAACAAACCTAAAGTAATTTATGAACGCAATGGCGGCGAATTATTTCCATTATAAATGCGCTGGCGAGCTGGCATAGAGAGTAATCTTATCGTACGCTACCCTAACTACGGATATTGTGGCACAGGCAACAGCAAGAGACATACTTTCTTTAAACTTTATTTTTCCAGATATATTTTTAAATGCATAGAACAAAATACATAAGGATAATAAGCTCATTATATTTTTTTTTCTGTTTTATAAATATATATATTTTTTTCGATGCAACATTCGCGACGTATTGCTAAGCAGGCGGACCGAGGTGCTCCGCGAGGAATAGTCATATTATATCAGAAGTATAAATTAACAAAGATAAACAATGTAAATGCTTACTTTTAATATAGCATAAAGAGCGAGAAGTCTTTTCGTTGGATTTTTTTTTGTATTTTATTTATAGCGTATCAGCTAAGGCGTAATTTAAACGACACGTAATCTTTTGATAGCGTCGTATCTCATATTTTAAGGCTAGCAATTTTCTAAATGAATTTCTTATTGAATTGATGATTGTAAATACACTATTTTTCATTTTCATTTAATTTTTCTTACTGATAAAGCGCAGCGAGACTAAAACCCCCAAATCAACTTGTAGTAGTTAAAACGTTTAATAGATGACTTTTAATTAATTGTATTGTATTATATTACTCTGCGAAAAACCTTAAAATGTCTAGGATTTAATGTCAAGGCACCGTTTAAATTTATGTTATTAACAGCAGTGTTTTTTATCACCTAAATATAAAAAGCGAAATATGTACGTAATTTGGTTACATCCACATCGACGTATAGCTGAATTCTAAGCAAGTTTCCTGACGGAAGTTAGAAAAGTAGTCACAAATATTTAAACAAACACAAACAAATCATGAAAAGTTCAGGTTAATTTTATTGGAATATTTTTTACCCTGAGAATTGGTCTCTCTTAACACCCAAGGCGTTGATGGGAATGTGACCTATATCTAAGGGTTTACTACTAAAAAGATAATTTAAATCTAAAATTTGTCTTTACAAACTTCTCATTCCATAATTTCTCTGCTTCCAAATTAATTCTGATGTCGGCTCTTCACCTATCGCATTTTTTAAATACCTAAGTCTTTATTTATTATTTTTGGTTGCTATGAATAGCTTATTTTAGCATTTTTCCGTCCGCTTAAAATCTCCGGGCCAAGTATTAATAAGAGAGTGCTATCAATATCAAGGACAAGGTTGTTTGAAACAATTTTAAGCTAAAATTTTCATCGCATCCTTTTTATATTTTGAGCATTTTACACTTCTTTTTCCCCTTATTTGAAACAGATTATTCACTTCAATTTTCACACAAAATAGGTTCATGTGGATTTTGGGTAACGTTTCATACACAATTTCATTAAAATGTCACAGAAATATATTTTCTTTTAGATTTCCTAATTTTCACAAGACTCCACAGGAAGGTTTCTGGTGCTGTTAATTTTTAATATAGCATCCAATTATAAAACAATTATTTATCATTTTATTCGCATTTTCATTCGGGAGATGCACTTAAAAATTTGCCTCTTAAAAAGGTCAAAGTGCGAAGGGTTCAAGTTATAATTATTATTGTTTTCAGCCAATACCTAAAATAAAACGCCAATAAAATTTTGCTCACTGATATTTAGATTTTTTCCAATTCTAAATTTAAAATCCCTCAATTGTCCATTAATTATGCAAATTCTATAATTAATGTACAAAATCCAGTCATCAATTCAATGTAACTGAACATACTCATTCATTAAAAAAAAGACAAGTCTTCTTGTATTTTTTTAATTACAGTATATTTTTTAATTATTATCAAATAATATGATGAATTTTTTGTATAAAATTAACTCGTAAAGTTAGGTAAAGGCAGACAAACCCGCGCACTCACTTTTTATACATGGATAATTAAAATTTTTTAATCAATATGTAAGTAAAAGGAAAAAAAATAGATCTATTATTTATGAAAAAAATAAAAACCGCTGCGAGCATAAAGAAAAATTAATAAATGTGAATGAAAACATTCTTCATGTGTTTTGTTTATTCACTTTTGTTTCAGTAGTTTCCTTTTAAATCCTCTGCTGCGTTGTTTCCTACTTTTGCCCTAGTAATTTTTGAACGATAAAAAAAATAGTTGTTCTAACTAAAGTTAACCTTTCTTAAAATTCCTTTCTGTAATAATCCTTTAAGTTATCCATCCATTTTGTTTTGGGCTTTTATTCCTCTTTTTTCTGTAATCTTTTAAAACTAAGCAAGTACCATTTCTTAATCATGTCTTAAGATACTCCAGCTTTCGGATTTTAATTATCTTCTTCAGCTTTGCTTTTTTAGGGTTCCGTACCCGAAGGGCCAACGGAGCCCTATTACTAAGACTTTTCCTACCTACAAAGGGCTCTAACTTTTGAACCGTAATAGGTAAATGGTTGACATTTTCACAGGATATGTGTTGTTATGGAGGATATCCTAACAAGTAATAAAAAAGGGGAAAAAATAATCAAAAGCTGTCCTTATACAATAAAACGTGTTTTTTGGTTGATAGGTGTTGTGGTACGGAATCCCTCCGCGCGAGTCCGACTCGCACTTGATCGGTTTTTCCTCATTCTCATTCATTACTTCGAGGTTTAATATTCTGCCCGCCCATTCAATATTTAAAATTCTTCGATAAGTCTACAACACTTCAAACGCTTCTATTTTTTTAATGTTGTTATTGCACAGTCTCGGACGCTTCAAATTCACTGCAAAGTTGTCTCTTTTTGAATTTCTCATAAACCACAATAAAAATTTTAACATGCCGAAGATAATTATTTAAATAACAATTACAGCTCAATTACAAAAGCATTATCTAGATTTTTCACTTCTTTTTGGAAATAGCTGCATTAACACTAAAGTTGAAAAACTAAGAAAGAGCTAACCGATCTCGTAACAGTAGAAGTATGCGTTTTAGGAGGCATGTTTAAAAGTACTTACCTATTTAAAAGCTATTATTAAAACAATTTATTTCGAAGTGCCCAATATAAAAATAAAAAGTTTATTGAGGCTGTAAGGTGAAATAAAAACAAGTCATGAATAAATATATATAATACTTTGATTTTTCAGAAAATTTCCATCTGAACAGTTCAAATATTTTCAAATATATATATAACATCTTCACTAATATTCATCATCAACCATATTTAGAGTGTTCTTTTGTTCAATTTGCATTCGTATTATGTACAAAGCGTAGTGATGCAGTAATAATAGCAATAAACGACTGAAGGACAATTAAATAAAACATGACTTGGAACTGACAAAAGATTCTTCGTTGACGCTTTCTACTTATAACTTATAGGACAGCTGAAAACAATTAAACTTAACATTTAATTTCGTCACAATGTGTTTGGAATAAATATACATAATAAGCGAAACAAAGGTAAGATTGAAAATTTTAGTATTTTCCTTTTTTTCTTCTTTCTTTTAAATTTTGAGTATTCTAGTGTCCCTTTATTTATGCGTTAGGAGCTCTTACGTATCATTTTTGTTTGCTATCTAAAGAAAAATTTGCCCACATGTTTTAAATTGAGAAAAAACGTATACAAAAATATGCTCGAATTATTTTGCAACTTCCCTTGTTCAAAAGAGTACTGGGGATTTTGGCTAACATTCCTTTAAGTGAATATTTCGCAATAATTTAGTCTCTTCTTAAATATAAGGCCTCAGTAATAAAATTCAAACAAAATTATTCTCTTTCTCTCTTTCTTTTACATTCTTTCTCCTATTTATTAATATTTTTATCGTTCCATCTAACACACTGCTCTACCTCTTACTACTCTGTGGAATTGTAGCGACTTATTCTGATGATTTATAATAGTTTTCGATATTTATTTATTGTGATATTAAATATAGGAAGTATAAAAAAAGAACACACAACAATCTCTCGCTTCTCAGTAAGCTTTTAATTTTAATTTGAATAATTGGTTTCTGAAATATGGAAACAAAAACAACCCTCAACAGCCGGAGGGAGTATTTCCTTTTTTTCATTAATTTTATATCCTATACTTTCATTTAAATTAAATAAAAACTATTACATCATCTTCCAGAATAAGTCCGGATTGTCCCTCAAGTAAAATAATTTTACTCGATCAAGATTAGAGTGATTTTGTAGCTTTATTATTTTTATCTTCAATATATTCTTTGCAATTCAGCTATAAAAAACTCCCTGAAAAATCTGATGCGAGTAAAATTGTTTTTTTAACTAAGGTGCTAAACTACCAGCGTTCTTTTATCGACTTAAAAAAGCTTACCTCAAACTCTTTTGAAGCACTGATTTTTTGATAGTAAAAGCTGGAATAAAATTTATTTTTTAATATGATTTGTTTCGGACTTTAGTTTTAACCAGACTGGTGATTACTTTCATCTTTTTACTTTAATCTTTTCGATAAAATTGAAACTACAAAACTTTAAAAAGTAGAAACATAAATTTATAATAAGCTAAAAAAAGTAAAAAATAAGTTGTTTGGATTACCAAAAATCAGTGCAGCATCATTTTTTTTTTATCACATTTAAATTGTAATTTAACAATCAATCGTCCTACCCGTGTCCACAGAACAAACAAAAACACGATTTGACTAACAAGTTCCCTTAAGTTTAGTAAATATGTAGTTACTTAGTAAAATTATACAAAAGAAAAATGTAAAGTGACGTAGGAATAGCGTTATTATTAATTATAAGAAACATCCGGCTGACTGAGATTGCAGTTGCGCTTAAAAGTAGTTGTTCGATCCCCACCAAGGCTTCTAACAATTCTCCTCGTCTAACAATTTTTTCTTACTAAAGACCAATCAGTACAAAAAATTAAAATAAATAAGTAGAAAAGCAAAAGTGAGTGGGACAAGGACTAAAAATATGTAGAATTTGCTTTTTGTTAT
The DNA here is from genome assembly GCA_951509405.1 of Machimus rusticus. Taxonomy (NCBI): domain Eukaryota; kingdom Metazoa; phylum Arthropoda; class Insecta; order Diptera; family Asilidae; genus Machimus; species Machimus rusticus. The sequence goes on along the minus strand of OX608052.1, from coordinate 35,629,050 downwards.
TTATAACTTATTGGAGATATGAAGAGCCTCCGCAGCGGAGCAGCGTAGTTTCCATGTAAAAAAAGAAATTAAAGTTTCTTTGTTAAAAAGTAGTTAGTGGTGGCGCCTTCATAAAAATGGGTTGTTCGGGTTGAGAGAGCTCGTCTGAAAGAATGAATTGTGGAACATGGGATCAGTTCGGTCATCTTCGGACTCTAAAAGCCAGAAAGGTTCACTTACCGCAAATGGATTTTTAATGTTGGACACTGCACTCCCGGCGGTGATGGGCTGCTGCACCCCGAACCCAAAACTGCAGCTGTTTGACCCATTCGCAGCCGGCTGGGCCGTGTACCCATTAAAATTCGAAATTTGTTGCACGTTGAAGGCAGCATTCGAGCCAAAGGCGTTCGCCGTGGCGTTCTGGGCCTGGGCCCCAAAAAGATTGGCGCTTGATTGATTGTAGCTCGTCTGAAACGGATTCATCGGCTGCTGCGGCTGCGCGGGCGGATTCGTTTTGAAAGGGTTCGCTGGAGATGGTTGAGCTATTCAAATTGCGGGAGAGATAAATTGGAAAGCTCTCGATTAGCTTCTTTGATCTTTTTTTGGGAATTTATTAGCCCGCAGGGCCAAAACATACCTTGCACAGAAAATGTGTCCGCAGCGGCAGCAGCCGCTTTACTTTCCCTAATCTGCTCATCGAGGTCTTTAAGGGCGGCATAACGATCGGCAGGAGGCGTCGAGTTTGAGTTAATTGTGGCACTCGATGAATTAAACGAATTATTTGCTGAGTTTGGTATTGGAAGGCCTGTAAGAGAAATTCTTTCTTAATTAAGCTCGTTGAGATGAAAACATTCTAAAAAGTAATTAAAGATGCAACGTGGGTGGTGTCAGATAACCTTAAATTAAGTCCGTTCCAATTTTTAAAGTAATTTCCTCTTAGGACTCCACAAATGCTTGATTATGTGACACCACCGCAGTTTATATTTTGGTCGACTTATAAACTTCATTACCAATTCCAATTTCATTCCTTTTGAACTAAAATTCTTTAATTCCATTGCTTTACAATTAACAATTTATACTAGGAATGTAGCTATTATTAATTCTTTTATACATTAAAAACATTTTGAATTCCCATTACTTTTTGATAACTGAATGGAATTAGCCAAGGAATGGTAATTAGTATAGAGAATTATTCTAGTATTTTAGGAAAATAAATAACACGAAACTCTAGGGGAATTATTGAACAACAAACCATATCAACTCCACAAATTAAGTACTAAAATGAAAAGTATTTACATATAACAAACATTTTAATTGTTAAAAATTCTAAATAAACTTTCATTCTTGTATAAACGTATTTTCTATTATAGCAAGAAAATCGATTATTCAGTGCTTGTAAAACTCTTCCTTGTACGGTTTCGTTTCGTGACGTTAAAAATCTACATGACGATTAAAATCACCAGACAATGGTCAGGTCAACAACATTTACAGCACGGCAAAAAGTTCCTTTAACATTTGTGCCCTGCAAGTCGGACGCGGCTTGGCGATAAATATTTAAATATATCATGAAACGTTAAGGAGATGTACCTAATAAATTAAGAATTAAGTGCCCATTTTTGATAAGCTTTTAAATATTGCGTGAAAGCAGCACGGGGGAAAACAATTTTTAAGTAATCAGGTCACTAAAAGTGTAAAGACTTGGAAGAAAACGTGAATGGCAAGTACTTGAAATTATGAAATTACGTGTCACGAATAGATCTGGATTACACATTTATTTGGGTGTCTGTCACTTTGTTAGAACATGACCGAAATGTAAATCTTTGGATGGACTTTAATCCGTTCAATTGGCACAGTTTTATAGGGCGCGATTTTTTCCGCAGTATGTGAACGAAAAGAACGAGTATAAAAGAAACTTATGGCGTAGTTATTTATTTTTTATTGAACCAACCAAGATGTGGGCGAACTTGGCTTATGCACACCGTAGTTGGTTTTATGGCAGTTAAGTGGAGTAAGTTGTAATCTTTTAAGTAATGATGTCACAGAGAAATCGTAAAAGCTTTAGGAAACTTCTGAAAACTAGAGTCACATATGAAATTTAAAATAAGTATGGCGTTCTTTTTTAAAGATTAATGAAACTTGGCTCTGCTTCTAAATTAATTATTGATATCGATTTACGTGTAAATTAACAAAAAAAAAAAAGAAATAACAAAAGAAAGGTCTATTTCCGTTTTAAGTGTTTTGAAATGAGATCATGCACGTAGCTTTACAAAACTTTTTTTAAAGAGAGGACTTCAATATAAAAAAAAAGTGTTTTTCATACATATAGAACTATAAAATCTAACAGATATAAAATATTTAAAATTAATTTTTAAAACTTAGCATCCTAAATAACATCAAAGTATGTACTAGTTGATGAAAATAAAATAACAAATTCATGCTAGGGCATAATTTTGTATTTCATTATTCTTTATATTGTTGCTATTCAATTTTTAACATTTTCTAAGCATTTTTATAAGTAAAACAAACTAACTGTTAAAAAAAGTCTCGCGCATTCGTAAATCCAGTTTCTGCAGTCGACTGCTCAATTCAGCTTAAGAAAAGCAATTGCTGAATTGAACAGATTTTTTTCTGCTAGGTAATGCATTATTTGAATTTATTGTAACTTAAGATTTTAGGGTTCACCTACACATATACGTTGTGGCTGAATACGAAAAACAAATAAATCTCTCAACCTTTCCATTGCAAGTTAAAACATTGAATTAACTAGAAACGCAAACAAGCTATAAATTATTGTCGAATCACACTCTAAGCTACGTCCTTGGAGAAAGTCAAATGCAGCCATAGAAAACTTACCAAGAGAGCTACACGAAATGTGCTGAGGTGCAAGAACTTCTACTAACTTCTACGACAACATCAAGGTAGCAATAAAAAAAAAAAATACGCAAACAAAAAAGCAAAATCTCCACAAAGAAAAACAGGATTTACTCCTGGTAAGGATATAAAATCTGAGAAAGGTAAGCAGCAAGCAGCACACGCAAACAAGGACGCAGGGGAAGCAGCAAACAAGAGGCGCTCCGGGGCTACTAAGGAGCACCGCCCGAGTCCTGCCGCTGGGGCACAGGAGTCAATTTAACTACACAAACAGCAGAAGAAACTTAGTCGGCCCGTGTAAGCGGCTAATTGGGCCTTTAAGGAGCCCCCGAACATCTGCAGACGTCGCCGGGAAACTTACTCCAACGATTCTGGTTCTGGTTCGGCTCGAAGTTCGACGAGGTGGAAAACGAGGGCCACTGAAACTGTTGCCAAACGTTCCACTGCAAGTTGCCGAGGCTGGCGCTGTTGTTGTTGCTGATCTGCTGCTGCTGCTGCTGCTGCTGATGTTGACCTGTGGAACCCGCGACGGTACCGTTGCTCGCGCTACTGTAACTGTAACTACTGCTTATAGGACTACCGTAACTGTTGCTACACGACTGGACGGCACTGTTGAATGCGCTGCTGTTCGCGTTCGGCGCAAAAAAGTTGCTGCTCGCGAACATGTTGAAGTTATTGTTACAGCTGTTTTGATATGCTGCTGAGGGTTGAAAAGGCTCTTAAATCGGGCGCCAGATTGCTTTTTGAACTTTATAACGAACTTATGTTCTGGATAGTGTTGGGCGATTGTCGTGAAATGTTATGGTTTTAGTGTTCAGATGGGAAAATAAATAACAATCAGGGCTAATTTATTCCGATTTTGTACACAAAAGGGGTAGTTTGGTTATAGCTTACTATCATGAAGGTTTTTTAAATTAAAACACAATAACGTCCTTTTCTCGTCAATATCCTTGCGTTATTATGTCAACGAATAAACCTTTGTTTAAAACGACCGTATTTAAGGAGGTTTTCTTCTTGCAACGACTCTTTAACTTTGACTATTTTATTTCATTATTAAAATTTAAATAATTAGGAAACAAAATTTCTTTAAACCTTACCGATTTTAATTTCAGTGATTGTTTGCGTACGTTTAGTAATTTCTATTCGATTAATATATAAGAAATAAATGAGTAAATCTTTTATTCAATCATGCAGTATAAATTTCTAATTTTTCTAGAATTCTGGAACTGAAGAAAATAAAATGTGTGAAATAATATTCAACCATCATATCATATTTAAATTTCTCCAATTTTAACTTCATGCTTCATAAACCATTTGCCATACCACACTAGGGACTTCTATCGTTTTTAAACAACGTCGTTAAGATGATCAAGTGAAGAATAGAAGCGCATTTGTTGAGCAAGCAACTACTGCAACGATTGTTGCGCATTGAATATGCATGAAACAAAAAATCAGCAGTGATTGCATCCTTAGTTCCAAAAGTCTTCTACCCCGAATTAATTTCCAATAACCCGACGACTTCAAGAAGTTGAAACCCATCCAAGTCGTCCAGCTCACGTCCCGAGAAACTGGAGCAAGGAATCGATAACCAGAATTTGCATATATTGCACCACAACAGTATACATATATGCATAAATTAAATTTCAAAACTTGTCAATATTTGACCTGATTTACTTTCCAGTTCAGTTTTCGGTTGAGCGGTGGAGGCGTCCTTAATTTTCGCCCCGTCAAGCTCAATCCTTGGCTAAGGCGGCTTATGAATCTGGATGCTGGCGCGTACCTCGAATTTTCCAAGGTGTAAAATTCAATTAATTTAAACATTTCTCAAGCAGAGGAAAGTTGTCGTGGCAGCAATTAGTCAAAATGATTGGATTAAAATTTTTAATTAAGAAGTCTTACTTCTGCGATGGGCTGAAAAAATCAATTTCCCAATCGGGGCTCTTCCAGATCCATACAAAAATTTAAACTCTCCAATACTTATTTATTTAATATTTACTTACAACTTTAGAAGTAAATTTGAATTTAAGAAAGTGATTAAATGACCTAGGTCCTTGAAATGCAGACCTTTAGGATAGGAATTTTCTTGAACAAGAATCACAACATGTTTGCTAGTTCTGTCATTATTATTTATAACCTTTTTCTAAATTAATTAATTTCGTTATTTTAATACATAGGTACTCTAATTAATTTTATAATACAATTCTAATTTTTGTATCAGAATGGAAAATGCACAAAAATAAAAATGGCTTAAAAAATTCGATTTCGATGTTCGCTCAAAAAAGCAATTTGGATATTCAGCTATAGTTTTGCATAGCTGAATAGCCATAATTTGTAGCAAAATGTTAATCAGATCCTTATTCGTAATGGAATGCGATTGCTGAAGATGGGGCGAAAAGAAAGAAACCAAAAAGCGTGGAAAGTTGTCTTGCGTGTGTCTTTTGTTTATCTCAAAATGTCTTTGTCGTTTATAAATTTAAGAGGCTATTTGTATGCTCACCTGCTGCATTGTAAATGGGCGCGTGATCGAAATCAGCGAAATTCTCATTTGCGTTGGAAATGTTCGCAAGACCGATATGATTCGTTGAGACTCCGCCGTTGAGGAAGTTGCCCGCCTGCAGTCCGTTGGGCAGCCCTCCCCCCTGCTGGTGGGTCTTCAATCCGTTTACGTTGTTTTGTGAGCCCGCGTTGAAGATGTTCGCCGTGCTGAAGTCGGCGACAAATTCTGAGTCGGGGGTGAATCCCTGGCCCCCGTTGCTGCTGCTGACTGAGCTCACCGAAACGTTGAGGCTGTTCTTGCTCGCAACCAGCGAGCTGCTCGAATTTCCAATTCCATTCACCAACGGACTGTTTTTGGTGTTGGAATTGTCGTCATTCTTAAAGTTATACCTACTTTGACTTCTACTGCTATTACTACTGCTATTTATGCCGTTCGCGGTGATCCGGAGCGAAGTCGGCGGCGTAAGTGCGATGCTTTTAAGATTGTTCTCCGTTGAGCTTTTGTTGCTGCTATTGCTAGAGTTGTTGTGGTTGTTGTTGTTATTGTTGCCGTTGCTGTTCGTGTGGTTGCTATTGTTGTTGATGATGTTGCTGCCGCTGCCACTGGTGCTGATGCTGTTGTTGCTCGAACTCAGACTCGACACCTTTGTGGCATTCGTCAGGGATTTGAGCGGACTGGCAGGTTCCAGGTAGTAACGTTTTCGCTCATATTTGTCTATCATGAGCTCTCTTTGATCCTGGTGCACGATCCTCTTCGGGTCCCAGAGACCCAGCCATGTTTTGGCGCACACGTCATTACCGTGAGCTTTTAGAAATTCTAACTCATCTGGAGTAAATGTTGCTACTGAAATGGACTTCACACGATGCGGTGGAGTTAAACCACGTCTGAAATTATAAATAAAGAAGAATTTAAGTAACTTTTAACAAATCTTTTATATACCTTTTAGTTCAATTTTTGGTTAACAGAAATTTTTTTATACAACTTTTTTATTATAGATAGAGTTGACACAATTGGTTTAGAAACTATTTGATGTAAAAAGCCATGTTTTTCAAGTCATTCCATACCAAAGAACTCAATTTTTCAGTCGATTTCCTAATTCAGCTCAAAAAGCTATTACTAAATTTTATATTCTTTAAATAAATAAATATCTTTTATTTACAAAAATGAATTGTTTGATACATACATATATTACAAATAACAGAATGGCTACTTTTTGAGGGAATTTAAATCGTCGGTGAAAAATTAAGGAGTATCAGGTATTTTTTCATCCATATAATATTCAAATTATGTTTTCGTTCAATGATAAAATAAACACGATGACGAATCTTAAACCTTACGTTACATATTCAGCGTTAACGTTACCTAAAAGACTAGGAAAAGGCCAGGAAATTCGGACTAAGCTAATTAATCGGACTTGTATTATTCATAGTATGTTATTATTATTACAATTAAGTTATAATACACCCTTGAGAATAGTACAATTCAATTTTCATTTAGAATGATTCCCAAATCAGATTTCCGACACCTTTTGCGGCAAGTGGTATTTGAAACCCAAAATAAACCTTATTAGTGATCAAATTGCTGTTAGTAAAAAATAAATTACGTTTTTTCTGAAGAAACCCAAGCACTCGTCATTATTCGAACGAGCTAAAAGCTATCTAATCCATTCGAAACTATGACTTAATTGCAGTAGATAAGCCAAATTGAATAATAGAGTCCGAAAATGTTTGCGGAGCCGTCTGGGTTACTGAATTCCTAAACGTGTTTACGAGCCGAGCGCGGTGGGGGGATCAATCATCCTTCATTAATATTTAATTCCTCGCATTGCCGACTGAAACTAACCCGAAACGACTGAGTCAGTGGTGTTCTTCCTCGAATTCGTATTATTAGGAATATTCCATAATTTAGCCAATCATTAATCATGAATAGTTAAGGAGGTTCCTTGTCCTCCCAAACTGGTCACTGCGGGGCCCTGGAACGCAGTGTGAAAAAAAATACCCTCCTTTTCCGCCGTATAAACGTGCATGTGGCTGAATCATTTACGAAAGTTGATACGGCCCGTCGACGGGAAATGATCCTCTAATTAAATTTTGCCATCAGCTTTGAGTTGTAATTAAGTTTAGTTTGATGTTAGCTAAAGATAAGTTGCCGCTCGGAAAGGGGATCGGGAGAATGCGCCAGACCACCGCTGAGGTCCCTTTCAAGAGCCGCCCCAAGAAGCTGAAGGCGCAACTTGGACTAATCTTTCTAGACGATTAATGAGGAAGCACTTCCTTACTAGGTGTAATTAAGTCAAGCTAGAAATAAAAGGTGATATGTTCCCGGGAAATTGCTCAAATTCATTTTAATTTCCCACTGAAGAGTAATGCTAAAAGAAAGGGTTGGGCAGCCGATTCCACCAATCACCCCCTGTCCCTAAAACCCACTTGCTGAAACCAGAGCAATTTTCCTGGCAAAATTGCCAGAGATCGATAGCTAGAAACAGAGCCAGACTAACTTGATCTAGTTCGCTAATTGACCGAAAGAAGCGGCTGTGATTTCTGGTCGCAATTTCTCTGGCATACGCGCATCCCTTCACGGTGGATTATTTATGCATCGTGAACACTCCGACCGATGAAAAATTGAATTTCCATTTTTGCCGGAAGAGTTTTGGCATAAGAGGGAAGGAGTCGACTGCACTTGCTCTATTTATAATTACATCACAGCTGATGACGAAAATTATTTCAGTCATTTCACAGTCCGATTATGACTGGATTTGCGCGTGAATTCATATCTGCTGGTATTTGCTTTTGCAAGATAATAATTAGCAATCGTTTATTCAGGAAAGGGCATTTGCTCTTGTGAGGTTTCCATATTGAGCCACACCCATGCAGTTACCACTGCTTCCGGTTACAGGTGAACAATATGAAACCAAAACTTTATTAATTATTCATTCCACGCGACAAATGCGTGCTTGTCAGAGTGCCTAATAAGTTATTTTACCTTTAATTTATTTATTTTAAGGAAATTGTCTACATATAATTTAATGTGGAAAAGTCATCGCAGATCGTCACTTTTGACCTTAAAAGAAATGTTAAGAGGACAGCTTCAAAATTTCGAAATTTTCTTTTTCAAAAATGGAATATTTTAAACAAAAACAAAGAGATATCTTGATGAAACATATATTTTTAGGACTTTGAAGTATACAAAGCATTTTTTTGGATATTTTTTAAACCTGTGTTTTGGGTGCTACAGATATTTGAAAAAAAAACATGACAAATTCACGGTGTGCATGATTTTGGCTGGTTTGACCTTCTGGAAAAAAAACACAAATTTTTGACGCGACAAACCTGCTATAAATCAAAACGTTTTCTATCGATCTTTCCGCCCGAGGATCATTTTGTGACTTTTATAGCAATATTTTTTGAAAAAAAAACATTAAAGTTTTTGAAAATTTGGGACCGTCACATCCCCTTAAATCATTTTATTGAAACCCATGAGAAGTCCTTCAACTCAATCTGTTTCCCCTTTAATTTTACAAGTTATCCAAAATACAATTATAAAAGCGTTGAAATATTAAAAGTATACTCTCTAAAACATATGCCATTATCAATATTTCAACATTTGTACAAAATAAATTTTCCAGGAAAAATATATTTTCATGGCAATTTGTTTCGAGGACGCTCATTTATTTTCCATTAATGTTCTGAGTATATACCATTTAATCCTAACGAAACAGCAGCTAAAATAAATTATTTCAACGAACCTATTCGCATTTGAGCATACGCGTGGATATGATCCCGAAACCCCATTTAGAGTTCGTTATTTCGTGGAATTTCATAAAGTTTTGCCTTTCCGGTTGAACTTGTATACGGGGGCCCTCTGAGAACTAATCAATTTAGGGTATTGCAGTGAAGGTAAATTAAATTACTGGCCGTTCTAGCAGCACACATAGGGCACACGCAGGGTTCAGCGAAAGTATAACAAGTTTTGAAAGCGCTTTACACACATGTCACATTGGATCGAATATCTGCTGCCATTTTCACGATAGTTGAAAAGGGGACCAGGCTTTATTAGGGTCCTGCTGTTGTGCTGTTCGAAATTGTTAACTTCCAAATTTATAGTTTGATAAATTGCCTATATAGACTAATGAATGATCTGGTTAATTTGAATAGACATTGTCACTTTCATGTTTTCACTTAATTAATACAGATAGTCGTGTACGACTCCCTCAGGACAAAAAACATTTATCCAGACTAATATTTTCACAAGTCTCAAAGACGTGTAATCGGATATTTACTTTAGCCTAAGAAGGATTAATATCTTGCAGAGTAGGTACACTAGTTCTACTTAATAACAATTAATAAAAATTCTTGAATTTAAGCACCATTTGACTGCTAATTTGTCTAAAATGTTGCAAAAGTATTAACTACTCTCTGAATTATTAGCTGCGTTTTTGTTTTTCATATAGGATCCGGTTCAAGATTTTGCAGAAAAATTTGCACTGAATTGAAATTTATGAAAAGTTACCCATATCAAAGAATTTTTCATTCGTCAAAATAAAATATAATTACCTGGATTTATGCCCAATTTGCGTCAAACCAATAATTTATTTGGTTCAAGGTTTAAAGTTTGGATGGGTTAACATATTTATACTCGTACCTATATGAAACGGTTTTTAAAACTTCAAATACAATGCAAAATATTCTACAAAACCTGGAACCGGATTGGATATGAAAAAAAAAACAGAGCTATTAATAGAAAAAATCAAAGTGGGAGTAACTTTTAGAATACAATAACACTTATGTATTTACAAACATACGTTTTCTATGTTATTGACCAAAGTCTAGTAGAATTGTGCCATGCTATGTATGACTGAAACAAATATTGGCATTTACTAGACAGTCTGTCCTGTAAAAAATAACAACATGTCCTTAAACAACTTGATAAATTGGAAAACATCCTGGGCAGATTGAAAAATTGCAATCGGATGCTATAGAATATCCTTCTACATTTTTCAGTTTAGCAAAATAAAAACTTCCCGGAAATTCGCCCAGCAGAGGTCGTAAAGCAGAGAAATGAAAAAAATCTTTAATATTAAATTAGAACCGTCAGCCTCACGCCTTTTGTATTTCAATTTTCATCTTCCTTGTTACCTGGAAGTCATGAAATATGGATTAGAATTGCTCCTCTGCTTTAAATTACGGCCCTAACAAGATTAGAAATCATTCCCCTGGTTCTGTGCCATTTCCCTTTTTATTGCGTGCGGCCGGGGGGCTTCTTATTGAAGCTATTTACAACGTGGCTTTTCTTCGAGCTGCGGAGTTCTAAAGGATGCGGCTGAAGTTACTTAAATTGTCTTTATTGCGCTCGTTTCGCGTTGCTTAATGGCTTTATCGAGTTATTTCGAAGGGTCGATTTCAACTCGAAGAAAATACACTCAAACTCAAAGTAGGCTGTTTTCTAGGTCAAAACATTTCTTCGAACCAAACCGAATTACGTACGCTCGATGGAAAATTCTTTACTCGAAAGGGTCGTCTATTTTCATCCTATAAAAAATTTATCAGTGAACGACAGCAAATCACTTTTTGAGATAGTAAGTAGTCCATTTGGAAGTTACGGTCTATTTAGTTTTCTGGTTTCAGAAAATCATCCTCTAGCTACAAGATTAGGGATAAATAGAAGACTTACGTCAATTTTCACTATAATTAATTTTGATATAACTAAAAACTATTCATGACATATCTTTACTTATTTCACATCAATTGTAGAATGATAATTAACTTTCTTTTATGAGTTTATCATATAAAGATTAATGCATGACAATTCATCTTTGATTCCATTGAATTAGAGGAGCTTGAATTATATTTTTCCTTAAATTTCAGTGAAAATCGATGAGCAAATTATCCCAAGAATTGCTGCACCGATTTGATTTAAAAAATCAACGAGTAGCTTGTAAGTACCTAACATGTTAACTGAGGGATTTAACTTTTGTTTAACTCGTTTCATAATGGAGACATTTTCTTCGTACCTAAAGAAATTGTTTCAATTATTTATTTTATTTATTTCGACAACAATGTGTTAGCATATGACCATGCTAGGATTTAATTTAAATGAATAAGAACGACCTAAAACGTAATGTGATAGCTGTTTTTCAAATCGGTTTCGATTCTAGGTTTAGCAGGAAATTTTGCCGGAATTGAAATTTATAAATTGTAACCGATATAAATTTTTATTTTGCGAAAATAAAGTCAAATTGCCTGAATTGTATGCCCACTTTGGGCCAAAAACTTTATCTTCATTTCAATCAATTCAATACAAATTTTTCTATATAACCAGAAATAGGTAAACAAAATCTTAAAAAACTGGCTATTATGATGACGAAAGGGGTTAAACTAACTTTCATACTACATAATGTATTAATAATAATACTTCCAAATTAAATAATGACTGCTCAAGTGCACGTTCAAACGATTTTAAATTAACTGGAACCGATCAACATAAAAATGGTCACCGTAAATTAAACTGCATTTAATAGACTTTTAAAAATATTTAATCCATAAAAGCACTTAAAATCTTGGAACAGTACAAGATTGGTTCTTTAAAATTTGAGTGATTCCCCGGTACTTAAAGAAAATTCCAAGAAGATACAACAAGAAGATACAATTTTGGTTTTTCTCTCCGACGAGTTCAAGGCATTCGGATTTTCCCAATGAAGCTATAAACAAAGATAGAGCATCTTAAAAAAAGCATTCAACGGAAGTTTTATTTGTTCTGGGTAATAATTTAGCAATGCGATAAAGTACCAACGCAAGAGAGGTCAGCTCATTAATTAATTGCTTTATAGGAATTTCACTGGCAAAATATGATAATAATTGATAAATGGCGCTCAGTTTGTAAATATATACAAAGTGCGCAATCTTTTCGCTTTAATCTTAATTTTTGAGGAGGAACATCAAAGAAGGAACGTTTGCGGTTGGGTGACAATGCAGAAAATTAATGGTGCAGAAGTCTGATTTATCTCAGCTCATTCTTGCTCCTATTTATGCTTTCTTTTGTGCGCCATTACTTCAACTTCACTTGAAGTAAGCCGACTAAATCCGGGCAGATTAAAGCAACAGTCAATCGATTAAGAACATAGACCACACGATAGTTTGATTAAAATTTATTTCTCCAGATGACTAGAAAATCGTTGGTAAAAGGCTCTAGGTGAGAGTTCGGCATTCGTCCAACTTTATGGTGAACAACTCTAGTGTTTTGGTTACCACCTGCATAAATAGCCGTGGGAAGTGCTTTTCACTTGAATTTTGAATATGACCAATAAATAAACCATTAAAATTTAGCCAAACTGGAAAATTCCATTTGCCTGCATTCGATCCGCAGCTATGGGCGGCGTGCCAAAAAGTTTATTAATTCTAAAAGATCCAAAAAGTGAAAATGTGAAAATTAATGCACGTACGAAGCCCCGAGTACACTACTGGCAATTGGCACACCGACAGAGCGCAACCTTGTGCCGCTGAGTGTTTCTAAAATTTATTGAATGACTTCTGGATTTCGCCATGCCTCCGGATTGGTGTTTTCCTTTACGACATTAATTATTTTGCAGCGACGACGACGACTTAGCACTCAAGGTTTTAAAATTTAAAGGGGGAAAAATAAAATTAATATTCTTTTCTTTTTGGCTGCAATTTTGTTGCATGCTTCTGATATTTTATTTATTTATTTAATTTTTTTTTTGTTAATGTTGCCCCGAGTGCACAGCGCTGAATATGCACTCAGAAGTTTTTTATCCGGAATATTGAATTAGGCCGTGACCCCGAGTTTTCTCGCTCATTAGGAGAAGTAGGATCACAGATTCAAATTAGCCAAATTAGCGTAATTAAAACCGACTCGCTAAAGGATGCAACACTTCTGCGGATGTTGAGAGAGATATGCTCAGAAGTGCTGCAGGGCTTTTTCGGGATAATACAACTAATCAGGCAGCAAATTTTAGCTCTTTGTAGAATAAAAAATTTTACAAAAATATAACAATGAACCTTTTCAAATTTTATGCTCTGCTACTTTTCGAATAAACTTATCTTTGGTTTTATTGACTGTAATTTATTTGGAAAAAAATATAATATAATACTTATCAGTTGGGTTTTCACTCCTTTATTAATGGCAATTTATATGATAGAAAAAAAAAATAACCTTTTAAATGAGCTTACATATCTTTATACAATCTCTTCTAAATTTGTGGTCGAAACGAATTTCAAGAATCCCATGCTACCTTTTTTGTGAAAGGAGCTACATACCTTTTATCAGTCCGTTACCTTTTGTTAAGAAAAGATCAGAAATTTCACGACTTTATACGAATTTTGTGAATAGCTTATTATCTTATCTAACTGGTATATTGCAAATTGCGAGAACATTAAGCCAACCCTTTGAACACTGAAGGACCGTGGAGCATAATGATAAACTTTGATTCCATTGAGAAGCCAACCGTTTGGGTTGTTATTTTCCACTCTTGGTTGAAGGTATTTCTTTTCAAAATGGTTAACCCGATGATGTGATAATATTACATGGACTTTGGCAACAACCCTTTTCGACATAATAGTTTCTTGATTGTTTAATAATGGCTGAAAATCTTTAGTTACAATTCGTTGCTAGACAAACCTTTTTTTTTAAAATTCTCACTTTCATGATAGAACAGATTGGGACAAATTTTTAAAAAGGACTTCAAACCGCTGACCTTATCTTGTTTATTGTCAGTTATTTGTTTGCAGATTTTAAGTTTGTTCGGAAAGTTCATAACTTTTATTTGAGGACATATTGTGTATCAAGTTTAAAAAGTATTCTGTCGAAAAATGAAACTAATAAGTCCTTTAAAGCTTTTAGAAGTTACTCATATCATAATTCAGTGAAACAAATTAATAGAAAAGTTTTATAGCCGATGTAAAAGAAATTTGATATACTTTAAGATGAAAACAGTCTTATTAAATAACTTTCTAATAAATATATAATTTGTTCTTAATGCATTGAAATGTTGTTCCGAATTTTAGGTAAAGGATATTCCGGAAAAAAATGTAACCGTACAAAACATCAAAGACTAATTGTTCTAAATCAGTCTGATTATATGTAGTTTATGAAACAGTTTAAGAGAGTTAAAATCAAGTCAATTATTTAGCCATTTTGCACTACCTTAATGATAGCATCTGTATCTTCGTGGCAAATTCGAATTTTAAGTCTTCCACAAAACAAAGTTGAGCAAGGTGTTTCGGGGCATTGTCGTGTCGGCAAATACACTTTTCAAAGAGATGGCCGAAATTAGCCGCCCTTATCTAAAGTACTTTCAATATGTTTATGCAGGTAGGTATACAGCCGAGGCGGTTTAATTTATTAACCCTCTTTCTCGACGGTGTGCAGACAGCACGCCACCTGCTACCCCTCTTCATGACCGAGACAAATTAAGTCACCTGGAAGCCGACACGCGCTACTTTCCAGGGAAATAAAAAGGAAATAATCAGCACGAGCCACTCTGGTCTGCTTCCGGTTCAAATGGACGCAAGTGGTCATAATTAAAAATTCCTTTCGTGGGTCTTCGAAGGATATGCGCAGCTTTTCTGCGGTCAAGCCATATTTTTGGCCTCAAATTACATTCGCCGCAACTGAACGGCCATTAGATACTCAAGGAAGGAAAGTTGAAAGAAAGTAGTCTCCGAGTTGAGTCGGGGCACTTATTGTCTAATCGCGGATCGCTGTCGCCTCGCAGCACCAATTAACCGCTTTATTATTCAATAAAAGTTCATTCCGAATGGTCGCCTCGCGGTTGTAAAAATATCTGCAGCAAATAAACCGGCAGTACCAGTTGCCAGTTAAAATTTTTTTTATATGGTAGGAAGCAGCCAACTCTCCAAGACGAAGAAGTTTATCGCCTCCGACTTAAGCACTTTTGTGTAGGCGACTAAAGACGCTGTTGTGCATTTCCTGGTGCACTCCAATTGTTCAAATGCAAATTCGTCTCTGCTTGCAGCATGCAAATGAGTAGCACCTTAGAAAAATGTTTGTCACCGCAATTCTCACTTATCACCCTGTAAATCAAGATCTTTTTAAAAGGTTTTCGTTTCAAATATTTTTGTGAGTATTTTTTTTTTCTTAAATTCGAAACAGCTCTTATTATGTTTGCTTTAAAAATCTCAACTTTCTCGAAGATTTTAGTGAGGTGTTTATTTGTTCTCAGAATTCCTCTTCTCGTGGGACGGGGCTAAGCGGAATCTCAATCTGCTGATTAAAGACGGTTACGGGTGGGCTAGATGTTATGGCTATGGAAAAAAGGTGGGTTGTTAATTTTGAATCACTCAACCATGCCACAGCCCTGCAACCGGACGATATATTGTGCTGAACAAAGCAATTTCCTATTCTTTTAATAGTTTTTTTAAATCTTTTAAAAGATTAGATTGCTTTATTTTATTTATTTATTTTTTATAGTAATTTCATTTCGAATGACTAATGATTGCTTCAAGGAGCTGGATGAATTCTCAAATTTTTCATATCGTATTTCTAGATTAAAAGGTTACGAATTTCTTACTCATTTGCCAGGGTGTTTTTATTTTCACATGGATCCGTTGAGGTCTCTCAATGCATAGAAAGATGAAACATTTTTAGTTACCTGGGTGATAACGAATTTTTTACACCTTTGATATATAGCCAACTTTTTTAAAATAGAAATATTACAAAATTTTCTGTGAAGTCTTCGTTTAAATAAGTCTATGCAGTTTTTTGTAACTAAAAGTGGTTTAAAAAATTAAACGAATGAATTTTCTCTGGGCTGAAAAAGCGTTATTTATAGATAAAGACATTATCTCTGAGACTGAAATTATAAACGCATATAATTTATCACTTTATATTTATAGGATAGTATAAATTTCCATTTCTATCTAGCTCCTAAATATTGATAAATCTTTAGATCACTGCTCTTTCGGAATTTCAGTTATGGAATCTTCGAGAAAAATTATTATGAATTATGATGTACACTTAAAGTCAGTAAGCAAGTTAATTAGTAAAATTCTCAGTTCGTTACAAAATCTTTTCGTTTATTAGCTTCCTGCAATTACTTCAAAAGAATTTTCCTTGTAACGAGCAAATTCCTGGTTGGTAATAATTGCAAACAATGCCGTTAAAGTCTACCGGCGAAAGACGTGTATTTTTTCTTCGGAAAAATTTCCTTCATCTTTGTATGGAGGGTCTACTCCTTCTAGTCTTTAGTGCATCATGCAACGACATGAATTCGTCACATTTGCGTTGCCTTTCAAGTTTTATATCCGTCGGTTACAAATGTTGCCCACGTAAGCGCTCTGATGGCTGAATTAAAACCAAAATAAAACCAAGCAAGAGTCCCGCCATCAGACAAGAAAAAGAAGTTCCAATTAGACCGAAACATTCAAAATCAGCAAACCGTAAATAAAAGAGAATCCAAGACTCACCTGTCGTGCTTGGATCCATTCATCCGGTTTCATTGTTTTGTGGCGGATTTTTTCTTCCTTTATTTTTTTTTTAAATTATGTACTTTGCCGGTGAATTGTGGATTTTTTTCCTAGTCGGAGAACAAAACGACCGATGTTGTAGGAAATTTTATGTTCGTCTTAATTTCATTCAATTTTCTTTGGGCCCTACTGCAGACTGTAATGAGGAATGGCAGATTCTTTGTGGGGCTTCCTTTCGACTCAATCACAGCCTGAGAGTTGAGACTGACTGACTGGTGCATTTGCATCTGATGCGAAAAGTAAGTCAAGATGCATTTTTTTTCCAGGTCTCAGTCCCAGCCTCTTTTTTCAAGGCTACAAAACGTGTATCTTATTAACGTGTTATGCCGTAGTGCACCACTATACAGCGCTGACATAAATAAATAATTTTATTTTATATCACGCATGCGGGACAAGTTCAACTTAAAGCACGCTTTTCCGTGCGATAAATTGCCGTTTGCGTACAGAATCGATCATCTTATTTAACTATGTTTGGAAAGATTTTTGCAATTATAAATATTATTAAAATGGTAATTCAAGGCTCCAAATTACAAAAGAACAATTTACCACTTTTTCTTTTAACCTAGTATTATCAATGAAAATCGTTAAAATCTAAGGCCCTGTTAAAATTTAATCATTTTTTAATGGAATATCAAACGAGTATATATTAAGATTATTCAGAGCAAATTTTGGTTACACCAATTAACCAACGTTGCCCTGCCCTAGACCATTAAAATTTCAATTTGTCATATATTTAATCGAGATTGTCTTTCAGAAAAAAAAACGTTTTAGAATTCGTATACATTTTTTTATAAAATTATTCCCTTCTAAGTATGTAATATAATAAAAAAAATTTTCTTTTTAAGCTAGTAAATATTTCATCTAAGTCGATGGAAGCGTATAAATTTTCCAAGTACCGGAGATTAAAAAGAAAATTTTCTCGTCAGCGGGAAGCCATAGGGAAAACCAAATGGGGCCAGAGATGTTTTAAAGCACATATTTTCAATTACTTCTACCTTATATGAAATATTCAATAGAAGGAAAGTAGGTAATACTTGTTTATAATGATTCATGGAAAGTGCTTTCAAATTAGGTTTATGTCTGCTGGAGCCCATAAATGGATTCATTTAATATTTATTGACTTACATTAAATTAAGACTTTCAGGATGCAAATTCATTATAATTTTCGAAGTTGCATTGAAAAAAAAATTGATACCATATTTTATTCAGAAATTTTGTAGAGAACCAATATTAGTTCATTGTCATATGAAATATCGTTCATTGTCATATGAAATTTATTTTACAGAAATTTTTCTTAAGTACCTATAGTTTTTCTTTCTCAAGAAAACAAAGTTTTGATAAAAGTAATCAATGGCATTTTCTTATAGGTATCGTTGAACTTGAAATTGTTTCAACTATAAATGTGATGCCTTTTATAACCTCTTAACCCTTTATGTACGTTTAGGTTTTTAGAAGTGAAAATTATTTTAACTGGGAAAAAACATAAAAATCTATTAAAGAATTACTCACTAGATTATATTTACACAACAAAATTAAAAACTTTGTAGGCAGTATGGCAGCATTGATAGCATTTTATTCTCCTAGAAATTAACTACTTTCAAAATATATTAAAGTTGCCTCTGATTACCGCGAGATTTCTTTTCAGTTCAGTAAATCTTTGATAAATAAATTATCGAATGTACATATAAAGTTTGATCAGTTTAAATGATTACTTTATTTTAAAAATATAATTTGAAAATGAGACTTTTTATTTTTTGTACTAATAGCATTTTTCTGTTAAATATGTGATCTCACTTTCCTTTTTTATACTAATTGTTTATCTAAATGTCTCTTATTTATTTAGTAGCTGCCGGTAAAATATATCTAAACAAGTCGAATAAAATATGAAACCACCTTTTTTCACTTTTAAAAACACTAAACTCCCTAAAGAGATTAAATATATACTAATTTTTTGTTTTTAAATTTTAATTATTGATAATTTACAATCGAATTATTGTTGCATATCTTCACGTCGAAAAAATATCCAATTCATGCTATATTTTCATTTTTAGGTACGTTGTTTTTATATTACTAAAAGCTCTAAGAAAACGACATTTCTATTTTAGTCTCTGTATAGACTACTCCAAAAATTCATTAATGTATACATCTCAGGTTGATTTCGAGCTAATCTCTTCTCAAGTATGAATAATTTTATTACCTCATACATTAGAAAATGCGATAAAAATACTTGTTTGAAAAGTAAGACGCAGATTGTAACTCAATTCGTCCAGATGCCTGGAAATGGCAATATATTTTTTATTACCTCAAAATCCGTCATTGGGTCGGGATAGGGATTGTGTCCTCGACTATATCCGATACTCGTTGGATAAATCAAAATCGTAATATTAAGGAAATGGCTACATTCATCTTTACTCCCCCATAAAACATTCTGGATGGGCAAGGGATTTGAGGGGTTTTATACGAATAATTCAATTTTGAAATTTTCCATCAAAATTCTTGAAATTCACGCAACAGAGGCCATCATATTTTCCGGGCGAGCCGACCCACTCCCAGCATTAATCCCGGATTTCTGGACTCTGGTCAGTGCTCATCCACGTCCCGGTGTTTGCCCTGGATGATGAATGAAATATTTGACAAGGGTTTGAGCCGGACGGAACCGAACAAATGAGTTTTGTGTGCGTGCCATTTATTAGAGCACCGATTGATCGAATCCCAGCCGCTGTATGATTATCCCCAATTATCCCTTGCGCTAATATTTATTGCAAAACTCGAGTTTTAATTGACGCTCTTTCCCTGATCCTAGATTTTTATTTTATTTTATATTTTTTTCATTCATTAGCACCAGTTCCGACACTTTGATATAAATTCGTGACGAAACGCAAATGAAATCATCTTTTTGAAGCGAGAAAGGCTTGCAGAATTTCACGGTGCTGCGGCTTGGCCGGCATTTTCATTTATACAATTTACATACGCGCTAACGAGAGCAAAACCGCGCGCTTTCTCGGATACTTTTAACCGAAATGAGCTGCAATTATTCACTTTACGTCTGTATGAAACCCAGGGGTGGAATGTAAAAGAACAGCGCTTTTTCTACCGCCAAACCGCCGCAGCATAGAATCGTCATTACTCTCGCGTGTAATTAATAGGAACACCGCGAGGCAGGAGAAGTACCATCAAAAAGTGAAAAACGGCGCGCGCGAAAAGTTATGCGGGGCCCCGGAGGCGCTAATTTTTTTAGGAAACATCTCAAAGGTGCGCTAATTAGTGGTTGACCCATAAAAACAATCGCGCCAAGAAAAGTGTTAGGACAGCGCCAAGTGGCAGCCACTTTGCAGGCCGGTAGATGTGTAATTTTATTCCAAAATAGGAGTTGAATTGCATAATTTTAATATCGGGACTATCTAAATTACACCTGGCTTCTCTACATAAAATGAGAAAAGCCATCGATGCGCGCGAGGCGCATTATGAAAACTAATTTTGCCTCAAACTCAAAAATTCAGTTGGTTGCGTTTTTCTTTCGCAACACTGCCGCTGAGAAATTTCTCAATCGCGGCAGGTAAGAACCGTCGTATTATAAATTGAAGCGATGGAATTCGATGCGATGCGATGAGTAATCGAAACCCACCCAACCTTACCTTTATACCATGACGGAATCGATGAATCGATACGGGGGCCCCGGGAGGGACTCTTGGACATTGGTGGGGCTCCCAACTTTATCTAGCTCTAGCTCTAGACCCATGCAAATTTCGCGTCTCTGTCCGCTGTTTACATCGCGATTTTCCCACACGCGCTCCTCGCGGCACACGAGAAGACCAAGATACATTGATAGTAGCTTATTTACCGAAGCGCTATTTTTAGGTTTGACCTACTGACTTTGCAGATCAGCGCGCAAACCGCCAACTACCCACTTTATTGTAGTAAGAAGTTGTGCTAGCCTAGCTGCTCGCGAGGCGAACGGGAACGCCGCGAAGTAAACTCGCGAATCTTTAGCACAATCTTAAAGACTTTTAGAGGCTGTAGTTGCTTTCTTTGTTCGGATAAATTCGAGGGACGTTCGCAATTGACTTCGTCATGTCGTCGTTTTAGTCGTCGTCGTCGTCGGTTGGCGCAGCAGATTGATTCATTTGCACACTTTCGCGCTCTCTTCCTTCAAAATAACTCTTACTTAGCCTCTAGACTCTAGAGTGGCTAAACAGCAACAGAAATGGACGCGAATCAAATCTTAATTATTTTGATGCGACAGACAACAGAGCTAAAAAAGAGCCCCTCACTTCGGCACACTTTTACTTGGTCAAGGGCGGAGGTCATTCGTTACAAAGAAATTGTTGTGGTTCTATTGTTTGTGACGGATTGCTCGTAATTGCTGTTGTGGTGATTAGCGTCTTTTAAGAGATCATCTAGGACTTTTTCATGCTAAAGAAAACTAAGAAAACAAAGTAAGGTCATTAGTATGAAGTAATGCTTTTGCGGAAGTACTTTAGAGCTAATTCGCAAACGAGTATAATGTAAATTTAACTGGCTCAAGAACATGTAGTGAGGATGACTTTATTCTAATCTTTCAATTAAAAAAAAATTGAAAATTCTGACAAGCTTGTTTTCATTTGTCACATGCAGGAAGCATTTAAATGTAATTATATAATATGTAATTAATTATTTAATTAAATATTAATTAATTTATTTAATACCTTTAAAACTTGCAATGGCTAAATTTAAAATCGAAGTAGAATAAAATGCTTTCTACATAACTCTTTGTTAATTTTAGGTAGCTAAAATTGTCATCAAAAATAATTATTTGAAGTAAAAGCCTACCAAATTTTCTACATAAAAATTCCTCCTTATCACCTTCTGTTTTCGATATAACGAAATAAGAACGTTTTCAGGTATAAGCATTAATAAATCATCCTGTAACTTAGCGAGCGTGCACTTTATGAACAAAGTTTAACCACCATTCGATAGAATAGTCTTGAAACTTTCAACTACATATTTTTAAGTAATGCTGACTTTGTTCAAGGGAGAAAAATTCAAAATTAGTTAGTGAGAACCGAAAAGAACTAATTATCTAAGAAAAATTGATTCAGGTATTTAAGGTAATTGGTATAATTTTTCTAAAATGACTGACCAAACTCGCTATCTTATGTAGATTCTATTTCTAAATAACATTTTAAATATAATTTTCACTGCTTTTATTTTCTTTATCTTAAATTCAAATGAAAGACAACGAAAATAATTTTCCGCTTATTAATTAATTAATATGAAAATTTACTTACATGCTACCAGATATTTCATTGTTTTATTTTATGAGCTATTGTTTTGCTTGGTAATTGGTGATTTTACGTAAACACATTCCACTGATCAAAAATCAGGTTTATCTAAATAATCCGAGCTGTAATTATGTGTCGGTCAGATAAATGTAGGTAAGGTACGAATATTCATGCCATTAAAGCTACAAAAGAATTTATCGACCTGGTTCTATCGCTCTGCCATCAATCAACAACTTCCTCTATTTAAGACATAATGTGCGTTCGTCCTGGTAATGTTGACCTTTAGCATAAAGTCCTTTTTCCTTTCTTGATGGAATAAAACGATTTTCTTTCAAGGAAATTTAAAGATTGCGAGTTAGGCAGAAATTACATTAAATAATCGTAAATTACAAATATGAGTTTCCAAAATCTTAAGCAATATATGTAGTTTTATTATTCGTTGGTACAATCATTGATAATAATTTATGAAAATTACTATTGATTAATAATTTCAAGGATTCAAATTGTTTCGATATTTTCTTGTTGCAAATACTAACTGATATATTGTTAAATGCCATTGTGCCAGAAATTGCAATTATTATGGAGTATTATTTATGACCAATAGTCTCAAAATTAGTGAGAAAATTGTTCGGTCTTAACACCTGGAGCAATCACAAGACTGTTAGGTAATTTTCACCATAAAATATGCATGCATGGAACTTGTCGAATTAGCATTTAAAACGGTTGTACACTTTAAAGGTAGATATGGCACTAATTTCGTTAATTTAGGATGATTTATTGAATTGGTTTAGGTAATTGGACTACTTAAATTTAGACTTTAAAGAGTAACATTTTCAATTTTTCACAGTGTATTAGGCAACTGTTACTGATCTTAACTGAATTTAGTTTTTGGATACAAAACTTTGCTTCAAAATAAAAATATAAAAGGTATATCTGACAAAAAGAAAATTTTTGATGCTACAAAAGTGGTTAAGTTGAATTAATAGCTGTTGTAAAATCAAAAATCTTTTTATTTCAAGGAAATAAAATTGTCTGGATTTATACCTACATTGCGTCAAAAACTTAATCCAAAAATTCATCTGGTTGAAGGTTTGAAATTTGTAAGTAAATACACTGGTGCGTAATAGACTTTAGTTCTCAACCTTCAGTATAATTCTATATATATTTGTATATCTTTTCCGATAATAGAACAGGCAGATATCATATTTCGGTTTAAATAAATTCATACCCGTAACAGCCACCAAAATGCATAAAAATTGCATAGAAGCACCTCAACATAAGGTGCCGAGGTATGAGACATTATGCTGACTGTGAGCTTACTCATCGAAGTGGCGTTGAACCGAACGAAAACTTCCTGGCAACCGCAACGACTCATACACCACACACGTTTACTTGAGCAGAGGTGTTCCACACATGTCCACATATAAAAAAAGTGAATTCATTTGTGGCGTAAATAATTCCACCATGTGTCACCTGCGATTTACCTGAGGTGACAGGTGTTTGTTCCGACGTTGTGCTTATCATCGCCCTTCCTGGACGGAAAAAAGCGCAAAGAATAAATTTCCTACAAGAGTCTGATATTACGACAACGTTGCCAATTCTAAATTTGTTTGCCTTCTTGAATGATTTTTCGCGTAAAATGTTAGTAAACATCGACCAGCGAAACCGACTGAGCGTTACGTAACATGGCACGCTCGATTTGCCCAACCCATTCCCTGATAAACGACCTTTGTTTAAAGATAGACAATCCATAGACTCAGGTGTTTGTCTACATTACCGCGTGTCATTATGAATTCCAATTGTATTATCTGTTGAAGTTACCTTAGTATACTCAGTAAATAGCGATGAATCACGTTGGGTTTGGGGTCCACCAAACCCCCATTGTGTCATGGAGCCATTTAAACGAAGTAATCTCGACACCTTAAGGAGGAGACATTCTCCGCGAAAGCAAACAGATGTTAACGTTGATTGCAGCCTACACCTCTTCAAGTTTCTTCATTTCAAAGTCACGTTTCGGTCTTAAGACTTTAATATTTCTTCAATTTTTTTTCTCCCTCAGAACGCTCCTTTTAAAGAAGTCATAGTCGAGCGGTTGGGTGCGCTGTTAGCAACAACAATCAACAGAAGCTGAGAGTTCTTTGTTTGTCTCAAGAATGGTTGAGGAGAAAAACAAACGCTAGCATACCTTAGGAATTCACCTGGAAAGGGGGAAAGTGATCCCTCTTAAGGTAAAAATAAACTGACTTAAGTAAGGTACCTTACATTACACATATATCTATAGTGCATGCAAAAGTCACTGGGTCAAAATGATGTGCTTTTAGACAAAAACATATTTCTGTTCGGTGCAGCATCGGTGCAGTACTGTGCAGCATCGGTGCAGTACTGTGCGGTACTGGCGCGGAGGAGGTTGCACGTTGTTACCCAGATGATTTAGAGACCCTGGCGCAGTCGGCGAATTTGCAATTTATGCAATGGCAGGAATACCAAGCATTTTCCTCTGAGGATTGCATTTTTTTTTGGTGAACGATTGTTCTCCAAAATTTCCTCAGGCCTTTTGCCTCAATTGCATTCATGTCAGACTGCCTTCGTGCAAGATAAAATGGCATCTTTGAAAGCGCTCCCATTTTTTTTCTTAAGAAAAATGTCTCAAAAAGGCAGTTGTGGAATGTGCCACCTCTACAATCCATTTTTTGAATTTTTGCCATTGCTGCATTCGTTATACTGTTTAAATTTAAACGCTTTTCAAGTAACAATGTGATTTATGTTCTCCTTAGGGTAATTTTAAATTTATTTTTATCTCAGAAAATTGTTATATCCAAGTATGTACAAACAATTAGGCATGATAAATTAGCCTTTTTACGCTTAACAATAAGTAATTGTCGAAGCTAGAGAAGATAATTAAACTATACTAAGGCTAGTTAATTAAAGAGTCATATTCGTATAATAATATATACAACGTGTGCCGCAGCACACAAGAGGTCGTAGGCATATTACTGGGGTTCCGCATGTCGTGCCCAATAATAACTTTGTTTGCTACTTATCAAGAAATCATGACAACTGAAAATATGCGATATTAATAGCACGCACCTAAAAATAGTCAATTTCGATGAGTAAAATGAATGTATGGATTAAATCACAGAAATTTCCATATAATTAGCATATATAACAATAATATTGTATTTGGTTCTTTTAAACACCATAAATCAACGAAAGTCAAGAAAGTTGATAATAAATAAAATAAGACGTAGATTGTAGAAGAAAATGTAAAACAGGCGAATATCTTCCTCATACCTCCCAGTTAAACAGTCAACAGTGTAATATTCACTATTGAAATATTTAAAGTGTCTATATATTATCGATTGCTCTTTCTGCTAATTGGTATTCAGTTCATATACCCGTACCTGAACATATGTAAGTACTCTAATCTATTAATATTAAAGTAGCAACATTAGAAAATAAAAATCTATTAAATATTCATTAAACATGTTCAAAAAATCTCATTACATTATGACGAATTTAGGTATGAAATACAAGAAAGAGTTGGAATACCAAAATCTTATCACTTTCATGTAAGAGTGCATCAGAAAGTTACACCTAAATAATGGGGCCAAATGTACATGTTTTCACGACTCGAATGTGTTCTAAAATCCCACATGAATAATAAAAATAATGATATGCTTGGTTTACGAACTCGCATATCTCCTGCGAAATACCATAAAGTGGTTGTCGACGTTTTATGGAACGACCCAGATACCAATAATAGGGATGAAAATATTCATCAAAATTCTTATTCAGAATCATTTGACAGTAAAATGTATGCGATAGCAACAGGAATTCTCTTTCTTTTATCACATTTCTGTTGCGTTTGATTTGAATTTCATATTCAGCTTAAACGCTGGTAATGTAAAGCAACTAGTTTTCTCCATCGGGGGTGCCTACGTAATTTTATTAACGTGAAAGTCTTTCCGCCAAATGTTTCCTTAACAGCCTAAATCACATGACTGGAAACGAAAATGCTTTCTTCTTTTGTTATAATACCTTCCAGGTCAGTTAGGCAATAACGATGAGTGTATTTTATTCCGAAATCTGAATCTGAAATGATTCATTCAATCTACTTTCATTTTCGTTAGTAAAGCAATATAATTCCCCGAATAAAAATGTTCATTACCTTACTCAGAATGTGTTTTCTGATTCATCCAATTCACGAGGTATAAGTTCGTAAAGTTGAACAGATAGTAAACACGAAACCTGGGTCTGGATTTTTAGTGTAGTTAAACCATAAGACTCCCTCCATTGTTTACCATAATTTGACGCGAAATTGTTGTTACCACCGCAGTTGAGTCGGTTACATTATAAAAATAGCTATTTATGGGTTTATCGACCTCATTACAGCCAGAAGCCCAGCTGGTGCTGAAAAATGAACAGAATGTTGCAGCTATTTACATATTTTTTGCTCTTTACTTTTATGTTGCCGGTAACTGCAACTCCATCTGACCATTGTCGGTTATCGCAGATATTAAGGAGAATTATGGTGGTAACCGACTTGTTAAGAAAAACATCTTTAAATCCGCCATAAAAATTGTTTGTTTGCATGGTCTAAGGGAGAACAACAATGTTATCAGGTGAATTTTAAGGAGCCCCCCACTGATGGTGGAAGAAAAAGTATGTTTACAACTCCTTGGGAGATTATGAACTCAAAAGAAACTATGTCGGCGCTATAAACCAAGGGCCGTTGCTCTGCTTCTGAATTTTCTGAATAGCACTGAAGTTGCAGAAAAACCAGGAAAGTACTTTTTAATGCTGATAAATTACCGTAAAGGAGCAAAACAATAAAAGTTTGCATCTTTTCCTTGCCTGCCAAATGATTCGTCACTATGTTTTTCTCAGGAGTGTGCTTAGCGAAAACCAAGTACCACAAAAAATGTATGCCATTAGAAAAAAATATTTTTCGTGTTGGTCGTAAGATACATATATCAATATTAGTGGATTTAATTAGCAATTTTACGGATCATAGAAAAAACATGCATTCGGTTAATTAGAAACGTCTGTTACGTTACGTTAATGAATCATATTCAGACAATTCAAAATATTTCACCATTTACTTTTAATTTACATATTTTAATTTTCAAAACGAATTTACAAGTGTAACATCTTTCTTTGAAACATTTATTTAAGTGTTTTTATTAGAGTTTTACATTAACATAAACAATATGCAGTCTATTGAAATTACTTATTATATAAAATTCTAAGAATTCTCTATAATTTCCTTGATATTTTAAGTAGACAAAATAACAAGTTAGTTGTTATATTTGGCACTTCTTGACAAACTTTATTATAAAAATAAACACATACGTAAGCACAGCAATTAACACATTTAGGATTTCTTAGATAGACGAAAGACAATTTTTTGAAATTCAAGAACAGGAATGTTGAAGTTCACCATCTCCTATTTATCTATTTTTATTTATTCCCATAAATAGAAAATTTACAAGTCAGTTTTTAATCAGAATTTTTAATAACCGCCCGTTTTGCTTCGCTGAATTGAAGCAAAACAGCACAACCACATAAAATCCAATCGGGCAGCTTTCATAGATTTTTTACTCTGAAAAAGAATAAATTCTTGGCAAATTTTGCGACCTGATGAAACGTTTTCATAGATAAAAGTTAATGAATAAAGTTATACAGCTTCTTTTCATAAATTCTCAGAAAATCTAGTGGTAAAGAAAAATTAAATGAAATATCAAAATGTTTCGCTGAATTGCTGAATTCTTATTATGCTGATTACTTTTCTTGATTACAATTACAAAGACCCTTTTATCGTACTTTCTCTCAATTATTTCTTTATATTCAGTTATAATATCAAAGAATAAAAATCCATTAATGAATTAAAACTTGAATACCTACAATTTTTCGTGTCGTCTGTGTTCGACTTCATTTATTTATAGTCAGGTTTGTAAACACGATATACTTTTTTGTATATCGTCACGTAGGTTCTCCAAATCGATGAATTCTGTTTTCAATTACATAAATCTGTTTTTAGATAAAATTTTTTACACATTTTGTTAAAAAGAAAAAAAAAAAATTTACCGCATATTACATATAGATATGTAATTTGATTAGTAAAACAATTTATGTACTTACGCAAATAATCTTATTATGTAACCATATAAAAAAGACACTTACCTGAAAAGAAAGAAACATTATATTAAAATAAGAAATATAAATAGATGTTTGTGTATTTTTACAGCGTATTCATTCGTTTTTCATTTCCAATTAATTTTAATTTGCAGCAAGAAAGTGTTTATTTTAGTTATATAAAATCACAAAATGAAGTCCATTATAAGGATATAATAAAGAAGTGAAGTTTAAGAAATAAATTACCCTCATCTTTTTCTCGAGAAATTGTAAGTACCTAATTAAGGATTTCTGGCAAGGACATTAAAATTTCTGAATTAAATGTCCATCATATCCGAGGACCTAAATCTTCTGCAATAAGCCGCCTAAATGGATTCAATTAAATAAGAATCCAAAGGTTTATCCTTTGTAATATTGGAAGTCTTTAAGGAGTTTTAAATATATTTTTAGAATTCTGTTCGATGTATTTTTAATATACAGCTGAAGTAATTTAGCGGAATTCGTTTTTCTTTTCCGAAACAAAATTAATAAGGTTTTAATTTAAAACGAGAAGGTATCTTAAATCCCCTACAAAGGCTTTGAAGAGTAAACCGAGTAGACTAATCCTCTTTTATTCTGGCCTGGTTTCCTCCGCATTTATCATGCACATTGTAATGACTTCTTAATGCTAAACCATTTCCGTAACCTTACTGATTATAAGCATCTGAAAAGACTTTGGCACTTGAACTGTGTCAAAAACTTTCTTGGAACGTACACTCGGAGTGCAGAAGCAAGCTGCCGGGCTTCTTGTTGTGTGACTCTTTAATTAGCATATGTCCACAGAGGTGAAAAGTTAAAAATCAATAGTACGCCGCCTGAGGTCGTATCCTTGTGCTCTATGCATTGTGGAGGGAATTCTCTTTGCCAGGAGCTAATCTTTGCCTTTCCCTCGTTGATGCACAAGTAACCTGCTCCATTTTTCATATTAAATTAAAATAGAGACTTCATAATATTTTGATAAAATAAAGTTCCACTGGGGATTACAAGGGATCATCCGGGGGTCGGAAAGATTTTGTTTTTAATTAAAACATTGTCTTTCTTTGGAGCGATAATAATGTCGTAACAAATCCCCATTAAATTCAGAAAACTAAATAAAGAGATTTACGATTAGTGTGACGGTTTCATTGCAGCACTCTAACCCAAAGTGGTTTGGCGACGTGGCTTCAAAATTCAGAGGAAACCAACCAAAATTGTCCATGTCCATGTGAACTGAACTTTATGTGCATAGAGCTAGAATGGCTATCTCAGTCGGGATTTATGTATTAAACTCCAAGTGCAATGATTAATGTCCCTCTGCCTTTTCACTAGATTTTATGAGCTATTTTATCACTGATGCATGGGTGGAATCGCCGGATTAAAATACACCTCAAAATTCAGATATGACATTTAAACATTTGCGGTCCAGTCGAAAAGAACGATTTTAAATAAGTAAATAACAAATGCTATAGGAAGTAATTAGCAACACATGAGTAGAAATATCTACAAAATTGCGGTCGAAACTTCTCTAACGCGGATATAAAACTCTTTAACATTTCAACATCATTTCAGAGTGCAAAACTTTTATTTAGAAACTTTTTGAGAGTCCCGGTCGATGTAGATACCAGGAATATTCAGAGGCCTCTTTTCTTCATGAACTTTTAAGAGTTTTTCCAGAAAGAAACTATGCCGCAAAAAAGAAGAACTTCTATATTTTTCTGTACTACAGAGTTTTAATTAACATGCTATTTAGGTCCATGAAACTACTGAAGAAGTTTAGTTAAAAATTCTAATTTTATATTGCATAACATAATCCTTAAAATTAGAGGGACCTAAACCACTTATACCTTAAGTCGACCGGAGTAAAGTATTTGGGAATTTTATGGAAAATTAGATCAAGTCCAAGCCAGGCTCTACGCAATAAAGGTTCCATTTTTCTTTTATATAATAAGAAAAGGTCAAGGGATAGTATAAATAAAATTTTTAGCAGGCGTGCAAAGGTTGGCAGTAGTTTGAAAAATATTCCTTTAAGATTACATATTTTAATCAATTAATTAATTATAAATCAAGTTTAATTTAAATTGAACAGTTGATTTAGAGTAGTATCTTTTCAGAATAATAATAATAATTATTATTTAAGAGATTGTGCAGTTTCTACATCTACAGGAAATAAAAAAGAACAGCAAAGAAAATTATAATTATACAAAAAGCAATATTTTAATTTAATATTAATATCTTATTGTTATGCTGGGGCCATACCTGCGTCTAATGCCATTAAATTTGACGTTAACCGCAGGTGTGACCGGCGGTTAACGCGTTAATTTAATAACGTCATTGTTAATGGCATTAGGCATTAGGCGATAGCTCGGCTGCCGATAATTAACGCGTTAAATATTGCGTTGTGGCTACACTAGTTGTCATTTTCTTGAATGCGGTGGATGCGTCTTGTGTCAAAAAATTTAAGCCGTGGTTTTTCTCTCGCCGAATGCTACAAATTTATAAAATAAGTGTTGACATTCATTAAAAACAATAGAGCTGCAGTTTTAATCTCTATCTTGGTTAACGCGCTAATAAAATGACAGTTCGTTAAACACAAGTGTAGCCACAGTATTTAACGCGTAATTTGGCGGTCTAATTTAGCGCCTAAATTAGTGCGTTTACGGGCGTTAGACGTTAACGCAGGTATGGCCCCAGCATTAGACTGTTAGAATGCAGTAAAGGCGAAAACATTGTTTTTTGAGAGAAGTTCTTTATTTCAACCATAATATGTTTTTCGTTCAGTCTACCTTGTTTAATTTCAAATAAGATGAAAATATAATAATAAAACTATGTATAGCGTTCTAATATAAAAGGGAAATTCAATTACCTCCAGAAATATATTCTCAGAAAGATATTTGAACATTCTCCCCATTAATTTCATTTTAGCTGCGATAGGTACGTCTAGCTAGAAAATCCATTATACTAAAGTTACACCTCTTGCACAATGCAATCCCATTTGGAGGGAAATATTGACCAGATGCACCTCTTAAAGACTCTCCTATGAAACGATTTTCCTGAAATGCGATCCATTGCAGTGTCTCGCATAAAATGAGCCGAAGTTGGTACTTGAAACGCCTTCTCATTGTTCGAAAGACAATTGTCTCAAGACTCTTCGAATGGGACACAACAAGCGGCTTTACAGAGGCACCCATGCTCTTGAACTCACTTGAAAAGCTTTTTAATCCGGCCAAGTCTAGCAAGATAGATTCAGATTCTGGTTGCGATCATCTTTCGTCAAGGAGAGTATCTTGAACAATCCTCAAGACTTGGCCCGCGCGCGCGGAGTGCAGGGGCGCGCGACGATGTATGGCGCAGTGTCCGCTTGATGGGTCCGATGCAATGCGATGCTATTCCTGGCACAATAATACTGCAACTAAAGGGAAAACACATTCATTGCGCCAAGAAGGCAAGATACAGAGGACATACAAAAAATAAGAACGATATACGGCGCAATTGTAGTTGCGGCCATGCATAGGAATGCACTTCGCTTCAGTTTCCACTGCAAAAGTGAAAAATTTGCACATACGAGGCATAAATACGGAATAAGACGAAGCTATAGGAGCTAAGAAGCGGCCAAGACATCTCGTAGAAAGTAGACGAGCCCGACTACCGAGCTGCTTTAATAGTTTATCTGAAAAATTACGATAACGGCCGCCGGAACATGTACCTGCACTCGAACTAGCCGCTCGTTGTAGGTCAGTAGTTTACCCACACGCTCAATAAATAAAAGCCAATTCAAGGGAAATTAATGATTATTTTTTTTTCTTCTTAGTTTTTTTTTTTTTATAATAGCCACTCGATCCGGGTAAGTGCGATTTCAATTATCGCGAGACTCCGCAGCTTTTAGCATTTCATTGCGCGCTTTTGCAGCTGCCTCTCGCGAACGCACGAGCTGTTCCAAGAGCAGTGGCGGGTTTAAAATAAAAACGCCAATGGATTAAGGCTGAAACCACGAAAATATAAAGTTTATGCCACTTTCATGCGGTTTCCATAGATACAATTTTATAGGGGAAAATACATTTTTGAAACATTTCGCTGGTTGCACTTAAATTTCCATCATGCGCGTGGTTTCCTCGGTATGTTTGGGACACTTCCGTGGATTCGAGGTGTTCGGTTTTCAGATGAAAAGGTTTATAATGTCAAAATGACCTTGCAATCGAATTTAATGCTTCAATGCATAGCAATTGGCTGAATTAACCCAGAAAAGGATTGTGTGCATAATGGTGGTGCTCTAAAATACATACTCTTTTTTTTTCATCGACCAAAAAGCAAAACTTTCATCAGTACCTACGTACATAAAATAATTTGTTTGTTTGTATACCCATAATTCATTACTCCATGTAGCACAGGGCTTTCTCTTTGATGGGTTTTTCCGGGTTAATTTAATAACATTATGTAGCTTTGAAGCAAAAGGGCACAGAGGAGTCTGAACACAGCAACAAAACTTCCATAAAATTCAAGGTTCTAAAAGCGAGACGTTCTGCTCCTGCCGCTGAACCCTACAAAATATTAAAATCCAGAACAAAATACGAATTATATTAAGCATTCTTATTAAATTAGCACACTCTTAGAACTCTAACATCGTTTTCTTCGCAACACGTTTCTTTGAAACCGACTAAAAAATTTTTGGGAAAATTAAACGATGGATAGCAATATCTACAATAGTTCTAATTTTAATTTTGTGATGTAAATTTCTGTTAAATATTTACATAATTTTCCCTAACCTAAATATGCTACTAGAGAAAATTTCTTAAACTTTTAACTTCCATTTTTAAAATTCTTTCAATGTAAAACGTAGGAACTTTTAAACTTTTACCTCTAATACCTACTTATAAAATTGCAGTAGAAAGGACAAATTTTTAGAACAGACAATTGATAAAAAACTGTTCACTGCAATTGCTGCCTCAAAAGTGTTCTTTTTCGTACAAAACTTTTTTCTTACAACTTTTTTCATTTTCAGGAACAGTATAGAAACTTTTACTAACTTTGAACATAATTCTTTTCTCATTAAAGAACATTGGAAGAAGTTATTTCTTATAAATTATTGAGTGCTGCACTTTTAAAGTTCGTGTTAAGGGCGTAGCCTGGTGCAGAATGCGAAAAACAAGCACTTTTTTTAAATTAAAAAAAAGAAGAAAATAATAGTAAATATATATTTTTGCAATTAGGTACTAATATAACGTTTATTTATTTGCAATTATTAAGTATATGTATATTGAAGAGTTCAAATTAACTTTTAATTTTTTTTTCACGGCGTGCTCTTTAGCATCTCGAAGAATTATCTAAGAAACATATTTTTGTAAGTATGAGTGTATTTTGTAGATATAAGTACTTAAAATATTAATTATTGCATCATAAAAAATTTCAAAAATCAGAATTTTACACGTTGTTTGTTTACAATTTTTTCTAAATTATGTTTTTAGATACTAAATGTAGGTATATGTTATGTTCAAGGCAAACACCTTTAATTTAAAAAAAGAATTATTTTGATCCATTGAGAATTCTCTGAGTTATACTGCAAGCAAATTTCAAAAATATGATTTTATTTTTTTTATTTGTTATTACAGAGTCAGATAGTAGTTAATAGCAATGCGGAACCCCAATTTAAGAATCATTAAAATACCAAAACATGCGGTACCTACCTAATTTCTCTGTGGTTTCATTTAAATAAAAATATGGATAGCTTCTTGTTTGTCATATTAAGTTCTACTAAAATTATTCTAAACATTTACCTAAAGGAAAAAAAACAATCATATTTGAAATTGAAACCATACTGAATGATTGTACCTCTTAATTTATATGTCTTGTAAAAAAATCCGACTAATAGGCCATTTTCTATTTGGAGCTAAAACAATATAGACAAATATTTTCGATATTCGGCTGAAATCTGTTATTAAATAGAAATTTCATCAGGCAATAACCCCAGATGTTGTTTGCGCTTATAATTTTGGGAATTTTCGACATTTCGCAGTTGTTTCAACTGAAAGAAGGAAGCGATTCATTGAAAATCCCACCCACGTCAACTTTATTAGCAGATGTTTTTTTCTACCCAAATTCTTGGCTAAATATAATTGCGAAAAACAAACAGCATATCGAAATGAAAAAAAGCGAATATCTGAGGTAAGAGCAGGGAGGGCATTAGAGTGTTGGTAAATCACCAATTAATTATCGCCAACGAGCCAGACAACTTGATATCAATAATTGATAAGAAGTCACCGGGATTGCACGTTTTCGCAATTATAAAAAGTTTTATTAGTGCCATATCTGTGGGTTTTGCATATTTGATTGGGTGAACTGATCGCTTGATCCGCGGTGTAGAAAGCGTTTCCGCTCGGGGAGCTCCAGAAAGCGGACTCTATTCAAATAATTAGCCCCAACGGTAGCGCGGCAGGTGAATTTTACATTAATTAGTGACTCACTGCATGCATCCTCGCCGGAGCCCCTGGAACAAAAGAGCCCCCGTGAATAATTTTCGCTACGTTGGACTGCCATCGAAATCCCGTGGGGCGCTCCAAGTCGTCGTAAGTAATAGAATAAAAATTTCGAAAACAAACGACGCAGTGGGTGATAATTCGATTGCGGCTGAATATGGTCGCTGCATAAATTTTATAGTCGTCTCCCGGTTCCGCGAGCTCTTGATTTGGATCAGTCACTTGTCCGATCGCCTCAACGATTGCCAGGCAGATTGACGGATTCGGGATTGCGTCTGACACCAATAAACTTTCCGACTTTGGAATGTCTTCTCGAGTTTGATTGACTCAAATGGGAAATTCGTCAACGAAATTGATGAGGCAATGGTGACGGCTACTCCGAGGGGAGCAAGGGGCCAGGAGGGGACCTATTTTAATTCTTAATGACTGATTAAATTAATTATGGCCTGTCTGCGCGACAACTTCGACCTGCGGATAAAGATAAGTGGATATTTCGCGGAAAATTAAATTTTATTGATAAGAACATTTTTTGTAAATGAACCTCAGATGGGGTAATGTAAGGTGATAGATCAACAGTCGCACTATCGGTAGAATCATTAATTCAATATGATAATTAATCAGCGTATCGTGATAATGAACCCTTTAAGAGTAAAAAACAACGCCCACACTATGCGTGTGGATAAAAAGTACAAACTCGTTACTTTACCAAAAAACTTTATACTTAACGAATTAAGTACCATAAAAGAAACAAGTTTAACACTTTAAGGACGGCGCTGCCTAGATTCAGTCTTGTGTGAGCCACCGGTGGTACACACCATCCTTAACGTGTTAAACATAAATATCTGTGATATATGCAATCTAAAATATTTACCAAATTGACGCAGGATAAATAAGTTTCTTAGAAAAGATAATCGAAATTGGTGAATAAAGCCTAAATACAGATAACTGGTACTAATAATCAAAATGGCTATGATTTCATATCTGCCCTTGCCTTACAAAAATTATGATATTAGTATCTAAGCATAACTCTTACACAAATCAGATAGAAAAGCTACTTTTGTTTTTAAAAAAACATCAGTCGATAACATTAATAACAAAGATATCTTTGGCCCACCTAAACCCACTTGAACCTACATTCGACAAGCTTTGAATAATAATAAGACATTACATATGGAATTCAAACTATTAGAATGATTTTAGCGTAAATTATATTCAATAAATTTCTGGCTTTCATTTATTTTGTCAATTTCCAATCCGGGCGATTGCTTTGGGCAGTTAATAATTCATATGGGCAGTATTAAACTTTTTTTTGTGAAGCTTAAATTATTTTTGAATATAAAATGTAGCTAGTAATACATACTTATGTAATAAAAAAATTTGAATATTTATTTAATCCCATAGCGACACTACAAAACCTAATCGAACGGTAGATTAAATAAATACATATTCTGTAATATATTATCGCCCCTTTTAAATCATAGTCTTTTTAAAATAATATTTAATCAATATATCTCAATCAATATATATTCTAACGTTGTGAGAAAAATCACAAGAACAAATATATCTTAACGCAAAATTGTTCTCCTTGTCACTCATTCAGGACGAGAAAATTGTACGGCTTCAATCGAATTGGAAATTTTACGTTAACCAGAGAATTCGTTTGATTTAAATTCAATTGAGAGCAGTTCGTGCTACCAAAAATCAAAGCTATACAGAATCAATGACGCAATCACCAAATTGAAGATTATAATCAAAAATTGAAGGTAGGTAATGCTAAAAAGTGTACGAGCTACCTAATATTAAAGTCTCAGTTAAAATTGGCGATTACATAATTTATTGAAAAAAATAAAACGCATATTCTTGGCACTGGTTTAAGTATTGAAAGTTAGTTCCAGGAGTGGCGAATAAGAAAAAATCGTTCCTGCTTAAGAGATAACCAATTTTAAGATAAAATACGCAAATTCCTCGAACATTATAAAATGTCGAATAACTGGCAAAATATCAAGAGTTAAATCGTAAGACACTGTCGCTACTTCTTTGTACAAATCTTTAATTTTCTTTATATATTTCTGGCAAAAAAAGCGTCTCAATTGTACAAAGTCAAGCAACCGGCTGTAAAAATTTCGCTTGTCCGTTCGATGGCATTGAATCGAGTAAAAGCATATTCAGAGTCAAGGTCTGAACGGGTGATTTTCGCAGATTTACGATATCCGCAAGACTCGGTCGGCTCGTTGCTAAAAATTATCCATGTCCCCCCGTCCCGGCGCGCCACTGGGCCGGCATTACATCACAACCGAAAATTTGACATTGAGGGAAAGTTTTCTAATGTGACCCCATCCCCCGCAGAAAGTTTTTGAGATGAATTACTTTGCCCCGTCAGCTGAAAAGATTTATGTATGCTAATGAGGGCGGTCGTCGGCGCAAAAGATATTCGGCCCCGGGGACCGGGCCCCAGGACGATGGCACCACCTCCGGGGGTCAAAGTGTCTTTGATATTTTAAAGGCCCGCAAATTATCCCCATTAAGAGATGATGACTCCAATTCCGCAGCGTGTGTGTGGGAGTTTGTTTTTCATCGTCAAGACGATTTTGAGTCGTCTTCGAAGACGCCTCAGTGATCTGGTGTTACTGGGAGAGAAGAATTTTTTTTTTTCTGACCTGCGAAGCCCTGGACCCCCGGCTTAAGAGTGGAGCCCCCCCGGAGCCTGCGATTCAATTGAGTCTTCATGGACTGTTGATGATTCACTTGGAAACCGGCTGCCAGCTCATCTCCACACAATGAAATTAGTGCTCCGGATCGATCGATTGGGGATTGGGGCCCCGGCTTAATCTGCCTCCAGTCCGCTGGGTGTGACGATAAATTATTAATGAAGCAAGCCACTGCTAAGGCTCGGCCCGGAGGAGCGCGCAATCAACCAACTCTTCCGGCAGATATCAGCCAGCCACTGAGCGGAGTCATTGGGGCCTTAAATGTCGCCGGCTGAGCCCGGACCCCGCCAACTGGGGCTGTTTGTCCTTCAGTTTCAGTGGTCATTGATTTGCTTCGATACGGCAACTTCCTGCCCGGCTTCTATATTTTCTACATAAATATATTAAGACTTATTTTTCTACCTTAATCTAACTTGCGTCACAGCTCGAAACCGTTCGTCGTCTTACAGGTGAGAATAATCGTAACTCACCTTTTTGCTGCCTACATGCTAAGGCAGGCCAAAGACTTTGGCGCCTCTCACCGAAAAAGCAGAGGGATTTCATAAATTTCATTCATTCACACGGTGAACTTTAAATTTTCCAACTTTTAATTAGTTTCGCGGGCGTATTTTCAACTTCTTCTCACCGCCGCTGGCGCCAGGGCTCACGTGCATTTTGCTGATTAGCACAGGTATTCGATTGAAAGTTTTGCGAAATGAGCATTTGTTCCGATTCAGAGCAATATTGTTAACTTTCCCTTTGCCAGGTGATTTCCTTATTGCACTTTTATTTTACGCTTTCCATTGACTCCGACAGGCATTCAGGTGGAGAAAGAATTGCGCTGCACTGCCCTTGATACTTTTTAATTAAATTCCACTCTCTGGGGAGTATCAATTATTGGAAATTCAATCAGATTCTTTAAAGCATTTTTTTCTCCTACGCTTTTTTATATTTTAATTCTGTGTAATTTGTTCTACTATTAAATGCTGTTTTCATCCTTACTTTATTTAAATTGGAAATTTCGGTTTTATTACATTTTACGAAGGTAGGTATTATAGTTAGAAAATACATTAATTTATTCAACCATTTTATGTTTCTTTGATCTTTTAAGAATTAGAGGCTAAAAGAACTTCTTCGAATTATTAAAAAACGAAAAGATAAAATATCATATCCTAAGGTAAACCAAAAACCATAAATAACATATAGAAACATAACATACATGTGATACAAAACCAAAAGTGACAAATTAGGTATAATTTTTTAAGAGAATTCAAAATATAGTCGATGAGATTTTGGCTTGTATTACTTATTATTAAAAATAAAAACCCATGACATTATGATGCTTTTATTTTGCTTTATAAGCGACATAAATAATAACTACGGGAAGAAGTTTTCTAAAAACGATGCCACAATTTAAATGGGTATTAAATGGCATAAAGTTGGTCATGGAAACTTTTATTTAAGAAAAGAAACACATGATTGATTTTTCCTATCGAAGTGCATTAGGTTTACTTTATCATAAAAGTTCGAAGAGACAATTCAAAGAGAGTAATATTCGTTTAATAGCTTCACTTTTATTTTTATTAGAAAACCATCTGTTTCACTAGAAAATCTTTAAATCTTTATTTAAGATCAAATTAGTTACATCTTAAAAATTCATTCGTTTCGTAATTTTAAAGACTGAAATAAGTTTTATTCCTGGAAATAAATTCTAAAACATCTGAAAGTTATTGAGTAGAATTCTTTAGTTAGAGAATACGAACATTTATTATTCAGAAGGGTAGAGAGACGCAATATTAAAATTATAGAAAAGTGTAATAAAAATAATATTTATTAATTAAGGCATTCTTTCTTTTGCTTTAATGATAACGCCTATTCGAAATCACTCATGCTAAACGCATACTATGATAATAAAATCAATAACTAGTAAAATAGTTATGACAAATAAATTAAAGCATGAAATTATCCCTCTTATACTTCGTTAGATAGAAATTAATATGCGAGCTCTCTAGACAGGAAAATACTTCTAAATAGGAATCGATTAATTAATTATTTTAACTTCTCGAGAACGTCCTTGCTGCTTTCTTACATACAAATGTGCAATAATTGATTTTACGAGTAATGTGGTAAATTGAATTTTATAACTACATAAGCAGTAAAATATTTTAGTTGTGCCTCGTATAGATCTTGTGACTATCATTTCACAATAACTATAAAAGATATTCTCGATTTAGAAGCAAAAAAGAAATCTTCCTCTAAAATACGCCATAAGTAAACAAATTGGGACTACGTTTATTACATTATCATATTTTGATAGTGCCGAATTATTGACGTTATCCATTTGAACAGCTGACGACGCTATAAAAATAAATGGAAATAAAATAAAATGCTAAACAGCTCAATGTCGAGTGACGCCACAAACCCCTTTCTTTGAGTCATCTCATTCGGAGTAATCATCAAAACAAGCTTTCTCGGCGATGACCTTCAATCAATTGGAAAAACGCCACCGCTGTGACCACATGTCTCCACTTCGGCTAAAAAAAAAATATATGCAAATAATTCCGAGAAGTGTAAGCATATATGATAACCCCGGGCTAAACTTTTGTGATTTCTTTTTAAGTCGGACCCGGCCGAAATCGTTTTGATATGCCGGGAAAGTTTAAATTACAAATTGAGGGCAAAGTTCTTATTCTGCGCGGTCTCGACGGGTCCTTGGTATGTGCGCGAGTAGCTCTCCGGGGGCACGCATAAAATTTGCTGATAATTTTGCGCACTAAACAAAGTGTGGGTGGCGCGCGATAGCATCAAAATTTTATGTTTGCGCGACCCAGCATATTTGCGGAAGCGCTTATGCGTATCTTTTTTTTTCTCTAGTATCTTTACTTCCAGTTTATTATCCGCTGGGGAGCTTTAATTTCCATTCCGCAGAAGCGTCAATATCTCCGCCGGCTTCTGGGTGATATCATTAAACTTTTTTTTTTCAGATAGTCGCGCTTTATACGCGTACACTTCACTTCATTCACATTTCATTCCGGAGGATGAAAATTGGAAGATGTCACAATGAAGAGTTTCAAATGGACGTCCTACGAGCTCACATCAGCGAAGCAGCTCGATTTTGGTAGAATTTATAAAAAATTCAATTCAGTTCTTCTTTTCCTTCCATGCTCCCCAGAAAATTGCAATCGATTCAACTCTGTTGATACTGATTATGTCGCGAAGTATCTTATAAAATATTATCGATTCTATTTTTGCGACACAGTATTCCCGGCACGCAACATATTGCGATTTCGACTTAATTTCCAATACAAAGGCAACTATTTTTATTGAAAGATTATCAGCAATTTACGCTGTTATCAATTTAATACAGATCCCAAATAGCTCACGGAAAATTTGTTATTCTGTCGGACAAACGACAATAAAGCAAATTGATTTTCGCTCATCACAGAATATAAATAATAATAGCAAATATCATGGGACATATTTCGCCAATAAATTTCTAAGACGTAAGTTTTTTTTTAATTAAAGGGGCAAAGACATACCAATTCAAAACATTCAAAAACAACAAAATTTGACCTATTTTAATGTTATGGTTAATTATATTGAAACCAATTCGAGAATGTCCAACCCTTATTTCAATTTTTAAAATTCATTAAATCTTACTAATAAAGTCCAGCCGAACCCAAACAATTATTTGCATAACAAGGTTCCGTAAATAATTACAGAAATTATACATATTCATAGTCGTTGTCACATTTTTAACAAAAATGTAAATGATACCTATATTATGGAGAATTGTAACAATTCCTATTTTAGCCGTTAATTTTTATGGTCAACATTTTTCTTTTTAATAACTTAGTGTAGCCTGCTTAAAAATGTGGAATTAACCCAATTTCTATACGAGGAAGTATGTTTTATAATTTTAACAGTTCAACCAATCAAGATCATCTATTCCTTTTTTTTTCTGGGGAGTTAATGTTTTTGAGCTGTGCAAAATTTTAAGTTACAAAAAAATGTCCTCCGAAGAAATTCCAGAACAATCCTTTCAATTTATCAGTTATATATACAATGTACAAATTTCAAACTAAGCCATATAAGTTCAAATATATCGCTGTAAAACCCTCTTACTACAAAATTAATAGTAATGTTTAAACAGAGCGGAAAGACACATGTTTCCATCCCCATAAACAAGCGAACTTAGTTGGGGTTATTGCGTGATAAGGAAATTGCCTTCTTAACTTCCCGGGGAACCCCCGAAACTGCTTAATCCGGAAGTTTCCCTCATTTCCCGTTGAAATATGAACAATTAGTGCCCCGAAAATTTCCATTTCTCCATCGTCTATACCAACCCAGGGGGGCCCCAAAGTCCCAGTCCCGGCGGCGACCCAAGAAGCATCTAATTAAGCGCGAAACTCCGCTAAAAGGCATCCCCATTAGGTAAACACTCGTTCCCGGTGCATTGACCCGCGCCCGCAGCGACGCTCGTGTTTAGGGAAGATGCGAGCAGGAAGTTGTAAATGCGCTGGAATATTTCACTTATTTCACTATAGTAAACTACCCATTTGCCCCAATTGGGAGCACGGCGTATCCCTGGCGCACATTTTCAGTCATGACCCCAATTCCGGCAAATGGCATCGCAAACGGCCGGACCCCGCGAGCTTGGCTTAAACAATTTTCACGTATGACCACTTGCATACGTCTCGGCACGGCACGGCACGGCACAGATTCCGACGGGCGCGCGGCCGGACCCCGCGGAGCATTGTTCGGGCGTCGAGCGGTCGCGGGGTCCCTGCGGCATGGGTGCATCAAAGCTCCCGCAAAATCCATCTCGAGGAGGGGCGGAGCGCGACCGACCGGCGGAGGTTTTCTTAATCTTATTACCGCGCAATATCGCGTCCCAGCGGGCGCTGGGGTAGCTGCTGATTACTTGCATACGAAGCGCGCATTTCACGCCTGATAAGAAAATGGAATTGGTTCTCAAGAATTAAGACAGACTATTGCAAGAAAATGAGACGATTACTAACTTTGATGAAAAGAACCTGCGAAATGCTAGTTCTGTTTCTGGTTCAGGTTTCTATATAAGACTGACTATGTAGTAATAAAACTGTAATATTATCCGACCTAAGCAGATTTGAGCCAAGCTTAACCCAGCTTTAGCCAGACTTAGGCCATGTTTCAGCCAGACTTATGCTGAGTTGACCAAACTTTTATGTATGGTGTTACTGGGCATTGAGATTTTGAAAAACGAATCTAAAAATGTAGTACATTAAAATAGAAAGACGATTAAATGTTGATGTAAATGTAATACAAAGGAAATCGGTATAAAGAAACATTCGCTTGGATCATAGTGTTTGCTTCGATGTTTTTTTAGAATAACCGTTGCTGTTTTTAAATTATGTATGATTCTCAGACCTTAGTTTTGAATTGAAGATCGACCTTGAACTGTAATTAATTTAATTTTAAACAAGTTTTGAAGTATGCTTCGGAGTTACTATTGAAGTTATCTTAAAATATACTAATGATTTTACAAGTAATCCCTCAAGTTCTAGTGAGAAATGAGATGGAGACCTTTATTCAAGGAGCATTGCTGATAAGGAATAAAAAATCTAAACATCTTTACAAATATCTCGAAATCTTAAATTTGTAAATGTGTCCCAGTAAATCTGGCAGAATTAAACAAGAAACAAATTATCAGTTACGAA
The DNA here is from genome assembly GCA_951509405.1 of Machimus rusticus. Classification (NCBI taxonomy): domain Eukaryota; kingdom Metazoa; phylum Arthropoda; class Insecta; order Diptera; family Asilidae; genus Machimus; species Machimus rusticus. The sequence goes on along the minus strand of OX608052.1, from coordinate 35,585,935 downwards.
AAGATATTTTTATTATTAAATTATAAATTTGCAAACTTCTTTGGCAAGAATGGAAAAATAAGAAAAAGGTAAGCAGCATTCCAAAACATGTTAAGATTTAAATATTTATTGAATGTTTTTGTTTAAGTGGAGGAGATGCACTTTTTTACCCATCCCACCAATGTTCGTCCGTTTTAACAAATTGTTCTTGTACCGACTGCTCGGATTTTGAGATCCAATTTTTTCTGCGACATTTTAACTACGTTATTTTAATTAATCTAAGGTTTAGATCACTTGTAATTTCCTAAACTGAATGAATAGACCGTTCAGGAGCTGCTCATCCGGAACTGGGGTCAAGGAGAGTCGTCCTTCTGAATGACCTGATTTTCCCCTTCCGGGGGTTGACTTACTATCGCCTGCCAGCCCCAAATTGAAGTAATTCCTCACCCCATTTTTGGCAATGTAAAAGAAAAACAAATCCACTTTAGCGTGGAGCCACCCCCCGCAAGACAAATGCAAATGTCTCCCTCGAAAGCAAATTCCTTTTTACGAGCGTAATCTGCTTACTTAACGAAGTTAACTTTTTTCCACGACTGCGAATCATTTGCGGGATGATATAAGAAGCCGAAAGAGCCGCCTTGCTTGGCTGGAACTGGAAAACGTAGACGAGGACGTCGTCAGTCAGCTTCACAGCAATGCAGCCGCATTCTATGCAGCACCCCGCCCCGCATCGGTCGGACTGTGGCCTATCGATCAAAACAACAGAAGTGTTCTTGACACCGTGCCGGGTATTAATAGCGCCCAGACCTGCGGCCCCCAAATGCACCGCGAAGACCGAACCGATTGCGAAACAGCACCGATTGATTTGCTCAGCGCTCTGGTGACTTCCGCGTACAGTTCAAATGCAATGGAGTGCATCGATGCCAGCGAAGCCACCGACCGGAGCCTGCCCGGAGTGCACGCAGTCGTGTGATATGATTGTGATTTTGCAGGAGGGCCAGGACTCCTTTACAATCGTCACCCTGCAAGTGCACTAATTAAATTAAAGCGAAAGAAGCCCGAAGTGTTTACAGAGTACTCCGTGACTAGCGCAACCACTGCTGGGTGCCTGGGGCCGTGGGGCTCTGACTCTGCAGAGGAGTTTGTCTTGTGGAACGGTCGCTGAGAGGGACGGGTCGGAGGGAGACGGCCGAGGGTTTGGGGGAGATGTCTTAAAATAATTCTTGGTGCAACTAGAGCGATTGGGGACTTACAGTACTCCGGAGCAGCGCGTGCATACAAATGAGCCAATTGTCATGTTGACGTACGTGGGCCCCTTTTGTCCGCAGTCGAAGCACTGCCGATTGCCACCGCCACTGGTGACCAGCTCCCGCAGAACTTTCAAATTTGTATCGTCCTGCCTTTTACGCACAACAGCCATTTCTGGGGCTTGAGTCGGTCGCTTGCTCCTCGGGGCTGGCTCTTCGCGGTGCGGGAAGGTTTTTGGTACTTCTCAGATTTATGTTTCATCCAACGTCTCGGGAGCACTCGCAGGCCTCCTTAATAAAAACACTTTTTTTTTCAATCTCGTCCGCTTTTCTGTGCCACCGCCGCACACATAGCACAACTCCGGTCCTCCCGACGATTTGTTGTGGTGCCCGCTGCCCGTGCCCTGCTCCCTGCAGCCTCCTCCTCAATCGGTGACGACGACGACGACTACGACGGTGCCCCCGTAAGCCACTAGCGCTCTCGTGTGCACTTCCACTTCAAAAAGATCACCACATTCCACGAGCTATTCTACTCCACTGCGAGCCTGCCGTGACTTATAAATTTTACTATTTAATTTCTCGGCCGACCGGGGGGATCTGGCTCCGGGTGTCTCGCGGTCAAGCACAATCTTAACACGTCTTTTGTCCTACCAAAAAAAAAACGAAACGAAAACAAAAACCCGAAATTTCTTAATGAGGAATTTTTTGTATGAATCCGGAATCCGCCCGAACTGTTGACGTCCCTCCGCTTCACGGAATTTCGCTCGACTGAGTGATGGCGAAAAAAATAAAACCGAATTCGCCTGCCGTCAGGGGGTATTACCATATCAAAATTATCCGAAGCGAAGTTGAAAAGATCACAAAAATTTCCTTTTATAAGCCACAATTCTTTTAGTTTAGCAAAATATTCACATTTAAGAACATTTTCATAATAAATTTACTGCGATTTAATCTTCTATTCAAGAAATAAGATTATTTAAACACAGAACATTGAAATTCAATATTCGAACCCATCCACTAAATGACACAACAAAAATCATCCATATGAGAAACGTCACACGAAAGTCAAACATAACCTCAATAAACAAACATCTGAAGGAATCTTCGAAGAGTAGGAATTGAGGAAAAATATCAAACAAAATGTGTCAAGAAAAGCGAAAAGCCTTTGACACGATGTTCTGCACAAAAATTGACGGAGTTCCCACAGAGTTTGTGTTTAACAAGTTCGCGAACAAATATTTCCTTGTGATCACGCAATTTGGGAAAATGGGCAACTTGTTCACCGTGAAATTCGATAACCCCGGCGACTCATTTCCGGGGGTGATGAACGCAACGCCGCCCCTCACAATTACGTCCAGTTTTGGCGAGGACTCTGACGAGACAAGGGGCGCTATTCAGTTTATTGTTAATAATTCAAATCTAAAGAGTTGCCCCATAGAGATTCTCTGCAGTTTGGGGCTCAAAGAGATTTCGGGAAAGAAACTTAGGGAGGTGGTTGCTGGTGTGAACACTTTTGTTAAATAAAATTAAGATAAAACAGAAAATTACTGCTTTTTTTTCCATTGGTAAAGACTTCAATCCGCTCTGGCCTCTTAAAAACAGATTTGCCTAATATTTGATAAGTAGAATCTACCCACTAAAATTGCAGTGATTAAACCCATCCTTTTGTTGTGGATAGTTAATAATTAGTCAATTTTGGCTTTTGCTGTTTAAAAAACGTACTGCACTTCAAACACGATCTATTTTGAAAATAAACAGGACTGAAGTTCATGAAGATCCCTCATTCCTTGCTATTTTTTAAAATAAATAAATAAACAAAACAACAACCCACCTCCGATCATCAAAGTTAGAAAATAAGAGCATCAGGTTTTTAAAAATCGACTTTTATTTGTACATTAAAACTGTACAGACACACTGAGTGTTTAGTCAAAGAGACCGAAGCCCATGTCCTCGTCGGATTCTTCCGGCTCCTCTTCCTTCTTCTTCTCCTCCTTCTTGGCCTCAGCGGGGGCGGCAGCTGGGGCTTCGGCAGCAGCAACACCAGCTGGGGCGGCTCCAACACCAGATCCAATGTTGGTGATCAGGTCCTTGACGTTGATGCCTTCCAACGCTTTGGCGAAAAGTCCCGGCCAGTAGGGCTCCACCTCAACATTGGCGGCCTTCAGAATGGTGGAGATTTTCTCGCCCTAAAAAATAAATATTTATAAAAAATGATTCACTTAAACCTTTTGTAATAATTTGAAGAAAGCAGTTTCTTTGATTACATTCCAATATTACGATTTTTGGAGATTATTAAAAGACGCAATTTCGTATTGGGGACCCCAAGTGTTGCAGAGGGAAAAACACTTACCGTGACGGCTACATCGTCGTCAACGAGGATGAGTGCGGAGTAAACGCAAGCGAGTTCTGCCTTGGTGGACATTTTGTTGTTTAATTGTTAATAAAATTGGTGCAAGTCGCCAAAAATTTAAAAACGGCCTTAGCTCCGTGAGAGAACAAGCACACTTGTCAACAGATCTAACCGGAAAGAACGATGGCGGCTAAGTGACAGCTCAGAGTGAAGTTTGCACCGATTAACAAATAGGATTTCCTATGACACCTAGCGGTTCTGGTTAAGAACTCTTTTATGAAACGAATTTTTAAAATGTTTTGTTTATTATTTAAGAATTAAAGATTACTAGCTTTAATTCATTTTGCAATTTACTTAAATTAACATCAAAACACAAATTTCAATACAATTTAAAAGTGGAAAGCACTATTTTAAAAAATGTTTACTTTTCCTCCTTACGGTAACAAGAAGGGGAAATGTTATCGTATGGTCCGAATAAAAAATCGGGCGTCTTGTCTGTCAAGTGTCGTTTTGCTGTCCGCAGATAATTCTTAATTTTTCTTAAATTTAGGCATAAAGTGTTGTAAAGATCAAATAAACCGAGACAATTCCTTTTAACAATAAGCATTAAGTGCAATAAAATGAGTTTCTCCAGCGACGAAGTGAATTTTCTGGTCTATCGCTACCTCCAGGAGTCAGGTTAGTGCTTGGTTTATAAAAATCACAAAATTCCCTCAAAACAAGAATTTCAGGCTTCTACCACTCTGCCTACACGTTCGGTATCGAGTCGCACATATCACAGAGCAACATTAACGGCGCCCTGGTGCCCCCAGCGGCCCTTTTAACCATCCTCCAAAAGGGGCTCCAGTACACAGAAGTTGAGTTGAGTGTCGGCGAAGATGGGGAGTCTCCCCGAACTGTTGAGGGGCTCAGCTTAATCGACGCTGTTATGCCTGAAATAAAGTGTCACAAAACTTCAATAAAATCGGAGAATATTAAGAGCGAACAACCAAAAACTGAACAATTGGCCACGGAATCCACGACGGAGACGAATGGAGAGGAGCAGACTGTGACCCCACCGCAGCCGGCTACGACGACTCCTGCCCCCGAGCGGATGGAAGTGGACCACTGCATCGAGATTCCGCCTGCCAAGGCGACTGTGCTACGCGGCCACGAGAGTGAGGTCTTTATTTGTGCCTGGAATCCGAGCACCGATCTTCTGGCCAGTGGATCAGGCGATAGTACAGCCCGAATTTGGGACATGTCCGACAACACAGTGAGCCCTAATCAGCTCGTGCTGAGGCACTGCATTCAGAAGGGAGGAGCGGAGGTGCCGAGTAACAAGGATGTCACTTCGTTGGATTGGAACGTAAGTAAAACAATTTGCGGGAATTGGATAGTTATAAAGTTATGGGGAAAAGAGGCCATAGTCCTTTAGCAGATAAAATTAAAAAGGTTTTTTCTAGCAACTTGCAGCTTCTATTTTTTAATATTTTTCCAACAATCCAGGGCATCTGAAAATTAAACATAAAATCCTTAATTAGTCAGCTTTTAATTTTTAATATATACTTAGGACCCTTACGTAAGATTTTGAAGTTCCTCGGCTATTTGAAAAAACAGCAGACTATGTTAAGACTTTTGTTCTCAATTTTACTTTTATTTAATTTTTATCTAAAAAAACCTAAAATATTTCGATCTAAAATTTAGTGCGATGGTTCCCTCCTGGCCACTGGAAGCTACGATGGCTATGCCAGAATTTGGACAACCGATGGTCGACTAGCCTCAACCCTTGGCCAGCACAAGGGCCCAATATTCGCCCTTAAGTGGAACAAGCGGGGCAACTACATCCTGTCCGCTGGCGTCGACAAAACCACAATTATCTGGGACGCCTCCACTGGTCAGTGTACCCAGCAGTTCTCTTTCCACAATGCCCCAGCTCTGGATGTCGATTGGCAGACGAATATCTCTTTTGCTAGCTGCAGCACAGATCAGAGAATTCACGTTTGCAAGCTTGGTGTTGATAAGCCTATCAAGTCATTCCAGGGACATACTGTAAGCTTTTTTTTATTTTTAAACCTTGTTAGCATATCTAAAATATCAATTTTATAGAATGAAGTGAATGCTATTAAATGGGACCCACAAGGACAACTTTTAGCTTCTTGCTCCGACGATATGACTCTGAAAATTTGGTCTATGAAGCACGATACTTGCGTGCATGACTTACAAGCCCACTCAAAGGAAATTTACACTATTAAGTGGTCACCAACTGGACCTGGGACACAAAATCCCAACACAAATCTTATTCTAGCCAGTGCTTCGTTCGACTCGACTGTGCGTCTTTGGGACGTTGAAAGAGGGGTCTGCATTCACACTCTGACCAGACATACAGAGCCCGTTTATTCGGTCGCATTCAGCCCTGATGGAAAGCACTTGGCCTCGGGAAGTTTCGACAAATGTGTCCACATTTGGAGCACACAAACAGGACAACTTGTTCACAGCTACAAAGGAACCGGGGGCATTTTTGAGGTTTGCTGGAACTCGAAGGGATCTAAAGTTGGAGCTAGTGCGTCCGATGGTAGCGTTTTTGTGTTGGATTTAAGGAAATTTTAAAAAGGGGCGTCTCATTTTTGTAGATTGTAATTTGTGCAGTTATGGAAGATTCATACATTTTAGATCAATTAAGTTTAGGAATAAAATAAAAGTTTTATACACAAATTGTGGCTTTTACTTCCTGAATATAGACCATTTCATTTTCATCTCTTTTAATGGCGGAAGAGAAAAGGGCGGATTTTATAATTATATTTGGAAAAAAACTGGAATTAAAGGAGTCTGAAAGACAAATTAGAAAAAGGTTTCTAGCTAAACAAAGGACGGGAGAATAAAAAACGTTAAAATCGTCCCAAAGAATTATTTATTTATAAATCATTTGCAGTTATTAAAAATCGATCCTTAAAAAACCTATGCTTCTCTCGAATAGGCTTCCCGTCTTTTCCTTCTCCTTTAAAAAATTTTGTAATTTTTTTCCCACCGTAGGCCGGTTTATCGTCGTCAGGGTCGTCGAATTGAACGTCGTAAGCCTTACCCTGGAGCGCAGTTTCGGCGGTTGACCAGCTGAACCTTACCAGACGCGGATATCCAAAAACAGGGTCTATATTTTCGGCCAAAAAGGATTTCGTGACAGGGTCCCCCGGATAACCACTTCCAAACTGCTCGTGGGTCAGCTCGAGTCCTTCTTGAAATTTCCAAACCTTGAGGGCATGGTCCCTAGTCACTTTAGCGCAAATACTCGCCGCCGAAACAATTGGATAAGTAGAATCAGCCTTTTTCGCGACGGTGATGTTGAAGTCAGGGAACAGGGCGAAGAGTTTGGCTTGGTACTTCTCAGGGGGCCCCACCGTGTCGACGTAAACTTCTGAAATGTTGACCCCCGCTTCAATTGCTTTGTTTATTAGGCCTATAGCCGAATCCATGGAAACCTCGTTCAGGGAGCACTTGGCGCGCCTGTTCATGCTGGTGCAGATTGTGTTCGGGGAAATCACTTCAACGGCCCATCCCACCGCTGATTTTGGGGCTTCCTTTTGATTAATTTCGTCAAATATTACCTCTCGTTTGTCCTCTGTTAATTGTTTCGAGTCAGCACAGCCCAAATCGACGAGGATTTCCTGTTTTTCGATGGGACAGAAAGCAATTCCATAAACCATGGGGCCTAAAACGGGGCCCCTGCCAGCTTCATCAACTCCTAGCATACATGGAGAAGTCTTGCATATTTCTGGGATGTCTGAGAAGTAAACTGCATTTTGTACGTTATTTTTTGATGATAAAAATGGCCCTAAACTGGCTAAAGAGTTGATTTTGAAACTTTCTGTGGCTGACATTTTGAACTTTTGCGCCAAAGGATGACAATTTGCCAAACTGGACTGGTTACAGTTGGGCATAAAAAAGTTGGCTATACTTTTAATGTAAAATTGATTTATTAATCAATATTTAAATTATAGTAAAGTGGGGAAAAATATGGTTAATAACTATATAAATTTACGTAACTATTTAAATTTAAATTCAATTTGAAAATTTTAAAAATTAGCTTCACAATTGTCCACTTAATAAGAATATTCGTTCTTTCGATTGCAACAGTGCGAAGTTAGTCCCACTTGTATGTCATCGAACTTCAATTGTATTCGTGTTAAATTTGTATACGAAAACTGTCATTTTGGCATCTCCTCCCAGTTTCTGTGCATTTTCTTCCACACATTCGCCCGACTTATCAAATAAAAGTCGCTAAGAAAAATCAATAAATTACAAAAGTAGATCATCGGTGTCCAGAACTATTTTCATTTGGATTGCGGTGGAAACGAGCTGTGAGTAAATGGAAATATTTTTTTTTGGGGGGACTGCCCCGGGGCTTCACGGCACGGAGCCGTTCTGTGTTTGATTGCAAGTGGCCGTGTTGGAGGAAGAGTACAAAAGTGCCGGCGATTATCCACTGACCGCACCGAAAAAGTGAATGAATCGCCAGCCCCACAGCGGCCAGTCGGAGAGAAGTCGCTCCGAGCTCCTCTGCCTGCGGTGCGGCACCGTCGAAAATAAGTTTACTTTCCTCCTCCAGGGAGTGTCATCATCACCGCCCGTCCGTGCCGCTGATCATTTTTTGTCGCCGAGGCGCTCGCGGATCCGCCGCCACCGCTGCCGTCGTCGTCGCCTTTGCCGCCGCGTTCAATTTGTGTAAAAAGAAAATTTTTCTCATTCGATTTGCGGTGTCGTGCTCGCCCCAGATTGCTGTGCGCCCTTATCGCGTTTTATTCGATTAGAGGAGCACCCACTTAATTGGCGCAGAAAAAGCCTCAGTGGCAAGTGACGGAGGATGAAGTGATTGGCGGTGATGATTCGCTCCTTTCCTCAGAGTGCTTCTTGCAATTGTGTCACGGGTTTCTTGCATTGATTTTGGTCCCTCACCCCATTGAGTGGCCTGTGCGACTTGACAAACAAATATATAAAATTTATCCATAGACAAGTAAGGGAGGGAACCAGCGACGACTGCACGTACCGGAGGAGATCCAGAACGTACCCAGCTCAGGCCCACTCCAGCGACTCCGACGGACGGCCCCAGATCAAAAGCGGATAGTGCAAGATGCCACCTGTTAGAGGGGATGGAATGCGGGGACTCGCCGTCTTCATATCGGACATAAGAAACTGTAAGTAAAACTCTTACCCATCCCATCTATTTGCGCCTCAAATATCGAAAAAAAAACAAGAAAATTTCGCCGCCCCGCAGTCCGGCCAACAATTGTGCAATTATGCAAGCAATGTGGCGCACAATAGGGTCAAAGACTTCTCTCCGTGAGCCCACCGACGACGGCGACACCGTTTATTGTTTTCTGCAGTTTTTTGAGTGTCCCATTCATTCAGCAATTGACTACGATTTTACAGGCGGACCTGTAAATAAAATGCTCCTAATCGAGCATACCGCCAGAAAGAGGTGTATTCAGGCCACCAAATCCAATAAGCGAAAGAGCTTTATCTTTTTTCTTACAAGAAATTATCAGCAATATTTTCGGAGCACTGATTTCTCAAAGCTCTTCGCAATTTTCTCTATTCTGCCGTTGATTTTATTTCGTGTTTGCCGGGAGTTTAGCTTAAATTTCGAATCGGTTCGTGATATTTTCAGCTTAACGCGCAGCTTATCGCACTCTGCTGAAATAATTGCGGAGTTTGTGTACAATCAGCAACTCTGGGGGAGTCTCACACTTTCATGGCCATATCCGGAGTACGAAAAAGCCTTCTGACGAAAGTAAAATCAGAAAATATGCAAGTAATGCACATATTTAGCAAATTCGTGAACCGAATTGCAAGCGTGAGAAATGAGAAAATTCAATATATCGATTTCTTCAAGAAATTTTATCGAGATATCGATTATAATTAAATAAACATTCAGTTTTTTTATTTCAAATATAAATCGAAAGTCTAATTTTTAAGATATTTTTGTAAATACAGATAATAAAATGAATGAAAATTATTTATTAAACCTACACAAATTGTCTATATTAATTTTCTTAATTTTGATCCCTTCCTTCTCCTTGCACATTTAAAACTCCAGTCAGGATCATCTAAAATAGTTAGCTAAAATCTAAAACACGCACTATTTCAATATTTTGATCAGTTGAACCTACGTTATAAAAAAAATATAAAGTAATACTCTTCTAAGAATATTTCTTCTGATATTGTCGATGTTAAAAATTTGTCAAGCTTCTATGATTATATTACTAGTCACAAACATTGCGTAAAATCTATAAATAGTATATTCAGCTATGTTAAAAAATAGTTTTGTTTTCTTTTTTCGAATATTCTCTTAATATCTAGGATTAGGGATATTTCAGTGTTTCTCGTATTAATCAGGAATTATTCTTTTACTGAAATATGTGTTTATGAATTTTGTTTAATAAATTTATTTTTCCCCCTCAGAAATGCCAAGAGCTAATTTTTTATTTTATATTACAAATCTATTGGTCACACATTAACTTCTAGGTAAAAGTAAGGAGGCCGAGGTGAAGCGCATAAACAAGGAACTTGCCAATATCCGGAGCAAATTTAAAGGCGACAAAACTCTTGATGGTTACCAAAAGAAGAAATACGTCTGCAAACTATTATTTATTTTCCTGCTTGGCCATGACATTGATTTCGGGCACATGGAGGCAGTCAATCTCCTGTCCTCGAACAAATACTCAGAAAAACAAATTGTAAGTTTAGGTTGAGTTAGAAGCTCTCATATCGTCGTTAACAAAAAAACAATTTAACTCGCACAGGGCTACTTGTTCATCTCCGTTCTAGTGAATACTAACAGCGATCTAATCAAGCTAATCATCCAATCGATTAAGAATGACTTGCAGTCAAGGAACCCAATCCACGTTAACCTCGCGTTGCAGTGCATTGCAAATATTGGGAGCAGGGACATGGCCGAGGCCTTTTCCAATGAAATACCAAAGTTATTGGTATCTGGGTACGATGGCCTTCAAGATAAACTTAGCTTCTTAAGGAAATAACCTTGTTTTTTGTAAATACAGGGACACAATGGATGTGGTTAAACAGTCGGCTGCCCTCTGCCTACTGCGACTATTCCGCACATGCCCCGAGATAATCCCCGGCGGGGAGTGGACAAGTCGGATAATTCATTTGCTCAATGACCAGCACATGGGTGTTGTAACTGCGGCGACATCCCTAATCGATGCATTAGTCAAAAAGAACCCTGAAGAGTACAAGGGTTGCGTGAACTTGGCTGTTTCACGATTATCTCGAATAGTCACAGCTAGCTACACTGATTTGCAGGATTACACGTATTATTTTGTCCCGGCTCCTTGGCTCTCTGTTAAATTGCTAAGGCTCTTGCAGAACTATAATCCAGTCACAGAGGAGCCAGGAGTGAGGGCCCGCTTAAATGAAACTCTTGAAACAATTCTCAATAAAGCACAGGAGCCTCCAAAGAGCAAGAAAGTTCAACATTCGAATGCAAAGAATGCTGTTCTATTTGAAGCCATCAATCTCATTATTCACAGCGATAGTGAGCCCAATTTATTGGTCCGTGCGTGCAATCAATTGGGACAATTTTTGAGCAATCGTGAAACCAACTTAAGATATTTGGCGCTTGAGTCGATGTGCCATTTGGCTACTTCGGAATTTTCACATGAGGAAGTTAAGAAGCACCAGGAAGTCGTCATACTGTCGATGAAGGTTTTATTTTATAATTTTTATTATCATTTATTAATTTATGATTTTATACTTTTCTGTAGATGGAAAAGGATGTTTCTGTACGACAACAAGCCGTGGATTTATTGTATGCTATGTGCGATAGGAGCAATGCTGAGGAAATTGTTCAAGAAATGCTTAACTACCTTGAAACCGCTGACTACTCAATTCGCGAGGAAATGGTGCTCAAAGTTGCTATTTTGGCTGAAAAATATGCAACTGATTACACATGGTAAGATATTTAAAGGTTATTTCCTATTTTAGCACCGAAAGACAAAATGAATTGCTTTAAGAAAGAATTTTATTCAGCCAAGATTTTAGGTGCAAAGAAGTTCTAAAACATCCTCTCTTTAGGTATGTGGATGTTATCCTGAACCTCATCCGAATCGCTGGCGATTACGTATCTGAAGAAGTTTGGTACCGAGTCATTCAAATTGTTATAAATCGCGAAGAAGTTCAGGGATATGCTGCTAAGACAGTCTTTGAAGCCCTACAGGCGCCAGCATGTCACGAAAATATGGTTAAAGTTGGCGGTTACATTCTCGGTGAATTTGGTAATCTAATAGCCGGTGACTCGAGATCAGCTCCAATTGTTCAGTTCAAACTGCTTCATTCTAAGTATCATTTGTGCTCTCCAATGACACGGGCTCTACTGCTTTCTACTTATATCAAATTTATAAATTTATTCCCGGAAATTCGCACTAATATTCAGGAGGTCTTCAGACAGCACAGCAATCTTCGTTCAGCTGATGCCGAATTACAGCAGAGAGCTAGCGAATATTTACAGTTGAGTATTGTCGCATCTACGGATGTTCTAGCAACAGTGTTAGAAGAAATGCCATCTTTTCCGGAAAGGGAAAGCTCCATTTTGGCGGTTTTAAAGAAGAAAAAACCAGGAAGGGTACCCGAAAATGAGATAAGAGAATCAAAGAGTCCCCAACCTGCGGCACAAAATAATACACAAGTTAATCAGAAGTAAGTAGAGATTTCTAAAAATTAAATAGAATATATTTTAAATATAATTCCACTAGGCAATCCAGTACCGCAAATGCCGATCTTCTCGGATTAAGTACTCCGCCATCAAATACGAATAATGCTACTTCTGGTACTCTCATTGATGTTCTTGGAGATATTTACGGTGCAAACAACTCTACAGCGGCAGTGTGCAACTCCAAAAAATTCCTGTTCAAAAACAATGGGGTTCTGTTTGAAAACGATCTAATCCAAATTGGAGTAAAGAGCGAATTCCGTCAGAATCTAGGGCGCTTAGGCTTATTCTACGGCAACAAAACACAAGTTCCATTAAGCGTAAGTACTAAAAATATACTCAAGGAGGTGAAGTGGATCGTCATATTTTATTTTATTTAAATTTATAGCTTAATTTTTTGTTAGTTGCTAAACAAGTTACAAAGGAAAATGAAATAAGATGATTCTTACAATTTTCAACTATTGCTTCGTAATAAGTTTAGAAAACTTTGTTGTATTGAATATGAAATATTTTTGAACAGAATTTCACACCAGTCCTGCAATGGTCGGCTGAAAACGCGCTAAAACTTAACGTTCAAATAAAGCCTGTAGAGCCGACTTTAGAAGCCGGTGCACAAATCCAGCAGTTACTGACGGCGGAGTGCATAGATGATTATTCTGAGTCACCTGCCCTTGATATTTCCTTTAGATATAACGGCGTACAGCAGAAGGTGAACGTTAAACTCCCACTCACTGTGAATAAATTCTTTGAACCAACGGAAATGAATGCAGAATCATTCTTTGCAAGGTGGAAAAATTTAGGAGGGTAAGTTACTTGAAGTATTTTAAGAGGAAAATAAAAAGAAGTTTGCAAACTAAATAAATAAGTAGTGAGCAGCAGCGTGCACAAAAGGTGTTCAAAGCACAAATTCCGCTGGATTTGCCTGGTGCAAGGAATAAGCTAATGGGATTTGGTATGCAACTACTTGATGGAATTGATCCAAATCCCGATAATATGGTTTGTGCTGGAATTATTCACACTCAAACCCAACAGGTTGGATGTTTATTGCGCTTGGAACCAAATAAACAAGCTCAGGTGGGTGCTGTAAGTAGATGTCCAAAGTTGAATTTTTGAACTAATCGCCGGCATACTTTCAGATGTTCCGTTTAACCATTCGTGCTAGCAAAGAGTCTGTAACCCGGGAAGTATGTGACCTACTTGTTAACCAATTTTAAGATAAAAATTTTAAAAGTTATCATCGTGCATTGTTTATAAATACATAATTATAGAAAAAAATATTGATATAAACTCCAGACCAAGTCTGCTAAGGAATAACAAATATTAAGACGTAGAGACAAACACCACAAAATAAAACCTTTGGGCTAAAATTCACACGAAGAGAAAAATAAATAAAAGACAGAGAGACAAACAAAACAAAACGCAAATACAATAATTACGCAGAAGATATAGTTATACACTTACGATTTAAGTTTGAAGACAAGGATGAAATGAACCTAAAGAATTTAATTGTAGAGTATGCAAAAAAATGTTATGAAAGTTAAAGTAATTGAATAATCTCACTAAATAAGAGTAAAATTGTTGAGCAAGAATACTGTATTTAAAAATAAGTAAATAAATTTAAATAAGATTCGAAATGAGCCACGTTTTTGGAACAAAACTCAGCCGAAAGGGAGCCGCGTTAATTCGGAGCTTCGAGGCAACAACGCTGATTCTGTGCAAATTTCACTTGAAAGTTATGTAAAGTAATTGTCTTGATTAAAAACTCTTGAAAGTATTTGTAATTTTCTTTGAATTAATAATAATTAGTTTGGTTTTCATATTATTCGAAGTTAGATTCGTTTTCACTTCACTACGCTTCCGATGGTGCTCTAACTTTATTGGGATCAGAAATTTTTCAAAACAAAAATATATGAATATGCAAAAAGTGTACTATATTCAACAAATGTCTAAACAGTTTCCAATTTGAACTTTGCGTTAATATTAACAGAACTCAATTCAGCTACTAGATACTTGTAAGCGAATGGCACCTCGATATAGCCGACTTCTTTATCGTCATTGCATATTTTGCATGTCGCTGGTGTAGAAAGCAATGGGCCGTCTTGGGAGCGCTTCACAAGTCTTCGAACAGGCGCAAGAATGCTTCCGCATTTTCCACAAACAAGAGTTGTAGCTTTATCTGAATTGTAGAAGAGACGATCTTGGAGTAAGAAAGCCGCTCCATGCGCTATTAGAGCATCACGTTCCATTTCACCGAAACGGACACCTCCACCTCGCTTACGACCTTTGATGGGTTGATGTGTAACGATATCAACCGAACCAGTTGCACGGACCTAAGTATAACAAGACATTTTTAAAGCGACTTGTCTTTGAAAACTAAAATTCTGCAATTTTGAAAATACCTGCCACTTGTCGAACACCATGTGCCTCAGCCGTTGGTAGTGTACGACGCCAAAGAAAATATCTGCGCTCATTTCACGGCCATCAACTCCACTGTACATTTTTTCTGTTCCATAATAATTATAGCCGCCTTTTTCAAGGAGTTTTCCAAAATAATCGATGGCTGTATGTTTCTCGGAGTATCTAAACGGTGTGGCATCATGAACCAGACCGTGCAGAGAACCACTTTTTCCAGCCATAGTTTCGATCATCATAGCAATTGTCATACGCGATGGGAAACCGTGGGGATTGAAAACGATATCGGGGATAAGGCCAGTTTCTGTGAAGGGTAAGTCTTCGGCAGGATATTTTTGTGAGCAAATACCTTTTTGTCCAGCACGAGAAGCGAATTTGTCACCAATTTGTGGTTTTCTCTAAAAGAAACATTATTTGTATTAATTTGTGGGGAAGCTTTAAAAAACATTGTGATTTTACCGGAACTCTGATGGTGATGCAAGCCATTTTTGAAGCATTCGGTTTAAAACTTCCGCAAATTCTTACACTTTCGATTACAGCTGCTTCTTTTTCTTCGTTTTTAACCACTTTGTAAATTGATTCGTCTGCGTCGAAATAGCTAAGAACATATACAGAATACTAAGATGTTGTATTTTGATGTATTCAAGATAGATCAGAAGCAAAAAATAGTGGCAGAAACTTCAGAAACTTGTGTTGTTATTTTAAAGCCTAAGGCTCTACATAATTCCTTGATCAGCTTTAAAAAATTTTCTTTCCCATTTGACAATGCTATTTGCTTCTAATCTATTTCTGATTAAAATTCCAACCCTTACCAGTAGAGAACAGATTTATATTCAATTTTACTGCCTGCTTGAGGAAGTCCATCATTGTCCAGATACTTTACAAGATCATGATTATGAGGGTCCCTAGCGAAATAGCTTGTTCCTTTTAATTCAATAAATTGAGACTTATAAATTGTGCCATAAGCGAATCCACGGTCGTATGCCATTTTATTAATAATCATAGCATCCTCCATATCATAGCCAGTATATGAAATAACTGCTACAATAGCGTTCGTTCCCATTGCAAAATCATCCATATCTATATTATCATGGTGCACCGGTCGGAAAAGCGGAGTGGTTGGGGTCTGTAACCTGTACAATTTTGTTTCAGCCTGTAGGTTAAAATTGTGGCAAGGCGTACCCATTGTTTGTTTACCCATCTGACACTGGTACATGTTTCTAAATTAATTCTGTTTAATATAAATATTCTGTTTTGAATAGAAATAAAATTATTACCTTGGTGATTGATTGTAGTCGGGCATTGGAATCAAATTAGCTAAATTACTCAAGAAATCGGTTTTTGATAGCTCCAAATGCGTGGTGAGATCTGGGTAAGTCTCCCTCTCATCGATAGCAATGTCCATATAAACTTGCTCGAAAGAGCCAATGAATTCAATTTTTCCGTAAGCCAAATTGCGGACAGGTCGCATCATCCTACAGGGTCCAGTGAATAAATATAAACCGGGGAATTGCCCTTTTTCCTTATACGGAACGAAAGCGACTTCAGTCATTTTCGGAATCTTTTCTTCGATTTTATACAACCTCAACTTGTCCACAATTCGTGGTCTATCCTGCATTCGAATGATTCCTAAAACTTTACCGTCAAGCATTACAGGATATGTGGTTTCACTGGGTTCGTACAAAGGAGAATCTATTGGAATCATTCCCATTTCTATCAACAGAGCTGGCATTTTTTCAACCACTTCTGCTTTAGGGCTCTCTGAAATTCTGCAGCTTATACTCAAGTGATTTAGTAGGCCACAAGGAGTACCGTCAGGGGTATGAACAGGGCAAATGAAGCCCCAAGCATCAGGGAGTAGCTGACGAGCTTCGGTAGTTCGCATTGTCATAAAATAAGATCCTCGATGTACTGCTCGAAAATGGGACATGTAACGCATTCGATTTATGTTTTCTGCCATAACGACTAATCCGCTATTTTGCATCAGTCCCAGACCAGATCGAGAAGGTGCATTTCCTGTTGCCATGAATGATTCCATAGCTTTACCAACACCGCCGGCTTGTTTAAAACAAAGATTTAGCATTGCTGATGAAATCATATTGTCTGAATCTGTGCACTTTTTCATTAAACTTTTTTTAACGTATGATAGCCAGAGATCTATACGATCCGCCAGGAACTTTTGGTATAAATGTCCACTAAGCAGGACTTCTTGCATCATTACACCGTCGACATTTTCAATCTGAAAACAGTACAGTTTTTTAAATAAATAAATTTAAATAAATTTTTTATGAAGTCCTGTCTTTGATTTCGTTCCTTCCCATTTAATTTTTTTAATATCCAAAAATAAAAGAGTAGAGATCCTTAACTACTAAATGCTAGTACTTTCTAAATTTTGGCTAGTACCAAGTATTTTCTTTACACTAAATACTTACGATCATTTTCGATTTCATTTGTAACTGAGTAAATTCAGTGAACCTTTTCTTACCTTGTTGAGGTCTTGAGCACATTGGAATAATTTCTGCATCATGAAGACAAGCAAATTAAATTTATCCTCGTGAGTATCCAGATGAATTAGAATCCTTTCGTTCAAGATGAAGTCAGTTATATCAGAATTCTTGAACCACGGAGGTAGTTCAGGGAACCGCGAACGAAACAGCTCTCCAAGATAATTCTTGCAATCCTCTTGGGTGTGCAGCGACTCATTGTGAACTTCTCGCATCATGTTTTGGACACTCGATAGATAGTATTGGTCATGCTCGAAACCATTAGTCAGTTTTCTGAAAATTTCTTTATCTGAGGCACTGGTCAAACACTTTAGGATCAGGCAGATTGGGACGTATGAGAGGAATTTCATCTGCGAAAACATAAATTTCGCTGTCCCATTGCTGAGGTAGTGGAGAACGTTATTGAAGGAGGTTTCATCGTTCCGAACTGTGCGCACCATAATGCCTAATTCAGTGAACAATTTGCCCCTGTCCTTCCAGGTTGATCTCTTCACAGCAATCGGATAATTCCTGCGGCTCATGAGCAACATCCGCATAATTTTTTCGTTTCCTTTAATTATAAAGTATCCACCCCATTCATTTTCGTGCTCTCCCTTCGAAACCAATTGTTCAGGAGTGAGTCCGTTGAGGTTGCACGCCTCGGACTAAAAAGATTTGGTTAGATTTTAACGATTCTCTTACTTTAAAAAGAAAAAATTACCTTTAACATAATAGGAATCTCCCCAATTTCATATTCCAGTGAGCCCTTTTCCATTCCACTGATGCTCCAGCCCACTTTTACGGTGCAAGTCCCCATGTAGCTGAAGCGCCTCTGCCTGCACTCCATGGGGTACACTTTCCTCTCCCTCACATTGATTAAATCGAGTGGAACCTTCGGAGCCGAGATGAATGCGTCTTCGACTTTAATAACGACCCTTTCTCCTAAAGGTGTCTCGTAGTAAATCGGACTTAAGTGCTTTACACATTCATTTAGACCCTCCCTGAGCATATGATTGAAAGAATCAACATGCGGAGCACCCAAATTTTTTAGATGCTAGAAAAAAGTGATATTTTAGTAGTCTGGAAAATAAATCTGGCTCAAAATGTACCTCATTTGTTTCTTCTTTGAATTGCCGAAAAACCGGCCTCGAATTTGTTAAACTCGGGTATATTTTCATTGCGAAAAACCACCCGGCTTTGTTACAACTCTCTTGTCTTTGAAATGTCAGACAATGTTTTGACAATTTGCGAACACCATGTGCTTTTTAAACAGCTGATAACTGAACTAAATTTCCTATATGGAAGATGCTTATTTCTATAGTGAGGACAATGGCGGGAGATTTAAAAGTTTGTACGTTAAGTTAAATAATTGAAGATTAATTTATATTACGTGTATTTAAGAAAGATATTAAAATTACAAAAGTATAAAGATGGTGATATTGGTGAACAATTTAAGGAACGCTTATTTGATGCTAAAAGTAATAAATCTTCAGTCGTTTTTACTTCCTGAAATAATCAACTTTATAATTCTGAACAGTCGTTACAACTTTCTGCAAAATTTTGTAATTTCAAAAAATTTACTTAGGAAAAATTGGTATAAGTATTTTTGTTATTCATTGTATATTGAGTGATAAAATTTCAATTATAAATCTTTTAGACAATAATTAAAATATTTTCTAAATATTTTTAGGTAATCGTTATGTGCGCGTTGCGTGTGTAACTGGAAATTGTAAATGGGAATAAGTGCAAATTTAGTTTCACTTTTCTTTACTATTTTTAGCTTTTAAAAATTTCATATTCTAAATGTTCAAATTAATCTCCTAATTTGACCTATTTAATTTTAAGTTGGTGTAATTTGGTTTAACATATTCTTTCTATTAAATTTTACAATTTCAAAATCACAATAATTATATCTAAACAAGTTCTCACTAACTGATATCCAAATATTAGTTAAATCCTAAATATTTCTTCCAAAAATGTTCCTAAGTCTTAAAAGCTTCTTCATAAAATTAAGCCTTTCAGGTGCGAGGTAAACTAATATGTATGTTCAGTGGTTGACTTTTTCAATTTTATTAAAGGTAAATCAATTAATTTTCTTTCCCGACTAGGTACATCACTAAAACAATGTAAAATATTATAATTTGGTAATTTTTCAGTATAAGATGATGATAATGACTGGAATAATTAGAAACAGTTCCAAATACTTCTTTATTTTAAAAATAAATAGGCATTTATCTAGAAAATGAAATGAGTCTCTGGAAAATAAATTTGTATCAGAAACTTTAAGGAGGAGACGACCGACCGACCAATCTAGCCCGACTGTTGTAATGTTGATGCTTTAAAATAAAATGAAAAATATATGCCTTCATATAAATAGTCCATTGTTTAGTCGACAATAGACTTCTTGACTAATTGGGTTGCTTTCCTTAAAATAGATTTTTTTACAATGTATCTAATGGATGGCTCCTGTGAAGTGTAACAATGAATTTTTTTTTTGTGCAGGACATTTGCCCACCTCCCAGTCGTTAGCACTCAGTCTATTGTCGGTGAAAAGTGCACGAAGTGTCCAATCCTCTCTAATTTTATTCGCCAGTCCCTCGAAGGAGGCTCACATTTTAACATGCCTGCGTAGAGGCGGCCATAAAAAATCCCAATAAAGTCACATCCAAGTCTATCTAATTTCCTATCTACCTTTTATGAGCCTCGGGGACCGGAGTCGTTTCCGGGAAAAATTTCAAATACACAAAACAAACGGTTGATGACCGATTTTATGGTATCACGTTTAAGAAAGGCAATTTGGTCATCGTTCCTCTGAGGAGTCACACTCTTACCACTTTTATAACGTTTTCCCCCCTTTCTTCACAGTCAAGGCTCAAAACATTTTCTCAGCTGTTTAAAATGTATAAAATTTTAAAAATAAAACCCCCCGAATGCAAGTCCCTTACGAGTGCCCTGTGAATAAATATGGAAATTTTTTTTTTAGCTTTAGAAGAACCCCAGATACGCACACCAGGGGATTCTGCAAAATAAGATGTTTTTAAGTAAAATCCTGCACGAAAGACCTATAAAGTGAGTAAAGGTTCTGGGCCTGTCTACTGGAGGTGGAGCATCGAGGGGGGGAATGAATAACAAATAATTGTGAAGCAGGCAAATTTAGTCTTTGCATAAAGTTGAAAGTTCAGGAACTAAACGAAATTGTCTTCTTTAAGCGTTTTCATCTGCAAAGATACGGTGTACCGCAGGAAACTTGACTAGGGCCTGCATTAGACCGTGACTGCCGTGACCTAATAACACTTAAAATCTGCGTTTTGGGAACCACTACAGAAATTAACTGGAAGGATAATAATAATTGCGCGGGTGCTTTATGGGGAGCAGCGATTATGAACTGAAAGGGATTATGAGCGAGGAGTCTTGGGTCCTGGTCTCGAATTAATTATCACTAATAACATAGTTCCCCTAATTTTCCTAACAATCACTTTTACTGCACTCCGCCGCCCCTGCGGGCAAGAGCTCCTCCTGGTGGTGCCCAGAAAATATATAATAAAAGCGGAGGAAAGCTGATTTAATTGTAGCAAGGTCCTGTGCAAAATACAGGAATAAGGGGCAGATAAAGGGGAGTTTGGGCAGGAAGAAGGGCTGATTTGTGGCTTTCGAATCTTAATACCAACACCTAGTTAAAAGCCACGCCATTGGTGAACCCGGCGGCCCTTGAAGCCATCCCCAGGCCAAAATTGCTCCCATATAACCCACGGGACTAGTCGGGGTTGTTACCGCCCTCCCGCCGTCCCCGTCGTCGAGATGTCCATAGAGAAAAAGCGCGATCCTCTGTAGCCCCGGCTTAGGGAATGGGGGGTCTGAGATAAAAACAATTCGTTGTAATAGTTGGGAAATTACCATAATTACAATTTTATGCTAAATAGAGACTAATCGCTGAGTGGAAGAGTTTATAAGTGCGGGACCGAGCTGCTGGCACCCTTCCCGGGTGTCGCCCGGTGCGGGACAGGACGCCCGCCCGGTTGTGTCCCATTCCCGGAAAAATCTTGGTGACAGTTGATGACAACGGGGAAACCTACTGACGCTGAAGTCCCGTACATGTAGGGGGGATGGTCGGGAACAAGTTGACCTTTTTTTGTATGGTAATTTGGTGCTTTATAAGCAGAAGCGCCGGAACAGGCTCCAAGGGTTGCAATTCCTACAGCAGGGTCGTTCGACCTCCTCTGTGGTCCAGAGCCTTTTTTTAAAGGAAGATTTTAATTTATTTTTTAACTTCTCACGTTTTCCTTGTTTTCTCTGGGAAATTTCATTATTATAGTCAACCACTTGAATGTTTTAATTCCTTCTGGCTCGACTCTTCCCGTCTTCGAGAGCGACCTGATTTTTGCTTGTAAGCCTTGAAGAGCTCTGGCTGCCTTTCAACTTCTTACTGACTTCAATTGAACGTCTTTAAGTAAAATGACGAGTCTTAGAAAAGGTCTTTGTGTAACAGTGCTATTCACTTCTTTGTTGCAAATAAATGGCAAGAGTCTTCTACATCAACTTCTTCATCTTCTTGCTATTCACCTTTTAAGAGCTCAAAAATAAAATAGAATATAAAATAGCTTTTTCTTCCGAATTTAAATCTTTGTACCTATTCTTAAAGGAAAATACGGAAATCATTTATTAAATCAGTTGTGTTTCTTTCTGTCTCTTTAAAGTAATATGTAAAATTGAATAGTTTGTAAATTATGTAATTGAATTAATGTATGATAGTAATAATGAGCGAATTTCGATATGAAATCTGAATGAATATGAACTATGTGTGAAACACCTTCCTGAAAAGAACATTTCATAATAATTAATTTATGACATAAAAACGTAGCTTTGTACTCGTTTATGGTTCCCAAAAATTTGATATTTAGGTACATATATGGAAAATTATTTCGTAGCCGAATTCGTACAAATAACTTATCACACTGAAAGAAAAAGAGCAGCAAAATTAACTATTTTTTCAGCCAATTAGTTGATAGATCTAAAACAGTGAGAAAAACATTTACAAAATAAGTTAGTTTCTCAACTATTTTAGTTGATTTTACTACTTTAAATTGTTATAAAAACTAATTCAATTATTTGGCTGATAATCAACAAAAGATTAGTGTATTGATATTTTTTTTTCAGTGCACGTATGAGAGAAAATAAAAACCAGTGCATTCAAAAGGAGTACTTGTAGGGCAGGATAATTTAAAAAAAATTGAGCCCTTTTCTTCTTTTTTACGTTTTTTCCTGAAAATGGTGAGGAGTAGAATTTTCATACTATACAATAGTTTTCACACAATACAATACATAGTTAAATTGTGTGCATTCTAAATACTATTTGAGTAAGGGGTCATTTTAATGCGCGGACAGGAAAAAAGGTGGATAGGAAATGATAAATTATGAAAACAAATTCACACACAAAAGGATTTCTGTTAATTTTTTTTCTTACACTTTTTATTATTCAAATGCAGCGCTTCTGCCGCGTCATGAATAGCTGGCGGCGGTGGTTTTGAGTCACAGGATATACTGAAACAAAAATTTCAATGAGATTCTTAATTAGTGTTAACGTACCTACCTCTCATCATCAGTTTGCATCTTTTTATTAAAAATTTACAAAATGGCGGGCTTTGAAAGTTATTTTTGTAAAACATACTCGTTTTCAAAGATTTGTTCAATGAAAAAAATATGAAAATTTCAACATATCTGAATGAAATTAGTACGCCGAATTAGAATAACGTAGCAAAGTTGCAAAGAGATCAGTTGAATATTTGTTTTATTACTTATGCAGCCATTTCAAAACAGGACGTTTCGAGAAAAACACGTCTAAAGTTTTTAGTACCTACTAAGTTTCATAGCACCTTCTTAGAGAATAGTACTTTCGAAATGAAAGGAAAAGCAAAGATATGTTTTAAAAATTTTACATGAGAATTACCCCTTAAGTAATGTTATTTAGCTAGTTTGAGTGGAAATAAATAAAATAATTACTCATAACTCATAACTCATAACTTTTGACTTTGACAGTTCAAACTTTATAACTTCGAAAAAAATACCATATTTAAATAAACAATAATTTTATTGTGTAGGTATACATATTTGGTACTGTTATACATATATTTACTATAAAATTTAAATTATCCACTATCATAACGACTATATTCAATCTTTGCCATAATGTGACTAATGATGATGAATTCGCACTTGACCGATTTTGTTGTTGCAATAAGTTCATTATTTTCTCGAGAATTGTTGAAGTAACCCTTTTGAACTCCATCATTGTATGTATTACTTATGCGAACGATTATTTCGCATTAAAATTCTGAGCACATGCACACCATACTTTCTTCCACCATGCTCGAAATCGTAATAAGTTTTTAAAGTAGATCCAAACCTAATCGGAAGGGAGCTAATACATTCCTGGGAAGTAAGAATGCGAGGGTAACTTTGTTGGCAATAAAAAGTCTGTAAGTTCTTCGAAGCATACTTCTTTTAAGGTTTTATTTGTGCAATTGGTGGCGAGTTGCTGCCACTTGTTTTTCCCTGTACGGGAACAGTGGTGCGATGAGTACTCCTTTCCTGGGAATCAATAACAATGGTACAATGTGAACATTCCCGTCTTACCCTCCACGTCCTGTTCAAAGTAGGCAACGAAGAGAAAATTCCGAAGAGAAGTTGAGGTTCTATAGCATGTACAACATACGCGTCCCTACCATGGGGAATACGTCTTCGTTTTACGATTTTATGATTGCATGATAAAACTTTTGTATTTTTCCAATCAATACTATGTAAACGTATATAAATCCAGCTGGTAGCACCTCCGGCCCATATCTGATTTCATGTATTTTCTTCTTTTTCTTACTCTCTGCCCCACTCTCTCTACTGCGGACATAGTTTTTGCCCTAATAAAGTTTCTTGACGACTTCTTTAATAAAAAGAGATTTTATTGAGCTTAAGTTTTATGTCGAAATGAATGCCTGCAATATGGAAGGTTTTTGTTTTTACTATTTTATAGAGCACAAGAACACATATTTTTCCCTTCCCTCCTTTTGCATTTTCTTGGTTTTATGAGTGAAAGTTGATAGAACTGCAGTATTAATGTCTTTTGTTCGTCTAAAATGTTGTGAATATCGCATGTCGCCTGTCATCTAGTAATAAAATGATTACTTTAAGTGATAGTTTCAACAACACTTTTAGGAAACCTTATCATTTTGACAAAGTTTGAAATTGCATTATAAGGTAAGATTTCTTTTATGGTTTAAATGATATCATTAAAAGCTAAACGTCCTTATTGAGTTGTTTCATGCACTTTTATATTTAATTTATAATTCATTAATAAGGATCTTAGAAGATGGTCAGATGTGAGATCTAAAATTGCCTACATAATCAATAAACTTTTGAGTTTTAGTTTTTTTTTAATAAAATTAGATAGTTCTGGAGAAGAATTTAATGATGCAAATGTCGTTGTAGAGGGATTCGAAATGTATGTATTATTAAACCTTTAGAGTTAAAGAGTTGGGATAATGCTTATAAATGAAAATCATCATGAAAAAAAGAAAAACAATTCTTTTATAAAAAACGCTAAAACTTTATGATATAAATTCTTTTTAATAAATCTAGAAATTCCTGTTTCCCAAAAGACGATATTTTGATTCAATTTGCATATGCATACTAACTAATTTTATTATAACCTGCGTTCTTTTCATATTTCTAGAACAATAAGGAAGTTTATATTGAACTGAGTTAATAGTTCCTCAAATAAGACAATGCATCAAATTGCCATTATTTTTTTTTCATGCGAAACTTTAAATCTTGAACCGAACAATTTTCAAATTAATTTTTAACTTAAAAGCAATTTAATGTTTTTTTAGAAACTTTTAAATTTTTCCTATAGGTTATTGTTGATAAATTTGAAATCTAAGCAAAATCTCTTTTTGTTCTGGATAGAAAAAACAGCTATAGTAAATTAAATTAAATTATAAACTAGACGACACCATACAATATGATTAATTAATTAAATACAGCATAAGATTGAATTTTCTCAAAACAAAAGAGCTTATATGAAGCATAATGACCGAATAAAGGACATCTAACCAACCGGATTATGTCTGCTGACCTAAAATATTTCTGTCTATGTTAAATTATTTAAATTCGGAGCTCCTCGTATCGCTATGAACTCAGTGAGGAACCACATTATTCAAAATTAATCGGATGAAGTCGTATGAGAAAAATGACAGAGTCAGTCCATGTGCAGCCTCGTTGAGAGTGGTGTAGATTGTCTGTATGAATATCTAAAGAGTTAGACATTCTGAAAAAAATATATATTTCATATTCTTTTTTTCGGCTTCCCACATAGCCGGAGGAGGAATAAGTGCTGCCGCATAATCCGTCCGTTGCCCTGCCGCCCGCCGCTTCCGGCGAACAGGCGATATGAAATATTTTAGCAGAAGCCAAAAAGTTAAATCAATCCCCCGAACCGTAGTCCGCCAGAGGGGGTAGTCGTAGCATATGTATCTTCCTTGGAGGGACATATTAAATTTTTCTATATATTTGCATTCCCCGCTGTCGCCGGAAGTGTAAAATGAGTTATTGCT
Organism: Machimus rusticus; assembly: GCA_951509405.1. NCBI lineage: Eukaryota > Metazoa > Arthropoda > Insecta > Diptera > Asilidae > Machimus > Machimus rusticus. The sequence continues at coordinate 35,560,163 of OX608052.1, read as the reverse complement.
TGACTTCGAGAAAAACTCATTCGAGACCCTCAAAACGTGAACCCTAAAAGCCGCAGTCGTTCCTTTCCGGAGTTAAAGTCCTTCGACCAGACAGACAGACAGACAAACATACTACATTCATACAAACATTACAACGAACATTAACGTCTACACTTTGCCACTTCAGGAGCTATTTAGTCACCAAAGGCAATCGTTTCATGTGGGCCCCGTCCAGAACCAGCCCCAGCTCGAATCTTCCAGGGAGTTAAACAGGGACAAAGGAACAAAAATTTCTTGCTTTTGTTCAATGAGAATAAAACAGGAAAAAACAACAATTTATGACGTCATAAATTTCGCCCCTAAGTATGTTTTTTGCATAACAAAAAATTATGGAAGAGATAAATCTGGATTGGAGTCTGTTTACGTGTTGGCTGGAGCTCGACTGGTTTGGGGGCCCAAAAAAGGCGGCGTATTTTCGGGTAGTACCCGGTTGCCCTGCCGCTGACCTTGCCCCTTTTCCTACAGGATACAAGAGCTGGGCTGCGGCAGTTAAAGGCCCGAAATGGGGGTGCTCTCCTCGCCCCCGGCGTGCATAAATTATATTCATAATTATTCTTCTCAGTCTTTTTGTCTTAATGGCGGGCTCATTTTACCTGTAATTGGATGTCAGGTTGAAAAGTCACAGGTCGGCCCCAGATGAAAGCCACCGGGCATACAAAGGTTGAGGGAGAGGAGTGGAGTGCTTCAAAAATTTACTGGCGGCAGCCGCGCTGCTGTTTCACTTCGAGGATTTTTAGTTGAAACAAAATAGGCCCAGCTCCAAAGTACGGGCATTGTTTCGCGAACTCCATAAAAATCTTCTCCGGGCTATAGACATTAAAGTCTGCCATAATTTCGCATTTTATTACTGCTACGGAAGCTCTTGTATTTAACAATTTTCGAGGGTGTTTTTTTTCTTATTCTCAGGGCTCGCTCTGGATGGCGAAGAAAGAAATTTTTGATATTCACGACTTTTCAGGTCCTTATTCCAGCTGGGCTTTTATCTCCGTGAAACATGAAAGCCGGTTTTATCGTAGGTCTCTGGTTGCGCGGAAAACTTGGTTTACAGTCGGCCCTCGTACTCGTCTCACACGGCTCATTTAATAGCTTAGAGGTAGACAATGAATTTTTCTTTCTGGAGACTTTTAAGGAATGGGTTGAAGGTTCTAATGAGGAGTTAAATGAACCTAGGTGAGTGGATGTTTTGTTCTAAAACTTATGTTGTTACACTATCGCAGCAGGACGCCTATTCACAAAAGAAAATTTCAAATATTCTCTATGTATATGCCTTTTACTAAAATAGATAAAAGAATATAATCTTAGTATCTCTGAAGTTCAATCGATTTACATAAAACTGAGAGCTTAAGATTTCCAAAGATCACTAATTTTATATTTGTTGTTATGAGCATGTAAAATTTGTTACTTTGAAAAATCATAAATTTTTTTACCTGCTATGGTGTTTCTCGACGCACCACTTACACAATATCTCTGAAATGCAACTAATACCTTTAAAAAATGCAGCTCCAGCAGGAAAATGTTATGGAAACTTCTTAATCTCGGACAATTCCTTAATAAGGCGACTGATATGTAGTATGTAGATCATGTAAACTAGGTATTAGATGGTTATTCATAATAGTAGCTAAGATAGCTGCAGGTAACTATTTAGAGGTTTTTTAACATTTTTTTCTTTATTCTCAAACGCTAACAGAAAATTACAGTATTAGGTAATATAATATTATATTTTAGTTGAAATATGTATTTGACATAAAACTTGTTTACTGCTGGCAATATTGTATATTAAAAATTATAAAGCGAAAAAAATTTTTTTTATTTAATTCAATATAGGTACGTTTTAAAAGAACTTGAATTTAACACAGCAACAAACGCTCAAATAGTACCTATGTACTTAAAACTACTTTAATGTATAATATTTAATTATTAGTACAGTTGTGCAAGCATTTGATTAATGTTCTCTTTTATTTGATATAATGTTTGTTTAGACGATTGGTACTGTAGATTGCTTTTAGGCGTCTAGAACTGAACACTTGTTTAAATTGCTCGAATTTCAGTGGAAATGGACTGTTACTACGACAACTGAAATAAGTGAAATGAAACAAGTTGGGATTTTAAATTTAACTTTATTATATTTATATGTACATATATCTACAATATAACAAAAAACCACGGAACATTTCCGGTATAATATAAATAAATAATAAATACAGCCTGTATCATCGAATTAGTTTTAGATTCTAATGACAATGGTACCTATACTTATTTACCTAATATTGATTAAAAAAACAGTAATAGTAGGGAAGAGAGATCCTTTCAACACTAATTAAACGGAAAATACACAATTAAATAAATTTACCAACGAAACTGCAATTATAAAGTGAGTTATGATACAATTGTTTACTTTAAAGCATTCTTGTTCGAATAGAAAACCGATCTGTTTAACACATTTTAACCGAATGTTGGCTAGCAGAAACCACCTCGGTCCCAGGATCTCAGTAAACTAATGCCAATTTGTTATTAATAGGACATTTAATTGGTTGAGTATATCATCGTCAATATTCGCATTTGGGGCATGAAACCATTTCGCTCCGGTCCAGCAGAGATGCCAGCCGGATGGCACCTAAATGTCCCCGTCCGGGCGCCAGGGCCGCTAGGCAAAAGCGATAAGCTCGGTCAGTTAGTTAATGCATTTAATTAGTGATAAACCGAAAACGAAATTGCATTTTATTAGATTCCGTGGTGCGGCAACGCAGAGAAACAAATACGACCATGCGAACTATACGCGTGTTATGTACCAAAATCTCATCCAGATTTTGGGTACATTGTATTAACTAAAATCGACGCATAAAACCCCAAGATGATGAAATACCAAAATTCAAGATTTAACATGCACAAAATTTGAGGTATTTCACAATAATTGAAAGTCGCAAAACCAACAATTGCAACTTCTCGGGTTATGTCTGGGCGATCACCTTACAGTGACCCGGCAATTTATGCTGACGCGCGACATGTGCACTGGAAAAGCACCGACGCGCGCGGTCAGGGCGATTGGAATATTGGAAAAATTCCAAGACCTGACCGGGGAACTATAAGTACCCGATCAGTCGAACTAAAAAGGGTCTTAAGTCTTCGATTCTTAGTAGTCTCCGGTTCTTAGTCTTCAGTCTTGAGTCTTCGATTCTTAGTGGTCTTCGGAATCAGTGAATGAGTAAAGAAAGTCTTGGAGTCTAAGTTTAGAAGTCAAGCGGCGCGGACGCGGAACTAAAAAATACTTAAGTACCCGAAAAGACTTAAGTCGGAAAATTAGGGAGTCGCGAGTCCGGAGTGTTTGCAAAGTTAATTGTTAAAGTAAAGTTGTTATTAGTGCTAAGTGCCGATAAATAAAAACTTCCGATTAAACCGAAAAAAAAAAAAAAAAAAAAAAAAAAAAAAAAAAAAAAAATTTTTTACCCATAACCTGAAGCAAAAATTAACTTCAGGGGCACACCTTTCAACTAAGTAAAGAACTCCAACGCTCCCGGGTAGACATCTTTAGTTGCCTCTGCTCCAGGCGAGCAAGCAATTACCCGGAATTAAAAGGTACTCAACTTTAATTGCCTCTGCTCCAGGCGAGCACGCAAGTACCTGATTTATAGTGTAAAAAGGCATCAACGCGGGACTCAGATCATACGAAGTATTGCACTTTTCAACATCAAGTGAATGCCAGGCGAAGAATCAACTACTGGCGCGGGAGACGAGCCCCAAAGATCAGAGACATCCTCCGGACCAAATCCCACAGACTCCAGCGAAGACTCTACAACAGATCAACCACCGAGGGAGCAACTCAACGCCCCATCGCAGCCGCCGAGGGAACCATCAACACCGAGACCGCAGCGAAGAGCATCGCGGGACACCCCCAGCACCTCCACACCTCACCCCCTGCAGGGACTAAAATTAAGAAGCGGGACGATCATCCCCCGCGGAGCATCGACTACAAATAACATAGCCGTAAGTCTAAAAGATCACTTAAGTAATTTTTTAGAAAAAGCACGAATATCGGGGGGACTCTCGATTGCACAAATTGACGAGCTTAATAATCAAATTCACCAAACAGGTGAAATAAGACAAGCTCAGATTAAAAAATTTAAAGAAGATACCGAGAGATTCCAAGAATCCTTAAGAGATTTCAAGGGATATTCGTGCTCTTTCCTCAGCAAGGGGCAAAGCAAATCAGAGCCCAAATTAGACTTAAGCGGTGAATTAGATTTAAGCAGTGCAAGTGTGAGTGAATCTGAGGCTACCGCGATCGCGTTAAATTGGTTGAGCGCTTCATTTTCAAGCTCAAATAATTCGGGAAACTTAAATATTTCTGCGATTTGCCCTAAAGACCTCCTCGATAAATTAAAAACAGAAATGACCAACTACACTGAAGTCACGAGAAATCTGACTCAGATAGTGCCAATCTTTTCCGGGGAGCCAGGCCCCAATTTGAGCATTGAGCTCCAAACTTTCCTGGGCTGCTGCAGGCGATGTTTAGAATGCTTATCAGATGCAGACAAGCCCCTCTTCCTAAAAATGATTCCGACGAGACTCCGAGGCGAAGCTTATCAGCTCTTAGCCTCAGAGGAACCTGCTACCTTCAAAGAAATCGAAGATAAATTGAATGCAGCGTTCCTGCCCCGCGAGACTCACCAAGGGCTCATAAATAAGTTAATTGCAATGCGACAAAGTCCCCTAGAGGATCTCACGCGTTTTATTTCGCGAATACGAAAAGCATTAGCACAGTGCAAAGAGGCTGCCGAAGTGAAATATGGTGCTGCAGCAGCAGCAGTAGTGAATTGCCAACTTGAAGATTTCGCGAAAAATACTTTGCGAGACGGTGCCGTCAGTCCCTATCTTCGTCAGTATTTACTGACATTAAATGAGCCTGATCTGGAGGAATTAGCTAAAAAAGCGCTGGATATGGAGAAACTCCAGCAGGGAGCTTTTCATTACCCCAACAATTCATTCGCGCCCCCACACGAAAATTTTTCGGGCAATTCGCACCTTCCGGTACCTTCGGGTTACGGCGATCCGAGGGGATATCCGATTAATGCCACCACGGCAGCTGCATATTCAAATGCGGTATTTGGGTATCCTCACACAGCCACCGGACAGATGCCGAATTACGCTCAGCCCGCGACAAATTACCCCACGAATCAACTGAATACGTTGCCTCAAAATTCGGGTGCTGGAGGAACATCTCGACCTCCAGCCAATATTGTGTGCAGCTTTTGCTCCAAACGAGGGCATACCTATGATGAGTGCTATAAACGGAAAAATACCCCTTTTTGCGTGAAATGTAATAAAATGGGACATGACGTTAAAACGTGTCGTAGTAACAACAATGGTCCACCGCGCAGAAATGCACAATCGAGCCCCACAACAAATAATAACGGGGCACGTCGCGTTTATAATGTGCGTGTAAAATGCGATTGGTGTGGCCGCCGTGGGCATGAAGAAAACGCATGCCAACGAAAAAAAGAATATCAAAGTCGGAATTCGGGAAACGGCGACGAGTCGAGCCCGAAATCCCCGGCTCGGCAATAAATAATAATAACAAAAATCCAGGGTACTCTCAGCCGCCCAAACCAAGTACTCCCGTAGTAGAACTCCCCCTAGACTTTGGTTTGAAAGAAAAGACCCAACTAGTGGTGGACACGGGCGCTGAGATAAGCTTAATTAAAGAACAAGCTTTAAAATCTTCCGAGCTAATAAATGCCGAGAAGATTCTTACCCTGCAAACTCCTTTTGGCACGGGATACACCCTGGGAAGCTGTCAGGGAAACCTTGTTACAAAAATAAGCGACAACAAGATAATTAAAACACCCTGCACTTTCCAGGTAATAGAAAATACTTCAGGCCTCTCTCACGACGGCCTATTAGGAAACGATTTCCTCGCCCAAAACTGTAATGTTGAGGGCCCAAATCAAGAACTTCGGTTTCCTCGCACGGAAACTAATTTAGAGGAGTTCTCGTACTCTATTTTTCTCGAGACGAAGGAAAATAGCTCCCGAAAAACATCTGAATCCGGGAACCAGGCAGAACGGATGGAACCCGAAGGGGTTAAGCTTTCTACTTGCCACGTTTTCGGACCATCTTGTGATGGGGGATGTTCGGCCAAAGATAAGCCACGGGAGAACGAGAAGGAAATTCTGGCGAGTACACCTGTGATCACAGAAATCAGGCGGCATAGCGTGGCCCTGATCAAGCCCATATGCGTACCTGCGAGATCACAGATAGTGGCTAGAATCCCACTGGAATTGCCGGAAGAAATGCTCTGTCTATCTCAAGAGATAGGCGATGGAGTCTTCTTGGCAAACAGTATAATTTCCTCTAATGAAGAAAAAGAAGTTCTGGTTGGGATTCTCAACGCAAAGGACTCCAAGGTAGCACTCACCGCCCTTAATTTACAATTGGCTCCGGTGAATGACTACACATTAGTCCCATTGTATCCCCAACGAAACACAGATAAGCCAAAAGAGACTGCGCGGGAAAAATCCCCGGGCCCAAGCGGCACAAATAATTCAGCCCTGGCCCAGGAGGAAAAAAGTATAGAAAATAAAATCATAAATAAAACTAGTGTTACACGGTCCGAGAGCGCGCATTATAATTTCAAATTGCCCGGAAACACCGTACACACTAATAAAGACGCCAAAGAGCGCATAGCCAGGTTAGAAGAAGAACTCAACCTGAGCCCAATTTTGAACAAAACAGAAAAAAATGAAATTTTGGAACTATGCCGAGAATATAACGACATATTCCACTTAAAAGGTGACTACCTCACTCATACAGATGCTATTACGCACCTAATTCCAATAGTGCAGGACCAAGCACCTATCAATCAAAAAATGTACAGGTTACCTGAAACACAGCGTAACATAATAAACGAACAGCTGCAAGAAATGCTCGAAAACGACATAGTACAGCCTAGCAAAAGTCCATGGAACTCACCTCTTCTCGTAGTCCCCAAAAAACCGGGACCAAACGGTGAGAAAAAATGGAGAGTAGTCGTCGATTTCCGTAAATTAAACGAAAAAACAATCGGCGATGCTTTTCCCTTGCCTCGAATCGAGGATATACTGGACCAATTAGGCCACTCGAGGTATTTCTCTACCCTCGATCTCGCTAGTGGTTATCACCAAGTACTGGTTGAGCCACAAGATCGCCCAAAGACGGCGTTTAGCACGAATTACGGGCACTACGAATATAAACGTATGCCCTTTGGATTAAAAGGAGCCCCTGCCACTTTTCAACGCCTAATGAATTACGTTCTAACAGGCCTGCAGGGACTCGAATGTTTCGTATACCTAGATGATATTGTCATCTACGGCAAAAATCTAAATGATCACAATACCAAACTACGCAAAGTTTTCACCAGGTTACGCGAAAACAACCTGAAATTACAACCGGAGAAATGCCAATTTCTCCGCAAAGAGGTAATCTACCTGGGACATAAATGTTCCAGCGAAGGAGCACTGCCCGACCCCAGTAAAACGGCCTGCGTACAAAATTTTCCCGTCCCCCGAACGGTAAGACAAGTCCAATCATTTTTAGGACTTGCAAACTACTATAGAAAATTTATTCCAAGTTTTTCTAAAATCGTACGCCCAATAACGAATTTACTCCGCAAGGACGTTAAGTTTAATTGGACTGAAAAATGTCAAGAAGCATTTTTGAACATTAAAAATTCTTTAGTTTCACCTCCCTTACTAATTTATCCCGATTTTAATAAACCCTTTAATTTAACAACAGATGCGAGCAATGAGGCTATAGGAGCAGTTCTCTCCCAAGGAGAAGTAGGAAAAGATCAGCCAATAGCTTATGCCAGCCGCACTCTGAATAAAGCCGAACGCAATTACTCCACAATTGAAAAGGAGTTACTGGCCATTGTCTGGGCGACTCGAAATTTTAGGTGCTACCTTCAAGGTAGAAAATTCACGGTTTATACAGACCATAAACCTCTAAAAGGGGCATTCAATGTAAAAGACCCCACTTCCCGGTTAGTAAGATTCCATCACAAACTTTCGGAATTCGATTATACAATCGAATATAAACCCGGAAAATATAATACGAATGCAGACGCTCTCAGTCGCATTCCGAGGGAAGAAAATAGCGAATATGGAAGCCACACCTGCACGGTAGAGGCTCAAATCCATCACGCAACAGATTCAAACGTAAATAAAAACTTTGCAAAAATAAGCGCAGTCACTCGGGCTCAAAAACGAAACGCCCAAAATAATGAAAAAGACACTACAGAAAATTCAATGAAAACAACACCGGCAGAAAACCAGCCTAGAAAAATAAAACAGGCAAAGAAAAAGCCACAAGAACCAAAATCTAAACAAGACACAGTCCCAGAAGCCGTAGAAAATGATGAGGAGATAATTCCAGCAGAATTCTTCTCCCAAGAATCAATTTCGGACAAAAGCAAAGGTTTTCAAGAACCACCACAAACCAAAAAAAATGCAGCTTCCCCAACAACGGATTCGCACCACAAGACCCCTGAATTAATTTCAAGCCCCGAAGATATTAAAATTATTTTAAAAGATTACCATGATTCACCCTTCGGAGGTCACCAGGGAGTAATAAAAACTTACAAGAGAATTAAACGTAAGTACCAGTGGAAACACATGCTGCGTGATATCAAACGGTATGTGAAAAAGTGCCCGAAATGCCAGAAATTAAAGGCATCTCCACAATATAAGATGCCCATGGTCATAACAGACATAGCCGAAAAGCCTTTCGACAAGGTTTATCTCGACATAGTAGGCCCACTAGAAGAGTCCACGTCAGGGAATAAGTACATCCTAACATTCCAGGATAACCTGACAAAATTCGTGGACTGGTATGCAATACCTAACGCAGAAGCGGAAACAATAGCGCAAATTTTCTTCGACGAAATCGTCACGCGCTACCGCATTCCAAAGAAAATTGTCACTGATCAAGGAACAAACTTCCTAAGTGATCTTTTCAAACAAGTCTGTAAATTATTAAAAGTAAAAAAATTACAGACATCAGCCTATCATCCGCAATCAAATGGGGCACTAGAAAGGGCACATAGGCCCCTGATCGAATATTTGCGCACCTTCACGGACGAAAATCCCAAAAGCTGGGATCAATTCCTACGCACCGCGGCGTTCGTGTACAACAATAGTGTACACGAAGGGACAAAACTCACGCCAATGGACTGCCTATTCGGCTTCACGGCGGATGTCCCATCCAACTTAAAAAGGGAACCCGAACCCCTTTATAACAACGAGAGCTATTACCACATGCTCCGTTATAAGCTACAAAAATCATACGCTACCGCAAGAAAAAATATCTTAGCCGGTAAGCAGAAGTCAAAAGAATATTATGATAAAAATGCAAAGTCAATATCGTTCCACATAGGCGACAAGGTACTTCTGAAGAGTGAAAATAAAAAACATAAACTCTCAGAAATTTGGGAAGGACCATTTGTAGTCACAGCAGTAAAATCCCCAGTAAATACCGAAATTAAAATCAGAAAACGAACAAAAGTTATACATAACAATCGCTTAAAACCGTATTTCAAATGATCAATTCGGCTTCAATTAGTGAATTTTCTTTTATTATTCAAAAAAAAAATCTTTCAACTGTCTCTCCGCGAAATAATTTCTTTGTCTTTCTCTTTTCTTCTTTTTGCAAAAAAAAAGAAAACAAATGAGAACACATAAAAAAAAAAAAAAAAAAAAAAAAAACTAGCAATCGGACTAAAAAATTCTCAAGCAAACAGATGCAATAAACAGAAACAGTAAAAATAAAAAATCATAACATTGTTCGCGAAGTATGTGCACTACTGGGATGCACATGAAAACATTGTAAACCGATCCGTACTAAAAAATTAAAACAAAAAAAATCAGATTCACTCGCCCGCTGATGTTTTCCCAAGCATAGACGCCCTCTTAGGTAATAAGATGCTAGCATAAGTCTAAAGTAGATAACCTTGGCCTTGTAAGTAGTGAATGAGAACCATTCTTAGGATAGGTCAGTAAATTCATAATTTAGAATAGGTAAATGCATAAATGCAAATTAATTTTAAGCAGTTATTCTATTTTTCCAAAAATAAAAAGTAGGTACACAAAAAAAAGAGAGATAAACTAGAAACTAATAATAATAAGTGTTTTATAAGACCATAATAAATAGTCCGCCATTTTATCTTGTATGGTAGAAATAACGAAACTTAGCCGCAAAATTTTTAGATATATATGTATATAAACAAAAAAAAAATAATAATAATAATAACAATAATAATAATAATAATAATAATAATAATTTTTAAGTAATGCTAACCCACACAAGCGTAGGAACACAAGTAGAAAACTCTAACATTGCACCAAAATATGTTAAACAGAGGGCATGGAAAACGTAAGAAGAATAGAAAAGTTTTCATTAATGTAACCTAAAATATTAATTTTGTAGCAATAGTACCAATGTATACTAAATGGTAAGCAAGTATGTAAACGCACTCGCTACTCCCCCAACAAATCGCGATTAGTCGATCACCGCCGCGATATTTAAAAATTTCCAAAATTTTGTCTTTAAACAAGTCTCCAGCCCCAAGAATTATTCCTCTTCAAAGAATAATTCTCTTTTTCAAAGGGGGAACGAAGCGCGATCACCGCCGCGATATTTAAAAATTTCCAAATTTTTTTTCTTCTTTCGCCTTAACAAATTTTGACCTTTCAACCCCGAGAATTATTCCTCTTCAAAGAATAATTCTCTTTTTCAAAGGGGGAAGGAAATGTTATGTACCAAAATCTCATCCAGATTTTGGGTACATTGTATTAACTAAAATCGACGCATAAAACCCCAAGATGATGAAATACCAAAATTCAAGATTTAACATGCACAAAATTTGAGGTATTTCACAATAATTGAAAGTCGCAAAACCAACAATTGCAACTTCTCGGGTTATGTCTGGGCGATCACCTTACAGTGACCCGGCAATTTATGCTGACGCGCGACATGTGCACTGGAAAAGCACCGACGCGCGCGGTCAGGGCGATTGGAATATTGGAAAAATTCCAAGACCTGACCGGGGAACTATAAGTACCCGATCAGTCGAACTAAAAAGGGTCTTAAGTCTTCGATTCTTAGTAGTCTCCGGTTCTTAGTCTTCAGTCTTGAGTCTTCGATTCTTAGTGGTCTTCGGAATCAGTGAATGAGTAAAGAAAGTCTTGGAGTCTAAGTTTAGAAGTCAAGCGGCGCGGACGCGGAACTAAAAAATACTTAAGTACCCGAAAAGACTTAAGTCGGAAAATTAGGGAGTCGCGAGTCCGGAGTGTTTGCAAAGTTAATTGTTAAAGTAAAGTTGTTATTAGTGCTAAGTGCCGATAAATAAAAACTTCCGATTAAACCGAATCTAGTGTTTCAGTGCGAAGTTCATACAACAGGGGAGTTAAAGCGTTACCGCTGCTCCCTATCCCGTATCCCGATCTCGAGAAGTAAAGCGATTCACGCTGCTTCCGAGATCTTGTGCACAAAGTACCTCCAGGGCCAAACCCGGAGCAGTAAATCAAAGGGATCTTATTCACGTCCAGAATAAGGTCTCAATTGTTATTGTACTCCACCAAGTGTACATAACACGCGGTGCCCGCCCGTAGACATGGGATTCACAAGGCCTCGTGAATAATTTCGTTTAATTGTATCGCAATTAATTTTAATTGAAACATAATCCCCTCACTGGTAGAAATGTGGTACCTAATTGCAGATTTTCTGTCTAATTCCTTGCGAGCGACATTTTATGTGTCCCGCAGAAATAGACAACCATAGTGCGTACTTCGACGAAAACTGAAATTACCCAAATAAATGGATGGCATTATAATATTGTACAAAGTTTGTGCTTTAGCTACAAATATTTACTCAATATTTTCTGCAAAGAGACAGAATGTATCCATTATTCGGTGTTCAATGGGTGTCGGTTAATTTGAGTCAAATATTCAGCCAATTTAATTTCGGTAAATTAACCATGGAATTGCGACTATTTCTGGGACGCTCTAAATGTATTTTATGTTATGAACTTGAATTAAAGCCTCTCCTTTTTTAAATGGAATCGACTAAAGTTTTAGGTAGCAGTTTCGAGTGATTTGATAAATAATTGATCAAAATTCAATTGATATTTGAATATAGTCAGCTAAAAATGTGTTTGATTTTCTATGCCTTATTTCATATAAACAAAACCTTCAAGTTCTCGTCATAAGTTGAATTATAAAGCATGCTGCTTTAAGAAATAGGTATTTTTAATGGAATTTGCAAAATATTGTTTATATTGTATTCAAATTACACTTTTATAAAATAGAGTTTTGATTGTGCGCAACAACAATACAAAGAAATTTCACCACCTATAATTTGCTCGATGGTTAAAACAACTAGAATAAATATACCTACATATGTACATATTTCTTTTATAGGCATAAAAATTCGACTGTTTTTGTTTGTTTTGTACTTTTTAATTTTAGTGACTAATAACTAAGGTATTCATCGTTTATAACAAAACTCTTTAAAAACAAAAAGTAAATATAATAAGTTTAAAACTTGAGCTGAAACTCAAAAGATGTACATACATACATATATTCTTATTCTTTCTTATTTTTTTTATATGTTCAAAATTTATTTTAATATTTTTAATAACAGGCAAACGTAATTGCTCGAAAAGTAACATAGATATGTCGCTGGAGGCGTTGATATCTCGATAACGAAAAAAACATTGCAAGTTAATTAAAAGCTTGTAAAATCTAAAATATTTAGATTCAGTATGACTGTGGCTCTCACGCTTCTATGGATATTAATATTTATTGATAAGTAATAAAATGGCGGAGATTTAAAAAGAAAAAAAAAATAACAAAAAACGAGGTTTTATTCACTAGTGTTTCCGGAGTAGGTATAATCACCGCCGCCGACTGAAAATATGTTGTTTGAGAAAACCGCGTTTGAAGTTTTTTTACCAAAGACTTTATAACTGTAAAGATGTCGCACCCTCAACAAATTCTGTGGATATGAAAAATTTCGATAGGACGTAGCGCTACGTCCTATGTGCAGCAAAAACGGTGCAGCAGATTTCGCCGAGTCCTCAGCAGCCAAATAGCTGCAGCGGCAGCGCTGGCCCTGCGGTGGGCGGGTAGAAAAATTCAATCCCCTCGCGCTTCACGGTAGAACAGACGCGCAATCCTTTTGCGCAGAACAGCAGCGAAGTAAACAAGCCCACCGTAGGGCCAACGCCGCCGCAGCAGCTATTTAGCTGCAGGCGAAATCTGCAGCACCGTTTTTGCTGCACATTGGACGTAGCGCTACGTCCTAGCGAAATTTTTCGTCAACATAGAATTTGTTCGGCGTGCGACATCTTTACAGTCATAAAGTATTTGGTCTTACCTTAACTTAAACAGCGATACCTGCACCATACAAAATGCATTCTCTTATAAACCAGAATGATATATTAATATGTGTATACCTAATACATATAATTTTAGGGATTAAGACTAGAATTGTCGAATTTTTTGGTTCACCTTAACATTTAATATGTACTATATCTACATACAGTGTGATACAAAATATATTTTGATATTTTTTTTAGCCAAATTAATTATACCATTCTGAAAAAATCTCGATGGATGGAACGATTTTAAAATGTACCTATGGGAGAATTTTTCGACAAAGTTTTCCGTTTTCAAAGATTTAAGTTTCCGCTCGTATTCAATTTCCCACCTATTGTGCTTAAAACTGCACGAGAGTTGATGATTTCTGGAAAACGACAATGACAGGGAGTGAAAACAGGAAACCAACAGCAGCGAAAACAGGAAAAAATTCAGGTCACGAACTGGCTGTTCCTACCTTGTTTTATTAAACATCACCTTGTTCGCTCACCAAGCCTCATTAAGCTTTACGACTTTTACCGGTGCTAAATTGAAAAAGAGGAAGAGAGCCGGGAAGTTTGTCTTCGGTAAAAAAGGAACGGCTCCCGGCTCCCAGTTCCTGGCTCTCGGCTCACGGCTCCCAGTGATGCCGGTGGTGGGGAGAAAAAAAAGGTTGTAATAAAATGCAACATCATCCAGTCAGGTAGATGTTTATATTGTCAGCGTGGGGTACCTACGGCAGGCTCCCGGTTTTCCTAGAAAATTAAAAGTTCAAACTGAAACAATGTTAAGCGACGAGGAGCACTTCGCAGCGGGGCGCAGATGAAAAGTCCTGAGGGAACGGGAAGGACCCCAATGCACCTCCTCCCCCCGGGGGTGGCGGGGGACAATTTATGTGTTCAATTGACTACATATTTATCCAGTCGACTGACAATAATCTCTAAAACGAGCTCTTTATTTAAAATACATTTCATTAGCTCGCTCCGGGCACATGTGGGGTTAAGGCCACCACTCACTGACGTCGGGCGTGCTATTTGTTTTCTGGTCCCTTTCGATCCCGAGGAGCCGAACCGTGAAGCGTTCCCTGAGTGCTATCGAGGTATTACTTTGCTCCTTGGCTTTTAAGGAACTTTTAATTCACTTTAATTACCTTTGCAGCAACCGATGCAAAAAGCCCTTGAGTGATTTAAATTTATAGGGAGCTACCAGAAGTAGCCGCCTTAAACCAGGCAACAGTTTGAATTCTCTTTTTTATATACGTGTCTTAAAAATTGTTTCAACCAGTTGAAAATTGAATTGAATTAATTATTTTCGTTTGTACTTAGTACCTATTTAAGTTCTTTTGTATAAGAATTCTTTCGTTAAATGATCTTATTCCAATCTGTAATTGTTCCGAAGAATTAACCATTAAGCATATTTTCAATAACTGTCCACTCCTTAATAATCTAAAACAAAAATACAACATAAATGTATTCAGAATTTATCAAATGAAGAATTCAACAATATAGAAACCTTATTTAATTACCTTAAGGAATTTTAAATGTATAAGGAAATTGAATAGCCATAAGATAACAAACCTACTATATGTATACTGTATTAATGTATAAGTGAGTGATAAAATGTCCAGTGGGTTAACTGGCAAAAATCCCTACATCTATACATATATACCTAATAAATAAATAAATGGTTTTATTTTAATGACAGGTTTATAGAAGCAGTAAAGCAGGAAATTCCTACACATATCAAATTAAAAAATTTTAGTTTTACACTATTGATCTGTATAAAGAAACGTATGTCTATATTCGAAATATTCTTGGAATTGATTGATTGAGTTGGCGATTGGATTTTATCATCGATGGTTTTTACTTAAAGATTTGAATTCTAATTTTTTTAGGCTTTCGTATTACATTATAAAAAAAGGGTATTGAAAGAATTCATAAACCTTTGATGTTAAAACTATAGCTAAGATTCGCAAACTAAATATACATATTTACTCTTTTATATTATGAACCATCGAAAGTTATAAGGCTTGGTCGTTTCTCGGAACTCTGGAAAATAAGCATAATATCAGCAATTCCTTTTTTTCATAGCTTACTGTCTATAAACAATAGTAGTTGATCGTATTGAGCATTGATGCTATACTGACGAATTAGGAATTAGATATGAATTCATCAATAAAATCGTTGAAGAACTTTATTTATTACAATTGCTATTTGTCAAATTTTATTTTTTTTCATTATTTGTACGTTAAATCAAGCCTGCGTATATCAAATTTCAGCTTCTTAAAACTTCGGGAAGTATAGGTATCTTCAGATTTTGATGATCATTACTAGTAAGTGAGTGACGAAATCAATGAAATTTGAATATTAATAAAATCTAAAGTAGCAGAGTTATATTATAATTAGTCTAGCGACTACATCTTCGGAAAACTTGTGCTCTCAAGTATTATTCAGACCGAAGTTATAAGGGTTTAAAAATATTCTGGAGTCGCTTCGAGAAAAGGCAGTATACCCTTCATTTGATCGATGATGTTAATATTGAAAGAAAATTATCAAGAATTCTAAAAATTACTTACATCAATTAATATTAATCGAAAATAAAATAGAAAGTTCTGTGCAATGGTTAGAACATTTTCGTCCATTTGCATACTCTGTAATTTTACCTTGTGGCTAGTTAACCTTCAGCGCATGTAGGTTGTAATTTACAAAATTTATATAGCAGACTAGCACACTGTTATGAAAAAGGGAGTTAACGCGAACTTTTGGGTCAAATCGTGTCTATAAATTAGCAAAATTCAATTTTAGAGAGTATAAGATCACACGAAATTCACGAATTCAAATGGAAAGGATACATAGATGCTTTTGCTAGACCCACACGTACATACGAAGGGTTAATTTGTTTTTAAATTAATTACACGCTCAAAAGCATCATTTGAGCTGGTGGGGAATGGGGCGGGATAAAGTATTTTCTCGACTTCTTCACCACCGCATTTAATTCAGCTGCAATTTCGCCGGTCATCAAGTTTAATAATTAACTGAGGCTAAATAGGAGCAGAGCCGAACTTTTAATCTGTTTAAGTGCAGTCACTGGCTAGATATGCAAATAGAGTTCCGTTTCATGTTTAATTGGATGGCTGAACGGATGGTGCCGTCCTAGTTGATTAAAGATGTTTTGCAGCTGAAACAGAATTTAAAATGCATTGTCGATGTTAACACGAAAATCAGCTTAGCTGGGGCCCTTGTGCTAATGCTGGCTTTGATGAAGCCACGAGTTCTTTCCCTCGGGTGACGGGTGGCGCCTTCTTACCAAGAGGAGCACTTTACGTAATAAAATTGAGAAGAAAAGATTTAGGCGGCTGGCACCAGGACGGAGGAGGGTTCGGTGGGATAAAATACAACCACACCATATGTTCTTTTCCCAGGATAAAGGATCCGCGAGCCCTTTTCCTGGTTTCATGACAGGCCGTGAATTAGGGGAAAATATTTTCTAGGGTTCTAGCCGATTTTTTCTACCGTCAAGCGCTGAGTTTTGGGCAAAGATTGGAGTTAGTGCGGCTGGGTGCGCACTCCATGGGATCATTTACATTCTATTAGAGAAGTCATTACTTTTAATGAGATACTAACGCAGCACAGTTCTGTCTAGGTTTGCCCTTTTTTTTGGCGAAACATTGGGATTTGTGACCTATTTGGTTGCCAGTTGAGCTTCTACCTAAACAGTAATTAAACCGAACTTTGAGGTCCTGAGGATGTGACCACAACGACCTCATAGAATTTGTGATTGAAGCTATTTAAGCGTTTTGTTTCTAGGTGCCACCTTTCTAAATGGCGATTTTTTGAAGAATAGAGTATACTAATATAACCATAGTTAGGTACATTAGGTATATATCCTTTTAATTTTTATTAATGTACGTATTTGTATATTAATAATTAAAAAGTGTTAACAATTCATCCAGTTTGTTTTAGAAAAAAGGATTACTTATTTGGTGTTTTTAGGGCTAGTTCGAGTAAGGTTTAAAAACATATTATGAGATTGAAAATTACATTTATTGGTATTACATGGAAAGATCAGTATTTAGTTAATATTTAGTTACTATTAAATTAAATTCTCATAGTGCCCTAATTTAAACAAACAATTGATTAATTGGAATAAAATTTAATATACTTACATATTCAGAAATTATTATTAAAGTAAACATGGATTAATAAAAATCAATTCAATTGTTTTAATCCCATGGCATAATTGACAATATTTTGAAGCATGCACTGTCACTCAATCCACCGTCTTCATGTATGAAGATTGTTGTCATAATATCAGAAACCGATCTTTGAAGATCTGCATATAAGAATGGTTTACGTGTGTTTGGGGCATTATTTCCTTCTTCTGTTGAAAATGTTGCAATTCCTAGAAGAACATCATGTTTTGAAGAACTTTTTAGAATCAAAGGTCCGCCCCAGTCTCCCTTAGTGTGACCGCGTTTATGATCTGGTTCGTCTATAGCGCATAATAGTGCCAACTCCTTTACTGGCAATTTCGTCATCTTCTGACACCTTTCAGGTTTAATAATTTTTAGAGTTGCCTCTTGTAAGTTCTCAGATTTTTTCCAATTTGGCAAACCCCAACCTAACACGGTAGCTCTTTTTCCAATTAATTTCTCATAGTATGCTGCATATCCTTCACTAATATCATCCCTACACGGTAATTGGATGGATTTCAAGTGTTTGTTAATAGTAAATGGTTTCTTTAAAACAAGCACAGCTACATCCTGTCTTGGACCCTGTCTCTTGTAGTTTTTATGGTTAACAACCAGTTTTACTTTCCGAATTTGTCGATCAGGGTCGCTGATATCGTTCCTTTTAAAACTTCCAGCAGTTACTCTTAAATCTTTTTTGTCCAAGCCATCAATACATGATGCTGCAGTCAAAATAATGTTAGTTCTTACCACAACGCCTCCGCACTTATGTCTTTCCTTAAATTCAATGGCAGCCATATATGGGTATTGGCCATTATTTTCAATAATTATTTCACCCGTGGCTTTGTTTTTGACTGAAGACCCTGCATTCTGGCCGTTGATGATTCCACTTTTTAGTTCAACTCCAGGATATGATTGAACCAGGGCTTTTGATAGCAATAGTCCTACAACGAAAGAAAAGATCCACTTGATCATGATCCTACTATCACTTTTTACTGCAGACTGATTTCATAGACTGTTATTCGTTCTTTTATACGATATTTAACTCACACGTGCTGTTTTGTTTGCATATAAAATATCTGTTGTCACCTGAATAAATTATTGCAACATTCCGAGTATATTGTTTTCAAATGCAAAGATACTGTAAATTGATATACATATACAAACGTAAATGGGACGTTCTTCTTTTCTACCGACACTCATTTACTACTCCGTCACAGTTTTAGTGAGAGAGGTGTAAAATAGCAGCGTTCGAGGTTCCCGGTATTCACCTAATTATGAATAATTTATAAAACTGGGCGTATAAGACAGAATTACTATGAAACAATAAAATAATGTTAGAAAATAAAAATTACAATCACATTTTTGAAGAATAACGATTTTCTCTCGGAGTAGAGATGCCATTGTCGATGAAAAAGAAGAACGACCCATATACATAGGTATGTATGAAATATACACACTGCACTTATAGAGTTAAAATTCTTAAGACTTCGTACCTATAACAAAATCCAAATTTCTTTTAAACACACCTTGAAATATGTTTAATGCCTATGTAGAAATGAATTGATAAAACCCGTACTCTATAGTGAAAATATCTGAAAGCTTCCAAAAATTACAAATTTCAGAAAGTTTGCTATATTTTCCACTAGATGGTAATGTCCAAAGCTTTTCATTTTGTTATTGTGATTCACGAAATAACATTATAAATTATAGTACATTGTAGAAATATGTATATAAAATAAGAATAGTTATAAAGAAGAAATTTTTTAAGATAAGAAATTAAAAGATTATTTTTTCGAATGATAAAATAACCTACAATTTCTTGTGTGACAATATGAAACACGTAGAAATAAGATTGAATTGAAACTAGTTCTTTCTTTATTTGCTATTTGTGACATCATAATTTTTACACCTTACAAATAATTTAAATCATAAATAACAATCTTGATGTTTTATAATTTATAAAAAGGAGTCTAAACTCCAGTGGATTTTTTTGAATTCTTAAATTGTTACTGTGTATCTTCGATGCAATAAAGTATAGTGTCATCAAATCTTTTAAGAATAAGATTTGAAGGACCTTCCATTAAAAATGTTCTTTTCTTTTTACTCAATAGGTCGGGACTGAAAATTATGCCGAGGTATATCCTTGAATGAAAATTTTATACAAAAATTACCATATTTTGGCACATTTTTATTGATTGCAGCTCCTCTTGCTGTTTTCATTCCCTAATTTGCGAGGTGCTTTCGACTGTCCTGTTTCTATCCGTTCAGGATTTCGCACATTTCAAAGAAATCCCAACAAATAATATTTGCATATTTAGCATGCTGCGTATCCTTGTTCATAATATAATCCATCCGTCCGTCTCATTTATAATCCATTATTGCCTCGGCCTCAATTATAAAACGTTGCCCAAATGTTGCTGGGGCCTATACCCCTAGCACCTGATTCCGCTTCTACCCCTGGGGCTGCCTCTCCATCGTTTAATTAAAATTCTTCGCATGTAGCCGAGATCCTGGTCCATAAAACCATTCCACACTTCCATTTTAAATTGTATCTCGTCTTCCAATAATTTTATCTACCTATTCCACTCTTTTTCTACTTTTGGAAAAGGCCCATTTTGTGAGGAGTTTGGTGTATCTTTAAGGACATTTTATTTTCTGGATTCGGTTCCAGTTCTTAACTCTCTTCTGGTGAATCATTTTAACGATTTCTTAACCGAAGGGAGAAAGGGAATATTACATTATAAAATTATGGCCTATGCATTTCCAATTATGTTTCCCTTTATTTCTTCCAAAAGGGATAGAGGTTGCCATTCTATGATTTTGTCTAATTCCTCTAGAAAATGTAATAATGATCCTTTTATACAAACAATTTATTACTATTATTTTAAACGCTTCAAATTACGTATCTTTCAGACCTTTATATTATATTTATGATGCCTAATTAATGCGTATCCTAAGCTACGTAGAAAAAAAGCATGATTCTTATGTAATAGTCCTAATTTCCATACATCCACAAATATTCAAATGCAAGAAAATGATGTTTGATAACAATTTAACTGAGTGAATTGAAGGAAAAGCAACATTTACAAGAATTCTTGAACATGCGGTAGAACGCGCTATGTACCTACATAAGTTCAGTTTTTAAGAGGAATTTCTCAACTTGTGTTAATTACTAGAAAGTACTTTGGCATACCACACTATCCACATCCCTGTACCACACACATATCTACATTTTCCTAGAAAATCTCAAACTTCAAAAGTAGATTAATTGCTTTCTAATTCGGCAAAATCTTTTCGAAAAGTTTTTGAGTCCGAGTACGTTTATGAGATTTTGCTACTACTAAGTTTCGGAAATGAAAAAGTTTGTAGGAGGATGCGATTTCAGAATGGATAGGGTGGAAGGATTCGTTGATGGAGAGTTCCTCTGAGAATGTACTAAGTTGAAACGATAACTGATTAAACAAGAATCACACTTATTTTCGATCTCTAATTGAAAGTAATTGAAAAGTTTTAAATGCGCTGTAACGCTCAAACTTGGAAAAAGTTTTGGTGTTTCTTTTCTCTTACATCAAAAGAAAATATCACTGTGAAGGTTTTACGTTTTCTCTTGTAGAATGAAAGTAAACATGTATACAATGTATCACATTTATTCTTAGTATAATATATCTTAAGAATTAACCTTTTTATTTTACGTTTTTAATTTGATAGTGTGTTTTTATTTGGTTCTTTGAGAAAACAAATTCACCAAATATTTTAAATCATTCGCACTGTGAAACTACATATCCTATGAATTGGTAATAACCAGAAACTAATTATGAAATCCAGCAAAAAGTCTACAAGGGCATAACCAAAACCACCAACTTAAATCATGAGCTCTTATTGGGAAAGGTTTTGCAAAATCATAAATATGCTCCTTATAATCCCAGTAATTACATCTTAATCCTGGGCAGAGGCTCTGGGTTGGCATTATTTTCGTAAAACTATATAAAATTTTCAAGAATGGAACATTTGCCGTATCACTTTTGGCATTTGTCATTAGATCCACTGAGATAATGTGAAAACCTTTTCTTATACTTTTTTCGGATAGGGCTACCGGAAGGCCTAATGGTGAGTGAAGGGCTCTCCTTTCGGAAACTTTAATCTATTTATGAAGGCCAAAAAAGCTCAGAAAACAATTAACGGACGAGTACTTAATTGTCCAAGAGGAAACCCTAGCGAACCCTTGCCGGCCCCAGAGAGGCACAACACATCGATGGTGGCCACTGAAAGGCTCCAACTGAAATACCATTTTGTATTTAAAAAGACTTTTATCTCGGCAATTTGTCTCTAAAGCAGATAGAGAGGTTTTTGTGGCCATAAGATAATGGCCTTTTAAGGTACAGCCCAATATAATTTTATGAGGCTTATCTATCCGAGAGAGGCGCTTTTTCGCTTATGTTTTCATTTTACGGATTTTAAATCCTTTTACTCCTCGAATCTTGAATGTCGGGACAGTAGCTCTAGTCTATTAGTTTTTGTCGTCCGCCCACGACAAAGGATGAGGGGGTTTTTCATGACACTATCGAATAGGTTCCTCCCCTAAAGTGAAATGGAACTTAAAATGGCATTACACAGTCAGTTAGCTTTGACTATAAGAAGAACGTTAAGCTGACAACTGGATTACTGGGGAGCGTTCATTAAAAACGCCCAACTCAGGGCTGGCTTAAGTTGGATTGCTTTCGAGCGAACTCTCTATCCGAAAGAAAGTCGTTATGGGTCCCTCCACAGGCGTCGCGTTAATTAACTCCTTTCTACTCGTTTGCCAGCTTAAAACTAATCACATGTACTCGCATTAATATTGCCATAATTTGTACAAATAGCAGCTCATTTCGCTGAGGATCCCACTCATAACACCCCAAAAGTTTCGGGCTAAGATAAAATTACCACATAATTTCGCGAAGGGATTTTTCGCTGTCAACCATCACCCCCCAAACCGCCCTGTTAGCCTATGTCTTCGGGCATTTTCTGAACACTCTCAAAAGTAAGGCGAAGAACCTTTCCGCTAAGACGTAGAGTCGTGTCGCACCTCCAAGGCTGCTTCTACAGTGCCTTCGGAATGGACGAACTCAGGTTTAGGGCTGGTGGGGGCTTCTGTAACACAATGGGGCACCTCGTCCTCCTCGGAGACAAACAGAGACAAACGAACCTGCAAACAAAGTGTTGAAAACAACTCTGCGAGTTTATGACGGGATTGAAGACCCGCATCAATTTCCTGAGAGTAAATATTGTCGAGGAGCATTTTTCGCAAATTATCTTACCGAAAGAGGGTATACGACTGTAAATCCACTCCCGAACAAATTTCTTTCAGGCAATCACGTATGGGTTGGGACTATTGGAAAAAAACTGCTGGCTCTATCTAGTGAATTTCGTTACAAATTAATATTTGATAGGTTTTAAGTGCAAGACTTAAAGGTTGTACTATTCCTCGAAAATGACCCCCTTGCTTCTCCTTAATTTTATAATACCAATTTGCTACACAAAAACTTAAAGTCTTGTCAATCTTAAAGGATTATCAATTTGTATTAACAATGGATTAAATTGCCACGATTTTTATTCATGAATAAAAGTTGTTGCAATTTCATATTTTTTATTTCGAAAATTTTTAATTTCACCTAGGTTGTTCATGATTTGATTTGAAACAAAATTTCCTTTTGTCCTGGATAGACGAAAAAAACACAACTATTATATAGTTTCTAACCGAATTTGATTTCAAAACTATAGTCTTACAATTTTTTGAAGTATTTTACGAGTATTTATTGTAATTCAAAAATAATAATAATGAGCCTAGAAACGAAATATAATATAATATTTTTTTCGACGTGCCTCCTCATAGGACTAATTATGTTTGACTTGAATCTGTTTCTAATTGGATAGCTTATTTCAATGTTTTAGTTAACTGCGTAAATTGTACTATGAACATGTAAAGAACTGATCAGTTTTTGCTTCTACTGAAGATTGTTGGTAAATGAAAAATTTTCACTATGAACTTGTGATTTTTGAAATAGAAGTTATTAGTATAATTTTGGATTCAAGTAAGTAATCTTCCTAACGCATAGTAAAGTAAATACAATTTTTCGTCCTACAATATTAATGAAATTAAATTCTATTATTAGCAATAAAAGTTCCTCCAAATCAAGTACATAGTTAAATTACTTTTTTTCCCACACCAAAATTGTTATTATGTATTACTTTCCAGGTATAAAAATCTACAGTCCCAGAAAACTCCTTAAAAATATTCAAATAAACCGCCGAAACGTGTAGAAATCGACAATTTCATATGAAATAAAATTGAATTTATGTGAGAATTGGTGGGATCAGAAAACAACCGCCGAAGGTATGTCGGCATACCCCCCCCCAATTACTACCGGGAGGAGGGGAAACCTCAAATCCAAAATTTGATCATGTTTGTCGTAATAAAATTTCGCATAATCCTATTACAAAGCACTTTAGCGAGAGGCTAATGCGTGTAATATACCAAAGTGATTTCCCAAGAACGGAGCTCACATGGCGACGTTGTACACGGAAAAGTTGCCGAAGCTGCGAAATTGATTCAATTTTTATGTTGGATACACGGGTCCCCCGACCCCGCGGGACGAGCGTGCCCCGGCTATCTTCATCGGCAGGGGCTAGCACCCGCTTACCTTCCAGGGCCCATCTAAATCATAACAGAAGAGAAAAAATCAAAATCAAATGAAAGGCAATAAATTGTGTTACCTGATCAAAACTGAACTCAATAACAAAAAAGTTTTTTTGTTATCCGGGCACAGGTATTGCCCTTTGTGTCCCAGAGTCCCGGGCCTGTCGTTCGGAAAGGTATCAGAGTCGCACAGGTTTCGATTCGGAACATTCCCTCCTACAATAGGATTCCCGATTTCCAGGGCCAGGGTATGTCAGAGTTTTATGAAACTTTTGCCATATAACCCGGCGTGTCGTATCTCCCGACCCCGGACCCCAGTAACATACAAATGTCCTTCAATAAAGTTATACTTGATACGGAAAGCGAATGGTTGTGGCGGATTTTGTTTCAAAAAATATACGCTCCTCGGAGGTCTTTATTGCAGCCGGGGTTTGTGAATACACCCGGTTAGGAACCGATCCGACTGTAGTTGAGGACTCTTTGAACAGTTCGCCTCCTGAAAGCCCCGAGGATTATTTTTGCAAAATCAGTCGACTTGTTGTGATTTTGTCCCGGTACACCCCCAAAGGCCTTTAGCTTGGCATTTGATCTACTTTTCAGGTAAAATGTTTTGAGCTAAATACATAGGCTCCTAAAAATATACTTTGTTGCTGAAACAGCTTTCATATCATTTCGTGGAATTGTTTTCCTTTTAACGACCACTTTTAATATTTTTATCCTATCTCTAATACCTTTATATGGAATTGTAAGTCGTTTGAATGATTCTGCTTTTAGTTAATGATGTATGTATGGATATTAAGTACATAATATGTTGGGACTTTGAAACCTATTTGATTTGAAACCATCGCATTAAATATCCTAAAAGGACGAAAGACAACAACTTATAAAATAAACATTATAAACCATACAAAGTTTCGCAAACACATATTTGGTTCATTCTATGGAATGAAAATATTTCATTTTTAAAAATTAAAGAAATTTATTAAAAATATTATTATTTACTAAAGATTAAATTTAAAAAGTGCGTACAGTTGTTAGAACCCTAGTTTTTTACAATCATGAGAGTAAAAAAAAGCAATATGCAAAAAAATTTTTTTTTTTAAACAAGCTTTTGATGCTCCATGTCATCATAATATTGCATTGTCACGCGATATACATATGCATGCAAAATTTCAGCTCAATCGGAAACCGGGAAGTTGGTCAAATTTAACTTACAAGATTCCATTACAGACACCGGGACAGGTGAAAGTAAATAAAAGCTTGTAAAAACATACATTTATTATTTTACAACGTGAATTAAAAAGCTGAAAACTGAAAGAAAGAAAAAATAATGCTATCTATAATTAAAATGAAAAAATAATACGAGATAAATCGTACGTGGCGTAACTGAATAAAATTCTTGTGCTGAACGGGGCTTACGAGTTATCTCGTGTTTCATAGCTTTGGTACTTAGGCATACTACAAGATATCTCGTAGTTGGCAGTGAATGGGTTAAATTGCAAAATTTTAATACTACATACTTTTTGAAATGAAGCTAATTTATTATTATGTAAATATATAAATAAATACGTTAAATAAAAAAAGTTGCATGTAATTTTCTAATGATCAAAATTCTTATAAACAAATTGTTCTCTTTTAGAAAAAATCCTAAAAGTCTATTTTTATTTTCCTCTTGAGAAACTGATTTAAAAATCGATTGTTTTTACATCGTAAACTAAAAACGCTTTAAAAAAAAATCGGTTGTCTGTAAAGTCGGTTTACTGACGATAGTTGAACGTGACAACGTCATAAGAAGCCGCAATTATCGTTGCTATAAACAATTGACACCACATTCACTTTTCACTGCACTTCATACTTGACGAAAATATGTATATGTATTATTGTATAGAAGCTGTCCACGCGGACGCATCGCTCACTCAAGTAGGAGAGAGACAGATGTCAAACGCTGCCGAAAGCGGAGGCCGATTGTGCCTCTTTGTCGCTCGTTCCGCGCTTTCGCTTGCACTTCAAGCCTTAAATGGAACGCCTCAGAGCGAGGTAACGCCGCATGAGTCATGTTTTTTCGTGCGTGCAGCCGGCTCCATCGAATTATAAGATGTTGTCACGTCAAAAAAATAGCAAAAATTGTCGTGTGGGATAATTTTTAATATTTTTAGATAAATATGTAAGATTTGGAATGTTTAGTACATACGATTCAACGATTTACGAAGGCCATCTTTGTAAGAGAAGTTTCAGATCTTCCAAGTTTTTGAATATCCTTTTGTAAAATTTATGTTAAAAGTTGAGAAAACTAAAAAATAATTGAAATGAAAATGTAAGAGTTTATTCTGTAAATCTAGGCGAATACAAAAATCAACCTTAAGTTTTTTTATAGGTAGGTGGGTTCTATTCTTACTTTTGTGGAGGAGTTATAAAGCAAGTTTAAAAACCAAATTTTAGCTTTCATTTTCCGTGAAGCATCTCACTTAAGATGTTGTGGAGCCTACTTCTTTCAAATAAAGCCTCCTAAAAATTCCATTGAACTCGTTAGGCAGCGTCAGCAACTTTGGATCTAGAACGACATAAAAAAGGGATCAAGATCTCGAAAATAAGTCAAAATTATGAATATATCTCGTGCATATTCCCATTCATTTTGAGATTGTCTAGAGGACGTTATATCTAGCACATCATGAATTCTTATGAGGAAAATGGCATCACAAAGACCGGATGATTATCTCGGCGAGAAGTGCTCCTCCTGCAGCTCACATATGAGATGCAAACGGGCCCATCACTCCCCGGGATTATCAGTCATTTCACAGGGTGGTCGTGGCACAGGGGGCCTGACGACTGTCGAGTTTGAGGAGTCCCAGACGCGACGCAAATACGCCGCGACGCCCCGAGGCGGTGAAAGGATCTGGCTGGGGCTCGTCATCTCATCAGCGGGGCGGAGGATATTTATAACAATAACTCGTTTGTCAGGCTCGCCTTTTTCATTTATCTTTTCGCTTTTATTTCAGAGTTCGTCGTCGTTTCGTCTCAGGTACGCACATTTTCCGACGTGTTGATTTTCCCATTAGCATGCTGCTGAAAAAAAAAGAGGCGCCACGCCACCCCCGCCATAAAAAATAGCCTGCACGAGGACAGCTGCATGGCGGCGGTGGAGCGGCGGTGGAGCGTGGGTGGAGCGGTGATGGAGCGGTGGCGGAGCGGTGCTACCAGGCAAACAGCTCATCACTTTGGGTCTTGTGCTCCAAGGAAGGAAAAGCGCAAACAAATAAAAGACGCTGGATGCTCGCTCGTCCCGGCTTTTGGAGCGCCTTCCGCCACGGGGGGACATCCGTAGCTCCTTGAAAATTTTCTCAAGGGCAGCGCTCCAGAAGCAGCGCGCGGCATCCACCCAGCATCCAGCGCTGGAACAATATTTGCCTAGGAAATTTTCCGAGCGCTTTAAATGGTGATGGGGCTCCAGTGGTTTCGGTGGTAGCCGGGTATAAATAAATACCCGAGAGCCTCGCCGGAGCTGCTCCGGGGCCGCATCAACCATTTCGCATACATGCGAGAAATGGGGCTGATGTGGCTCGATCATTAGTAAGAAGGATCCCCAGACTGGGGCACGAATTTTGTGAGAAATTACCTGACGCCTTCGTTTATGAAAGCTGCATGTCATGTGGTTTTAGTCTTAAGCCAGCGTATAAATTTGATTAATTTCCATGTTGTTTGGGCTGACGATGACGAATGGGTGACATCAGTGGTTTCAGAAAACATTTGGGGTATTTGTCCCATCGATTCCGAGGACCGACCGGCGGCGACAATGACAACGACGGCAACGGCGACGGCGACGCCTTCTTCGCCTTGGTCGTCATCATCGACTCGACCTGAGACGCCCCCGACGCTCACGCTTTAATTAAGCTTAATTTGTTCCACTTCAGCGGCTATTCCGACGCTCAGGGGGCGGTGTCCTCTTTTGCGGCGCGACAATTTTTCATCGAACTTCTTCTCCGCGATAAATAAAAGGCACCCTCCAGCCTCCCAGAGAATGGCATCGCGACGCGGTGGCTGTTTGACGATTAAAAGCCAAAAACAGCTTCACAGCGCCGCAGCCAACTTTTAATTATTTTGTTGGCAGTTGCTCTTCGCGCGGAATTATGAGCGACGCCTGAAAAATAGCCCTCCCCGGCGCACTTTGGGGCCGGGGGCCCCTAATTTAGAGTGGAGCTCCTTGAGTTAGTGTAGTGCTTATGTACTCCGTGTCACCTTGAAGAGAAGATATATTGCAGCATTAAGTTTCAAAGCACTCTGCACTCGGCCCCTTGTTGGCTCTGCGAGGAGCCCGAGATGGTAATTTAGTTGCCTTCGGAGGGCCCTCCAGTTGGTTTCATATTTTACACAGGTACTTCCGGTGATACATTACTTTCGAGGAAGTAGTTCTCCTTGGGACAGTTTACTTTCAGTCAACTCATTTTAATTGTTGCTATTCCTGGCGGCAGCAACTATCTCGAGGATGAATATGGGGTGAAAGGTCATCACCCACCTATCAATATTGTAAAATAAAACTTGAATTTTCCGAATCACCTGCCGAAAACCAGCGTTACATGCTACACTAAAATGTACATTGTTAGAAACTGAAAATTGAAACTCAAATCTATTATATTAGGAACGTTTTTATTACAAGAGCAACTTTATTAGTCGTACATACATATTTACGAATAATTTTGAAATGTAACCAAACACCAGCTGTTATTGTTGGGTTTAGGACAGTATGATTCAAATTAGAACTGGCTGCAGTAAATTTGCAACATTAACGCCAATGCTCGTTCGTTAGGTTGGTAATTCAATAATATTTAATTTTTGTTTTTCATGCAAGTCCCGGGAGCTTATCTTTTGAGGTAATCTTGGGGAGAAATGCTACAATGAAATTAACCATCTACATTATCTCGATTTGGCTTCTACCAACTACTTGTTATAGTTCTATGGATTTTACTTTTTCGCGATAGCCTGTCAACTTTCTAGTAAAAATATTATAACAAATGTTTCACTTTGGATATTCTCCATTTGGTAAAAAGTTATTTTTGCAATAACTATAAAAAGATTTCAACGAAAATTTTATGTAATTACTAATTACATATTATTTTTTATTTTTAGATCAAATTCGAGTTGTAAAAATCGAATAGGGACCTAGTTAAAATGCTCACATTGTGATTGTACATTATAATATTGTAATCGAATACACTATCATTTAATTGTTTAATAGTAGCTAAACATGGCATTCCATTTTGTTTTTCGAATATAAATCGCACCACAATTTATTAATTTAATGTAATTTAATTTTCTTTAATTTATTTAGAATTCCGAATGGAATACACAAACTAAAATTAGAATTTTTCGTGCTAGAATTAAAATTACGCGGCTTCAATGTTTTCACGTAGACTTAGCCGAAAAATGGTGCTCTTAGATATGAATGTTTTTCTTGTAATCAGAAATCAAATTTAATTTTAATCGCAAAATATAAATAGCAAATTCTTAAGATATTTATTGTTATTCAGTCATACATCAGTCTTTACATTATTTAAAATAATTCGAATTGACAAAAGAATAAAACTTAGAAGCGAAAGCAATTTAAATAAATACCAAATTAGGAAATTTTGGGTACTGAATATAGTATATTTCCATTGAAAAAAGAAATACAAATATACTTAAGCTCTCCTATTTTCGATTATTTGTGTAATTTAAGGATTTCACTCACATAAAGTCATTCTATATAGAATCATACACACTGGTCTTTCTGCATTAATGTTGTAAATATTTTAAGAATAGGACAGTTTTAAAAAAATCTATCTTTTATATTTAAAAATTTTCCCGGAATAAAATTAAAGTAAAAGCTAGAGTTTGTAATGAACAGTTTGAGTAATGAAGTAACATTAAGACAAAGATATAGCAATCCTTAAAATTTAGAGTAGTGGGTTGTTGTACTTTGTTATTTTTAAATATTTACCATATTGAGATTACAGTGATCATGGTTATTTGGTATATATTTTGGCATGATTAACTATACATATGTATATGTAATAATAAGTATATAATAAGTAATAAATAAGGTCAGTATAAGTAGGTATTCGTTTTTTGCCCAAATTTTACAAATAATCTAGAACAAAAGCTAAATACCCTTCTAACTGTTGAAAAATCCCAACAAAATAATTCCGGCTATCAGAGAAAATCTCCAACCTTAAAAAGTACCCCCAGAATCTTTGTATAAAGTGCCCGTTCTCCAGTTTGCCGGTGACATTTCAATTTGCAGATAAATTTCTCCTCATGAATGTCCAGGACCAGGACCTTCTAAACTCTTGGCGAAAAAAATGAGCACTTTTCCTTCGGTTGCTCTAAAACCGACGCGACGGCGACGCCGACGGTTGGCTCTTCGGGAAGAGAAGAAAAAAACACAACATTTACAACATTTATACCAAGGCTCAGGCGGAGGTTAAAAAAATATATTTTGTAGCATTTTCACATAGCACTCGAGCCGGAGGAGTACGACAGTGCGGGGGCGTCCTGGAATTTATGGGTTCGTAACAAGCCCGAACATGGTGTTTATTTGAACATTTAGATCATAGATATGCTAAAAGGCTCCTGCACGGCCTCTGAATTTTTTCTCGGTGGGCTTTGTTCTGCTCTTTACTTCCAGCTGAATGGAATGGAACGACGGGAGCCAGGACCCCAAGGCCGGGACTTACTACCGGGAAGGTCTATTATGTGCCCGTTTTGCGGTATATTAGAAACCTATTTAGGAACGAACCCGTCACGGCAGTGGACTTGTTTGTGTTTTCGAACGCTACCGGGCACAAAGGTAGCTAACTACGTGCTACTTGCAAATTCTTCCGGCGCCCTTCGGTTCATTTGTTTCGAACGCCGCAGGTTGGCGAGGTGACTTTTTACTGCCGGAATAGAATCGCATCACCCACTCCACTGCCTAGGACTAAGTCTATATTTACTGAAAATAGTTCAATTAATTCAACGAAGCGCTTTTGAAGAAGGGACATTCTGTATTCGAAAAAAACAGTCAGCTCGCGGATTTAAACTTCACTTAAGAATCAAATCTTCTTTCATAAAAATTCTATTAGACCGCTTTGTATCTTTTCTAGAAATGCAAGGACTAACAACAGCCACATAGTACCTAAGTTAATTATTCAAGCAACAGATTGAAACATCAACTTCATTGAAGTAGACAGTATTTTGACGGACATTAATTTTTGTAATTTTTCTCAGTTTAGATGAACTAAATGTTCTGTATTTGGAATTTATTACAATACAAGTAATCAGCCATTTTTATGAAATCTTAAATAAATAATAAACAAACCTTCCACCATTATAATAATTTTTAAAACAGTGATTTCAGGTAGAATAAAATATACATACTATGCTAACAGGCTAAGAAATTTAATTTTTATTGTTAAAAGATTATGCAGTGAGAGTAGTTTTTTATTATACATTTCAATTTCTCCAAGCTTGATACATGCTGTCTTAAATTTAATTTACAAACAAAAGATTTTTAACTAATTTGCGAAACATTTTTATATGTAGGTACATATAGATACGATCAATATTCGACTTCGATATTTGGAAAGAAAAAACAATTTCCTCATTTAGGTACATTACTTATTTATTATATTATAAAATAATTAATTTAAAAAAAAAAAACATTTGCTGTTTAAAATTACAAACAACTATTATACATTTATGCTAATTTCAGAAATTCTGTTCGTTAATATTTGAAAAAATAGCCAGAAATATTTCTAATTAGAATGCAGTTCTGTAATGTTGTTTTATTTATTATTACGTTTTTCTTAAATAACATTTCTGAACTACATACAAATTAAATAAGAGTTCAAAATATTTATCAACTTGTTTAGATGTAAACTATAAGCTTTTAAGCTTTTTGTGAAAATTGGAGTCTGTATTACCTACTTTTATAAGTGAAGTGTTGTAAATTTTCATTGATTTTGAATATAAAATGTTTTTTAGCAATCATTCAATCAAAAATTGTTACCTATTACCTTAACATTTTAATTCTAAGTAGACAAATTACTTCATTTTAACCTGGACAGATTCGGATAGGGTGGACTAATTTTTCCTGCTAATAGTTAGTTCAAATAATTCGATGAATTCCTTCCGGTGGTAATTTGCTCCCGCAAGAAATTGGTCAGCCTGTGGGTTCAAAGTTAAAATTTGTCTTATTCGGTTGAAGAGTGAAATTCTGGTGCCTCACCCTCAGAACCCTGACCGCGGGCTATTTTCAAATCATTAGATATTGTAATGAGTTTGCGTCGCAAAAATTCACGTCCTAGGGCCAAGGAGATGCAGGCTTTGATCTCCTCGGTCCACGGGGATGCCCCGTTTATTTTTTTTTATTTTGTTGTGCAGGGTTACCCTGCAAAAGCCATTCTGGACAGCGTTGCCTCGTTGCGAAAGGTTACTACCGCAACCCTTTTTTCCCGCTGACCTCGTTTTCATGTCAAAACCATTTCAAAGTTCTCTTTTACCTAAATAGGAAAGTATCTATGGATTTTTTTCCGTATTTTTTTTTTTTTTTTTACTCTGAATAATAATTCACGAGGAGCAGCTCTTCTCTTGATTAATTCAACGCGGCTAATGAAAGAGGACGGGCTCCCTAAATGCGGGTTAATTTATCCTGAAAAGGAATTAGTAAGTGGCTATCAGGGGGAAAATAAATGTTACGCTGTCATTTCACTTTGTGGATTTATCTTTATTTTTTATTTAATTTTTTAAATTTTTTATTTATTTCTCTAGTGCTCGAAAACTCGAAAATCATTTAGCCTTCCTAGTGAATTGGAGCAGGCAGTACGACAGCACTGATTTATACTTTTTTGGGACCGCACCAGCAGCATCACGATCCGCAAATATAAATCAGGTTGACTTTGTCGCACTGCACTAAGGCAAACTATTTTAACTCAAATTAGTTGCACCCGAGTGGAGTTTAATGCTGATACTTGTTGTAATAACACCAGGGCCGGCTCTAGCTCTGGATTTACCCAAATGACGTCATTTAGGCCCTTTTCGCTCGGAACAGGGCTGCTGTTCGCATTCTGGCGCATCACAAAGGTCTGATGCAAGTTTTATTCTCATTATAGCCGCAATTAGGATGTGAAAGGGAAACATGTGCGTTTTTGCCTTAAAGAGGAAAATAAAGTTATACTAAATATTCAGCCCCCGCCGGAAGGATTCTGCAGCATAGAATTGCATAAATGCATATGCCTACTATACGTAGAACACAGTCAGCACCTCCGATAGCTGCAATATGTGAAAGTCGAGGTTTGGCCCACACTTGCATCACCTCAGACTCACCTGGCTGCATCAAGTTTTACAATAATGTTTGATTACTGATTGTGCTGTGTTCCGCCGATGTTGCATTTAATGCATAATTTCATACGATGAAGCCACAATACTCGTCCTCGTAATTTGAATAGTGCCGGCGGCAGCGAACGATTTGAAATTAACTTCGCTTTAAATGCACACTATGCGGCCCGCTTCCTGCCGGGCCCGGAATAGCCCAAAACTGGCTAATACCATTCGCAAAATTATTAACGTACCACGAGCGCACAGGTGCGCCGATACCTGAACTTTGCCGCAATACTGCCAGACGTCAACATTTTACGAGCAATTCTAAAATTTTATTATTGCTGAATTGGAAGTTACACCTGTTTTATGGTTTTTGGTATTATTTCGCACCATTTACAAGTGTTCTTCAAATGTTATAGAGCACTTGTGAATACTCGAAGAAGATCTAAAAATTTTTAAAGGGTAGTGTGCATAATGGTTTCATTTTTTCCTATTTTAAATGTAGCAACTTGTAGCAGGCCCTTTAACAAATAGACCAGTCAATTTTAAAACAAAAAGACTCTATTTAAAACTTAGACTTTAAGCTTAAACGGGATTTATAACTTTGGTAGACTATGAATGATGAAAAGATTTCATTATACAAATTCATCATGGTGGTATCAAATTAGGGATCTTAGCAATATAAAATATATGCAAGAATCATATTATAAACAAACATTTATAATCAATTGTATGTTTCATTTTTTTTTTTCATATAATTATAAATAAGTTTACACTACTTCATTAAACTTCATATGTAGGTATGGAACTAACTCAAAACAGAAAATAGTATATTTTACTTATTGTAATCCGAAGTCAAAAAGCTCAAATAACTGTTTTTTTTTTTTTAATTTTATAAAGGGAAAAAATATTTTTAAAATTTATAACGTCTTGTATTAGATAAGTAATTGTAGGCTTTCGGGAACGTTCTTTTGAAATAATAACTTTGAAAAAATGAAATGAAAATTGACAAGTTCAATATACATTTGAATGTGTATTTAAATAACTTGTCAAAAATTTGCGAAATCAAGGATCGAGACTTATAATGAATTTTGGATAAAAAATAATAGACTCAAATTGATATTGAGGTCTCCTCACCGTTTTTTATGAAACTTTGTAGGAATGTCTATTTATGGCAAAAAGTGACGGATATGCAAAAAATCGCTTATCTCAGGACATATAGATGTTAGCATTTAAATCATGTAAATTCATAGTTTTCTGTCGTAGTTTCTCCATCCCGAATCTTCACCAACAGAAAATGTACAAATTTTAAATTAAAAATGTTTTCACCGGATTTCTCTAAGAACTTCTACACGAGTGCTTAAAGTAAGGAAAATTTTAGTTTGTCGATAAGGTGGGAGTATCCTTAGTTTAAGTTATTTACATATACAATTTGCAAGAAAACTTTATTGGAATATATTTAAGTTTTTAATGCATTGCTTTTTGACATTTAAAAGTAATGCAATTTCAAGACTGCTTATAAATCTAGAATCTAGCCAAAGTTTTGCAATCACTCGAGAATATTTTCAAAGTCTTTTTCATTCAAAACAAAATAATAACAAAATTAAAAGTTAAGATAAGCTATCTGAACATATTATTTACGTTTATTAAAATTGAAAGGAGAAAATTTACCATCATCCGTTTAAAAATACTTTCGAGAGAAGACATTTCCCTGGCTTTTCGTAAAGGGGATTTATCAAACTTTCTTCAAAAAGATATCAGACTCAAGTCATAAAAAGTGCCAACCAAAAAGGATCCGCCTCGTCGAGTTGCAGTTGCGGTTTTGCGCGCATTTGAAGCGTTAGGATCCGACTTGTCTCGGTTGACTCTTGTCTCAGATGCTTGCCACCTTCACCACCTGTGAAGCTCCCGGTGAAAGACATCAAAGCGGCGTTAATCGGTTGGTTAACCAAGGGATTAAGGTGCAGTCTCACAGGCCGTCAGAGATCATAACGGGCGGCCCCAGCCTAAGGGATGAATGTAGTCGCCCTTGCACCGCCTGTCAACCAGTTTAAGCCTTTAGGCGAACTTGAATTTATAATAAAATAAAGCCGCACCTGGCGGGGGCTGACTGTCGTCGCATTGTAGCGTCTCATTTAGCGCGCTACAAAATATGGGCGACAAGATACAAAACTTAATTAAAGGCAGCATTTATAAAATGGCGAAAAAGGGATTAACTGATTTCCATGCAGACGTAGCGGGATCAAACGGGAAGGAAGCTGCAGTGGCGGTGCATCCTGAAACCCCTTTCCCTCCCGAAAGGCACTGCAGAAAGTGCAGCTTTTACCAAGCGTGCTGTTTTTAATTATACGCCACCCCCGGGTTTTTGCCCGTCCTCAATATGTCTCCGCCTTACTCAGGCGAGGTTTCGTCTTCCTTCTTTTAAGTATTTATTTTTTTTAACCGGGCGAGATCCGGCGCTGCGCCTTGGTAAAGGATTTAGCCCCAGGTCGATGTTATTCTTTCCCAACCCTCAGAATCTCCATTAGCAAATCACTGAATGGACTCAGCCTAAGGTGGTGAGCTGTTTACCTGCATCGCCCTGTCGGCGACGCTGGATTTATTGTGCTCTGGGGTAATTTTTAGTTATTTACGCCCCCGAGGCCGGGATTTTCTATGGAAATTTTGTGTGAACGGAGTTAAATTAGGAAAGGGGTATAAACCAGGTGCCCTCTATAAATTTTACTCTAGTCCGTTACATGAACGCGCCAAGGAAAATTCATTAAGGTAATCCTCTTATAAGACCTCCATCAATATTTTTCTCGCGAAAGCTTTTAAAAGGAGTTGTATTTTTTTTTTATATATACATACATATATATACATGAAAGGAGTTATGTATGCAAGAAAAAAGGGCATATTCTATAGAAAACGAACACTGTAGAAATTTTCCCTAGTATATGGAATGAAATTTTTTCCTGAGGCTGTTTTTGGTCTTATAGAAAAATAAAATGGGACTTGATTTTGAGGGTTATAAAACCTTGAACCTTTTAGAAAATGCGTCCCCTGAACTAAAAATCTTAATGTCCTCTTAAACTTAAGTTATACATCGAGTTGACGAGTTTAGTTGCCATAAGGTAAAAATGTGTACTTTTATGTGATAGACGATTACGATAGTATTATTATTTTCTATAGAGAGATATGCATGATATTAGGGTTGTTAAATGAAAGAAGGTCACAGTTTCATCAGGAATTCCGGTCAAGTTACCTTTTTAAACTGTTGTAGTCATGAAATTCATATTCATATTCATATCGCTTACATATACATACATACAATACATGTTATAAAAACTACACGTATTTCGAAAACGATACATTTTAGGGAAAGGTCTTTTTAAGAACGTTGGATAGGATATTTCATAGAATGCTAGAAACGTATGTAGCTACATACATAGGTATTTCATAAAATAATTGTTACTCTAAAACCCCAATAAATTAATTGTCATCAGAAAACTCTGGTACAAGGTATCTATATACATATAGGAATAAAATCTTCAACCAATTCGCAATAACATATACACCGCTGATTTTTATATTTATTAGACAGCAGTAGCTATCATAAAACGATAATAAACAATTTTTGTCTGGTAGAATCATATAATAATTATTACTTACAATGCTCGAGACATGTATAAAATTTGGGATGTCTTTTCCTTCATTGTTATTTTCTTACAAAAATTATTATTGACTACATATTGTATATAAATTCTTATGACCGACCCCAGTATTCAATGGTCAAAAGTTTCTCATTGAAATTAGTATGGTAAATAAAACAAAATGTTCTAAATAAAATTTTCGAAATGATCCTGGATTTGTTTTGGTATTTCTCCACTACGATATATAGGTATGTAGTTATTATAATTTACACAACAGAGTTCAAAGTCATATGTATCACACCAAGCCTTTGCATCACTTAATCAAAATTGATGCAAAAATTTGAATTTGTAGGTCCTAAAGTTTATTTTATTGTATTGGATTCAAGTTCTATATATTCTGTATCACAATGATCTTAGACCTAAAAGTTATAATAAAAATCAATTACTTAAAAAAGCAGAACCAAAGCATACAAAGTTGTTCACAATTTATATTTATAGTCCTAAACTAAGGTGTATTTAACCCAAATTAAATTCCGCGACTGTTGTAGCTTAAAATACGGAAAACAAATTTATGGTGTTATATCCTGGTTATACGAATAGAAGTAGTTTGAAAAGGTCATTTAAAAAGAGAAAATAATGGAAATTTGCAGACAAAAATTCACCTCTGCTCTTTAGATTCACCCATGGTATTGCAGCAATATCCTGCCACCGTACTCGAAATTGTTGGGGAAAACAAATATTGCTCCATTTGGTGTAAAGAGCGCCAACCGAGAGGCCGCAGAGTATACCCAGAGTCTCATTTTTGATTTAGTAACATTTGCGAAATTGCCTCGACTAAATCAAAACAAACCTTGTCATGGTAAAATTGCGGTGAATCCATTGTTTCGTAAAAGCAAATATTTTGGTGGTTTCTAATTTCTAATTTTGTAATGGAACGGGTGCACTCACCGGGCCCATATATAGTTAAATGGTTCATAAATTGCAGGTAAATATTTGAACGATACCTAATTTGGTTTTTGGTTTGTTGGGTTTTTTGCTGGTGAATGCAAAAATTTTGTTGCTTGTGGATATAAATTTTATGCTTTTATGGATGTGTATGGTGGGAGGATATAAATTAAAAAATATACCACCTGGGTCATCGATAAAATTTCAATCAGTCATCAGAAAATTTCCCAATTAAATTCTAGTAATAAATGAATTAAACTAATTTCATGTGCATTTGGACAAACAGCATTTTACCCAACTGAACGATTAAATATGCACATGGAAAGAGTCCAGTGCAAACATCGCTTTGATGGCATATTCAAAAACTAGTCCCGGCATTCCCGGTGTCGATTAATGCTCCACTTGGTATGCTGGTAACGTGCCGGAGTAGAAATGGAGCCGACCTGGATCTGGTTCGGGGAATACCCGGGATAGTTTGCCCGTTCGCCCGTCCACCCCTAATGGGTATAAGCTGTTTTATTACTCTTCGTCACGACCACATGCAAAGTACATATTTATATCCCTTTTGGAGGCGTATGTCCGCCACTATCGGGAGTCTCCACCACCATCACGGGCGAGAATGGGGTTCGTCCCGGTCTTGGTCCTGAATCCCGATTCCCAGTTCCCGGTACTCGCCCATGCAGGCGACCGGTTCCAGATGATGTAGGCCACGGACTCTCAACTAATTGTGGCAACTAAACGCATGAATGCACCCGGATCGTAATTTTCCGTAGCACGTCCTCGAATTCAGATACTGGAACAGCTCTCTCGGCCGGAGTGGCAGCGCGGGTTTTGGGTTACTTTCCTGCACAAAACCCATACCAACTGAATTGACGGTATCTTCCTGATTCGCTCCCGGATTTTAGTTTTTTTTTTTATTCCACAGCTCCTTGAGCCCGTTGGACGGTCCATTTTCCATACGAGTTGGCTCCCGAGTAGGCCACTCAAGTCACACCAAAATTACGTAAAGTGGCTAGTCCAGGTCCAGGTCCGGGAGACCAGGGACACACTACGGGAGCAAAATGTTCCAGGAGGGATAGTGTGCCCGGGATTCATCAGTGAATTATTTCACGTGCAGAGAGGTGGAATAAAAATGGACAATTTGAATTATCCCGGGGCATACCCCCTCCGATAAACTCGTAACGATTTTTTCCCTTTTGGTCCTCTGGTGCCAAGAAGCTGGAGCCCTTTGCCAAGTTCCTTTTCGTTAGGGCTAGGTCCCCCCCCTCGTATTACACGCCTCCAATGATTTTTCTCTTCAATGAACTCAACTCGCTTCGGT
Organism: Machimus rusticus; assembly: GCA_951509405.1. Taxonomy (NCBI): domain Eukaryota; kingdom Metazoa; phylum Arthropoda; class Insecta; order Diptera; family Asilidae; genus Machimus; species Machimus rusticus. The sequence continues at coordinate 35,520,643 of OX608052.1, read as the reverse complement.
CTAGTCTCGGTTGAGTGAATTGGGACTTATCTGGCGGCCGGCTGACTTATTTCTTTGGGCCCCCAATTCGTGGATATCCTCATCAGCAGGGATATTTTTCGCCTGTGGGATCCACCCTTGTCTCACAGTGCATTTTCAGAGAGCCCCAAAAAATTCGTTTACTTCATCCCTCTGCGCAGAGTGGCGGCGATAGTGGCGTCAGGGGATCCTCATTCTGGGACGTGATCAAGATGCCTGTTCTGCATGTGTGCTCCGAATTTTTAATGCAATCCACAAAGTACTATGTGATATAATATTGTTTAAATTGTTTTATTTTTTCCGTTTACTTCCTCAGCAGCTACTTTAACCCACTATATACCCACTATACCCACTCGCAAGATGGATAGTGTTGCTCCTGTCTTCTGTCCTGTCTCGTCTGTCTGTCTGTCCGGGAATCCCCGAAAGCCACCTCGGCACCCTGCTCCAAAATGTCTTCTACATTTCACTTTGATAAATTAACAAACAAGCGGAATGCCTTCGGAGGGAAATTATATAAAGTTCTATTTGTTCTACCACCGAACGAAAGAAGGACACAGCATCGAGCTACTCTCGCAATTTGAAATTCTAATTTAAAACAAATGATTTGATCAGTGTCGGAATTTATTTGCGAAAGTTTCTAGAATGATGCAGCGGTTTGGTTGGTAAACAAATTCAAAGAACGAACTTAACACTGTTACTGCTTTTACTTAGCCATATTCGTTCTAGACTAGTTTACACAGAACTCAGTCTTTTTATGTGGACTATATCCTGTAAACATAAATCCTTCAGAACACCCTGTTTAAACACGAATAAAAAAAAATTAAGTTTTTACATAGAGTGAAATATCTTTCACTTACGTGTAATACAACCGACTAGCGTAATTGAGTAATTCATTTAAGAGTAACACCTCTAAGGTGTTTAATGGACATTCCGATTTACGATTTACATAAGGGAGTATGTTTTTATACTTCCTTTTCTAACAGAGCTAACTAACATAGCCAATAAAACACTGTTTTTGCCTTATTTTATTGCATCTTGTTCACTTTTTATCGCTCGTTCTATTCGTGTTAGCCAATAAACAAAGAAAAACATGTTACGGCATGAAATGAATAAAATTATGTTTAGAAAACCAGTGGAAAATAGTTTGACTCCTTTCTTAGAAGGATAAATGTATGTTAAAAAATTAATTGGGCCACCTCCAACACTCATTTTAGAAACTGACTTTTAGAAGTAGTAGTAGAAAAAGATGTATTTTTAAACTATATTATTTTGTGTTAATTAAAGGAAATTATGCGGTTTTTTCTTTAAAAGTAATATGAATAATATGGGACCGTCTAAAGTAATCGTGTGTCTACACCCATTAAAAATTCATAATTAAGTTATAAATGCAATCATAAATTATATAAAAAAATTATAAGACTATTCCATATTAAAGGACTATAAGAAATAATTCTAAGAAAAATAATCGTTATATCCTTTTATAAGATTAAACTATAATTAAATACGTCGTTAATTTTCTTGATAAGAGAAGATAATTAGATATTTGAACTAAGTTTGTTTTACCCATTACAATTTTTAAAGACTGGTTTTTCCTGCATACCTATGTACATAGGTAGATTTAATTTGTATATTTAGATCCCAAGCTACTTATTTTTACATAATGCTTAGATTAAAATACAAATTTTTGGTAATTTAAATTGTGAATTTTGCAAGTCCTCTTTTGTGCAATAGTGTGTTATGACATAAGACATATTTCTGACTAAGGCCAATCCATTAATTAGAAATAAGCAATCTCCGACTTTTTTAAATCAAATATAAATTGAATTAAAAATTAGAAATAAATTACAACCAATTAGATTTTTACAATACAATGGATGTGTAAAAATTTTTCGGTTAAAACTTTTAAAGCAAAATATCTATGGGTTGGATACGCAGTTCATATAACAACTAAGGAAATAAAATTTATATAGATTATGAAAGTCCGTAAGAGTAGAATTATCTGTTAATTCTTTAAAATTTAACCTCGTCAAATAAAGACGATGAATTTTTAAATATGTACGTGGGCGGGCTTTATTTACAATCTTAAAAGCCAACATTTTCAAATAATTATCGAGAAATGCTATTGCATTTGCCCACAAGGTTCTTCTAATAATTCTTTCTTATGACTGCCTTTACCTTGGAAATGTTTTTAATATACTTTTAACGAGCGACATTTCTAGAAGCAGATTACGAATTAATAAGATCATGCTATTTCTGATTCTCGTTAAACCCTGAGAGCTTCCCCAGCAAATATGCCGAAGAGAAAAAAAAAATAAAAAATTGGGCCACATTTCAAAGGTAATCCCAGCGCTTAGGCACAAATTCAAGAATTCTCTCAAACAGATTTGTGTTTTTAATCGCTTTAGACGACTCTTATAGATTTTTAAGATGGTTCCCATTGATTCCCATTTTATGTGTCCTTTCCGCAGGAGTTTATTGTACAAAGAACTTCTCAGACATGTCTAACTTGCATTTCTTAAATACTCCCCCAATTGAAGTGGAATAAACTTCTTACGAGGCAGAAGAATTATTTTCTCAAAAAGTTTCAAGTCCTCTTCCTCGGGAAAAGTTTTTCGTGAAAATGTACAAGCGCCGCGCGGTGCGGGCGTAATTAAGTTTGAAGCGCCGCTTCGAATTTATTCACGCCGAGCAGATTTCGAGCAATTTATCGACAATAAAAGTACAAAATGGGGCGGCAGAGATTTATCAGGGTGCCTCTCGAAAAGTAAAAAAAAAAATAAAATAAACCGGGCTCTTTTAGTGCTTTTTTTTTTTCCTAGGAGTCCGTGAAATTATTTGTTTTTAAATTAAACAAAGTGCTTGGGTCCGAAATTGGATGTTTATATTCCTATATGAGTTGCTCCGTGAAAAGGGCTCCTTCAGAAAGTTTTTGAAGCGTAGTTGAAATCAAACCATCGTTCGGGTCCCTTCACCGATCGATGAACTGCTCGTTTCACCGGAAGTTTGATTAATGTTGCAGTATCAATAATTTTTCTCTTGACTTTTTCTAGCTACTCAGATTGTGGGATATGATTGATCCTGGATTATTTTTGCTCTTAATTCTTTACGCGGTAGGATAAACTCGTCTGAGATTTTATTGTTTTCCAAATACATATTTGTTTTAACTCGTTTTTTTGATGGACTACCATTATTTGAATCTATTTAGTCGATTTTACGCTTATTTAAAGAAAATATTTACCAGGGGAATGAAATGAGACTTATAAAACTTTCCCAATCAACGTATAGAAAAAGTTTTCTTATTATCAACGCAAAAATACATAAATTCTAAGAAAAATTAGGCATGATTTAGAGCAGAAAAAGTACTACGTTTAAGAGAGTTTAAGAAATACTTTTCATAAAACTGATGTGATGAAGATACATAGTTTAGGAGTAATTACACTTTTAATTAGAATAATAACATAATTTCTCCACTGTATAGTTAAAATAAATATTAAAAATATTTTATGAATTTTCTTTATAAACACGTAAAGGTATAGATCCTTAGATCTTTGTGAATTTAGACGGCTTTAAAAGGAAAAAAAATCTCCAAAGTTTGTCCTCTAGTTAGTCGCTATGAAGGTGTTTTCATTTATTAATTGAAAAGTTTAAAGACTGAAATCATTTTACATTACTACGATTACATTTCATTTTAATGATGTTGATATTTCGTTAAGTAAAAAGAAAATCTACTTCAATTTTAATTTTAAAGCTCAGAAAATATTTCTTAGATATTGTATGAAATTTTAGTCATTAGTTTTATATGTGAAATTATAATTTTAATAAAAAGACTTTTCTTCTTAAAAAATCTTATTAAGAAATATGGTTTATTTTAGAATCACCAACAAATTTCCCTTTGGTTTATGAAAATTAGAGCTTTTAAAAGGTAAAAATATATATTCTTTGACTTTTTTTGGTGTTGTTACATGAGGTCAAATTTATATGAACTTTTTTGTATAAAGATAATAAATAAATGATTTTAAGATTAGTAGGTAACTGCAGGGCTAATCCGCAAATGTTTAAATAATACCTTCAGCTCATTTAATTGAAACTCACCTCATCTGATCTCATCTCTGAACGAACTTCTTCTTAATCTACTTAGCCATAGACTAACGTCACAGTAATTTATTTTACGTGACCTCTCGTAAATTTGACTTGGCTCTTTAGATACTTACCGGGCCCCCGGAAAAGCTAGAATAACAAGGAAAAAATAAAAAAAAGAAATTCCTTGAAAAGGGAAAATCCTTAACTGAAAAAATGCACCTAGACAGAGTTTTCCGTCTACTTAAAAGTTTTACAAACGCCTGATGAATCTACTTTTTCACTAAAGCCCGGTGCACATAGACACGACACGACGGCCATATATCGTCTGAAGGATGCCGGCTGCTTTGGTTGCTTGCTGTTTGCCAGGGCAGACTCTGATTGTAAAGGTACACTTTAGTCGGAGAGGTTGCACACCGCATCGCCGGCATTCCGGATGACTAAAACTTGCATCTTTCCGCATCCTTTTGAGGGCTAGTTGCAGTGTGTGTGGTGCTCCGGGGATAACTCTGCAACCCTGCGGCTGCAATCTTGATAGCCAAATGGGACAAGGGAACTTTTTGTTAATTTGAGACGAAGGGAAATTTGTCTTTATGTCAATTTAGTTTTGCCATCCTGTAAGTCACCCGCTTTGAACCAGGCTGACTTCTCCAGTTTTTCGTCCCCAGCGGGCTTAGATAGACGAATGAGAGCACGAATTGCATTTTCTAGGACTGCAGGGAATATTTGTGTGTCAGATAATTAGGCACTTTGAACTGGTTCAACTATTGCTCTTATTGACGTCATTTCAAATAGTAGATTTTAAAATGCTCTGCTAATAATTAAGGCAATACTAGAGAAATTAAACATAAAATATGTGAAGTTTGCATTTTAAATGTGAATCTATTATTTACTTCTTTAAAAGATAAACTTGAATACATCGGAAGTAAATTTTTTTAAATAATTACTCTTTTTAGTGCATGTACACTGCAGACAATTAGTTCATCTACATATAAAGCCGTTCATATTCGATTATACAATTTTTTTTTTGTAATAAAATGTAAGTACAGTCTTGCAGGGTAACATTTTGAAAAAAGAATCTATTTCATACCTAAGTGTAGCACTAATATACTTCATATTAACTAAGTACCTTTGAATGTTTATGTTTTCGAGGAAAAAGTAAACTGACAATGGAAGAAATATCCTCACAGAGTAATTTTTCTGAAATTTAATTTAAATGAGAGAATTTGGGTCGTATGTATAGGTAACTATGTATATTAGATCAGTTTGACGTATTCATCTGTATTAAATACCTTACCTGCGTCTGCGTTAGCGTTGCTATAATATTTTTTGTAAATAAAATAAATTAAAATATAATTTGTTGAAAGTAAATAATTTAATAGTTTATCTCTTTTATTTACAAACAATACCAAAGCAACGCATTTTCTTTTATTTACAAACAATAACGAATAGGAAATTAATAATTTGCACTATGAATTCGTTTTGTATAAAAGTTAATAATTATGTTTTTTACTTTTGGAAAATAACATAAGTACCTAATGGTCATTTTCATTTTTTCTTAAACTTCTTCGACCACTGAATATATGAAAATATACCTGCCATTCAATTATAAACAGATATTTATAAAACAAATAAAATGAAAAGTGTGTCGAAAAAAACGAATCTTCAAGATCTCTTGAAAAGTGTAATATAAAAATTAATGTCTAAGCGTGCAAAACCAAATATTCATGAAAGACGCATTAAACCGACACATAACATTTAAGCGAGATTCATGAAAAGAGCTAATAACTCTAATGAGATTTCTTAAAAATTTATGGCCCCCCGCGGACAAGCAATTTCGCCGAAGGGTTTTCTTTCGTTAAATGGAGCCCCATTCTCACATATTCCAGGGAATAGGGCTCCGAGTGAAATGTCTGCATAATTGTCGCGGCAATTGGCTTCCTGTCGCCGGGGTCTCTGCTCATCCCGGTTCTTTCGGGTTTGCCCCGGAAAATACAAAAGAACTCGAGAGTGGTTGTCTGGCGCCACCCCCTGCACTCAACCACTTCTGGGAAAGCGCTTAAAATTTTCCCACCGAAGCGCTAATCTCATTACATGCAGTGATTATGAATGAAGTCGAGCGCGCAAAAATATGCATTTATGTCACCTCTTTTCTCTTGATGTCACAATAAAGGTGTAAATCCTCCCGGGAATGAAAAATATTATGACACCGCGAACCTCCGCCCCCGCCGCGTTCGCCGAGGATGAGCTGCATATAGCGAGGGACGGGGGGCGAGATTTGGGGGGATTGGAGCAAATGAGACGTTACCCGGGGAACCCCCGACATCTCGTCGTCCGGGAGGTTTGGAAGAGGCGTCTGCTCCCGGGCCGAGGAGCATGCAAGTTTAATTAAGATAAAGCCAAGTCACATACTGGCCGTTAAGCAAAATTATGTTTATTTTTGCCATGTCGTTACCCCCACGCCCCTAAACTAAGCACATTAGAAGCAGTCTTCGGGCCCGGCGTGCCCGTTCGTACCACGAGCAGGGCTCGGGATTATGCTAACAAACTCGTCTTATGCGGAGCACTCATAGATCCTTGCCGTGATATGTTCATTCACTTGAATATTCCGGCTGTGTGAGGTTCAGCGGGGACGCGGGAGGGGGAGATCCGAATCGCGTGATGTTGAAGTCAGGAGGATTGTTGTTGGCCCCAAATGATGAATGCGACGAAAATTTTTGATAACGTGGAAACTAGCAGAGCGCTTCGAGCGCCACCAAACCACCGCTTAAAATCCCTGCGCCCCCGGGCGCTCCACCATCCACCCGCACGAGCGCTATCGTTATCTTGACCATAATAATTTGTACATTGCGACATTAGACAAGTTTATAGTTTTAATGAATGGATTATGATGGTAGTACCACCGCTCCCCCGCCCCCGCGATAGTGCACGCCTTTAGTAGACGCCGCCGCCACTGATCGCAACCGCCCCCGCTTTCTTCGTCGCGGCCCGATGGCAAGCGGCGTTCCTGCCCTCCAGATTATGGCGAAACTTTTCCTATTTAAGTCGGCGAAGATGTGATGGCTTTGTTTGTATTTTTGATATCACCGGGGTTTTGCTTAATTACTTGTTTATCAGGAGTACACGCCGTGAATATCTTTTCAGTTTCAAGACGCCAGTTGCCATGAGATACGACCGTGCAGAAAGCGATTATTAAGGGAAGTACGAAACCACTTAACTGCAAAAGCGGTTTATACCAAGAAATACTTAAGTTCCTCGATTCTGCATTTTGCATCACTTATGTATTTAGCTGAATTCGAACTTCTAAGAAAATTGCAGTTTTCCAATCGAAATTTTTCCTATGAAAAGACGTTGTAAGTGTTTAAGGAAAACAAATTTCCTGAAATAAATATTTTAACTCTCAATAGATTTAAGTATCGATTTGATACTAGGTATTGTTTTTAAATATGTATGCATTTATTTATGTTCACCATATGTTCACATACTTTGTCCAAATTGTTGCAAATCTAATATATAAAAATCTCGTGTCACGGTGTGCGTGGTCGAATTATATACAATATGTTTTGAGAAAGTAGTAGGCATTCTAACTTAAAATAATACTTATACATATATCTGTTAGGCCGAGATTTGTCATCTCTAAATTGATTTATAATATAAAACCTAATCTTATTTTGTGGTTTATTGTTCTTTTCCTTTCTACAAAGTCAAACGATCAGCAACAAACACAGCAGATTTATTCTACTTTAAACTTCAAATGCATTTATCTCAAAAACATGGCGATTTTACGGTTTTTTTTCAGATCTTGCAAAATATGAACTATAACTATATACATATACGTTGTATACAATCTTACTGATTGATATTTGGTTTTATATAGATTTGCTAATTCTGAGTTGGGCATTATCAAAGTCAGCAAGATGGCAATCTTCAAGCGTTTTGGCCCACCGCCATCTACTGGCATTTTATGCACTCTATACTTTTTTAAAGGTTATATTTATAAATAAAATAAGAAATCAAATCAATAGCTATTATCTTTAAGGGAGGGAACAAAAGTCCAAAAAATTCCGATTTTTCAGTCGATCTAGGTAGGATGATTCCCCAAAATGAATATTTATAAGATGCAAATTAAAGTTTATTATAAATTTATAAAGTTAATTTAGGTAGAAATAATTAATTCTCTCTATTCTCTCAAAGATGTATGGTAGGGGCTGGTGTCGCCGCATAATTTCATGATATACCCACAGGTATTAAAATTAAAATAATTCCAAAAATAAAAAGTTATAATTAACCTTAAGATTCTCAAAAGCCTGAAGCTGGAAAAAGTCGTTTTCAATGTAAAAAATTTAGTAGAATTACATACCTATGTACCTTCACATGTATTTATTTGTAATTTATATAAATTTATGCGTTAGAATAGGATTAGATGGATAGATTTTGTAAATGTTAGTATGTAATATGAAAGTCAAATTCTTGATAACTAATGGAACATAATTTATAGGTACTAGAACTAATTTATAGAGTCATTAAAATTATTTACAGAAGTTTGCTAAATGGGGACGTTCGTTATAAGGGAATTTGACTACAATACAGAGGCGTTAACATTAAAATAACCAAAATTCAAAAACAATCTTTGCCAGTACCTTCGAACACCATGGGCGAGTACAGCACCACCTGGTCTTACCTTATTAACTCTAAATTTTAATCTGTCCTTTTGTTGCAAGTAAACAACATCCGCCCGAAATTCGCACACGTTCCGAGCCCAGGTGAATACCTTTTGGATGCACATCGTATAATAACGTGTCGTGTTTCCGTGCGCATAACGTCGGCAGGTCCTGGCGTCGCTTCTCGACGTCGAGGCGCTCCAGGCCTGAGCACACACGCACAGGATAAGCCATAAATAAAATGATAGTGCCCCTCGGGGACAGCTTGTGGGGTGGAAAATTCCCGGAATTCTTTGCGTGCCTGCGCCCTCAATTGCTTCAAGACGCCGGTGGTGCGGTGCATGCAGGAGGATTATAAAAATCCCATATGCAAGTGCGATCCCTACCTGGATATCGGGATACACTGGCAGCCCCGGAATTCCTTCGGGGGCCCGGGGGAGCTCCGTACACATCCAGTCAAAGCTAAACCGACTCGAGCACGTCGGGGGCTCTGCTCGTGGCGGCGGAGGACCCCTTTCTTGGGAGGCGCTAGTGTCGCATTAGCGCAAGTGGAAAAAGTTTACGGCTAATGCCTGTGTGCATAAATTTTTTTATTATTACGAATATTAGCAAGTTGGGATTCATACCCTCTTGCATATTTTAAAAGGGTTGCCTATGTCCCGTGCCCGGGACTCCGCCCGCTGTCCCTCGCCCTCCGCCCCTAACAGCCTTGGGGCATATCCCCGGAACGCTATGCTCCTTATTCAATTTATGAAGCAACATTTCCAGGTACATAATGTCGGGCGAAATTGCGACAGATCCCAGGATCCCTAGCTGCCGCATAAACGATATCTGGAAGTCGTTTCCCAGATTATGGCATTGCGTAAATTATTTTTGAATTTTAATATTTCGTGATGTAGAGGAGCCCGTGTGGTGGGGCGCGCTTCAGATCCTGCTGCTGCAGCACCACTTAATTGAAAGAACGAAAAAACGCGGGCTTTGCACTGTAGGCAAGGATCGGAATGATTTGAGAGGGCGCCCCGGGGGGCGAGTCAGGGAATTGAATTTCTTCCGTGAGGTGGCTTGCGGGGGCGGCGGCCTGATTAATCGATATCTCGTCTATCGAACTCCTTCTGGGGGAGTGCAGGCTTGAACGAAGATAAGCGTGGGAACCGCTTCCGGCTTAGCGTGAAATGAACATCAAAGGCAGGGATATTCACATAAATCGGAGAAACTTAATAACACCGGGGCGGAATCCACTTAAACCCCGGGTGAATTATTCAGGACCAAGAACTGAACACTACCCGACATCGTGGGCACATGGCCAGAGCGGTTTAAATAAAAATTTGTTGCCCAGCTACCCATGCTACCAATCATCGCGCAATTTGAGTGAAGTATTACACTCGCGAAATTCAATTAATGCAATGGGGAGAAAAAAAAGTTTTTCTTTCTCGGATTTTTCCACATAATCACTGCATCATCCTGAGCGATTTTGCCGGGCTTGGAGCATGAATTTTTTATTTCTGCAAAGTGCAAATTGTTAGCAGCACGAAGAGTCCGCTTCAAATGCAAGATAAAATGTGAATGAACCGCTGAGTTTTAATCAGTGGAAACGAAACAAAATTTTACCTCAAATAAACGTAGATGGTTTTGTAATTACATTATTTTTATGGTAAGTTGAGTTTAGTTCTAACTTATTACTTAAACAAAACATTTATTTCCATCATCATCAAAGTATGTATTTTAATAGGTACAATAGTAATATTTAAAACTACAAATAAATTAAATTATTAATTCGTATAACTTTTATCAGGTATATATACCTAGGAGTTTTTAATGTTGTTATTATTAAGGAGTTAGGAGTTAAAAGTACACCTATACGCTTCATAATAATTTAAAAACAAAATACCAATTTTGGACCAAGTTATCGCTGCATTGTTGAATACTATATTTTACAAAAATATTGCTTTGCGGTAACCATTAGAATTTTTTAGATATGTATATAAACTGTAAAAGAATAAATAAATGGACATTTAGAAGTTTCTATGTATAACCACATAAATTGAGAAAGATGTGATTTTCTTGATATTAAATAGAAAACGTAGATTACATACCAACATAATTTGAAAACGGAATAATTTAAGTTTCAATTTTTGTTTAATACTCGTATATGTGTGCCAATTTCTAAACATTAGTTTATGTATCAAATTGATTTAGTGCTTTAGAAAAATCCTTATTAATCCGACATAAAAATTGGCATTGAAACAAAACTTTATAGGCAATCTGAAGCAAAATCGTTATAGCCAAAGGACTCTGCAGTCTGGCAGAACATAAAAAACTTTGAAAATCCGCAGGTGCATGCCAACAATAATCTCGATTGTACATTCATAATAATTCATCCCGTTTGTGTGCTCGTTCATGCCGCTCCAGTTGGCCACATGCATTTTGCCCTGCAATCCGACCAAAAGTCTCCTTAACAATTACTTACCGCACAAAGGGCTGATCAAAAGCCAATTTCACGTTTCATTTACCATTACTCGACGAAAAGTAGGTTTCCATTCGTTTCCAGGCTGATAAAAGTGATATCCTGGTGCACGGGAACACACACCACCGTCGTAATCAGTCATACCTGCGAACGATTTATCTGTAATGACCTCCTTTCCGGCCATTCAGACGAGATCCTCAAGAAAATTTTTGGTATTATACAAATCTGGGACATTTATGTTGCTAGCTCTTCACATTGCATAGAAAATTTTATCATTGCAGGAAATCAAATGATGAATTTGATGACTTCCAACTGACTAAATTTTTAGTGCCGTACTTAGTCTATATAATCTTAAGTATCTCCTTACACAGTTGTAAGGATTTGAACATACTTAAGTTAAGGAATATTTTGATTTTAAACTAGAATGAAAATTTGAATAATTTAATAGAGAGTTCTCAAGCATACATAAAAGTCATCGTCTACATATTCTAATTTTCTATTAAATTTCTTGTTTACATCATTTTTCAAGATCATATGAAAGCCGTTTTAATGAAATCTAATAATAATAAATGTTTGTTTTCATAACGTAAATAGTCCGCTTAGTAAGAAAAGTATCACAAAAGTAAGAAATTTTAAGTTTTTCAGATTAAATATACCTGTTGCGTCTAAGCTTTTATACAGAGATTTACTTCAGTAGGATTTCGTCCTTATTTCAGGTAAAATGAAAATTTCTTTAATGCCAGTGAATTTTTCTTTCTTTTAGAATAGACTTAAAGAATTTTGTTATTAAATCCATTTTGGTTGCTAGAATTTTCTTTGCAGCTTTAATACAATTCCAAGAAGAGCACCCATGTTTTTTTGGGTACATCCAATATCGGAAGAAGATGTAATTTAAAATTAAATTGCTACCTTTAGCGTATTTAAAAGGTAGCATAAATATAGGTGAATATAAGATGAAAAGATAATTACGAAGTATTGTAACATTTTTAAATCAAAACTGAAAATAATTTGGTATTATTTGGTATTTGGATAGTATGTTCTCTTACACTAAAATTAAGATAACTGGCTTGTTTCACTTTTCTATCAAAATAAAAAGGACATGTTACTTAGAAATTTTTTGCTATAACGAAAATGATTTGGTTAATTTAAATTTGGTTTTTAAGTTTATTATAACATTGATACTGGTTGTTTTGATAGTATGACAACATTTTCAAGAACGATTTTCAATCCGAACTGCTACTTCACTGAATTTGCACTATCTGCTGTTTTAGACGAATTTTGATTTTCAAGTACCATCAGAATTGGTAGAAGTTAGCTAGCTAGCTCTGGATTTTTATAGATATTTAATATTGATTTTGCGATAGCATGAGAGCATTTTTTTTTAAACATTTTTGCGGTATTTAAGGAAATATATTTCCTTAAATCCCTGTAGGATTTCCTTTCTATTAAAGTTAATTCTTTAAAAATCGATCTTAAATTTTGGGGTTCGTTGGTCTTTAAATAAATCCTTGTTGAATTGTCCAGCGAAATTGATTGAGTTTAAATCAACAAAATTAATTTGTTTGTTATAACTTAAAAGCAAAGTTGATTTTTGGTCCTTTTCAATAGTGTTTTTTATTCTCAGTGAGTTTAAAATTCGTATATGTTTGAATAAAAAATTAATGTTTTGCTGTATGTAGGTACCTATACCTAATATGAAAACATGAATTAATTATGGTACCAGTAGTTTATACAAAACTACATTTGAGACTACGTATTCCAAGTAATTTAAAATTGAGTTCTTCAGATAAATAAGTTACGATAACTTTAATTCAAAAACCCAATTTTAATAGTTGAAAAATTTTTCTATTAAAAACTTTATACCCACCCGAAAAAAACCATCCAACTTTCAACAATGTTTGCTTGGTTTGCAACACATATTTGTCCGAAAAAAAAAGTTTCCACTTCAATTTAGATTGAATGTAACCCGGGGTCACCTCAAAAGTCATAAATAATTGGAAAAGTCTGGGCAGAAAAAAGCATTTTTTCCCCGCAACTTACTGAAAAAGGACCCTCGATTCCATTTGGTGATAGCTCAAGTCGTCAATCCTAAAAGCAATCGTCCTAATAGCATCTCACCATTTTCCATTTTCCTATCCAATTTTCTAAGAAATCGAAAGTGTCAGAAGTACCTCTATCCGAAATACGCAAATTGGGTAATCGAAAGCTCAGCACATATGTGAACTTTTTTAGCACCTGAAATTCGTTTCCAATTCGATTCCACGTAAACTCATTGCTTTGAGAGATCTCGACGGAGTTGGAAACTAAGGGGCACTGTGGCACCTTGACGGGGGGGCCTCGCTCCACCACTGTGCGAAACCGCCCCCGAGATGGGGCTCCGATTTGCTTCCCTTTTTTTCCAGTCCACGCCGGGCTTAGTGCGGCTGGATATTTCCGTAGTTAACAACAGGACGGGGGCACAGCCCTTGCAAATGGAAGACCTATGGAGACATATAATTTAAATTTAGTGCCTTTGCGGGCATAAATTGTGCACCGTTCGAATCAAATGGCATTTTGCGTTCGGGGACCACCGGTCCCAATTTCCTGCTCCCAGCAGAAAAAGAGGAAAGTAGAGGCGAATGCCAAAAAACCCAAAAAGCCACAATTGTCTCCCCCAAATCGAACCACTATTTATGGACCACTGATGTCGATGTATTTAAAGCTACGGTCGTCCAGTCCTTGGTTTCGGTTAAGACAGCCCTTTGCTCCTCGTGCCCTAGTTACACCGAGGATTTCGGCATGATTATGTTTATGTTTCATAAAATCTGCAGCTTAAACTAGTGTAAATGGAGCTTATTACGTCTAAATCATTTATTAAATTTCTGCCCTAAAAGACGCACATTGAAAGTAAAATGTGTTCAGTTTTAAAAAAATAAATTTTTTATAGTTTCTAATGTATAGTATTACATTTCCATAATTTAATATAAAAAAAGAAGTTTAAAAACTAAAACCCGACTACACAAAAGGTTAAAACATGCATAAAATATTATTGAGAACGATCAACCTTATTCAATTACAAAAGTCTTGGATTCAAAATAGTTGTAGTCGTAGGCCTTCCTTTAGATTCGTAGATTTTTTTTGGCCTCCGATATTTACAACTCTGCCATCGGATCCAAACAAATTCATTTTTGTTTCGTCGCTGAATAGAAAATGTTTTCCAATTGTATGATTTTTCCTTCAACCTTCCAGTAGGATAATGACCACAAACACACCGCGAAGGTTGTAACCAGGTGCTTCTAACGGTAAAATCTTAAGGTTTTGCCTTGGCTTTCTCAAGCGCCAGATTTAAAACCAATAGAAAATCAGAAAATGAGAAGAAAGATTTAAAAAATAAGGTTTCTATTAAAATATAGCCAATTTGCAGGCTTTATGAAGGGATATTGAGATGTCGAAATGTATCAGACACTCATTCACTCTTATGCCAAGAAGTTTTCATAGTGTTCTAAAAAATAAAGGATACGCAACTAAATACTAAAGCTCTCAGGTGATTGATTCCTGCCTTATTTTAGATATTTACTTGATTTTTGTTCTTTTTTAGGCCATCTTATACCGTAGGTACTCTTATTTTTTTGACCGGGAAAGAAAATAAGTCATAACTTAATTATATGAATTTTTTATTTTTCAAATTAACCTTATTTTATATGAAAGGAATTTTATTTATTTAAAGAAGTAATAAAGTTTCTGTAGATTATTTATAAAAATATAGCCGTAATATTAAAATATTTAAAAAAAGCGTTTCATTCTTATTTGTTTGGCCACCACTGTACATAGACGCCTAATATCATTACTCTCGTTTTGCTTTGCCGTAGTCGGATAATACGTCCTCAAAATATGTTTTTGAATGCTCGTTTGTAATTCAACAAAACTGACTTATTTCTCAATAAAAAAATGGTATACTTTACTTTGACTTATTTGTCTATTGGTAAATAAAAATTCCTTAACGACTTAAATTATGATATTTCAAATGATCTAAATCATATTCCATTGTATATAAAGTGATATGAATTCCTTTTTATGTTCAGATTTTTGATTCATTTCCAGGAATATCTGGCAACCTTCGAAACGACAAACTCTGAAAACAATTCCTTTGAAATCCCAAGCTTTTTCAAAGGTATGCATTATAATACCTATTTTTGCGATACCAAATTTTTCCAGGAAAACTGATTTTTAATGCGAAACGAAAGATTAAAAATTCGTCAACAGTATTGATGTTACTATAAATTAATACCAAATTAAAAATCGACTTTAAAACCAAATTTGAAACAATGCAACAATTCATAACTCTAAAAAAGTTGGTCGTGCAACGTGCGCATCTTAATATTTCTTTTCTTTCTACAAAGCAGAACTTGAAGTTGAATTTCTAGACTGTGATATTTGCGCAATTGTCTCAAAAGTCAACACGTGTTTAATTAGTGGCAAAACTGTTGCTAGTAAGAAAATAAATTACAAAGACATGTGTGCGAATTTCAGAGCTTTAATCTTTGTCTTTATTACGGAATTTGATCTATAACAACTCACATTTATTGGAAGAAGTATTCGTTACATTTCTAGGGCAACTAAAGGCTCCAGAAAAATCTCTAGAATTTGAAGTCATGCCAACAATTCGAACAAAATGAGGTGGATGCAATGTGTTCGGGTCATCAACCGGAAGATGTTCTATTCGAATTTTTTCCCCGCACTGTAGTTGACCAAAACTAATGAAGTACAGCTGTTCGCTACTCAAGTTTAACCCTTTTAAATGCTCTCTCTTCATTAAAGGACTATTTTTATTATTTTCCAGCCATTCCTTGTAAGCTAGATAAGTTACGCGTATTCCAACACTATCTGCAAGATTTTCGGGAAGAGTAAGATTTCCATTTACACGGAAGAGGTTGTACTGCTCTACGAAGCACCGGGCTCTTCTATTGTATTCATCAATTGATGTCTTCATACACCAGCCAGTGGCTCCACCTCTGTGGTCGTATTTTCGTCCAATATTATCGAATCCATGGGCTATTTCGTGGGCTATAATATTGCCAAGAACTCCAATTTTTTGATACATAGGCAAGCTGGGATGGTAGAATGGTAGTTGAAGAAATCCAGATCCAATAATAACCTTATTCATAGTACGATCGTTATAAGCGTTAACAGCTGTAAGACCATAAGCACTTTCTATCAAAAAATAGTTGTCCAACTCCAACTTACTGTTGATTCTGGCTAAGTTGATAGTTGTGTTGTAAAAATTATTTTTATCCACTCGGAGTTCACTTAGAAGATTTCTTCTTCCACTTCGCTTCTTCATAAAATCTGGCATACCAATTCTAATAATCATGGTATCGAGTTTTTTTATAGCCTTTTTTTTCGTTGCACAGTCCATCCAAGTGGCGTTTTTTAAAGTTTCTCTAAATTTTCTTTTAATCACAGCCGCTATATCGAGCACATCTTTTCGTTTCTTACCTCGTAGATATCTTCTTGAAAAAATGTGACCAGCAGCCGCATTTAAGTCATTGACTACGGTCGTTACACAAGTCTTCCACCAGTTATCTAAATTTGTCTCAGGGGTTACAATTATATCTTTTTGAGACAAGGCAAATCGGATAAGGGCGTAGTTATAAACTGTTGCCGCTGTTGTGTTTGCTAGAGCTTCTCCAAGCCCTTTTAAGTACCTGTCTTCAACAAAAACAGGTAATTTATTGTCGGCCTGATTGACGTTGAAGAGTAAGTAGAAATAGTCGTTCCATTCAATAAATGGATAAAGAGTCGACAGATCACCAACTGTGATTCGGTTAAACAGTACAGTTCTGTCCATTCGTTGATCTTCATTTTTCGAAATATTTGCAAGTCTTGCTTCAAAAAAGAATATATCCCAAGCGAGTTTATTTGCGCTTTCTTTTGGTCCGCCCAATTCAACTATGGTATCACGTAACCTTGACACATATTTGAAAAACATTCTCGGTTCTACATAAAGCCTTTTATCACTTTCTTCCAAATGAGGTTGATCTATGTAAAGTGCTGTCGTTGAAGAATTATGAACGTCTGCATCTATGAAAGTCGTTATCAGATAATTTTTCTTCATTAAACGAAGTATGGCTATTAGTTCGGCCCATTTGTAGTTTCTAGCACGACTACTCAAAGCGGGACAGCTTCCCAATTCTTTCATTAGGGTTTTCAGAGGTTCGATTCCTTGCTTACGAAGTAAATCGGTGTTCATGCAGGAGTCGTAGTATTCTTTGGCTTGGAAAATCACATCTTCACGTGGATAATTTTTGAAGAATTCTTCATCCTGGAAAGTTTTATTGAGGGTTTTGAGGACTTCTTCTTGAACTATCTCAATTACGTTATACGGAGATGTATAATTCAACAAATTCACAGTAGGCATCCAATTCCCACATGAATATTCAAAAAAATTATCACACGGATTTGATGAAATATTCATGCTAGATCGAAAATAGTTTTCGTGAAATCTTCTAATTGATTTTCTATCATTTTTGGTTGAAATAAGACTTTCTAATTGTGCGTGTACATTTAAAATACTAAAAATTAATAAAACACTGACAAACATTTTATTATATTATTCATTTAATTTTATTTAACCTCCTTATTATTTAATTGTTTCGTTTAGAAAATCGGAATAGTACTGAAAAGCAATAAAATTACTATCAGGTTATATACTAACGATTTTAAAGCGATAGATCGCACTTGTTTATACAAACTGATAAAATGTAAATGAGGAATGTTTTTTCAGTTTAAAAATTTGTAGGAATGTTGTTGTTTCGATCTGACTTTAGTATATCTTTTCAAAAAACCAGAAATCATAATATTTTTTGAATATACTTCCACACATTTTTGCAACCAATAAAATGTTGTTTTTTAAAACATTTTAACAATTTGTTTTTCTGCTTCCATTGATTTGTGGTATCAATATCTTATACATAATAACTTTTAAAAATTCTGAAATGGTTCATCCATCTCCTATATAGTCACACAACTGTCATCTATCTTAGCACATGAACAAATTTAATTAGTGTTACTGAACTGAATATATATATTATAATCACCCTCAGTTCATCAATAAGATTTGTCTTTTCCTTTAACCTCTGCGAAACTTCATTTTCATCTGTACAAATATTCATGCCTTTGATGTGTCAGTGATTGTTTGATTAGAACCATTGTTTTGTATGTACTAACATGCAACATATTAAAAGTTAAATAAATAATAATAAAATAAAAAAAAAATTAATAACAAATGATTCTATTCCATTTGTTATTTCTTAGAATTTTCAAAACAATATAAAAAAATTGATTTAGGCATCTATGTGTGTATGAGCCTTTTCTGATATAAAGATATATTCAACATTTTTGTCTAATTATTTTCGAAATAATGGATATCGTCCCCAATACGACCAGGTAGACGACTATACCTTGAAATTTAACTAAATTATTTCAATAATTCGCATATAATTTTCGCACGATGTCAGCAGATAAATTATATTTTAAAAAGATAATTACTGAGAGAATGTAGGCCGTTGTTTTATTTATTTGTTTATTTCAATTCAGACGGAATTCGAGTATAATTGGCGGTAAAATGTATAAAGCAATAACATTCAACGACCCGAATATAGGCTTCGTTCGAAAATTCAATTACACTAATTTTCGGATATAGACATGAGCAATTTCGCGGTAAAATACCCGACCCAAATTGCAATTGACTAAACGCGCTTCAAAGATGAGGATAGATATCATAATTTCAGTTTTCATCAGTGACAATAAAAAAATATATATAATTTAAAAATAAATTGGTTT
This sequence comes from Machimus rusticus, assembly GCA_951509405.1. Taxonomy (NCBI): domain Eukaryota; kingdom Metazoa; phylum Arthropoda; class Insecta; order Diptera; family Asilidae; genus Machimus; species Machimus rusticus. The sequence continues at coordinate 35,501,602 of OX608052.1, read as the reverse complement.
TTACGCGTATCTAATTTAAATGTTTTTAGTGATTTATTCATTAAAATTATTATAAATCATAGTTTATTGTGCGAAACGTAATTAAATTATTTTGGTGATGATATCTACCACATGTGAACACTTCCGAATTTGTGTGAATATTTTTTATTATATTTTAATGGGATTGAAAAGGAAAATATTTGCAATTCCATGTTTTAGTAGTTTTTTTTTTTAAATAGCTGCAAGTATTTGGGGTTTAATATTAAATTTAATTTATTGAAAAATAAATGTTTAATGCTTTTTTAAAAGTCAGTGATTTTCCTTTTACCAAAATCTTTTTTCGTCTTCCAAACCAGAATGCTTCCTTAAATTGTAATGTGTTCAAGAGACAAAAATCCATACAATTGGTTTTTCTTAAAAATAACTACTAAATACGTGTTTTACTATTATTGCTTTTTCTTATTATGGACAGCAACAGATCGAATGATTTTATTTAAGAAAAAAATTAAGGGTGACACCTTGGATGGTATTATCGATCGATAGTTAAAATTCATATCCAAAATCGAAATAATAAGCCTGGCTTATGTAATTGTAAGAGCAAAGATGGATAATAAAACGTTTTTCGTTTATTTTTACACTACATTATTGTAAAGTTATACAAATATGATTGAAAATACAAGCATTAGTTTTAATTTTGCTATATTATCTAAAGTTAATATACCCAATGCTGTGTGTAATTTTACGCAATAAAAAGCGTACCTATACAATATATTACACATGCATACCCCTTACGTTGTAAAATTTCACAATTTTTTAAAATTATACAATATACATATAAAGACAGATAAGATAATAATAGTAAATATTTCTTAGAGTGTTTGTAAGATTACTTTGAAATTGGATGGAGTTTTAATCTTCTCAAAAATGTTATTTATCAAGTTTTGAAATTAAGCGTCCCAAGCAATACCAAAAAGAGTTAAAACTGATAATAATAGATAAAACTTTTTTTTTTCAAGTATAGTTGCACAGACTTTCTCATAATTATTTCCTCTTAATAGGTAATTGAATTTAATGATTTTGTTCTTTTTCTGGCTAATCTTCGATAACTATCAGTCTGAATAAAAAAATTGAAAAATCAAACTTTCCAGTTTTATTGAAATTCGAAAAGTGCTTTTCATTCGGGAACCAGATGGTCCCCATGGCAATTAATTATTCATCTTTAGAGTTAATCGGCAGAAACAAAAGTTTTGAAGTTTGCCACTGGGAAAAAAAAGGTGGAAATTTGTTCGATGAATAAATGCTGGAAATTTTTGAGCCATTCAACAATATGGTGGAAGCCGTAAATTTTGTATCTGGAAATCAGTTGGAGCTGAAAGTGCTCGGGAACTCCTTGAGAGTCCTATTTATGAAAATAGTCAACAACATAGTTGAAGTTGATGTTGTGCGGGGGCGGGGGGGACGAAGATTATCCCTCCGGAAGGAGCAATGAAGCAGGGCAAGTCATTGGCTAAGAGTAATGCAACCTCATGGCGTCCCGGGGCGCCCGGCTGGGGCAATTGATGGCTCCCATAAAACAGGATCCGCTCGAATAAACCGGCGCTAATACACAGCATAAACTCAATTGCAGTCAAGTTGAGTGACTTCTGAGATGAGTCCCGGCTCGAGGGCGGACGAGGCGAGGGCGTTCCCGGCCGGCCATTGGGATCGGGTTAAGTGCCGGCAACTGCAAATGAATGAGAGCGCCGTGTCGTCCTCCCGAAACCGGGATCCGGGATCCAGAATCCGGGAGAAAGTTGTTTCTGTCCTCCACCACTTTGTTTTTATCCCGTCTTATGTTCCTTGCTCCTTTTGCTCCGCTCAATTACAGGACCTTTCTTCTCTGTCCCCGGGAAAGGTCGGGACCCGGGACTCTGGAGCTTTTCATCTCATCTTCAGTCTTCACACAAGAAACTTTTTCTGGGATGTCTCCCGGTTTTCTTTTCCCCCCAATTTATCCCCAAAATTTCTCTCATTGTTGTTTATTTAACGCCAAGTGCTGATGCTGATGTCATAAAGATACAAAATTTCTTTTGTGCAGTTGAATTGAACAGGATTAGCAGCTGGCCGGCGAATTTACTAAGTGGCCAGGAGCTGTGTCAACCCGCCCCCGCCAGGCCATCTGTAAACTTACACTAGAAAATCTCCCTTCAGAATCCTTGAGTAGTTGAATTTCATTTTAAGAATGTGACAAAATTAAAATAAAACTTTGTTAGAATCGCCAAACTAAAGCAAATGGATGAGGTTACCCTTGGTGTTACATCGCATCTCAACCGGAATTTATAAAATTCCTTTAAGTTGCACCACTTTAATTTATACTGGGAAATATATTTTAATGGATTTACTCAATCAGTAAGGATGTTCAGCTTACCTGATGACTTAAATCTTAAGGTTTACCTGCTGCTGAAAGGACCTTTTAAGTTTACCCTATGCCTTTTAGAAAATCGTATTACGAAATATTATTAAAATCCTTTCATATAACAAATACAGTTTGTTATGACTTATGATATTTAATAAGATATATTTGGGAGTTCCATGCTTTACATTTGCATTTAGTGATTTAAATGTAGGCTAGTTCAAGTTGGTTAATTTGGTTACGACGTTTTTAGATTTATTATTATTTCAGATCAGATCCGTAGGGTTATTTTGTATTTTAACATTTACATTTTAAGTATTCGATTCTAGTCAGTCTTCATCGTTTAGGTCAATATAATTAATCCCTAGAAATGCATACAAATTTCAATCTGGAATATGGGCAATGAAATTTATTTTAACAAAATAATGTTAATGCAAACATGGAGTCTATTTAAATTTTCCTGTTTTTTTCTTTTAAAAAACTGAATACATGTATAACGAAATTTCTAGTAGTCTGAAGATTATTTTTTACGATTTAAACCATAATTTAGAAATTTATTACTTCAGCGCAGACAATCTTATTTATTTTGTATTATTGCAGGTAAATTAGATAAATTAGAAATATATACATATGTATGTAGTTTTAACAAATCATTCTATTCGCATATTATGTTTTCCTGAACATTTTATTATGAAAATTGAATATGTTAAAAACTACTAAACTAAAACTATACTTGTACCTATATTTCAAAAAGTTTATAGTATGTAAGTACGTATTTACTTTAAAATAAAGAGAAAATCACGCCCAAAATTATACTTCTGAATATTACGTGTTCGTAAAGAACCTAATGAAATCATTATACCCGTAGGCAATTTAAGAAAATGAAATGTCCACTTTCATTTCCTTAGGTAAAAAGTTACGCAAATTGAACTAGTTTATAGAGGTGGTGAGGAGTATTGCTCATGAAAATGTCCATTTTAGAAACAAATTGTATGCTGTTGAAGAAATTCAGTCCATCCCATTACCTTGCTTGGCATCCGAAACAAGTCTCATCTAAAACAGTGGAACGTCGCAATATACCTTGAAGTTTCTGGGGAGGTGTATCTCCGGTAAAATCATCCACTGAAAACTCCTAAGAACTACTTCTTGGCAGCTTGCAATTCAGGGGAAAGCTAAAGAACCTATTTCTCACCGGGCGGAAAATAAAAAAATATATATATATAAAAAAAAGACGAAACAAGCAAAGAGCCTTGACAATATTCCGAAATGTTCCGGAGGAAACAGCCAGCATCCGTAAGAATATCTTACCTTGCATAATTCACAGAACATCAACTCGGCAGCGTTTTACATATTCGTCTTCTTCACCTCGAGGAGTTCACGGTGGAAATTTTGCGCTGGCTTAGCACTGAATCCCGAGGAAAGTGTAACCAGCGGTGGAAAATACTCTGACAACTGTTGACAGCATCAACACCTCCTCCAGCGGGCACAGCACCCGGGAATCCCCGCAAGAATCCTTTATATGCAAATGTATGCTGTGCCGTAGATAAGAACTTTTAAAAGCCATCACCGGGCGACCGGCGAAGGCGGGAGGTACCGGGAATCGGGAACAGGGTACCTCGGCACCCCAGTGGCGCTCCACGATTTCTGGTGCGCCGATTGTTTCTGCTTCTGGTTATGAAAATTTAATGGGAACTCAACGGGTTGCAAATGGCATCAACCGCGGTCCCTTTTTAAGCACTTATATTGCTTTTAAGGACCGGGCCCTTGATAGCCGTTAAAACCCCACCCTGTATTATTAATTAGAAGTGGATCAGAACCAAACTCCTGCGGCAGACGCTACTTTTTGGTTTAATGGAACGGCTCAGATAAAAAAGTTTTATTTGTTAATCCCGTCAGGCCCCTGGAGCAAATCTGCTAATTTCCTGTTAGCCACACATGTAATGAGACGAGTATCAAAAACGCCGAATGATACCTTTAATAAACTTGGAGGATTTCTGTAATTTCGTTTTATCATTTCGGAGAAAGCTGTAATTTATATTAAGGTATAGCGCCACTGTAATGTAACAGATACAATGTCCAAATTATTTTTATTTACATTTTTTGTGAACAAATTTTGAAGTTCTAAGTCATAAAAATGATAAAAATGATGTTTTTTTTTGTGTGTGTATGTTACTCGATTTCTTCGTCGATTGTGAACTGATAATGATTTAATGATTTTTGTTTTATCAAAACGGCTTTATCTCGAGGATAGTCTCGTTTAAATTAGAAGAAAATATTCCACCTCTATTTGCCGATTTAGTCCACTATGACAATTCATTTCTCAAAATTGAAACAGATGCTCGGCTTGCATCTTCTCTGAGAGTAGTGTTTCATCATAAACTCTCATTTCGCACACATTTTGGGTTAAAATTCGAGGTCCACCAAATAAGCTAATTTTAGGGTCACTCTATCTACCGTCAATCATATTTTGAAATTGAATATTGCACTCAAAAATCAAAATTTTGTTTATAATGTAATTTCTAATTTGTACCCTATAATTTTAGTGTTTAATTGTGATTTGAATTGCACTGATTTTCCCTTCTTCTCTGTTATTATTAGTTTAATTTTTTACTTACTTTTACATATAAAGATATGTGTGTATTTGAAATTTGAGTTTGTTAAATTTTAGTGTTGCTTTCCATTTCCATTTATTTCTAGTGCTCTCTTAATTTCAAATATGCAACGTACCTTAAACCTAGTCGAAATTTTTGAATAAAAGCATATTTTTTTTATAAAGAGAAGTTTCATTTTGCAATATTGCGAAAGTTTTGGCTTATTTGACCCCTGTAGCTTTAATTCTAGTGTCCTTAAAACAAATCTCCAGTCACCCTGTGCGAGTGGTTGGTTGATACATCGCGTATGCTGCGTGCTGTCCCCCGGGATAGAGCAGAACTTGTTATTTTCAGAATGTGGGGACGAGCAAAAGTTTAATTATTCCCGCTGAGCTCGGGCGCACCCACTGGTGCCAGAAGTGGGATCCGGGCGCCCCCCATCTTACTTATCTCCCACTGTCAACCGACATTAGAGGAACACGGTTGGGAGCAATAGAAAAAGCGCCCGCATCCCCGCATCCCCGCAAAAACCGAGAGTGTTTCTTGCGCCCTTGTGCAAGGGAAACGGATAAATTGGGTGGGTGGCTCCCCGGCAAAGTTGGCTTAATTCACAGCTTAGCGTTTTGGCTCGTGTTTTTTTTCGTTTCTGTTCTATACTCCTTAAAATTTTCTAGGGTGCGGGAATGGAGCACGCAGGCTAGAGAAGCCAGACCAAAGTTTATCCATTTTGTGATCTTTTCTGACACGGGAACTTTATCTCTTTGGCTTCGTTGTTTTTCCCCCCGAGCTCCCACCGAAGCTTTGAGTTACCTTCTTTGTCACTGAACTACATTCGCCCCCGCAGCGCTTATCCTCCTCCGCGCGTCCCCCGACAACGAGGCTCGTAATTTTTGCTGGGCGCTTGTCTTTTGTTTTGCTCCACCAGAAGCCCCAGCATCCCTCCGGGAAGATCTCCTTCGTCTTTGCTTCTCAGCTTCGATAGTTGTGAGAAATTCCCGGTAAAATATTTTAACCCGTTGCGGGGGGGAAGGTCTCGTTTCTGCCGTGGCACAGCACCTTTTGAAATCCTATCCCTCCCGAGCTGCCAAGGAACGCCTCAAGTCTCATCCAGGTGCTGTGCCCGTGAACTCGATCCCCTTTCTGAGATCCTTTTGAGGAAGTGATACACCTCCTTAAGTAGCGCTTCCTTGGCGGTACTCGAAAACTTGCTGATCGCCCCCCTTTCACCATTACTCCACTTAAATCGCTTTAGAGTTAATTTTATATCAAATTCCGACAAGTCCTCTTTCAGTTCGGGTGCGTTCGGTGTTTTAAGCCGCCACCGTTGAGAGCCTCATCAGCAAAAATTATTTTAAATTGGCCCCACTTAACGTAAATTAAAAGTTTTCAATTGGGTCTGTATACTCGCTGCAGTGATGGCTAATTGGGGGTCATTAAGATTTTCGTTCATTTACTATTTAAGTTTACTTGTCGACAACCGCTTTATTTACCGACTGTATCCCCCTGCAGTGCGCAGAGGAACATTCCACAGTAGTATATTTACAACCATCCAGTAAAAATACATATTTCGAATAAAAAGGTAAGTATAATAATAATACAAAATTTTGTAAATTCGCAATTTTCTAGTAAAGTGAAGTCTTAAAGTACCAGGAAGTGAATGCAAAAGAGTTATTCATAATAAATTATTATTTTTTACATGAATGAATATTCTTCATTAAAGCTTAGCATAGGATCATAAATTAGTGAAAATATTAGCTATGTTTTTTCGTCAAAACAGTTACGGTTCTATTGTAGGTTTAGCAGGAAAATTTGCACTGAATTGAAATTCATGAAAAGTTACTCATATCAAACACTTTTTATTTCGCTAAAAAAGTTAAATTGCATAACTCACTTTGCGTCAAAAACGTAACCCAAAAATTTGTCAGGTTCAAGGTTTGAATAAATATTAGGGCAATTTGGTTTTAAAATCTTGATATACCATACCTTAGTATGTGAGGGCTTTTATAATTAAATTCAATGTAAAATTTGTTATGTATTCGTACATAATTAGAACCAGATAGCAAAATAAAAAAAAAACTCAGCTATTATTCGCAGTAGTGCATAAATGAGTGAAAATATTGTTCAATATTTATTTGTATATGTAAGATGTAAATACGAGTAGTTGGGGTAAAAGATTATCTTTATAACGAAACTTATTTTTCTTTTTCTCTGCTTTAACACTGAACAATTTTCTTTTAGTTTTTTGAAGATATATAGCAATTAAAATAATTAAATAATTCAATTAAAATTATTTAAGGTAATTTCAATATGATATATTCCGAGTTGCTGTTTTTGCGTACATAAATAATCCCTAATGGAATAGTAAAATACTTTTTCTTTATTAATGTAGCGGTAATGCGAACAATTAAATCTACGTACGAATTTTACACGTTTGCAAATTCCTTTACTATATCTAGTAGTATTTTTACAAATCCTGAATGTAAATCACGTGATGAATATTTGCATTTTCCTATACATAGTATCAGTAATCAGTATCATTATTACACTATGTGCTAGAATTACAACGTTAAACGTTGGCAAATTTTGTGCTAATGTTTAATGTTCTAAAATTACTCAATTATTTTTTAGAGTGTGGTCTTGATTTAATGGCCTCGCAGCACCGAACGACACTATCAATCAAACTGACTGATTACTAATGTTAGCAGGTCATTTCCATTGTTGATAAATCAATCATTACGCGCCCGGGTGCCATTGATTTTCTCACGAGCCTACCCCGAGGCGGTCGTAGTGGTGGCGGAGTTGGGGCTCCGAGGTTCCATGATTCGAAGTGAAGATTCTTCGGGGAACCCCCCAAAATCGCTTTTAAGCTTTTAACACACGAGCCGGGTTATGTGAGAGAGTTCGGAAACCCGGCACGGGTGGGTTCAAAAACTTCTCGATTATCACCCCTTTTACCTGTTTCGGAAACGTGATAGCCCCCGCTATCATCGGAGCCCTTTGCCGAGGCCCTCATCATTAGTTATTACTATTCAATAAGGCAAGTGTGTGCCGGCAAGGGATGCTATCTAATTTCTGTTAATCAGCCATTTCGATTTAATTAATTTGCGCTCACGTTCCTCGGTCCCCAAGGTGTACCCCCTTTATTAAGCCGTAACGCTTACTAACTCCTTCCCTTACTTGAACTGAGTGGGGCTGGCGTGTTTGCTTTCAATATTGATTGGTGCGTGAAAATTAGGTCCTTTGTTTAAACTCCCGTCCGAAATTTATGGAATTGTTGCCTCCTTCGATTCGATATTAGCTCCTAGTGCGGAATACTTAATTGAATTAGTTCGAGTGGTCTTAACGTCTCTTAGATCTTTCTGATAGCAAAGTTACAACATTTCTTGAAAATTTGTAAACAGAACCTTTTTGAATTTGTTTGCATCATTTTCTAAAGTAGCCACACGAAAACACTCTTAGAGTCCGTCAAGTATGATAAAATTGTGTTAAGGGAGCTCTTGTGTACAGAATTATGTACTTTAATGAAAATGCTTAAACTTCTTTAAATTGTTTATTAAACTTATCTTTATATAACTGATTTTTTTAAAAAAAACCTTGTGTTTGAAGTGTTCTTATGATCTTGATGACACTCTACAATGTAATTTATTCGAAGCCATGAACTCATCACAAATTAACGATTTTAAAATGTTGCAACAAACTTAATTTATTTTGAAAATTTTAACCAACCCCTAAATCTCGTTAAAAATTGTAAGATACAACACAGGTATGATATTTGCGGCCGAATAAATAGTACATAAATTCTATACGATTTATTCCGTACATTTTAAATAAAAGTAGGGTTAAGAAGTACACAAAATATGACCTTTTTATAAAAAATCATTAAAAAATAACCAAGAGTTAATAACATAACTTAAATAAAAGCGTATAAATTTTATGTTATTATATAAAAATCAAAACAGTTTACAACATTTTGAAATATTCCTTGAAAATTATACTTTACTATAAATCAATTATTTCATACAGTAAAAGGTGAATAAAAATCATAACAAGCGGCCGCCGACGAAAAACTTGTATGACAAATTGTTGAAAAATATCTGTAAATATTACTGGTATTTCATAGTTTTAGATTAAAATTCAACCTATCTATGGAAAAAATTCTCTAGAAATTCTCTAGAATGAGGTACAAATTTTCATAAGGCCTATAGATATGCAAAATTATTAGCACGATTGACATGAATCGAAATACATACATAGTTTGAGAACGCGTGTTTATGCTTGTGGTTGGCCTTCGGCCTGTAAGAAAACATATAAATTGTTAACTCAGCTTTTAAATTCAAAACAGTCTCAGGTATTTTGTTTTTTTTTCGAAAATAATTTATATAGCATTCAAAAATTAAAGTATATTGCTTTTTCAAAAACTCGTAGTATGAGAACATTAACAAGCTTTTATTTTTTATTGTAAATTAAAAAGTCCTCCTACGTTTTATCAGTCGTATTGAAAACAATTGAATAAATCTGTAAAACGATTAACAAATACAATAATATTGCGTATATGTATGTTTATTTTTTGGAAATAAAAAGATCTGTTTCGTGGCATCACGTTCAAGTTCAAGTTAAGTTGTCGTCTTTCGTTCAAAGTTAAAGGTAATAATTTTTGATTCTTATTAACTGAAATAATGAAACTCGTTTTGTGCTCAATACTAATTGGTAAGTAGTTTTTAATTACAAATGTAATAAATTGTTATGATTTTTTTTCTGATTAAAGTTGTTTGAAATCTTGAATTGAAAATTTGAATTTTCTACTAAACTAATTTCTTTTTAGTTTTTGTATTTTTTGGAGCTTACGCAGCACCTAACAAGGACAAATCTACTAAAAAATGCCCACAGTGCCGTCTAAAGGGTAAGGACACCTATGACCCTATTTGTGGAAAATTGAATGGAGTCGTGCAGTCATTTGATAGTGAATCCATATTTTACTGCTTTGCAAAATGTCGAAGAGGTATTCAAGTTGTTCTATCAAAAAAATTTAAAATTTACAATTATTATTCTTTTCTTTAAGTTGATCATGAATTGTTGTCTTATAAAGCTTGTTCCCCAGCTAACCAACCAGGAATTATTTTTGAAGAAACTACACCATCGCAGTCGTTAGATTATTTAATAGATATAAGAGGTGGTCATTAAATATTTTGTATTTCCTTGAACATTATTTAATATGTTTGATTAAATACTTTGACGATTCTTTTATATGTTTTTATCTTGGTATAAGTTGTTAGATACAGCAATAAATTTTTAATGACTTCAAACAGAAACAAATTTTATGGAAGCAAACAAATTTCTTCAGTTTTTTTTTTAAATGAAATGTGTTTTCTCAACAAAGACGAAGCTTGTTTAAATATCGTTTTTGGAAAAATAAAATATCTGTTGCTGAGTATAAAACTCATTAAAGGCATTGAGTTCACAGCGAGTTTTCAGTTATTCTTTCATAGTGAGTCGAAACACTTTAGGTGCAAAAAATGAAATTCTTTATATACTCGATTTTAATTAGTAAGTACATTTTTATGTAATTTTAAATTAATTTTAAAGCGATTTCTTGTGCAATGAATTAATGTTAACTTGTATTTATTGTACCTAAATTTTTTTCTATATACATTTTTTTTAGTAATGGTTCTTGTTGAAGTAAATTCAGCACCTAAAAATAATAAAGGCAAAAATAATGACAAAAAGGACAACAAAAAATGTAATCAATGCCGTGTTAAGGGCCATGACACATTAAGCCCTGTGTGTGGTCGTTTAAATGACATTGAAGAAACATTTGATAGCAGACTTGTATTTGAATGTTTAACAAAATGTAGAAAAGGTATATAATTTTTTTAAAATGTCTGACTTTCTAGTAACTCTAATTATTTTTCTTCATTCTTAGCTCAAAATTTCGAATTTCTTTACGACGGGGAATGCCAAAAAACGCCGGAACAATGCAAAGCTGAATGTGATCAAAATACACATCTAAGAGCTCCACCTGCTTGTGAAGGAGATCCAAATGGACTTAGATTGATGACTTATCCTTATGAAGCTCTTCTCGATTGTTACATCAAATGCCCAGAAAGTGAGAGTTTATTATCTTTTATATATAATAGGAATTTCGATATTAATAACTCTAACTTTTAGATAAATTAAATAAACTTCACCAAGGTCCATGTATTACTGATAGACACAACCCAATATACACTGCGTATGTAGTGTTAGTATCTTATGATACATGTTACAACAGAACTACACCAGGATGCCAAGAAAGACAACTTAAGGCACTTGAAGATTATCCGACGAAGCTTATGTTTCCCTAGACTTAATACTTAGTTATTATTAAAATTTTTAAATCATCATCTTCTTTCTGGTATATAAAAATAATTACAATAAATCTTTATGAAAACCTTAAAACTTTTGAATCGTTGCTTTTGTAAGTAGGTACTTGAAGAAAGAACTTCTAGTTAATTTTCATAATAAGGATTTTTTGGTATTTTCCATATTTTTTGTGAATCTGCGTATTTATAGAGAAAATACCTAAATAAATACGTACATACATTTATAGTTTTGAAACAATTTCTTAGTAAATATATTATTTATCTTCTTAAAATTTTAGCAAAAAAAAATGCCGACTATGCCTCTAGATTAAGTTAAATTGTGAATAATGTTAAACGGAAACAATTTTATGAAAGCAAATAAAACAACTTTCATCAGTTTTGTGAAAAATTGAACGTGTTTTACGTAAAAAGTGTTATTTGTTTGGATATCGTCTCAATCATTTTTATTGAAATATAACACCTGTTGCTGAGTGTAACATTTATTAAAGGTATTGAGTTCACAGCGAGTGTCAGTTCCTCTTTCGCAGTGAGTTGAAGTAGTTTATCTGAAAAAATGAAATTCTTTATGTACTCGATTTTAATTAGTAAGTATGCATTTTTAATTAATTTTAAAGTGATTTTTAACGTATACAGTTAGGACTCTGCTTATATACCTAATTTTTAGAACTCCGTTCTACTCTTCTTCAATATTTCTTTATTTTTTTCAGTAATGATATTCATTGGAGTTAATTCAGCGCCTAAAAAAGTTAAAAAATTTAACAAAAATTTTAACAAAAATTTTAACAAAAATTTTAACGAAAATTTTAACAGAAATGTTAAGAAAAATTTTAACAAGAAATGTAACCAGTGCAGGATTAAAGGCCATGACATATTTAGCCCCGTATGTGGTCGTTTAAATGACATAGAGGAAACATTTGAAAGCAGACTTGTATTTGAATGTTTCGTAAAATGTAGAAAAGGTATATATGTATATTATTTTTCTTTTAATATCTCCAACTTTCTAGTGACTCTACATTTTTCTTTAGTTGAATATTTCAAATTTCTTTACGAAGGGGAATGTAAACAAACACTTGAACAATGCAAAACAGAATGTGATCAAACAATTCCAATAAGAGCTCCTCCAGGTTGCGAAGGACATCCGAGTGGATTATTGGGAATGACTACATATCCATATGAAGCTCTTCTCGATTGTTATATTAAATGTCCAAAGAGTGAGAGTTTATTATTTTTATTGAATTTAAGAAATTTAAAACTTTGACCTTTCAGACAATTTAACGAAACTTCATCAAGGTCCATGCATTGATGACAGACACCATCCAATCTACAAATATTATGGAGCACTCGCTCCTTACCATGTTTGTTTCAACAGAGATGACTTAATGTGCAAAAAAAGGAAGCTTAAAGCAATTGTTGATGACTACCATATGATTCCGATCCGTGGTTATAGGTATTTTTAAATCATTTCATTGTAATTTATCATCACTGATGATGAAGAGATAATGAAAAATAAAATACCATATATGCTGAAAGTATTTTAATGATATAATTTAGTTTAAGCAACAATTTTTAATGATATTTAGAATATTCAGTGAAAATATAAGCGGTGATTAAAAAACATGTCACTATAATATGTATGTAGTATATTTAGAGTTTGACTATTTATAAAACAAACCAAAAAGCAAAAAACTGAATGTTACAAAATAAAATCATAAAGAGAACAGACAAGCGTTTTTAACTCTTTTATTTAAATACTGTTTAACGTCAACAATAAAAATCGTATCCACTTTCAAACAGGTTGAAAGCTTTTTCATTTAAATTTTTTCCTTTTATCAAGTTCGGGGTAGCGTTCAGAATTCTATCTGTATCACTACAGTCATCGTCTAGACTGGAATTTTTGGATACCTATGTAAACTTTTATTTCAATGTAAAAACATATCCCTAGGGTATTTTAAATTTTAATTCGTCTTAAATATGCACAATTTATACTGTTGATGATATTTAATGACTATATCATTTGACATAAATCGTCAGAAGTCAGAATTTAAGGGAAACCTTATGAAATGGTTTTGAGAGATTTTAGAATTACTAAAATAAATAAAACTGTTTGTATTTACATGCTCTTGATGAACCCGAAACGTAAATGGTAATATGGGCGTAAACAAATTATGAAAATTTGTGAAATGGGTAGAAATATTTGCTAATTCGAAATAAATCAAATGTATGTCGCCTTAAAATATTCTAGCAATATATTCTAGAAATTATTATTTTCCCGGGTATCATATAGATGAATTATATTTTCAACGATAAATAACATTTAGTTTCCAAACAATTTAAATCAAAAGACTGATGTAGCAAAACTGAAGATTTTTTCATTCAGATATTGGGTAAACTCTTTTCTACATGCTTTGAAATTATCGTCCCCTTCATTTTCACAAAGTAAATTCATTTAATTGAAAATTTAAAGCATTTGTCCATTGGTAAGGCACGATTGTAACAGAGCACAAATATGCAGCGTTTTCCAACAAACTCTTTTATTTAAATGGTTTTTAACGTCAACAATAAAACCCATTTTCATGTTGAAAACTTTACCATTTTCCATTTCATTTTGTTAAAGTGGTGCAGCACGGCACGGGACTTGTGCGATGCGTCATTGTTTCAGCAAATAGAATTAATTATCAGCATATTTACAGTGGAGTCTAAAGTGATATTTTTTTTTGAAAACCTACATACATATATGAATTTTAATTTCGCTTGGAAATATTACTCTAAGTCTTTGTAATAATATTTAATGATAAAGTCCTTGAATGTGTAGAAATAGGGGCAGAGAAAATTACAAGTTATAAATACATATAGAGGAAACAGAAATGCTCACTTAATTAAGTTGAGAATAATTAAATACGATGCAGATGCACAAGAGCTACATGTTCGTAATTAAGGATTCAACTCATTCTGATTTTTCTGATTTTCGGATTTTCTTTAAGAAAATTTAAATGTGGATGTAGAAGTAGTGAAACTTATTAAAATAGAGATTCTTTGGTACACTACACATTATAAAATAGAAATATGAAGGGCTGTTCACTATAACTACTTAAATACTGCCAAAGTAACCGATAAAATATTCAAACAATTTTTATAAAATATCATATAAACATTTTGAAGTTTATCATACATATATTACATATATTAAGGCTTGTCAGTGACTTATTTACGCAAGTAGGTACTATGAAATTGTTGTTCAAGTTCAAGTCTAACAACAAATTTAAAAAGATAGGTTCTCAAAATTATTTGTTCAGTGCTTTCAATTAATGAACGCTTTTTCCTTGGAAATAAATATTCCCCTAGTACATATTTTTGAAAGGAACATATTTGAACTCGATTAAGAAATGGTTTTTTAGGGTTTCAAAAAACCTTTTGTTAAAATATCTTGAAAATGGCATCTTTTATTTGAAAATGAAGTAAAAATATGTAGCCTTGCCCCTATGGGAAACAGCACATTGTTATGAGAAATATTATTTAAAAATAGCTCAATTGCAAGAGTCAAAGTGCTAGGACACCATAATTTAATTAGGACAATTAGATTAGGGACTTTAGATCAAAAGTAAAGACAGATTAACATATAAAATACAATAGAATACAATTAAATACTGCTTTTCTTTTTTATCAGTTGTGCTCGAGGAGCTAGGTAAAATTTTAACGGATATAATTAACTGAAGGAAGGCAATGCCTTAAAGTATTAAATAATTAAAAAGGACGACTTTCTCTGCTATTTATGTACATAGAAACGAAAATTCTTAAAGCAAAGTGGAAACATTGTAGGAGTAATTAATTAATAATTCTTTAATGGAATAATTAATTAATTGAATTATTTTCTTAAATATCAATTAAATGCACCTAGTGTAAAAAATTTATTATACAGGAGAAAAATCAAATTTGCAAAATATGTGTTTATAGAATACTTTTTGTAGCTTGGTATTTTTTTATTGAAATTAAGTTTAATATAAGATTTAAAGTGTGTCTCAACCTTTGTGAAAACCGTATTTAAGGGAAGGAGTTTCTTTGTGGTATTTCCAAGAAATATTGTCAAGGTTGCGTGAGTGTGAATTATAGAAGAATGGATGAAGGCCAGCCTGTTTTAAATTATGGAGAAAGGCGTTCAAAATTACTTCGAGTGTAGTAAATCAATTTGGAAGTTTCTCAATTTCTCCGTTTGGACGGCGCACCCCTCCGCGGCGCCGCCGTATAATTTTCCCATAACTCGAGTGAGCTTAATAACACTTCGGCTGGCAAATAGCATTTAGCATTAAAATTAAAATAGGCGTCAGTCACGTACCCCCTTTATTAAACTAATTTCCGTCCCCCGCCCGGTGGCCCATCTGACAATTTTATTTTGCGTCTTTTTATCGCCCTACGGCGGGGCTTCACGTGCCCCAGAAGTGGGATGTGGAGCCATTCTTTCTTAGCTTTGTTCGTCGGTGTCGGCCCCGGCCGTTTGAACGCAGTCATAAATCCCTTTTAATAAAATATGTGTGCAATCCCCCGGGGGACAGACGCCCCCGCCTTCTTCAAGACACTCATACACGGCGTCGGGATGCCCTTTTAAGTATCTTTGGATGTTTTCCCTTGCGGTGAGGGATGGGTCCGGCACGGTAAGTCACTCGAAAAGTGTCACTCATGTCACCCCTTCCGCGTTATGTAATTAGACAACTCTCCTTATTTAGTGGCTCCGGGAGGTTTATGGCGGTGTTGTCTTCAGCGCCTTCCTCTCCTACAGGACTCTAATGAAATATTCGGATGCTCGGCGGCGCGTGAAGGCACCTCTCCGGGAGGCGAAAGGGTGGCGCGACGGGCAACGCGCGGCACTTTAAAGTAGCGCCGCGATTTTATAAATGGCTTTCATTAAACTTAATTTAGGGCTTTTCTGAATGGAATTTTATATATAAAAGGTTCAGGGCCGGCGAGGTATAGTTGGGCCTTTTCAGCTCCTTGCACGACCCGCCGCAGAATATCTATCATTTATTTAAGAAACAGTTGAAGGCGTTTAGATAGGGCGCGGCGCAGCGCCTGGCTGGGAAAAGATAGAAGACCATCGAAATGATGGGGGCTCTTCGGCCTTCGGATCCTGAGGGATGCCACCGTTGCCGCGCTAAGTAAGTTAGGAGAAGAAGCCCAATGAAAAATTGGCCGCTCCTTAGGGTTAATTACTATTCAGTGGAGTCTACCCGCAAATTGTATGTTAAGCTTGTCCCAGTTATTTGCTACAAGCCAAAATTGCTGTAATAGATTTAATCAATGAGCTTGCCAATTAGACTTGTAACAAATGGAACAATGGGAAAATCGAAAGGTGCCCTTTGTTCCCTGTTCCCCAGCTGCCTTTGTGCCATTTCAATGGAAGTGGAAGGACGCAGTGTTGCGGCCGTTCGACACTCCACAGGAATTCTATCTTTAATGAAACCCATTAGAGCCTTCATGGGAATATTACGAGACGAATTAGAAAACATTCAAATGTATTATGCTTCAGAAATAATACGATTTATACCCCTAAATTCTTTGGTTGCTCAAATCGTTCAGTTTTACTTTGAAAATTTGTTTGAAATTCGCAGGTCAAATTCAATAGAAACTTGTATTGTATTAAGATATTAACAACGTTACAGTTAAAAAACAAATCTTTATTAAATACTATAAAACATACGTCATAATAGAAAAACGGAATCCTTTGAAGGCCATTTCCCAGAACAAAATCACTCACTGCATGCTTAGTAATGAGCGATATAGGTACTTGAGCTAGAGTCTAGACGATCCTGCCTCATTGTCATGCGCAGTCTATTTTTAATAATTGTCAATTAAGTTAAATTAATATTTCGTAATCTGGTCATAGAAAACGATTATATCTATAGAATAATAGTTTACAAGGTATTTAAAGAAAACGTCGCAAAATAGTAGTAGTGGCCCAAAAGTATATTTGTTTTAAATAAATTGTTAAGATGTATGCCTGTAATAAATTGTTGTTGTCGAAGCAACATTCCTAACTTACATTTTGCGATGCATACTTCTGCTAAGTTATGAAAGAATTTTGATTCAACAAGCATTTTAAATATATATTTTTTATTAATTTCATAATATTACATATTATAATTCACTTTTCTCAGCGATTCTATTTCTACAACTTCCTTAAATACATTAATCTTTATATTAATTAAATAAATAAGATTTGATATAGGAAATTTTCTGTTCTATTGATTTTTTTTACAAATTAACTTTTATGGAGCTTTATTAATAATAATAATAACAATTTTTTATGAATAAAACTCAAAAAACAAACTAGAAATACTCGCTAAAGGATAATTTTTTAAAGGTAAGTACATTATAAAAATTTATTGCTGATAATATCCATTTTTCCACAAGTAATTGTCGGTAGAATTTGCGAACAATTTAAATATCGTTTTAATAGTATAAAATTTAATGATACATGTGTGAAACAGCTATTTAAACATTTTCACATCTTTCAATTAATAAAAAAAACTGAATAAAAAATTGCATAATAGCAAGCACGCATAACTTCTTTACTTTTTTTTCGTATATTAATCGCACCTGTTCGCATGCAGGCCTCAGAAAGTGATTGTATTTTATTGCTGTAAGGTTGTTCGATTTGTAGTAAAAAAGTTTTGAAAAATGAAACTTATTTTATTTTCACTATTTGTTGGTAAGTACCTAACCTACTATAGTTAACATTTCTGAGAAAACATTATAACACGTTTGGGTATTTTAATGTAAATGGTTTTAGGAAACATGTTTTTGGGGGCTAATTTAAAAGCTGTCTCTGATGAATATTGTAATTGTAAATTGAAGCCTAGTGACGATTATCCCGTATGCGGTGAGCTTAAAGGAGTTACAATGTCCTTTAGAGGATCACAGGACCTTCAGTGTCATGCTGTATGTCGAAATGGTGAGTGGTTTTTACTTGAACACAACGACAAATATAAATTTAATATTTTTTGAAGCTGATATAACAATTCTATATGATGGACCTTGTGCTAATGAGAGTGATGTATCAGTATCATTAAAAAAAAATTGTAGTTGTGATAAAAATGTTAGTGATAATAATCCAATATGTGGATTGCTTGAAGGAAAAAGAAAGACATTCCGAGGATTTCAAGAGCTTCAATGTTATACAACTTGCGAAGATGGTAAGATTTAGGTTATATAGTAGTTATTGTGAGTTTTTTTTGAGAAAGTTTTTTTTTTGTTTTATAGCTTACATAGAAATTCTTCATGATTCAGAGTGTAAGGAAGACAAATACTATGATCAAGATAATAACTTAAAATATTATTGATAAAATGTTTAAATAAATAAAAATAAACAACATTTACTTTTTTTTGCTTATACATATCTAT
Source organism: Machimus rusticus (assembly GCA_951509405.1). Lineage (NCBI taxonomy): Eukaryota > Metazoa > Arthropoda > Insecta > Diptera > Asilidae > Machimus > Machimus rusticus. The sequence continues at coordinate 35,482,889 of OX608052.1, read as the reverse complement.
TTAATGTATCTACTTAAAATTAATGTAAATAATAGTCTTTAGAATTTGTCGTCAAAATTAGGCTATATTGAGTAAAAGAGGCTATCAAATCAGTGAATAGCCGGCCACACACGGGACGGTTTTTGGCGTACAAGCACGCGTACAAACAAAAGATTGATCGTGTGTGGGCAACTTGGCGTACAAACTTAAAACCGTCCCAAAACCGTCCCAAATATTTCTCGCCTTTGATTTTTCCGTGGTTTTATTTTTTTATCATCTGTCAAGATGAATTGCTCCGGCATTAGATTGTGGAGTCGCGATTTCGTTCTTTAAAGTTGTTATATCACTTTAGGAATGAAAACCATCACCGTTTGTGGACAAAATGGCGTACAAACAAAGTTTGTCATAAAGATTGTCACAAGTTTGTACGCCAAAAACCATCCCGTGTGTGGCCGGCTAATGACGTAATAATAAAATACATATTTCAGAGGATTCTTGATATCCTGAATAGTCAGACTATCCCCAAACCTCAGTGCCAAGCTTACTCCTGTTTGTTGGTTTCTTGGTTTTCACCAACCCTCGTCGTTGGGTTGAAGCACGTATGCAACACACCCGGGATCTTAGGTCGGAGATTTTTGTCTTGGTTCAATCCCGCTCTGTGAGGAGCTGGCTGAACGTATTCCTTGAATAAGGCTAATTAATGCGAACAATTTAATCAAAGGACCCCTAATTAAAGTTTCCGTAATATTTCTGATAATCCTTTAGAAGCTTTCGAGCTCTGTCTTTGCTGAGGCCATGCGGCTCTCCATACATCCAGCATCCTTTCCCTCTGTCCTCACTCCGGGGGACAGCCAGCTTAAAGATTCCCGCACGGAGCTCGAGGAAAATCCAATCGACTTATTCTGTATTAGAACCCGAAGCTCCAGTGTTTGTTATTCGCCTTGACTGTTTCCTCGTAATGCCTCAGCCACACTACCGCCTATAGTCTGGCCTTGGGGGGCGGGACCGGGGGCCGGATGGTGGTCCTAGACCAGCTATCCAGCAAATGTCAGGCTAAATCCCAAATTCACAAGCATATTAATGCTTGAATGAACCCGCAATTTGATAGTATCAATCAAATCTCGTATGGGAATTGGGAGGAGTGTTGATGGTTGGCTGAGTTTTTCTTATAAATTCATTTGGCGGCCTGGGACCCACCCGTCCTCCTCTGGTGCGTCGCAACGTTTTCGGTTATCCCAATCGTCCCTATCGACACTTTTCTTTTTCCTTATTCAATTTCAATCGTTTTTATTGTTCCTTCTTTTATTGTTACTTTGCGGTTCTTCCGGCATCTTTAGAGCTTCTAAGACGTCGCCTGGAGTCCTTCATGAGCTCCAGTGGGAGTATCCGGGATGTTTTCTTCGTGAGTTTTGCTAAAATCTTTTCTCAGCGAATTTAAATATTTTTGCTGGCATTATACAATTTACATGTTTTTCTAAGGGGTCAAATTAACCCTAAAAAGTATTATAGTTTTTCTTATTTTTTTATAGAATTTCAGAATCAAAATATTGTTACAAAATTTTCCTTCGTTGTAATTCAGACTTGAAATTTTAATGAAGTGAATGTAGGAACCGGCGTTATATCCGCACGGTCGCGGCGTATGTGGCAGGGGCACTGGCCGTTCAATCAAACTGACGAGATCTGGCTAGTGTCCCGGATCCACTGACATATAGATACTGGACTGCTTACATACGTCTGAAAGACGAGACCATTTTTAGCCTAAACAGAACTAAGTAATAAATAATCAAATTGTCACGAATCGATTTATGTTATATCTGATTCACTTAATAGTTTTTTTATACAAATGTCTCTGAAAATAATCAACGGGGTATGAACGAACAACAGAAATAGATATAAAAATTATTATTGTTGTCACCTTTGTCAAACCTTCATATCTTACGTAGGTACCTATGTATATGCCAACGTAATTTAAAATATGTGACGCAAATTCCTGTAGCCATCTGTTGGCCATCGTTAAAATATTGGAACAACCGATTTTAATTTGATTTTTATGATATTAGGTACTTTTGTCTAGTTTGTGTTTTTTTTCAAAACAAATAACTTTAATACGAAAAAAAAAGTGTTATGAAATGGAATGAATTTATCGGGGATGAAATACTAGAGTACTAGAATAAATCATTATTAAGTTGTCTGCCTGAGGTATCTACGGGAGAGCGAGATAGTTAAATTTCGGCCAAAAATTTATCTCATTTTCGAAGTGAGTTTTTAGCCAGGACCAGCAGTTGAGTTAAGTATGTTAGTTCCCGGATCGTAACGCGGACCATTTTTCGTCTGCCTCGGCGGCGAATTGCAGTGAAGAGCCGATCGTGTAATTTTCTCAGCCAGCCGTTCAGCTGGCAAAATTATATTAATGTGTACAAAATACACTTTAAAGACTATTGAAACGACTGAAAATACAAACAAGAATTACTTTATTGTAAAACACACATACATATAGAGCAATTCGAATTCGAATTATTTATTGATAATTCGGATACGTTTGATTATAACTTGGATGATACTCTGCTAAAAATAAAAATTCCTTGTATTGAGTTTTATCTTTCATACATGGTCCAGTATGAATTAATTCTTTAAATTGTACTGAAAATAAAAATGTAATTTCAAAAAGTAAATTCAATATTGAATAAATTGCAAGTTAAGTACCTTTTCGGCATTTCCCGAGACATTCAAATTCTTTCAAATTCTTAAAAGTGTCAGGAATTCCATCTAATTGTCCGCAAAGTGGCCATATTTTTCCAAGTTTGTTCCCGCATTGCTTACATTGTTTTTCTTTCCTATTTTTTGGTGCGGAATTGACTTCAATGATCAATACTGCATTTGTATTATAAAAATGTTAGTTTGGATATATATTTGTTATACATATAATATAAATCGCAAAATTTAACTTACCACAAATAACTACAATCCAGAAAAATTTCATTTTAATATAAAATTGTATCTCTTATATCAGTTGAATCCAGCAGTTGTGATATTAACGAAAGTTAATAGCTTCTAATGCTTTTGTACGTCAAAAGAACATTTTTATAGGCAAAAAGAGCTTTACTTCCACAAACAATTTTATTCGATATGCAAATAAAAATAAAATAAATGTTGTAGCTTTAACATAACTTCTATTGCACACATTGTATAAAACATTTGGATGTTGTTGAAATTCTAACATGCGCTCGGGTTACCTTGGCAATTAGCTTTCATGACCCAGTGACATCTGCTTAACTACATTAAAACAGATATGACAAACAATATTTCTTAATTTCTAATATGCCTTGCCTGAATAAATATAGTGTTGTTTGTACACGTTTCAATGTAAAGTACCAGGATATGTCTTTAATTTTTTTTAATTGTTAAAGTTCTTATAGTAAAGAATTACTATCAATTTATTATTAATACACAACGGATTTTGTGGTTTTATAAATAAAAATTTTCCTGTGCTTTGTCTTATTTCCATAGGACCGTCTTGAAAGTTTAAAAGGGACAACATTTACAAAAAATTAAGTTAATAAATTAATAAAATATGACGTCAATAATATCTAAACAGAATACAGTGAGTTAACAGCAGTTTCTCAAAATCAGTCGCCAACCGAAAAAGTGAACATTTGTTTGGCATGTGGTAATAAGTATAACCTCTTTTTTTAAGTACAAAATGATTTGAAAACTGTGAAATCAACTGCGTATTTTTTATGATAATCAACAGATCACACATGTTTGTCTTCTATACTTGCAACAACTAGCAACTGGCAAAAATAGGTCATGAAAATTTAAGTTATGTTTTTAAGAATAATAAATTACTTGTGTAAATTGTAAAAGAGATAATATAATTCAGCAATTGTTTTTGTTTTAATTCGTAAAGTACATTGGATTCAATATGAAAACAAATAAACAATAAAAAATTTATTTTAATTTGTTTGATTATAACGCGGACTATATGGTGCTAAAAATAAAAATTCTCTATATTTTGCTCTATCTCCAAAACACGGTCCTGTGTGATTGAATACAACAGCATCTACAAAAAATATGTAGGTAATGGTTGTATTAAGAAATTTCAAAGTTTTTATAGTTTTACCATTTGAACATTTTTCCAAGCAATCGGCTTGAATTTTACGCTCAATAGTCGTCATAACGCCTATAACTGCTGAACAAACAGGGTACAATGGACCTTGTTTGAATTCTTCTCTTTGGCAATCACATGGATCAGGAAATTGTGAATTTGGTGAACTTGCTGGACTTTCGTCTTCTTTCCAATATTGCTCATAAAATGGATCATTTCTATCTTTTTCACACGGTCTGCTATCATCTTTTATCGTACCTTTCACTTAAAAGAAAAATTAAGCTTTTTACTTTTATATTTATTGTTATAAAAAGCAATAATTTACCATTGTGGCACAATTCTAGACAAGCAAATTCTGCAGAGTTCCTGAACGAATCTTCAACACCATTCAAAATACCACAAATTGGTCTAATTATATCCTTATTTTTAGGACGACATTGTTTACATTCATTATTAGTTTTATTATTTTTGTCCTTTTTGGGCTTTTTATTATTCTTAGGCGCTGAATGGGCTTCAAATAGTATGGCAACTAGAAAATTTATAAATTAAATATTTGACTATATGAGAAAAATCAGTTAGGTATATAAATTCTAATTCTATAGTTTTAGGACATTTCTTACTTACGAATTACGATTGATATTATGAAAAATTTCATTTTTTTAGAACACACTTTATACCACAGGCAATCGAGTTATACTAATATGATTTTTTCCTGGTTTTTAGGTTTTATAAAGCAATATATACGATTGCTTACGTCTTTACTTCAATAGTCTTACATTGCTCACCTGGCTTTTAGGAAAAGGTAAAATTTCATTGTTATTTCGTTGGTGTTGACTAACTTTTCGAAACAAAATTGTAAATATTTATTTATTCGTAAGTCTTTAGCCCATTGTATGCAATACAGCTATGTATACGAATTGAAATGATGAAGGTAGGCAAGGTTTTCAAATGGTTGTTACTAGCTCTCTAATTAATTACATATATGTATGTACAGCCTATCTTTTGGTTAGCATAATGAAGTTCTCTCCCTTCTAACCCTTGTGGACACAATTTCACATTATTTTAATTATAAAATCGTAAATATTAATTTCTACGAATCTTTTCCAATGTCTTACAAATCTTAACGTTTCATGAAATAAATTCTTTTTCCGTATAGATAAATATTTGTCAACAATAAAATAAAAGAGTATCGAATTCAACCTACAAGGGTCCAAAAGATATAAAACAACTCGATTGATGACAACTCTCAAACGAGAGTACCTACTTTTGTTCAAATGAACTCATAATTACTAACTTCAATGTAATTTAATAATAACAAATCTACATATACATATAAAAATTGAGGTGTTTGTCTGTCTGTCCGGGCTGATCTAAAAAATGGCTGAACCGATTTCAATGAAATCTTACAGACATGAATTTTAAACGCAATTTTAGGGCTATGTGTCAATTTGATTTTGGAATAACATTTCAACATCATTTCAATAATTCGAAATTAAATTAGCTGTTAAATATCGAAAACAGTGTACCACTTTCTTAATTTTCATATCACAGAAAGTTAGTTGGACAGCGCTTGATTTAAAAAAAAAAATATAGAACTATCACAACCAAAACAATTTTTATTTCCCAAATTTCACCCGAACGAATTTATATGCGGGTAAAAGCTAGTCTGAAAAAAATGTGTACTAAAATTTCACCAAGAGAGGTACTGCATTAGTTTACGAATTGTACTTTAATTATATAAATCTAATAATATCATATAATATTAATATCGGTTAGATTTCTTGCTTTATTTTCCTTGAAAAAAAGAAGTCAATTGGGTAAGGATAAAGCCCCATTTTTTATGAGACACCCTGTACAGGGGTAGATTACATGTAATATAGTTATAAGTACAATTGTTTGCTTATTTTGAATGGGCCAATATAAAAGAATGAGGCAATACAATTATACAATGATACAATACAATTAAGGCTGCAAGTCACCTACCCGAGCGACCGTTGAGAGAAATTTGCCTTTTAGCAAAATTGAATGGTCCATTTTGCTTGTGGTTATGGAGTTGGGATCGATTCGGGGGGAAAACATTCAAAAAATCAACATTTAGCCTTCGGTCGAGATCGATTCTCTTTTCGTCTCGTAAATCGGTCCTAAAAATTCCCCGTGTGCCGCCACAAGTTCCATAAAATTACAATTTCCGTGTAAATAATTTCAGTGGCCCGGCCGTCTCAGATTGTTTTCTATAAATTTCCTGTCGGCTGATTTATGATATCCTCGCACAATGCTCTCAAATTTCCGTCCCTAAATTCCGCCCGGCTCGAGAGGAGCAATCGTAATTTGAATTCTATTTGCACCCCTTCAATTCGTCCGCCCCGAACGATGGTGCGGGCGGGGGGTGGGTGTACCCTCGAATCCCCGAATGTAATAACAATAAAAACATTTTTTTGATTAAATTATTCAAAATAATGAGAAAGCAGTCCTTCAGGGAAGGTCGTGCAGATTCATCTCGCTATCAGGGGCACACCGCCGCCGCCACTGCTGCCCGTCGCCGCTAGTCAACTTTACTGCCGGGGCTGTAAAATTTGAATTTGGGGCGACGGGCGCAGGGGCTTCAAGCGGAGCCGTAATAACTCGCGATTGTGCCGTTTTATTGTCTGTCAATATTTGTTTTGACACCATTAACACTATAAAACCGCGCTCCTAAATGATAGCGCCATCTGCCGATCGGCCATGCGGAATAAGGCTGAGTTCGCGGAACCGTGGGCGAAGAGCGTCGTTTTTCGTGGCTGGTGCTTGTGGCCGCTTTATCAATCCTTGTTTATATCCCCTTTATTGCCAAAAATGTTTTTTTTTTATTCCCGAAATAATGCCCCAGGACGCGAATGCATGCCACACATCCTGCAGGATGGTAGGGCACCGGGGCACCACAGCCTGCAATCTCTGCGGCATTTTTACAGCCACCCTGTCCTCTGGGCCCGGCCACAGCGCGAAAATTTTGGCAGCGTAATTAAATTCAAATGACCGAAACCCTTTCGCCACCCGGAGCCAACCGACATAATCATTAATTTAAAATTTTCAAAGTCGGTTAAACTCAGAAGTCGGCGAAACTCCTCAAGTTATTTCACTTGGAAGAATCGCAGTCAAAGGCCCCTGGGATCTCCTTCTTTTGGCAGTTGCCCCCCACCCACGCACACACAGGCGCCCCAGCTCCCCGGGGAATGGCGGGAGACTTCATAAACCGACCCGGGCCAAAATCGGCCAAAAATACCAACTCCCGAAACTGTTTGAACTCTCCACATGCCCCGAACGAGAGAAGTTTCCTGTGAAAAAAATCTGGTACTCGAGCCCTGGCATTTTCGGGGGATAAATCTACTTTAATCTGGTTCGAGGACGAGGTCCGGGACCAGTTTTCTTCCCTCAAATTGAATATTTAAAAACATTCGAAAATTCCGCGAGATAATTTAATTTGGCGCAAGATTGAATCGCTGCGCACTGCGAACCGACGCTTTATTGGGTTAATGTCGACCGGATTTTTGGGGCTCCTACCCGTCGGTGAGGGGAGAAAGTGAATTTTCATTATAATTTCCTGTATGTGCCAGGATATGGGCGACCTTTTGTATTAAACTCATTCCGGCAAGCTTATTACGAACAATAAAAAGTGATCCACTTAATCCGTGCCACCCGGATCCCCTGGGAATGTAAATATTTCCTGCTGGAGCTGATGCTGAATCAGCCTCAGCTTCGACAAGCCGGATACGGCGGAAATCTCAGGACATACTTGAGCTCGGGGATTAGATGAAAATTGCACAGCCGGATTTTCGTTACTTACTTTTTTTATATGTATATACCAGAAAATGGTCGATGGTGTACACGTTGGCTTTAGTTTTTTTTTATATTGTACCAAAAAGCACCTACCACAAGAAAATAGAATTCCTAAAATTTCTACTATCACGAAGTATGAGTAAACGCTTGCACTTAAAACTAATATCCTATCTTATACTATACATATAAAAAAACAAAAACAAAAATTGCTTCTTATTGATTTGGAATTCTTCTTTCCGGTATAGTCTTAAAGATTTCGATATTTATTTAGTAGTACACTTCGTTTAATCCAAAATCCATCTTAACTTAATCCATATTTTGCTGAACAAAATTCCGAATTTTAACGTCGGAATAAAGAAGACCACTTCTATTTCTAATAAATTAATAGTTATTGATTGTTTAGAAGAAAAGAAAATTATAAGGATAATACATAAAATAATTATTTTTTAAATATTTACAATACCTAATCTGTTAGTTTTGGAGTCGGTGTCAGCCAAGGCCTATTGAAATCTATTTAGATATGAATTTTAAATATATAATCTCTATCTCAGACTCAGAAATTGTAAAAAAAACTAACTAAATATATGCAACTGTATTTACTGGATGTATAGGCTATAATAGCAGAGAATTTAATTAGAAAAAGGATTACACTCAATTCTGTTTTTATGCTATAGATACATTCCTAACAAATTCGCGCAAGAAAAAAAAATCGCCTTATTGGCAAATCATATCATAAAAATTAATTTTTAATTGCTGTCACTTCCTCATGATATATGCATTCGCTTATGACAGATTTGAATAATTTCTTGGAACGCGTTAAATCAAATTATATGCCGTAAAAAAGGGGTAAAATATGTTTTTTTAGTCGCGTTGAATGAAATACGTACGCGTAAAAATACATAGAATTAAGTTTAAGTATTTAAAAAATGTGTTTGCACTTGCTTCGCAATTTCAATGTGGGATTTTCAGTTATAATTTGTGCTTTTTGTAATGTTTGCATAAAAATCCGTAGATGTAATATAAAAATTTAAAGTATATGCCCCTTTCAACTAGTCAGCTCATAAAACTACGGCCTTTTAAGTGTGTCCATAATTCTTTTCCATTTCCACTGCAACCTCATTAATTATAACAGAAATGTGAATTTTTAGCGCAAGGTAAATTGATAATTGAATTAATTTTTCCTGCCCCCCGTGAATCTCTTAATGGTGGATAGTCTGACGAGGTCGTCCCCGCCCCCGCCACTTTCATTGTTATTACTTTCTTTCTTTGACATTAAAGGATTCATCAGCAAATTGCTGCCGGAGAGCCATCTTAGGGCTGACGTGACTTCCAGGTCAAGTGTATCAAGGACCCAAGTAACGAGGTCTGTCGGCCGCCGGATCCCACGCGGATCCCACGCAGGTCATGTGGATGCGGGGGAGGATCGCCATCGCATGACTATCCATAAACAGGCGCAACTAGCATTAATCACGTTAAACATGGAAATTGCTCCCTCCGTCCCGCCATTGTTTTAATTTATCAAAGTGGGCTAGCATTAATCATAACTACTGCCACCGACGACGGAGTGCGGGGGCGGGCGGGCTCCTAGGGCTCGAGAAAATAATAATATGTAAAACTATAAAAGAAACATATATGTATTATACAAAAAAAATACACTGCGGCTCACTATGAATTTTAATTTTCGTTCACTTGCTCGTGTGCTGAATGCAAGGAATGCGGCGGAGGTGCCGCTGGAAAGTGAAGCAGAAGTGAAGAAAAGTTATGCGGCGGTTTGATATCAAAATGTTCCATTTTTCCTTCTGGCACTTAGGAATGTTTCGTGTTTAGTCGCGTGAGGACATTTCGCTTTCTTTTTTCGCTGCAAAAAGACGTCCTGAGGTTCTTTGATTAAAAGCACCTTAGTCTACTTTTTTATGGCAGTGCACATTAAGAAAATATTCATGATTTGTTTGAAATGGCTAACAAACTGCAGTTTTTTTTTATTAATATTTATGTATTGTTTTATTTTCAGTTGGTCAGAAAATAGTATATAGGTACATAAATCATAGTTATAATAATAGTAAATATCTAACGAATTTCACTTTTCTATTTTAAAAGATCTTGCATGTTATCTTATCTACCCTTTTTGTTCTTTACTCACTCAAATAGCACCTGCACTGGAGAAATTGAAAGTGTCCTGGAACTTTTCAACTATCAAAAAGTTAGGAGCTGAAAAATCAGGAACAATTTTGGGAAAGGGTAGAATTAAGACTTGAATACCTATTGGCTCTGTCGGAGTTTAAAAGAAAAACTCCTAAAATAGTCGATCAGGAGTACTAACTAGGTTAAATTATATGGCTCACATTTATATTTGCACATTTTGGTTTGAATTAAATCAAAATAATTTTATGTTCTTGTCAGCAAATTGAAAAGCTTTGTTTTGGGTATAACTATGAATAAATTGCTAATAACGCGAAACCATCTTAAAGTACAAACACGTATTTTTTAGGATTTATTATTAAGTTCAAGTTTTGTAGAAAACAGTGCAAACAAATCAAAACGGCAACAATTCAACATAAATATTAAAACATGCATTATCTGCTAGGACACAGTTTGAATTAATCCTAAAAAAAAGTAGTAGTAGTCAAATTGGTTTGGACTTTCGGAGGACATATTTTAAGAAAATGAAAAACAAAAAATTGATATTTTCAAATTTCTATAGATATTACAATACCCTCTTAAAAATCGGAATCTCTGAATATTCAAGATATATGGGTAAGAAACCATTTTGCTTAATTTTTAAAAATAGATTGCAAGTATATGCATACAAACTCATATAATTTTTGCACAAGATTCTAAACTTTTTTTTACAGAGGTAGACAAAAACGAGAATATATACATATCTTCGTATCCTCGAATTTCTTTCTGTCATTTGTCTTAAGATGGTCGACCCAATTATTTACGCTTCATAATTTTTTGAAAATATCGGAAAATCCGAATAATTAATAATGATACCCGAATTATCGAGTTTATATTGTCAATCAAGGGAACGAACGTTGAACATAAATCTGACTTATCAAATGAAATGCAGGCCATGAAATGCTTGTGAGCATAACTCCACTAAATGCAACCAATATCACGTTAAATGAAGCTGCACTCAGTGGCTGGTTACATTTATTTCAGAAATTCAACAGCGTCCCAGATACTCGGGTTCATTGTTATCTCTGACAGGCAGTACCATCTTCTTGACGACGAAAAGAAGGCGGAGTTGTCACCGCGCCGTAATCATCTCCCATGCCGCGTGTCCCTCTTATCGCGGCGCAATATATCAAATGTCGCATCAGCCGAATGTCAGATCGCATAATAAACAAAACATCGCAGTGCAATAATAAATTTTCATTCCGGCAGAGAGAGAGTCGTGTCGTCGCCATCGTCGTCGTCGTTGAGGCCGGGGATGCCCCGAGTTTGGAGGCTTTGGGGGTCGAGAGATGGTGGAAAATTTCACCCCTTCAAACAATTTCTACATCCGTCACCAGGGCATAAAGCCATGAATGGTAACAAAGTTTGAATCCGTATTTTATAGATACTAAGCCCGGCCGGAGTCCCAGTTTTCGAGGCCAGGGTTTGGGGGTTTTTTGGGGGTTTTGCAAGGTTTCGGGAAGAGCGGAACTACCCCTGGTCGGGGGACGCGCGCATAAATATGTATTTATCGCGCGTATGTGCTCATCCTTATCCCACTGTATGAATGATGACAAGCTCTATAAGCTTTAATCAAGCAGAACAGATGCTGTAGCGTTTTTGCAATTTCCAACCCCTTTCCGGTTTTCGGTGACACTTGGAACTGACGGAGGGGAGGGCTTTAATTTTGCCCCCTACATATATGTCGCGCCCCAAATTCCGTTACGGGGCTCTCGGCTTGGGACTGTGGAAGAGCACCTAAACTGCGAGTTTTGAGAGCCCCTCCACGCGACCGACACAAGCCCCACCGTCTGGGGGTCGCACCCTGAGGCCCCAGCCCGGGACAGTGGAGCCCTCCCGGAGTCATTTCGTATTCACTTCAATTTTCGTTTCTTGGAATCACAATGGCGTTCGGGCTTTGGCCCCATGCAATATTCACTAGCGCCTGGGGCATGCGTTCACATTATAAAAATTGCACGCCAAAATAATAGATGCTGATGTGCTTTTACACATATGAGTTCCGGTGGATTCGTACGTGCTCAGAAGTAGCAAACAAAACCGAAAAGGGCACCGAGCAAACAGAGTGCGTCTAAAAGGGCAACAGAGCGGCTAAATAACGAGGGTACGCCACACGACATTTTGTGGCACTTTTCGAGGCCAATCATATTAGAAGATATACTTCTCTGGCCCCTCCCCTTACCCCCAAAAAAAGGGAAAAAATATATATATAGGCCCGATGTTTGGGGGTAAAATACCCATAAAATGCTAAACGATGTAACGTATGAATGCTGCGTGGTTACGCGGTTTATTTTCACTTTCCACCATCCAAAGTAAGCCGTTCCACTTGAGATTTGGCCGCCGCTGCCGCCACGCCTTTTACAAATATTTTCCAGGCCGCTTTTTCATGGAGACACACAAAAAAATGAAAATGAAAATCTCTGATAGCAGCAAGGCTGTAAAATGTTTACGATTTGTTTCATGCAATCACGAAATTATGCCCACGCGGGCCTAAGTGAATGAATTCCTCTCGCACGCATATTTATTATGTATGGGTGACGGAATTTTATTGTCCCGCCAAGGATTCCTCCAATTTGTTCTAATTTTTTTCTTTCCCTCTAAAGTGACTCTTTGTATTTCGTTTTTTCCGCATTTTATTACTCCACCTCTACATGGTTTAGTGCTTTTCTAAACTGTGACCTTTTGCATTTTTAATATTGCCCGACTGAGTCGACCTTGTTAAAACATCCCTAATCATAATCATTTTAATTCTTGACACGAAAACAAATGCCAATTGTCCTTGTACAAAAATACTTATAACACTGATCACAATTATTGAAAATCTTTCAAAATTTAGCAAAAAAAACTAAGCTTTTTTATGCATGAGCGCGACGAGGGTAACAATGATTCAAACAAATGCGCTATCATAATTTTTATGTAAATCGGCTAAAATTGGACAAATATTTTTATACATTTTAGTTCCACTGGGTTATTAAATAATTTTCATGGTTAATCGAATGTCATATACAAATTTTTAAAAATAAAGGATTTACCCAACATGAATATTTTGGCTTCGAACCAAAAATTTGTAGAAATGTAGTTTATTAATTAAATGTAATTGTTAATATAGTAGTTATTTATTAAGTACTATGTGATTGTAACATAGGTGTTGCATGTATATTTTTAAAGGACTCAAGTGACAATGTTGAAAAAAACTTGGTTTGAAAATTACTGTTGAAGCTTGTTACGCTGCTCAAACAAAAATTTGAATCTTTTGTCATTATGTATAATTAAGTATTTTAAATATTTCATAAAATTCACTTTTTTCGTAATGCCAAATAGTAGATAATCATTGTATGTAATTGAATTTTAAAACTTGGTATGCTATCATGTACTTGTCATCCAATGACTGAATTTTTGAATAACAGTATGAAATGAATTAAAACCATAAATATTAAAATCATGTTATCAAAACAGCACCCAACACACACTCATTTTAGATGCCATGTTTGCATAGAATAGGTACCTATAAAAAATTTAAAATTGAAGAAAAAATCTGTTATTCAGAAAAACAAATCAGTATCAACCATGTTATGTTGCGGAGGGAAAATAATAGAAATAAATATATTTTTCCTTTTGTTGATGTTGCAAAAGAGATCTTCTATCATATTTTGAAAGGAAAGAGCCCACCCGGCAGTCACACTGCATGTCAACCTCGGGACTTTCTAAAATTAAGAATGCCATTCTACATTCAATATTTGCAATCTTTAATTAAAAGTATCTCACATCGACCTCAAAATTCTTGCTGAAAGATTTTATTATTTAGAATAATTTAGACAGTGTATGTGTTTGAAAATTTGTGAATACCTACCTCTAGAGTCTAGAGTCTAGAGTCAAGGTTCTAAAATAAGTAACAACTACGCTATCAAAATTAAAACAAGTCTTTTAAAAAATGCCATAATAGATGATTTGAGTCAATGTAGGACCTTTAAGATAACATGAAATATGACCAATCCCATACATTTAAGAGCTTTTAAAGTGATCCATTTCAAAATTCTGTCTATTTTTGCATATTCAAAAGCCCGATTTCGTAGATACTTGTATGGTGTTATTACGAAATCAACGTTCTATCCTGCCCGTCTGGTAGAGTAGACAATTGTGGCCGTCAAGGTTCCCGAAGGAGAAATACAATTGTAAAGAGGTTTTTTCTTAGAATCCCTAAGTAGTGAGGTTTATGTTACTTCAGTCCTAAAATAACATTGAGTCAAAACGTCCGGAATAAGGATAACCTGGACACCATTTCCAGGCCGAAAAGTGTTAACAGCTTATTGTTATCTTATACCTTGTGCATACAATCCCCGGAAAAATCAAATATGTAAACAAAAAATATATTGGAAATCGACTTGAGCCTCGCAACAGCTTGCTCCCTCGAGTGCCGGGACAAACAGGGAAATCGAACGATGTTGGGCAATTATCTTGTTTCAGTTTACTACGCAATCTTTTAAGTGCCTCTCGGCAAAATACCCGCTTTTTACGATATTTTTTCTTTTCGGTAGAACCGAGATTTTCATGGCTGTGAAAGCTTAATAAACTCGTAGGTGCCAACAAGGAGAAAATCCCACGTCCCGGAGGCGAAATGGCCGAAACGATAGAGTTGGACCCATCGAACCATGAATTTTTTTTTCTTGCAAATCCGTACGCGTAAAAAGGGCTAGTAAACTAAAAACCGAGCCAAGACAAGCCATCTCGTTTTGGGGCCGCTCTATCGATATCATTTTATGGACATTTAAATGGGTTGTGAAATGCCAGATAAGCTTAAAGTGCTTAATGTTTTGTAACATTTCTCGAGCAGGATTCCTCTTGCGTGCTCTGGGATCCTCTTTTGCATTCCCAACCGCCACCATCACTAGTCGGGATCGGACCGGGACACTACGTCCGCTTTTTAAAAAAAAATTCGAAAAAAGGGAAATTCCGGGATCAGCGGGGGGAATCGATTACCAACGGAGATACTTTTCAAGCTCCATCAAGAATCAAGAACCAGGAAGTGAAGTTGGGCACAAGGACCAGCAGCCAGGCCTCTTAGCAGACACTATCCAGGCGGTGTGAATTTCGAAGAAAATTAAGCAACTCTTCCCGGTTGTCGCTCGAATAGTTGCGATCGAACTCCGGGACTCCGGGACTATTCCGGGTGGGTTCGATGTGGACCACACCACACCAGGAGCGGGTAGTTTATCGCCCCTGCCAAGGAACTGGAGCCCCGGGGGTGGACACGGGTGCTCCTCTGAAAAATAATATAATTCCACATCGAGAACTAATTTCATGCATCGTTTCGCATCCTCTCAGCTTTTTGCTGAAATGTTTGATTGTGCTCGATACGAAACCGACTGCTTTTTGCTGCTACCGCCAGAAATTGATGGCTTTCGTTGTTGATATATAATTAATATGCGCAAACAAACAGAAGTGCGCCAGCTCTGTTGAGATTGGTTCCCTTTTTCAAGGATGGGGCTCGTTTTGCAATTTATAAGGAGGTTTATGCAATTTTTCTTTCATGAAACATAGATTTTTAATTTTTCATAATTTAGAAACCTTGAGCTGGAGAAAATCCATCGAAACTCTTTAAGCTCGAAAATTTTAAGTAGATTAATCATTTTATTTAAGGTATTTAAAATTAAAGATTCTTTTATGAGTGCAGGTTAGAGTTTTTTTCATAATACAATACAATGTTGTCATAGTAAACAAAACGAAAGCAGTTTTGCAGTTTTTTTTAAATAAATAAATTATTTCATAAAAGATTTTATTTACATCAATCGCGATACTTTTTTCTTAAATTAATTCATTTCCTATATCTATTACGGATAAATTATATTTCTTTCCGAAAAGCTTCTTTTACAGCCAGCAGATCTCAATGGGTGCACTATTGCCGCTTGCATATTCTGGTATATTTACAAAATCAGCTTCATTTTTAACGTTCAATTAATTAATTGCATCCCTTATACTTTAAGAGCCACGATGTGATATTTTTTTTAAATTTACTTTAAGTTTTTATTTATGCTGTATTCGTTTCCTAAATACGATTCTATAAAAGGGCAAATACTGATAATTGTGGTCAAAAATGCATGAAAATTCCATAAGACACTGAAATAAATAACTAGAAAACAACGCGTAACCAATTACTAAATCAGTCCGCTAGAAATATTGAATTAAGTAGTTCTGTAACTTTTATAAAAGTAAAATCTTCAGTAAATAGTGATTTATTACTTCTAGAATAATTTCCGCGCAGATCAGCACGCATTCGTTTTTTAAATTAGTTTCAAAAATGCATGATTTTAAAATACTCGAAGCCTAACAACTGCCAAATTATTTATCTAACTGCCCAAACAATCATATTCATTCATTTTATCGTTCAACTAGTAAATTACGAAGGGCATTTATATAATCTACTCCTCGATTAAGTTCAATACTGCCCATTGCCAAAACCATTATTATTAACTGCCTGTATTTATATTTAAAGAACCACTTAAATAATTAATGATTTATGGAAATTCCAGAAAATCTTTAATTTAAAGACGCTCCTATACCATCTGTGGAAATTATTCTATGAGAATTTTGATAAGGACATGTGTTTATTCAAAACAATATCGATGTGCTGCGCTTTATTTATTAAATATTTATTCTGCAATAATAATATATAATAATAACTTAAATATTTTTTACGCATTTGAAAGTCCTCTTCATTGAAGAAATTCGTTCAGTATTCAATTCACTTTCATTTCACGATGTCTAGATTGGAATACTAGAATAATTTAGATTATTTTGAAAGTGTAAAGAATTAGGGTTTACTTCTAAGACTACATAGATTAGACTAGAAATATAAATATCTAATATTATACATAAGTATAATAATTTAATTAGAACGATAATGCTAGATTTGCAAGATTAATAGCTAAAATTTCAACAGATAAGTGTAACAAATGTTGAAAATATGCAAAATTACATATGTATTTGTATGTGAATAGGGTATTTTATTAAAAATGAATTTCAATGTTTAACCATTTTAACTTGGGGAGCACCCCTCAAGGGCATTTGTAGGTAATGAGAAACCACAAAGTTGTCAAATAAATTTTGTATTGAAATAAATTTCATGAACTTTTCGAATGCATCGTGGTGTACATCAAAGTTGAGAAAAATGTTTTATCCCCCCCCGTCCGCCGAATCGGGGGCGAACAACATTTATTAATTAAGGAGCATGAAGCATCCGACAAAGTAAGATTTCTTGTATGTTTGTTCCGCACACCTCTCGCTCATTAGGTCGCAACAAATCCCGACATGCTCTACATAATCAATCCGCGGAAAACGAAAAATGAGCGAAAGTTCGGGAAGACACAAAAAGGCATCCCTAAGCGGTAATTAACTTGGCCACAAACGAAGAAAGAGTGTCAAGGAAGCGCCGCACCTCGAGCGGAACCGGGAAAATGGGACAAATGTAGAATGGTTTTGGGGGCCGAGGGAGGGCGCCACCATCGCAACCGCATCCAGGAAAAGACCGGGAAAAACCGGGAGCCGCGGGAGGGAGCACCTCGGAGCCATCCTTGTAACTTGGAGGCAAACTGGAGCGCAGGAATCTGTCATAACTTTTCATTATGAAGCGTTAAAACTGTGCAAACAGGGAGACAAAGGACACAAAGTGAGCCGGAACAGGGGGCGCCGGGAGCCCGCAACCGAAAAATTTTGTGGAAAAATAACAGGAGTAAGTCCCTGAACCGAAAGGGGAAGTCCCATTATGAGCCAGCGGCCCATTGTGCGCCGCGGTGCCTTCCAGACGACGGCTATTGCAGTTGTTGTTGAAAGTGTACAATTCCATTTCGCAGATATATTGCCATTGTTCCCGATACGCCGGCTTCCAGGATCGCTCCCCGGACACACCGGAGCCCGGGTTGGGGCTCCTTCCGGCATTACCGCCGCTCCACCCGCCCGTTGAGCTGCGGACGGATGTCAGCTTTCGGGAGCGTGCATCCCCCGGCCGGCTTCAATCCGCCCGACTTTCGCTGCAAGAAAGGCACAAGGCTGAGGCTAGGGGCTCACGGGGGACAAACATAAAGCACAATAACTGCAAAAACAAAGGGACTCCCAACAACAAACATTTTGCAGTGCTTTAACAAGAAAAGTTTTAAGTTTGCTTTGCCCGTCCCGTCGTCTTTGTTTCTTTGGCACCGGGGCCAGAAGTCAGCCCAAGACGAAGTTTTCTGCTCCTGCAATTGGTCCCGCGATCTTCAAGAAATGCATTGACCTTCACCGCTCCCTCGCCAGCTACCTCAACTGCATTTTTTTGCACTGTATCCAAAATTGGCGATTTGAGAGGATTTTCTAGACAAGACTGGAATGGAAAAAAAGTTTAAAATCAGTAAGTACCCTTAGCTCTTTTTTCCTATTGATTAAACTAAAACAAAGCCTGTGCTCACCACTTAAGTAGTTTGCGCAGGCCACTGAATACGTCTTACTATTGAATTACAAAATATTTACAACAGAATGCAATTAAATTTTTTAAATGTTGATATCACTGTAAAGTATTATTTCATGCGGTATATACCTTATATAGAAAATCACATAAAAAATACTTCATTTAGGTACCTTCAAACATTACGCAACCAAATATGAAATTTATTTTGAATAAATAACATAAAGGAAATATTTAAAATTTTCCAAAAATTTGCATCAAATTATAATGACATTTACCTATTTTTACATCAAAAAATAATCTAAAAATGTTCACTTCAAGATTTGAAGTTTTGCATTTAAAAATCATGGTATAATTTAATGCATTGTAAATGAAAATTTCAAATCTTTATTTTGAGTAACAGTCCTCAAGTTTTAATTTAATTCAGTATGAAATTATTCTGGATATACATACGAAGAAAAGTGAAATTTTGAAAGGAATCTTAGAAAATATGGTAGTAGTAGTTTTTACTTAATATACAAATATAGACAGTTTTTACTTAATATACAAAAAGACAAAATTTCGCCCAAGCATGATTAATCTCTCTAATATTAGCAGTTGTGCATTCTTTTTATAAGAACATATTTAACTAATTAAAGATTGTAAAATACGTATACAGATTTTAATTTTCATTCATTAAAGAACTGAGAAATATTGGAATTATTGAAAATTTGGTAAGTTTGGACTGATACATACTTTTTTTAATTCACACACATATTTTTCTGTGCTTATCAAATCAAATCACTACTACTCTAGTATGTAATTTTTCACGGATAACAAATCCTCTTAGGGTTGAACTATGATTTAAACTATTAATTATATAATAGTGATAATTTTAATTTTCGTAGGTGAAAACTTATACATTTTATATATATTTCTTTTGAGTTATGCTTTTAAATAGCATTATAGTTAGTGTTATGTCATATTTTCTCATTTTGTACACCATCTTCCGTTTTTGTTTTAATACACAATAAATTTTGAAACCCTACCTTTTAATTACATATTAAGACGTTCTCGAAGATCTCGCCGCCGAGCTGCGAAGTTGCTCGACGATCATTAAAATTAATGCCGCAATTATGTGTTTCGATGAGAACAAGCCCCCTGCTCGGAGACCCCCACCGACGCGCCACGACGCTGTTCCGGGAAAAAGAAAAGAAGTTTTGGAACAGCGTCCACCCGTGGGGTACCCAATTCCAGAGATGCTCCACCGTAGTTAAAAATTAAAGACCGCTTTATTCTCTGCGGCAGGAAAGTTAACGAATCCTTCGTTTGCCCGGGCGCCAAACCCATCGACGGGAAGATGCATAAGGGCGCGCCGGGTAGGTACCCAGGGCGCTTTCGAAAAGGAGTAAAATTTATTCCGCGTCGGACCTCGCCGGCGAAGCATCTCATTACCTGCCGCCAAATTATTCAGGCCAAGAGGAGCATTATCTTTATTTATGCAATCAAACGGAGCGAGCAAACTCCTCCGCAGGAAGTCCAAGGCTTTCGGCAGCGAAATATAAAAGATTCGATTTTATCTCGTTAATGACTGGAAACATTTCTTAGTCGCACGGGAGTTTACCCGCAAAAAAAAATAAAATAAAATAAAAAAGGACTCAGAAAATCCGCCCTTCTTATCCCAAAGGAGTCGAACACGAAACATTTTTCGGGGCAAACGAGTGGCTGAGCCCCAGATGGAGTAAAAAGCCGGGCCCAGTGGGGGCGGTTGTTGGGGTTTGGCCCAAGGTTACTTTCATAATCCGCCGCCTCGAATTTCATCCTTGAACACCATCAATCTGGCCGTCAGTGGCGGCGGCCGCAAAAAGCAGGAAGGCCGGCAAACCGCCAGGAGACAGCCGCCTGTGCAAGGGCTCCCCGGGGGCCCTTGATGGAACCCTAGAACCCTTACATGAGACGCCAGATATTGTCGATTTTAATTGCTTCGGACAGGGCAATGCTCCGGGCGTTTGTCGGGATGTGCAACCTGCTCCAGCCCCGGCCCCGGCCCCGCCCGTCTGGGGAGGAAAACCATTATGTACCTGAGGTGAAATTGGGTGATGAGCTTTGCAGATTTTCACGATACATGAGCATGTAAGGAACGAAAATTGGCTGAGTAATGGTTTTCGGGAAATGAGCTTCAAACCACTGAAAATTTCACTTTGATAGCTTTTGTGGCTCTGGCTAAACGTGAAATGAAGTTATGAAATAATAACATCGAGAGGCAGTGGCATATTGTGAGCCGCCCTTTGTGCAACAGACTTTGGTACATGCTCGAATCTTCCTCACAGGCCACTTAAGGGCTCTCGTTGGAGATGCTAAACGAGGCCAAGCTCGAGTTCAGTTCAATTGCTTGAAGTCTAACTTTGTGGAACCGGGCGTTCAGGTTAGTCAATTTTAAATTACCCTTTTAATACCACTCCAAAATGAGAAAAAAGAATCTGTATAGGTACCACTTATTGGCCATTATTTTCTTTTTATAAGGTACTTGCCTATAAGCTTTTCCGCTCTTAGCGTATGTTCGGGTTAAGTAGTATTAACTAAACTATTGACTTAAATATGATAGTTTTCAAGTATCCCAAACAAATCTTTTGCTTAATTCAGTTAAAACCAACTATTTATAATATAACTATTTTAACTTTTTCTATAACCTTTCTGAGTAGGTATCTGAAGAATATTTGTGTATTATTTTTAAGAGATTGGCTTAAATTATGCCCAACAAAATATCTGTTTTCCAGTGAAAAATCTCCATCGAAATCAGTTCAGCTATTCCCGAGATTACTAGGAACAAACATGCAGGGAGAAAAATACAAATTTTAAAATTATTTGTTTGCGTTTTAAGAGTATACCCATGTATACAATTTTAATCGCAATAGTAGTAACGCCCCAGAAAATGAACACAGACCATGCAATTGCATGACGAGGGGTCGAATAATGGGCCCAGACCATGTAATTGCACCGTGCTTCAGACAATTCACTTCGAATTTGCTCGGGATATTTTAAAAGATAGCCCAGCATGTGATTGATCTTTTCGCCTACTGACAAACATTTAAAATAAATAAATTAAAGTTTTTTTTTTTCAAATAGATAAAATCAAGATGTAGGAAGAAATAATTATACCACTGATTTAACGTAATTTTGAGGAATCACATAATATATATTTTTACAATGAAAACCTCTTATTAAGAAAATAACTATTTTGTCAGGTGGTAATTAATTTTGGATATGTATTTTGGTAAATATTTTGTCATATGTTATTTTTAAAGAATTGAAATCAATTACCTAATATAATAATTGTTAAAGTTTTCTATTGGAAGTATCCCATTTTTAATAGGCACAAGCGATAATTCAAAAATTAACATTTTTGAAATTGAGCGTACGTTTAGATATAATAACAACATATCGAATTATTCTTTCGTAACAAAATACATAACTCAAAAATTTCACTAGTTCAAAGAATTTGATTCCAAATGTAAGTACGTTGCCTTGCATAAATTAGTTAACAAAACTAAATTAAAGTCTTGAGAATTTGCAGGCTATATGTAAATATTAAGGCATATATGTATAAGTTAAAGGCTTATTTCATATACATACATCAGGAGTAGAACAAATATGTACATATATAATTATTTTACATATGTATGTACATTATATCTCAGAAGCACTTAATCAGGTTGAAATTATGTACAATTTCGCTTTAAAGGAGTAAAGAACATAAATGTTATGGCCTAGCCTCATCTGCAGATGATGGTGGAAATCAATTCACCCGTGGCATCTGGCGGATCTAAACCACAAGGCATTTTCACGGGAATAGGTAGACTTCCAGCCGATAAGCGGTGAATTTGATTTTCCATTCGCATAAATAAATTTGAATTTGCATGTAATTATAGTTAATTAGAAAATTTGACGATTGTGTGGGGCGGGGCGGCCTCCTTTCCAACAGCAGCCGCGCATGGTTCAGAGCCAAAATGATTTTCTAGCGCTAACTAGGAATAGCTTCAATATCGACGGATATTTGCAGACGTGGAACTCCGAAAATTGAGGAATATTTCGTCAGCATCATCGGCGCAGCAAACAACGACATTAAAGGTAATTAATACGCGCTGTGAATGTTCGGGGGGTGGGGGGTCGGATCCCAACATCCGTCAAAGTTTGAATTAAACCCAGAAAACGCTCCCATGCATGGAATAGAATCTGCGACCTAAATTCTTGCATACATTAAGCCCTCGAAGGTGTAGGGCTTTAATTAATGCGGTATGCGATTTTCGCGAAATAAATAGGCACGGAGCCGCTCAAGTGTGCATCTCGAACAGACTCACTCCAGGCTTACCTACTCCAGGCTCAAAGCACCGAAGACGATCAGTCGGATTAACCTATTCAAAGGAGGATTCAAATCTTGATTCAAATCTTAAAAAAGGGAAGTTTAACTGCTTTTTTTACCAATCAAAAGTGTACTTCGTTTACAATGGGAATTCGTTGAGAGCCTCCAGATCGAGCAGGGGCTCGAGTGTCAATACATTAGCGAGGAGTGCCAACGACACTCGAGAAATGTTTCATTTTTGAATCCTTAATGGGCCGGGTAAATAAAATTTTCACCATAATCCTCGCAAATATTCTGAGCCCGGCCCCCTCACGCAGCCGAGGCAATATTCTTGAGTTTAAGAGTCCTTTGCTCCTCACTAAAAATTTCTGAGGCGTTGCATTAGCACGCTTCCGCCCAGCACGTCTCGAATAGGCGTTTTTTTTTTATATATATAGTATATATATTTCTGATGAAGGCCGCAGCCTGGCCCCCGCACCATTTTCGGGCACAGCTACTTAAATATTTATGCAGACCGAATCCCACTTTACACAATTTTGTAATATTTTGTATTTCGTATTTACATCTGTAAATATTCTGTTGGAGATGTTTGAACGGAACGAAATGGGTTCTAGGGAATCTTTTGCCGTCATGACGTGAAAAAACCCAAAAAAATGTACTTTCCGCCCATCTCCTCCCCAACAAAATGAAAACCTCAGGTTAATGCTTCTGGCACACATACCAGAAATGTTTGCGGCTCGTGTCGACGGAGGAGATTGCTCCATTTTTATGTGAGCTATTTCCTCGGCGCACCGCATCGCATCTCATGACGGCAATAGGCCGAATTTTTTTTTTTTTTTATATTAAAAAAAGGAAATTTTATGTTCAGTTGATATGAAATTAAATCGGAAGACTTCATTTTGCCCGAGATTTTGATTAGATTCACTTTTTGGCACACGGGCAGGTTTCTAGTTTCCTACTTTAAATGAACTCACTTCAACATCGTAGAATGCTAAATACAATATTTCGTTTTTTAGAGTCTAGTGCGGTTGGTAAATCTGGAGTTGTTGATGAAATCATTTACAAAAACAAAATGTTGAACTTTAATACATCTTTTGATAATACAATAAATACATATAAATAGTTAAATATAAGGTTTTAAAAGTCGTAAAAACCACTTCAAAGAAAGTTTTACTTGATATTGTATAATTTAATTTCAGAAATTTAATGATTATGTCCTGAGTGTATGTATTTATCAATATTAGAGGAAGCTGAATTAAATGCTTCAAATATAAAATATCTCTGGATAAAATTTAAATATTTTCTTTTATTCGATGTATCCACAATTATCCGATGGTGGAAATTGGTAGAGTTCTGAATATACCAAATTAAGCAAATTAGTTTCAATACCATTGTGGCTTTATTTTAAATCACATTAAATTTCTGCAATCAATTTGAGCCATGCGAAACGTGCAATAAAGTGCATTCAGCAAAAAAACAGACATACAAAAAAAATTTCCCAAATTCGATTTGATTTTCATGCTTAAAATGCAGAAAAAGTGCCCCTCATTTGTTGTATTTTTTTGCGAAACTCTCCAAAATTAAAGCGTTCCAATTGGCTGAATATTTTTAGTGGGCGCTTTTGAAAGTATCTCCCGCCCAACAACTAACCATTTGGCAAAAATGCCGCCGGTGATGAATGAATGAATTGAGAAATTTTTGTAATTTTTATTGCGAATTTCGATATGTTTCATCTTTTGATGTATTCCGCCCCATTTTTTGGCGGGCGTATTCTATTCGTATGCCTGTAAAACGCGGTTTTGTCAATTAAATCCTAATTGATGTATGAAGCGCCACCTGGTAGCGAGCCCTTTTGAGGCGATTTCAAGTAGAAATTCATCGGCATCATCAAAATTCTCTTTTTAAATTTTTTGGTAGACAATAGCCCCACGTACCCGGGCTCAATCCAAGCAAAAAATTAATTTTACTTTCAAATAAACAGGAATTCTCGGGATCGGCTAGTAACAAATCTGCGAATTTCGTTTTCCCTGGCGAGGCCGTTCGGAAAGGTAATTTCGGACGGAGTACACCAAAGAAGTAAATGACCCACAAAATTTCCCAGTGGAGCCCTTAATCTCCTGTGTAGCGTCCGGGGCCATCCCGTTTCATGTGCACACCGTGGAAATATGTGAGAATTAAAAAATCACCGGAGGGCCCAAATTAGGGCGCCTTCTTAAGCAGTGAGCCCGGTCAGTGGCATGAGTCCGTCGGGACGCCTGCCCACCTCCACACATCCGGTCCCATTAAAATGGTCTTAATTAAATGTCAACATATGCAAATAGTTTCCAATTTCAATTTAAATACCGCGTCCTGTAAGCAGAACTTATCCCTCTAGAATCTCGGGCCCGGGCGGGGAATTCGAGGGCTGTTCCCGTTTCTGCATGCTTCTAATAACCGTAGCGCTTTAGGCCTCCGTTCCCGGGTCTGCCGGGACCTTCCCGAACCCCTCTGAACTCTCCCGAATCCTCCCGAACCCTTCCAAACCCTCCCGAACCCTCCCGGAGAAGGTA
Source organism: Machimus rusticus (assembly GCA_951509405.1). Lineage (NCBI taxonomy): Eukaryota > Metazoa > Arthropoda > Insecta > Diptera > Asilidae > Machimus > Machimus rusticus. The sequence continues at coordinate 35,457,495 of OX608052.1, read as the reverse complement.
TGCGACTTTCCCTTCCTCTGCAGAGGTATGTGAAGCTGCGCTTAAATAACAAACGCCAGGATGCATTTGCCATCGCCAGTCTGGATTAGGGGCGAATGCACCCTTGATGGCGCCAGAGCAGATAGATTCGGGGGATCCCCGACCTGTCACTGGTGGGTTTACGTTTGGAGCACTTCGCTTCCTGGAGCGGCGATGATTCCCTAAACCTAAATTTATGATAAGACAACCAACCATATTTATATGTTAATGTCCAGATTTGCATTCCATTGAGCTCTGGCAATTGCTGCTCGAGCCAAAGGATTTTCAGCGGTCGGACGGCTTAGTCCGGGATTATCCTGAAAGAATGGTAACGCCCGGTGTAAAGGCGGAAATCCACGACGATATTATCTTTTGGTCCTGGCGAAAGCTTTCGATAATTTGCACCAAATTGATTTTTGAGGTCTTCTTTTTACTCCGGGGTTAAAATAGTTTCATGTTCCGGGGGTTCAGGACTCGAATCGGTAGAGAATTAACATTTTTTATATCAAACACCAATGTTCTTAGATTTATCAAGGCTCTTTAATTGCTCCAAAGTATTCTTGTTATCTTTAAATCGGAAATCTATCGCTTGGCCTTTGAATGATATTATATCAAACGATTAAATTGAAAGCGGACTTATATAAATAATTTTTAGGAGTATTTTGCTTTAAAAACTATTGAATAAATCCTTTTCAAATTTTACTGGTATTTTATTTATTGTTTGCAAAAAAGGTTCAAAATTAGAAATAAATAACAATATTTTATTTAAACAATTAAACAATAACGAGAACACTATTGCTTTAGGTCCAAATGTAACCTCAAAATTAAAAACAAATATTTATATAGGTATGTATAATTTTATTCGGGTGAAAAAATATAGTCCAATATTTGAAACATTTCTAAGTGTATAACGCGAAAGAAAAAAATTCTAAATACAATATTTGAAATATTTTCATCTGATTTCCGTCTCTTCGCAATTTCTTGCTATGTGTAGAATTTAAAAAATTTTCGACCCTTTTCCGCTTGATTTAAAAGCATCTTCTCAGTATCTTTCTAAAACTAAAATTCGAGAAATTCTAAGTGCTAAGCGAAAAAAATTCTGTCTTTTTGCCGACGAAATCTAATTTTCTATTTTCTTTTTGATTTTGCAAATCAATTTTAAATTTTTGAAAATATTTTAGGTTCAATTCAAGATTAACTTGAATCAGTTTGTTTTTTGTTTTTGTTTTTATCATGATTCCAAATTCTTAAAGCAGTTTGGAAAAATTTGCATTTTAAGTTTTAGAAACGAACATTATTATTGTATTTATTTAGAATGGCCAACATTTGATAATAACAAAACTGAACTTTAGGATAATTATCTGTTTTCCATTTGTGACTAGTCGCTCATAAAAAACCCTAATATAAAAATTTGTAATTTATATATATGTATGTAGACATACCAAACATTCTAAAATCAAGATATGAACAACAAATAAGAAGTGTAAAACCAAATTCATGAAATTAGCTATATTTTAAACTATTTCTTCAGGCGTATAATCGCAAATCAAATTGGTTACTTTTTGATAAGTTTTAAAGTCTCCTCTCAAGTTAACAAGACGATTGTGGGCACCGGGTCTATCGTGTCACACTTTCAAAATAAAATTTTCTAGTCCAACTTTAGCTCCATTATTTTTGTGTTCCAGGGAAGGGTCTCTCTGGCTCGGCAGACAATCAAATCCTGTTGGGGGGCAATTCGTAAGAAGATCAACTAGTCCAAACTTTTCCATGGGATGGTTCTCAGAAAATTTTACCCTCAGAATTGTGCAAAATGCACACCCTATGAGTATAATCCAAAAGAAAATGCAAAGTTTTTTGATAATTGTTTCGGTAAAAACTTTGTGTGTTCATAATGTTGCCATGGTCCGTAAGTAGGGTACTGGAACTGTTAATTCGGTTGGATTGCAAGCCCCAAGCCTTGGAAAATATCAAAACTTTTCTGGGTTTCATACCCAGCCAACTTTTCACAAGTTGCCGGGAAGAGAGCCCGAATATGTTGCTCCTCCTGAAGGAACATTACCCGCAAATGGGGCTGGTCCGGGAGTTGTAACGAAAAGTGAAGTCAATTGAAGTGTGCAAGTGGAGGGAAACTTACGATGTGTGGTGCATCTGCCAGGAGATATTTCGCCATTTTAGAGGCTCTCGAGGTGCTGAAACGCATTAAATTAAGGGGGTATGACCCCAATTTAGGCATATATTAAATTAAAATCTCAAGATTTTTGCCAATATTTCGGTGTGCGCATTATTCGGTATTATCCTCATATTTTATTATGCACGACGAGACACCGTCTTATGGCGGCTCCTAAGTTTCGTCCTTTTAGCCAAAAAGATAAATGGCGCTACATAGGCCCGCATGAAAAAAGGAGCGAGTTCAGACAGTGGCACTGTTTGTGTACAAATCGCTCTACATTCCTCCTTTACGTGATCGTGTGAATTTGTGACCGACATAAAGCCGCTCTATATGGAAATGTATTTTTCGACTTTTTCTGCCCGGCGACCCTAGAAACCCGAACTAGACAGCCTTCAGGAGCGGAGGAGTTCTTGTTCGTTATCGAGATCAACCCTTGGGCTAGACAAGTAATAAACAGAACATCCGCAATGTGAAGGCATTTTCTTCGTTCCACTTGGTTTTTCCATCGCCCAGATGCTTTTCACCGGGAGGCGGTGCGGCCCTGGATAAGTACTTTCTGCTCCGCCATTGTCCTTGTATGACGGAACGAGTCCTTTCTATGGAAAATGTGCGATACTGCCTAAATGCCATAAATTACAATATTTTTTTTTATACTTTTTAGATAAAAAAAAAACTGACATAGATACTCACATTTGGGGTAGTTTTTTTTCTTCCTGGAGTTTGTCCTCAATATAAAACCGAGAAGTGACAACCAATTATCGCTCAGAAAGATACTTATCCTTGATACTAGCTTCAGTCGGATAAACAACACATTCCAAGTAAAATGATTTAAATTTGAAGCAGAATAAGGTCAATGGGTTCTAGAGTAACAATTTTCATGGTAATAGACGATAGAATGTTTTTCGGTTTTTCGTGTATCTACATATGTTTTTTTTTTAATTTTTTTAAATTAATTACGTAAGAATAAAATTTGAAACTGAATCAAACGATACTCACTTTAGGTATTAAACTTGAGATATAGAATAGTTTAATGATACTCTTTAGTATTTTCTATAATAAAGATGAATATTCAAAGCCGAATTAATGTCCGACTTTTTAGTAACTTTAGGTTAGGGGTCACAGCGAATCTGCAATGTGGACCCAAAGTGGAAGTTTTTTTTTAAAATTAACCTACAAAATCGCATTTTAGAAAAATATTCTAATTATATTAAAACCTTAAAAGAAAACTTTAAAGTTTATTATATTATAGAAATTTTGTTACTATTCAGTATTTAAATGACATACCTATATATGTATATACTCGTATGATATATTTGGTGAAACGATAACTAAGAAAATAATTGAAAATAATTAAAATATTTAACACGATTTATTAACAATGCTATGAAGAACTTTTTTGCTTAATATTTGAAATATCCCTTCTGCTAATCAATATGAACAGTCTCATATTATAAAATATTTTAAAGATTTTTATTTAAATGTATCTGCGTACCAAAAAATTGTTTTAAATATTTTGTTCTATGTATTAATATTTTATAAAGATGTATGTTTTATTTCATTGGCTGTTCTTTAACAACTAAATAACTAAAACTTTTATATGCATATAACTACTTTAATTTTAAAAATAAAATGCAACATAACACGCAATATTCTATATTATATTTTAAAATCAAATATTAATTCTGGACCAAGTTATTTTCTGGATGTTTTACAAATAGTGCCATCAAAACTTCTTATTGGTTTATTTAAAATTAATGAATCAATGAATATTACCTACTTAGAAAAATCAGTATTGATTTATAAAAATAAGTATTGGAAAAAAGTTTCACTATTTGTTATCAATAATAAAAAAATCCTAAGGTTATTATAGGACATTTACATATCTTCAACACTATTCATTGAATTAACTTAAAATTTTCACAAAATCTAAACCAGTCGATTTTTTAAAAACATTACTATGTCCAACACCTTAAAACAACTATGTACATTTCCTGCTTAAATTGTATTACTTATTTATTTACAACTTCATCAAATATCTGATTACTTTAAAAAAAAAGGGACAAATAATTGCGGTTGACCCCAACGAAGCCGACCTTTTAATTGGCTTCTAGTTAAATTAAAATCTATAAAGGAGTAGCACATATTGAAAGAGCGCGACATTGAAGACGTAGGTTCGTTAAAGCCGTAATTACGATTTGGAACTTCAGTTCGTTCCGATAGTTCTAGCCTGTTCTTAGTATTTAATTTAATTTAAATTTGCTTATCTTACAAGAATAGAAAATAATAAAATTATAATGTTTTTTAATCTTTTTATGTTCGATAACCCCATGGCATCACTCGCCTTTGGTGGTTACAGTCCTGGACTAATACCAAAAATAAAACCAGGGTTTTCAGGTCCTGAGGTTATTTTGCTCGTCGATCATTGACAGGTGGCCGCTTCTGTTCCGAGAAGTCCCCGGCAGCTGGGGTAAAGAAAAACCTTATTGGGTTATTTCATTGACTGCCATATTTCTTTCAGGTGTCAACCTTAATCGCATATCAAATGAGATTTACCAAAAATGTTTACATAAACGGCCGGGAGCGCCCTCAGCTGAAAGGAATGCGAGCTGATGGCTCCATAAATCTCCCTGTTTAATGGCCGATATATCGCAAACTTATCGATAGCTGAGCGTGTTAATATCAGTTCTAATTTATAATGGAGGGATCAATCGATACGCGCCAGTGGCGGCGAGAATCGCGAGGCCCCCCCGTAACGTAAAATCGCCAAGGCGAACACATTGCCGCCATACAGAGCCACGTCGAACGTCATCGACGGCACCAACCTGACTTTTATACGTATGAAAATTCGCACCTGTCCTCGCGAAATTCTTCGACTCCCCGCGCGCGCGGAACCGCGAAAAGACTTATGTACTGCACTCACGCTTCATACGCTAAGCTCTTTCGGGGCGGGGGGTAGTTCGCGAGGAGGGATAAGGACGCGGTGGCGGTGTGGCGGTAAAATCTATTAGAAAGCATGAACTATTCATGAAACTCCCTCGCGTGTGCTTTCTTATACTTGAACTAGTTCCTGAGCGCCTCCACCCCCTTATATTGTGCTTTCATTATTTTTGCATATGTGCCAACAACGTCTTTTGTGGCGAAAAACTAGCGAAAAAATAAAAAAAACAAAATATTATACTTCCTGGGGCGCGGCGCTTCTTCGCATATCGTTCCGGGAGCGTTTTTGAAATAATTTTGAGCCCGCACATTCCACCACCCCAAAAAGTGTAGGGCTCCCGCGGAGCTGATATATGTTCGCAGCTGATATACCCCTTTCTCAAGTGCACCCTGTAAATATGAAAATTATTATGCTTACCGAACACACCCAGGATCGCGCATCTCGCGGGCCGCGCGACGCGCGCGGTGGGTGGCGGGCGACGACGGGGAGCAGCCGCGCACAGCCGCCCCCGCCGTATATCTTCCCAGTTATTGACTTCATACATTACGCTCGCACAGTTGGCTCCGAGGTGAATAATAAATTGGTTCGATGCACGGCGCCGCGCACAGGTGGGGCGGCTGTGGGCCGCGAAAATCATAGCGAGCTGCGAGACGCCCTATCTCGAATTTCGCCGCGGTGGGCCCCCAGCCCCCCAGTGGAGTGGAGCACCTCCGCCGCAACTCTCGGCATTGAAGGTAATTTATCGCATAAAATTTTAATGAAAAATTACTGATAATTGCAGCAGGCGTATCAGGACATGCGATCTCCTGGCGTGATACCATTCATCATGTTATTCGCCCCGAAACTTGATTTGTTTACTACAGGTGCTGTGAAATATACGCCGGCTAAAAGTGCGCTTTCCCATTGTATGTATTTTACGTAAAGGGTTAATCGATTGCCGTATTACACCTGTTGAACACCAAAGTAATGGCAATCGTTTGTTATACCCTGCATATGATTCTGCTCATTCGAGGATATCTTGTATATACTACACCCAAACTTTTGAGCTACCTATGCTACAATTATAATATTGTTACAAAATTTTCCTTCGCTATAATTCACACTTGAAATTTTAATCAAGTGAATACAGGGACCGGCGTTCAATTCGCACGATCCTGGCGTATTTGGCAAGAGCACTGGATAATAGCGAGCCACCCTGATGAGATTTGGCCAGTGCCGAAATTGAAAAGCCGATCAATTTTGGGTTCGATTGTCTCGGCGGACGAGCTTTTTATTCCCAAAATCTGTCCCTATATTAGAATTATAACGAAAGCAAATCGTTCAATTTTGTCAGCCAGTCGCATGGAAGAAAAAATTGTAACAATATACAACAAATTTTTCAGTGGCATTACATAAGAACTTGAAATAATAGCACCTAGTCAATATACTAACATTATTTTTGTTTCTCAAACAATTAATAAATCAAAGATTTTTTACTCAGATTACAAATTCGTAAATGAACATGCTCAACAAATTCCCATTTTCTAGAAAAGTTTTGTCAAAATCTTTAAAATATTCCATAATAATCCATTAATTGTCTTTTTTTCATTTTGAAATAATCTGTGAATCCGTTGGATTAGATATTCCTGGATTAGGATTTAAGCTTTCATTTAAGCCACGCTACAAACTTCTTCGGGTGTATAATTTTTTATGGTATAGAGCTTAAAGACTGCACACAAAACACGTTTTAATCTTATTCTGTAAACCGCAATTAAACCACCCCCACGCAACGTTAAAATTTACTTATTTATTGAATTAATATTGTATATAATCTTACAGACGAACAAGAAAAATTGCATTACACAAAAACTCATACTTACTATTAAAGTTTTTTATATCTTCATTTTGAAAAAGAGTTAAATTTAATTTCGTTTCTTGACAAAGTAAAATTAATCAATCTTTCACTTTCAGGTGCATATAAATTGACAAATAGTTAAAAAGATTTAATTCTAAAAGAAAAAAGAGTTCTATGAAATAATAAAATATTGAAATTAAATTGACTACAAGAGTTCCTATTAATTTTAAATTGAAAATTAGATAATTTAAATATTTACTTGTTTATTTGAAATATTCAAAACGTTGCATACATTATACATGGACAACATCTTTATACAAGTACTTATTTCATTTAAGTTCAATTTCTCCATATTAAAATTGCTAGATTATTCAATTTGTCTTGAAGCGTTGTAGATGGAAAAGTTTTAAGACAACAGAATTCTGGGTTATGTGGGGATGGTCTATCATGAAGGTATGGAATTCCATACCATAAATTCTTTTTATATACATATATGGAGCTTTCCATGTTTTTTACATATTTTTTATATCGATTGTGCCACCAATGCAAATTTTTATAATGAACGGGATCTGATTGCACATTTTTAAATTCTTAAACTATTGTGCAAATAACCTTCTACAGTTTAGAAAAAATCAATTAAGGTGCAATGGGCTTTAAGATCTCTATTTATAATAATTTTTATTATAAAATAGAGTTGAACCCTTAAGAATTTTACTGAGTCTTTTGAACCCGAATAAAAACTTTAGGACTGAAAACGTCTCATTTTATCATAGACTGTTAAGAGATTCGGGTAAGTTATTTAAAAAAAATCAAATTGTTATATGAAACTACAAAATTTTGAAAATATTCTGTGAAAATTTCAACCCCTAGTAGGAGTATTTTAGAAAAAATTTGTTTGCTCAATCAAATTTTGTTAATGTTTTTCATTATACATATAGGTTGTGTAGGTATAGATCAAAATTAAATATATCAAGACCGATTTTCTCCATCCAGGTTTCAGTAATCGATGCTTCACTGCTTGTTGTTTTCTCTAATTTCAGCAAAAGCGGTGTCGAGCTGTCGAAAGCAGCAGGATTCAGGAAATCAACTTACATCCTTCGTGTATCTTACTTAAGGCGAGACACACGGAATATCTTTTGAAGGTTGCTCCACTGAAACAAATCCTCCCGCCAGATTATCGGTTTCACGTATCGCATTCACCACGGATGAATGCCTGTGTTTTCACGCTTGGTGAACACTTCCAGGAAGCGTTTAGGTTCCACAGATCCTATGAGATTTCTTGTTAGCTTAGTACCAGCGCCAGGCCTCATCAGTTCGGGAGTATAAATAAAGCGTCCGACGAACGCAGATACCTCAGGATGTGAAGGTAATTCATGGGAAAATATTATGAGAAACTTTCTTGGCATCAAAAGTTAATGTTGCTGTTTCCTTGAATATTCTCAAAACTTTTGAGGAATTGCAGTCGAATTCCGACATATGTAGGGTTTTCTATGCTTGTTAAATTTTCATGGACGAAGCATTTTCGTCCAGCTATTTCACCGATTTCATTTGAATTCATTTGAGTTGAAAATTCTTGAGCAGAAAATTTATAATTTACTGAAGAGGAATTTTCAAATGATAACAGGTGCAAAACATCTTCTCATGAAAAACAAAGTTGTTGAAAGTTCTTTAAAATGTTGTGGCATTTTATGTAACTATTTGTGGGAGTACCTACTTACACTTGACTTGACTAAGAAAAGGAATATAAAGATTTCATTTAATTTGTTTATTTGAGATAGAATGAATATCTTATATAAGACATTTTAAAATTATCTCTGAAAAAAAAATGTATTGTATTTTATTCATATATGAGGGAGTTAATTGAAAAACATAAAGAGAAATTAGTTTTATTACCTTATGTATCTGTATGAAACTTAGGATATTAAACATTTTTACAACTTTAATAGTAGGTAGTACTTTGCATTATAGTATTAAAGCATCGATAAGTTTAGTTTCAATAGAACCCATTGCACATATACATACCTATATAAATAGCCGTGCTCTGTGACATCGGAACCAGTTCCAGGTTTTGGAGGAAATTTTGGACTGAATTGCAATTTTGAAAACCGCCACGTATAGATATAAAGAATATTAAAATTTGCGAAAGTCACATCAAATTGCCACGATATTTACCCATTAAAACTTCAAAGCTACAACTAGATAAATTTTTGGATTAAATTTTTGATCCATTACACATCATTACACAAATTTTAAAGATATTCTGTTGACTGCGATATATTAATTAATTATTTTACTGCTTCCAATGAATTATATATTAAAGTGTGCTTTTAAAATTTTTTAGAATATTTAAATTTTATTTTATAATTTACCTTGAAAACAATAAACGTTTGGAAGTACTAGAGTTCGTCAAAGTAGATATTATTTATTTTTATCAGTTTAAAATTAGTTTAGAATTAATGAGATAATGCAAAGATAGTAACATATTTAAAATTTATTTGAATTCTTTAAGGATTAAATACAATATTTTTTAAAGCAATCATCATAAAGGTAGCAATTTATACATTTGGTCCTTTGTCACCATAAAAGGTTTTTTTTTTGTTATCGCTTTTAATTTCGAAATGCATTTCATATCGGGGCGACAATTTTTTTCCTGTGAGTCTATTTGGAAAACCAATAAAGGTAAAATTCTCTGAAGTACATTTACGAAATTTCAGGCTCTAATTAAAGGTTTTCGCTAAAAGCCTTCCGGAGCCTCTTTAATTATTTCTCCAAAAGTATCGAAAAGCGCTGTAACCACCGATGATAGCCGCTGGTAAATTGATGCACAAAATAAATGTTTGGCCGAGTGGTACCAACTTTCGACGACATACAGTCTAAAAATACCAGGACATTCTGAAATCCCATCGATAAACCGATTTTAAGTAAATAGTGTCGAATTTCAGTGCCAGGTCTGGGGTCATCGCGATGTGATGACACACGCGGCTTGCAAGGGAACATTTCCGCGTAATAAAAATGCGGGGGCACTTTAGAAAAATAAAAATATAAAAAAATATAAAAAAAATACTGTGAAATTGAAGCATTACTTGAGTGCGGGGGCGTAGAGTCGGATTTCGCAGGTCCCAGTGCACCGTGATCCGCTCGTTGATTCCCTTTTATTTCGCTGCTATTAAACTGGCGGCAAAGCCCTCTGCATCGGGTATCAAGGGGATTCATTTACTGCGAATAAACTCGGTTTCCGCACGTGAATCTACACATGACGAAAAATACACCCCCAAAAAGTTGGCCCTGGAGAGCGCGGAATTTTTTTTAAGGGCTCAATTGCGGAACTCCATCGGAGCGGATTTCTTTTATTCATTTCCCCCGCGCATGCAATTATTATTGGCTTTTCCTACATTTTAACACCATCAATGGGCCTTGGGGTAATTTATTGCATATTTGCACATTTTACGTCCACACGACCGCCCGGTCAATCTACACCGCGCCATGGCATAAAGCAAGCATTATCGCGATAATTCCGAATTATTGCACGAGTGCTTTTCCTGTGCCCATTTTAAGCCGACGGGGCAATATTCCTCGCTGATGGGGCTGATGGGGCCCCGGGTTGGAGCCCCGCCTGCGCCGCCTCCTGCGGACCGGGCCTTATGCGGGTGGAAAGTGCGTTCGCTCCCGGCCGCGCTGAGGGCGGCATTAGCTTTGTTAATTTAAAGTAAACGTAAAATATTTGATTATTCCGAATTAGATCGTTCCAGGAAAAACTCTATTATGCATCCCGGGCTCCAGTAATACGCGTTTATTATTCAAATCTAATTGCTGTCATTACCCGATTCCGGACCAGTTTAATTGGTCAGTTTTGAGAATGCCGGCTTAGGGAATTTGAAAGCCATAATTATGGGACGCATTTATAATTTTGGGATTTTTGGGCTTATACTTAATATTTATGGGTTTTATAATAATAAATATCATTAGTATTTTTGATGAATCATCGCTATATTCGAAAATAATTAGTTTAAATTGATTCCGTTGAAACTATTATTTATATCCCTACTCGGTGAGATTTATTGTATTTTGATAATTGACAACTGCTTTCAATTGTTTATGGCAAAAATAAGTATTTATGAACGGGACAGCGAAGTTAAGGGATTAGATTATTTACACAATTTCATCTTTTCAAGTTCTTATTGATTTATTATTATAGGAAATTAATCTCAGATCAAAGAGTACAGGAGAGGGCATTCCGTGTAAAATCCGTAGGTATATACGTGAGTGAGGCAATTTCCCCTCTTCAGAGCTGAAAGGCGAAATCGTTTTTCACATAAGAGAGAAAGAGAAAGCGCTGCGGCCTCCTGTCAAAAATGACTTTACCGCGTCGGGATTGTGATTTACGAGAGTAAAATTGGCGAGTAAGTTGAATCGAATTTGGTGAACCAGTTTTTTTCAAAACTATGTATAGTTAGAAAAATAAACAAGGTTGATATCAGGTGTCTTGTGTGCTTTTATTCATTCGCGGGGTGATAGTTGTAATTTTTAATACTTTTTGAGAAAATCTAATCAGAATTCCAAAGTAGCGGGTGGCCCGGTTTATTTGATGTCCAGTGTATTTTTGGTAGGTACATTTATATTGCAAAATATTGGATATAAAAAGACTTATTAATATAAGTTCCAGAAATAAGTATCTATGTAGGAATGGTCGATTCAAAAGGTTTGTTTTATTTTTATTATCTAAACAGTACAAATTCTTGGGTTAATTGCAATGTTCTTCAGGCTAGTGTATAATATGCTTGCCTTATTTATATAAATATAACTAATATAACATTGTCTATTGAATTTTGTTGTTGATATTTTATATGGTACTACTTTACTTTATCTATATATGCGGTTAATTTTCATTGTTTACTATCTTCAAACAACATTGTTTAGAAAACTTAAAAGTAAACCCGGACATAAAATAGGGCTTTATAACACATCGCAAGATCTCCATCATCGTTAAAGAAAAATGTAATTCCTGTAAACGAGCGATGCGGCGAAATATACGCAACAATAAAGCAAGTCACGTCCCGTGCATCACACACGGAGGAAGGAATTATCTAGTCGGATGCTCTTCCTGGGCAATAAAAAAGAAATTATCTCGAAAAGCCGCGATAAAGCACAACGTTATGTGCAATAATTCAATTATCTAAGGTAAAAACGGCAGTTATCTATAAATTAAAGTCGGTAATTGCAGCAAATTTATGGCGTGTCGGACCCGATGGTGGGTCAGTAGAGGTGGTCCGAATCGCAATTGCCGGCACGTTTACTTTCTACACTGGCACACTAAGGCCCCTTCCGCACGTATCCACAAAACGAAGAAAGGCCACTGCACTGCAGACCAGGGCTTCGAGTACTTTGGCTGACTTATTTATAATCAGAATATCTCGGCGCGGATTAAATCGCTGTATAATCCGCAGTAATAGACTTAAAGGAGGCAGCGACCAGACGACCGTGGGCCGCGCGGCGGATTATCCAAAAATTGAGTTCCGGCATGAAGGCGGCAATGATTAATACAATTTCAACTTGGATGATCGCTTCAAATTTTCATAATTCAATTAAATTGTTAAATTGAATAATAAAGGTTCCGCCGCGCCCACCTTAGCCGCCCTTCATTTGATTTCTTTGAAAATTAGTCGATTATTGCTCATGACGAAAAGGCTCCAAAATTGGCACATCGGACCTACCGCGACCGGCGGGGCATTAACCCCCCACCCCTTTCGCTTCAAAATGAAATCAGCCCGCATGATAGGCCGAGTAATTGATTAGATGTGATTTATGGACTTGTGCAAAATTTCGTGGGTAAATTTTAATTTGAATTTGTTGGTTGAGCTGCTGCCACCCCTAGGAAGAGATTGGTGTATCGATTTTCTGCGAAAAGAGCTGATTAAACGGGTTTGTTTCTCAACTCGATTGAAATAAGTTCCGATGACGGTGGCCAATCATCCGCAAAATCAATGGGGTTGACTGGATTTATCATGTTTTCAAGCTTCCTCAGTTTTTAGGATCTTAAAGGGCTCCAACTTGGTTTACTTAAAGCGAAAATATGCAAAATAGCCCTGACGTCCCGCTGGGATTTCTTTAATCTTCCCAGTGCTCCAGGGCATCTATGTAGACTTTATATAATATATCTATAAATAAATAACGTATTGTATATTATTGTAAGAAATTCGCTCTGACTTAATACTATTCACTATTTTACTCAAATTTACATAATTAATACATAAATTCTCAAAGGAGAAGGTTGTCATTGTGGGTGTACAGGTAAAAGACTTTTAACTTGTAATTATTGACACGATAATTCATTTTTTACATTGAAATCTGCAAAGGTACCTAATTGAAACTCCTATATTTTCACAAGACATTTATAGAAAAGGTAAAGTAGCCAAGACGCATTTGTCAAGTTTAGATATATTGGCGAATGATATCTATCAAATTAAGCCATTTAGACTATCAATTTGCAAGTATCAAATTGAATTAAGAACAAGCATTTTAGTTTCAATTTGTATTCTTGAAAACACTTCATTCATTCTAGTTTAAGCTACACAGGTTTTGTGAAATCTGAAATTTAACTAGAGGAGCTCTAGTAGATTATTTAAATTATTTTAGTTTTAGTTTAGGTATAGTGTATCATTTTAGTCCAATCCTGTGTTCAATAATGAAATGTTTTCATTGAAAATAATTTTGGTTCTCTTTATCAAAGTGGCAAATGCTGCTCAATACTCCTTTAATTTTATTGAATTCTCAGGATCCACTTAAAAGTTACTACAATATCAGTTTTACGATATAAAAAATTGTTTGTTAAAAAGCTGCAAAACGGAAAATTTTTAGCATAATGTGAACTTTGATATAGTTTTTTAGTGGTTACATTTTAAAGGTTATAACTTCGCAAATAGTAGGTATTATTAGACATTAGTTGTATAATATTAGTTAATGCTCTACTTAAAGTAAAATTGGCTATTTCTATATTATTCAATGTCAGAGGCGGGGTGGACCAAAGAATGTACTTATAGTTACAGTCTTTTAAAATAATATCAAAATGTAATTTTTAAATATGCTTCAATAATCCGTTTTTGTAACACTCTGTCTATGATATGATCATATAAAAGTCAGTATTTTACAGATAATCCAAAACTCGAGATAAATGTGGGTATAATAGCGATACTAATCTCTAATCTGGCAAATTGCAATTTCACTGCGTTCATCCGTCGGTGGAGCCATTAAAGTTGTCTGGCGCTTATAATAACCATAGCCACTTTCGAGGCAGAAAATTGAACTGCAAATTGGAGCGACAGTGGTTCTCAGGACAAGAAGGCAATGAGAAGACCCTCAGGATCCAGGAATAGCATTTTACTCCATTGTGGACGAAACCTGACTTTGCTCCCTTTCATTTTTCATCATTTAGAAACGCAACAGTCAGGGAGCAGCCACAGGGGCAAAACAGAAAAATCCTCCTCGGTGACAGTCATAAGCTATTCAATGGGTGCTGTCATGGCTCCTCATCTAATTTATCCTTAACGTTGTTACCCCTGCGCCCCGGCGATGCCAATTGTCCCGGGAACGCAGACAGCAATGAGCCAAATTGGCAGTGCAATGGGATCCTCCTCCACCAACTCCAGCTCCAACTCCAACTCCATAAAAATTTTCGTTTTAAGGACTCCCCGGCTGCTCCCCTGGCTGCCAGCGTTATTGTCGTGCTGCACTATTTAACTTGATGGACAAACTTTTGCTGCTTATTTACGATTTCACTTGGGAATTAATTTTACTTTTACGGAACACTTTCCCGCTTCTGAGGGCGTTTTGGGATCTCGGTCAGAGGCCGTAACCCTTGAACTGGGTTCGGTGCCAAAGTTCATTTGCGCCGCCCTAAAGGCAAATGTTTAGTGAACGTGATTTATTGAGCATGATGACACACGGAGACTCGAAGGAATCAGTAAATTGATTATTTGGACACATCTCCATTTGGATTTAAAACCCACACGAAAGTCTCTGAAAATGTCCACTTAATTTCGGATGCATTTAGTCCACTTTCCAGAAGTGGATTCTTTAAAATAACACTGGTCAGAATTTTTGATAGTCTTTAATGTCACAAACTTGAAACTACACATATTCATAAATTACTTATTTAGGAACTAAAATATTAATGCTAAACAATAGATTTTTGGGCAGTTTGAAATGAGAAACCACATCAAAATTATTAGAGTAGTTCTTGGGTGTATGTATGTCTGTTTCTTTGCCACGCCCTGCAGCCCAAATGCCTTCATGAAAAAAAAAAGTCTTGATGATTCATTTTGATTCAGTAAATTTTAATAATTTTTAATATTAAAATTTGAAAAGTAAAATTTTTAATTTTTTGTGGCTGGGCTATATAAATACATATTAGGTATACATACTTCCTTATATACTTTCAGTTCCTTTTTTACATGCAAAAACACTTGCTTTTTCTAATTATCTTAGTTTTTTTACAAGGACGAATTCAATTGAATGTCTTTAAATTTTAAGAATGTTTTATTAATATTTGAATGTACATTTAGTAATTTCTGCAAATAAATAGGTTTGGTTTCAAATCTGCAAGCTTTCAGCATTCTCCGTAAGAGAACTCCATTTCAATTCTCGTGTCTGCGTGCATTCTGGAGTTTAAAATTTTCATTTGATATCAATTAAACAAATTGTTGCATATTACAAAAAAAATGAAACAATTTGAAAATGAATGAAAGAATTTCTGACTCTGAGCTCCTGTTAGAGTTTCTCTTATGAAAATGTAATCTGTAAAAATGTGAGCACTCTAACAAAGCACAAAGTCTAGATTGTTCGACATAAGTCAAATAGGTTCCATTATAAGGAATTGACACAATCATCGTTTTAAGAAAACCTAGAAAGAGGCTCTTCGAATCGAAGGCTTTTTCTAAAATCATATTGAAACGAAGAAATTTTGAATAATGAAAAATGTGGTTGTTTTTTGTAACATTTTATTTTATTTCGATAGAACAAGCACGAAAAAATGTAAATTCTTATATTATAATACATATGTATGTCTGTTTACAATTACTTTTAACTTTGTAAATTTTACTCGAATGACTCAATGTTTGTGATATACACTAAAAGAAAAAATAGTTGTTATTTCAAAAGTCACGAGCGTTTGACTGCACGTTTACAGAAAATACTGTTTGATTCAAAAACTTTTCATTCAAGTCAATCGGAAAGTGCTCAATTTAAACGATTTTCTAAATATTCGCACTTTTGAAAAAAAAATTTGAATTAAACGCTTAAATTTTTGATTTTTTCAAATACTCCAAAACTTAAAACAAACCTCAATACGTTTGATTCAAATACTTTAACGTTTAATTTTTTCAATCAAACGAAAAGCACATTCAAATTAAAAGTCAGCTCGTGTGAAACAAATGCTTGTACGTTTAATTTTTAAGAGTTAGTAATTCAAAAGAAAAACACATTTAAATAAAAAACCAGCGCGTTTGAACTGAATGCTTACACGTTTAACTTTTTATAGCTAAAATAAAAACACATTTGAACCAAATGTTCTGCGTATGAATGTGACGGTGCGGGAATTTTGTTTTCATAATTTTTTAAAAAACAAAAGGGTTTTAACCAAGTGTCATTGTCTCTCACATTTCATTTTTTGGTAGAGGCAAGGCAAAGTTTAGTTGTTCTGTGTTCGTTGCATATCACGGAATCCATCGTTTCAGTGAGTGAAAATAATTTAGAAATTTTGGATCGTCTATTATGTTGATAATCCAAGTGACGTTGAGCTCTTTAGGTTCTGGAGTCTTAGAATTTAGGCTCAATTTTCCTAATTCTAAAAGGTTTGTATTCATCATTACATAAAACTTTCTTTTTTCAAAATTAAAACATTCAACAGGTGCTGGTGTCATAATCGGGGCCTTAAAATATTGAAGATAGTTTTAAGTGAAAACTGTATAAGAAAATCTGTATTTGTATATAATATATAATATCAAATAAAAATTGTTGTTGGTTTTTTTCTATTTAAAAGTTCTTGCATTCATTTTGAAAGTTTAGAGTGTTTGATTTGAATGCGCTGAACATTTGTGATAAAAGGTGTTCACATTCATTTAAAAAAATTGGCCGAGTTTTATTTGACCGTTTTACATTTGATTCAAAAATTTTTGGATTCATTTTGAGGATTTAGGGCTTTTAATTTGAACGCGCTGAACATTTGGTTCAAAAGATATTCGAGCTCATTTTCAAAAATTAAATGCGTTTGATTTGAACGCGCTACATTTAATTTAAAAGTTTTTATGTTCAATTTAAAAAGCGGATGTGTTCGATTATTTGAACGTGCGGAATGTTTAACCCAAACGTAAATACCTTTGTTATAAATGCAAAACTAGTTGACGGTCAAGACGTTTGGATTGAACATTCTAAGATTTTGAAAGCAAACGTTTTTACTATTGGAGCATTTTCGAATGTAAAAACGTTTGATATGACCCGCTTTTTTGTTTGTTCTAAATAGTCCTTTTTTCTCAGTGTAGGTAGTGTTTTTTTGCATAAAACTGTAGGTATGAGCTGCGTTCACCATATGCCTGTGACGTCACTATCTAGCGCCTATCACCGGGTAAATAATTTTATGGGTTTCTTCCCCAGGGCACTGCTCGGTAGCACTAATGATCCTGTGCAGATTATGAAAGAAAAAATTGCTTCCGCTGGGAACAACTCACCGAACCCCTCTGCGAATGACTCTGTTCTCTAGGCAAACGTCATAAACTGTCGCCTTATCTAAATATAGTTTGTTCACAAAGTACTCGTTTTGAGAATATTAAAGGGTTTCACTCGCAAATCGCTTTCAAAAGACTTTGGAAAACGTCATACGAAAAGGTATTAACTTCGTACAGTAGCTGGAGCATATCCGACATTCACCCCGGGGCTGGTTAAGGGTACCTTTCATTTTCATGTGAGTGCTTACATGTTATTACAATTTTATGAGGGCCTCAAGCTAATGGACGATATGATAGCATTTTACGATCATATTTGGTAATTTCGTTAATGAATGTTGCAGGCGGATCTGATATAAGCGCCCAGAAAGGATTAGATAATAAACCTAATGGATTTCTTTTCAATTCCCTTGATTGGGTCGGGCGAAAGCAGCCCGTCATCACATTACAATTTAAAAATTGCACCGTGTCATCCTGGAACTGGGTAACGTCCCTCTACTATATATGGTGGATACTTTTGAAAGATACTCGCATTATTCGGTCGAACTAAACGTCTCTTGGGGCCTTTGCAGAACGTTGCTACCTTGTCAGTTTTGAAGACTCTATTTCGCTGGTTTTCGCTCTCTATACATTTTTATAGAAAGAAATATATCTACGTCAAAGGAAGCAGAAGTAAATTATTTCCTGTCTAACCTAACCTAATTCAGTCCACTATTGGTTATTCAAGATAGAGATTATTATTTAACTTCTTTTGAAATTCACTTTTTAATGAGTCTGGAATTATACATCACATATTATATCTTTGACATTTTGATTGTAAGGCATGCCTAAAACCCTCAATCGCCAAATAATGTTAATTTTATTATAATTTAAAATATAAACCATTGGACCATGGACACAAAGCAAGCAAAGTAAAATGAGTACGAATTTAATCAAATTTGCTGTCTTTTACGGACTTTAATGTTTGCAAATTTATTACTTTACCTAAATTAATTTTGAAGCAGCCTTGTTTATGATTGCAATCAATGATAAATGCCGATGTCAATTTTGTTTGTTATACTTATAACTTGTACCTTATCAAATTTTTCAAGAATCTTTGGAATTAACGAATTAAAGGTAAATATTTTTATCGACGGTGATGAGCACGTATTTGCCTTATAAAATGAGAAAAATTTGAGTAAAATTTCATCACTCGTGTAGAATTGTGTACAAAAATCTCGAGGTAATATTTTTAATTTAAGGTTTTTATAATTTTCACCAACAAATCATGGAAGAACGGAAAAATTGCAGCGGAAAAATATGACTATTCAGGTTTTTAAAGTTAATTTGTTACATATCTCAGAAAATATAAACGACCGACAATTTTTTTTGCCTATCCATCACTTTTGATCTTAAGAGGCCATTCCTACAAAGTTTCATCAAAATCCGTAAGGGAAGCTTATATTCAGTTTATGCCAGGGTATGAGTCAGACATTTTTGAAGAAGAATTCATTATTTTAAGAGTTCTGTATTTCCTCAAAAAGTGTATGGATTTTAATGAATAAATAATTCATTCGAAAGTTTATTATTAGTTTTTAATGCTGTGTGTGAATAGCGATTAAATGCCCTCAAAACTTTTGGCAATAATGCAGGATTTATTCTGTTCGACGAGGTAACTAAGTTTTTGATAGTAGACTACCGAGGTAATCTCAAGAATTTAGACTCATGAACTTTTTGCACAGTTCAGACTTTTTATAATATCATCGGCACTAAATGCCAAAAAATGAGTTTAGTCGGCATTAAGTTACTATTTGCACACAGCATAGCTTTAAATAGAGATTCCGACCTTAAGGTACGTTATTGATGATAAAATGTCGATGAACCCTCAATTTAAAAATTAGTGGCTATTCATAGCAACAGCGTTTTGGCAATTTTGATAGCCGATAACTGTATAATAGGTTCCATTATCACAAGAAAACAAGTTAGGTTAGTGGTCATTACCATTTATGATAGAAGGCGAAGTATGTTGTGGTCTATCTTCTAGAATTTCGGCTTCTGATTTTATACTATTGAATTAACTTACTGGTCCTTAAAATTCAGCTCTCATTCGGTGCATTTTTCCCCCAGTAAATGCAAGTAAAATGCAGCTGTGCAGGAATATAAAAATTTTTCCTAAACTAGCCAGGCATGTCCGACATTGGATTTTTGGTGCAAACATTACCCAAATGCAAAAGTGATATCTATTTGCAGTTCAACGTTTTGCAGCCGAAAACCCATTTAATCTCACGGCGGAGCGAACAGGCCCGGAATCTGACGATTTTCATTTACTTAAGCACAGTGCGATTTTTTCCCAAGGCCTCTAGAAAAATTCGTCTCTGCAGCAGAAAATAAATAAATAAAGGCTAAAGCAAAGCAGCTAAAAAAAATATATATTGTATATATATCACGCGGATATTTATAAAAAATTCAAGTGGGAGGGGTTACTTTTACTGAAATCGTGATGTGAATTTAATTTTTTAAATATTTACGAGTTCCATCTCGTGGCAGCCTCCGCCCCCGCAGCCGTGTCCTTCGGCACGCCGTAATCTAGTCAGTGATGCTCCCAGTTAGCAAAAGTTTTTTGTTGTATTATTTTGCTTTTGTATATTTTGTATTTTTTCTCGACGCCTGCTGGTTCCCGGCTCCCGGCTCCTGGCTCCCGGCTCCCGGCTCCTGGCTCCCGGCTCCCGGCTCCCGGCTCCTGGCTCCAGGCTCCTGTTTACGTGGCTCCCTTTTTTTTCCAGATATTTTTGGTGTATAGGAACTCCTTGCCGGGAAATAAATGTGTGTATGTTTGGTTCCCTTTTTTTTATTTTCATTTTTTTTATTGTTTTTGTTGGTATCAGCTATTTCCGGGAAAAGTGTGTTTTTCATACGGTTCCCACGCGAGCACCGCAAACCGCACCCGGATCCCATTTAAAATTCGGGTCGAAACAGGGATAGACCGGATCAATTAGAGTTTTGTGTAAACAAATATTTCAAAAATTTATAACCAAATAAATGTAGAAAAATTTCAGTGGTTTCGGGAATGAACGAGGTAATAAAAGTAAAATTTAACGCCATTTTGTTATTTTAACAAAAAATGAAAATTCTACTATTTATATATGTAGGTATTTATTTATTTATTTATTTATTTATTTATTTATTTATTTAGGTAGGTATAACAAATTATTTTTATCATCGTAATAAAATTTAAATTTACTTTAAACATCCTAACCGGAAAAAATTTCTGTATACATATTATAGAATTAAAAATATTGTGTACCCATTCCTGCGCTCTAAATTTTAAAGAATTAAAATACAACGAATAATTAAGTAAACTACATTACATCTATTTAAGTCCATTAATAATTCTACGGAAAAATCCTGAAAATTTACTACTGTGGCAAGCTCTTATAAGGCAAATCGCTTTTTGGTTATATTTACGAGATTTTCATGGAAACGGGAGGTAGGCTCTTTTAGCAACAGAGGCACAAATGGGGTAGATTAAGCCCTCAAATTCAAAGTAGATGAAAGCTTAGCCTTTTAACTGTTATAAAAAAATCACTTTAAATTTTTTAATATTTGAGTTCATGGCTCAATCCCTCATTACTCATGGCTACTTCTGTAAATAAATGTATTTGTCGGAATAAAAGTGATTTTCTATAATGTATTAGATTAAAAATTTATAGACTCATACCTCTCAAAGAGAGTTGCCATCGAAAAAATTGGAAAAACTATAAAATCAACTAGTCAACTAATGTCTGATTGGTCACCTCGAAGTCATAGCGTAGTTATTACTCGAGGCGAGCAATTTTAACCTTATTCCTAAAAAACTCGCATACTGAATTGAATCTGTTCAGCTTATCACGTAAATTTAAAATTTCAAGGTATATTTGTATGTACATATATTTCATAAAGATTTGGTCAAAGATTGAACCCTACTTTGATGCATGAGCAGGTCAGGTCTACAGAAGTTAAGAATTTTTAAGATTAGATTAACAATTGCTTAGTGAAATTGTCTTAGTTGGTCTCATACTGGGATACATGTCTTACATGTCATCGCTAAACGAATCGTTAAACTTATTGAAAACTCATTTCAATTTCAATAATGTAACTACTATTATTATTTTTATAATTATTATTAAACATGATAAGTTAAACTCATCGCTAAACTCATCGTTAAACTCATTGAAAACTCAATACAAACTCATATTTAGCTCAAAAAGTTAATCGACTGTAAACATTTATTAAATCGTATATGCATTGTTGAAATAATAATGCAGAACAGCTGCAGAATTTAATTTAATAAAGATTTAGCTCAGAATTCTTACTTACCTTATCACTTTTAAAGTACATACCTATTAGCGGGAAATATATAAGATAAAAGAAAGTAGTGAAATTGCTGCATTTGCATTTCAGCGAAAAATGTAATAATGTCGGAATGAAGTAATATTAGGAGAAAAAAGCTACTAAAATAAGTTTCATAACGATAAAGGGTAAAATTAAAATAGTCCCGGAAGGACACTGCAAATTTGCATTTTACCTGTTCCAAGAAAATCCCCGAGGTTTTCATTTTTTGCGTTACAGATGCTCTTTTCCCGGTCCATTCCTTCGTGTTTGTAAAAACAGTATGAGGAACTTTTTTGCATCTCTCATGCCTTATAAAATATATTTAATGTGCTGTAAGTAGCTGAGTGCACTTCCCTATTAAAATTACATTTCATATTCACTCAGAGCTTTGTCGGGATTTTTCGCTCGTTCAATTAAAGCGAGTTGAATGGCGGAAATTTGCCCTGGGAACTCTTCATTAAATTTATTAAGATGCGCAAATGGACTGTTGTGGACAAATACCATTCCGCGCGGAAGCTGCAAAATTATTTAAAACTTCCGCTTTTTTGCTTCTAAGAAATTAATAAAAGAAAAATATGCAGTTATCCATTTTTCTCAAAGTGCCCGGAAAACATAATTAGGCGCCTGGAAGAGGAGGGTAAAAATTATTCAGAAAACGCCCGAAAGTTACACCATTGCCATTAATAAAATTTTCCGGAAAGGATATTCATCTTGGCCGGAATATCCACATTCAAAACCGGGTCAGACGAATATATGACGTGGCCTCCCACGTACGAGGATGTCCCATCAGAAACTTCCCCAGGTCTTAGACCTGGGTCTCCAGTCTCGGAAGGCAAAAGGGGGCCCCGGGGCCGGCGCCCCTTCTGCCATGCATCACTCAGCCGTGTACGTGGGTGCTCCGGGGGGTGCACGGCGGACGTGTAGAAGGCATTGATCCCTTTTAGGGATTATTGCTTATCAAAATGTTACATATTGATGAAAAATTATGCCACCATGCAATAAAAATGTATGAGATCAGTAAAGCGGGGTAGTTCGGGATTGATGGCTTGTGTAGTTTATCCATCAGTGTACCTACCCATCAACTATGAGGTGGGGCTGGTGCTTTAACTATTTCGTTTTCCAAGGCACTCTTTATACCCTAAAATATTTTTATTTTGAACAAAAAATATTGAAGGGTTTTGCTAGAAAATTTGCATTAAACCCTTTTATTTTTAAATGTTTCAGGTTCAAAGGTAGAAGACCCAGGAAGAAGCAGTTTTTAGTATACCCTGATTAGAATTCAATAAAGACATACCTTACCAAAAATTTTAAAATTAAACATTTCCTAAGACTGAGGTAGGAATTTAGGGAAACTCAAGGAGATATTAATTCAATACGAATCTGATAAACGTTTTACAAAGACAAATTAAGAAAATTAATTTGTATTTTTCAAAAGATATTAGAGAACGCATTTCAAATCAAATGTATTTCTGAATTTTTCTTTCTTGTTATTCATTGAACACTTTGTGAATTCACTTTCTTTTATTTGAAGTCAATTTTATTTAGGTATGTAGTAGTTTGTATTATTTGGTTTTCTTCAAAAAGTATTTTGTGATTTTATAAAGACTTCAATGGTTACGAAATATTACAGACGTTTCAAACAAATATAGGTACCTTTAATCCTACTTGGAAATGACTGATTACTCTCATTTACTATAGTGAAAGAAATTTTAACTAGCTATCTAAAGTTAAAGATTGCTGCTCTATTTAAAATTTCTCCTCAATCTATGTTACATAATAATTTAACTCTATCTGAATTTTCATGCATTATGTTTTTAAGCTACTCTGGTTTTTAATGATCATTTAATTTTTGCAACATGAATTCGAGAATAGTCATTAAATTTACATAATTTGGTACCTAAACCCTGCATTCATTCAGTATTTTAAATTAAGGTTTAATTTAACAGTTAAAAATATAATTCTGTGATTAATTTTTAATTAAAAAGTTCAGTGTCAATGTCTTTGAATTGTAGAATTTGTTAAATGTTCTCCTCAATGCTTTTTAGTAGATAGGACCACCGTATCAAAATCGAATCGAGTCTTTTTATATTTTCTTAGATAATAAGTTAAATGCTGATATTTCTAAAATCGTTTTCATTTCTTCTCTATTTATATAAAATGCGGTGCTGTGAATAGTGAATATGAATAGTTGAATGACATTTTGAAATTGTTATATTCTTTGAATAAATTAGAAGAACATAAAATTATACATCTGGAAAAGTATATTTTAATTTGACTCATTATAATTATACTGTAATATTTCTGGATCTTCATTAATAAGTACTATAGAACAATTTGCGATATAAATAGAAATTCTTCCTATTCCTCCAATACCTAAAACAAGTACTTCGGTCTTGAAAATATAGATTGAATCAAAATTACAATTTACAAAATTGGTAATTCAAAATGAAGTAATTCAAAACCTTGCAAGTTTCTGTTTATTCAAAATGTATCCATTAAAAACTCTCACCATGGGGAAAGCCTTCCGGAAGAAATTTCATTATAAAATCACTACAATTGCAACGTCCGTCGGTTGAAAATCAGCAATTTTCGCAATTACATAATGGCAAAATTGGCCTAACCACGGAGTGCTTAAGTTAATTTTATTCCTATCCACCTGAATATCGATCGTTTTTCCGGTTGGGGCATTGTTTCAATCGTGCCGCAGCAACTTAGGTCATGAACTAATGAACTTCCACCACGTTCGCTTTACTTGAGGTCAGTTAAATGTTTACCTTTGCTAAAGTTGCTACTGTACACAGAAATCACATGAGGGTGTAAATCGTTTGCATTCTGGTCACGTAAAGAAATCTCAGAACAAGTTCTTTACCTTTGTTCTTTTGCAAAATCTCTGAATAGGAGCGGGGATGATTGAAATAGATTACTTAGTTCTTACCTCGTTTAGCTTCAATTTTGGTAGTGATTTGCGCTAGAGATCTAGTGCGTGATGACCTCAAATAACAATTTCTGGTGACGAAACCCATTGTGTACTGGGTTTTCAAATAAGGACTCTTTCGGGGGATTAGAAACAGTCCTTCAGTTACTATTTGCAACAAAATTGACGTTAGAAATCCTTCATTATGTAATGTCCTGCAAAATGGGGTCATACTGGTGAATTATGAACTCAACTGGAGCTTTCTCCAAAATTATGTTGTTGGATGGACTTCGATCCTCCGTCCAGCGGGAGGGACGCGACCGCAGCGAACCGGAGGCTCCTCCAATTAAATTCAATGAGGAAAACCAGAGCGCGGTTAAATGTCGCCGACCGCACCGCGCACAGTGGGGCTCATTTTATGCTGGTTGCATGATAGATTTTCATAAACAATGTTCAGGTGGAGGCGTGGGGCTTCGGTGGAGCAGCAGGTGAATGACAGTCGATATCGCTGCGATTCGTGCCGCATGCACTCCGCCAATCTATAAAAACACGACAGCCGATTGCTATCGATTTATCATGAGCCCTTGCAGGACATAGCCTCTAAAACTTGTCGTGCAGCCTATGGCCTTTTTGTACTATCGAATGAGCTATTCGCCCTCTCCTCCCGCTCTGTTCTAATTTGAATATTTCACCTGAATTTCATCCCGTCCACCTCGACGTAGCCTGGATTTTAAAGAATTCAGGTGTCGCCGGAGTTATGCTGATCCGATCATAATCTGAATTTGGCATGATTTGCAGGTGCTATCCTCTTCCATTTTTGCATTTTGTAGTCCACCTGGTGGAAGGAAAATTCCATCGCTAAATGTTTTCTCCTCCCAGATTTCCACGCACGTGAGGAACGAAAATTAAATTTTCCCTTTCCAAAAAGAAGACCCATCTTTCACCGATTTTTCCCGGATATCATAATTCTGTCGAAACAAATCAAAGTTATATGGAAAACGAACGCGAAATCAGTTACAACGTTTACATCCTGCGTGCGTGCTTTGTGGCAGTTTTGTGGCAATTTCGCATCATCTTTGATCTGTCTCAGAAGGAGCCCTGTGATAAATGGGTTTTTGGGAATGGGGGAAATTCCATTTCAAAGATTTACCGGGTCAAAAAAAAAATATTTATAAGAAGAAAACTTGAGCGATTGATGGCTGATAGCATTTCTTGAAATGTTTCTTGCCCTAATCGCATGATACGATTTATGCCTTTCAGACGGCCTTTTGAATTACATTTGGGGCAGATGGCGATATAATTCTATAATTTAGAAGACTTACAACAATTTTACAATGTATTTTGTTCCAATTCAAAATCCAATCCAATCCAAAAGTAAACTTTAACTGGAATGGTCATGGATTCTATTATTTCCGAGGTTTTTTGATTTGAGAACGTTTCGAAAGTACTCTATAGTAAGGAAGAGAGGGATAAAATTATGACAAAAATCCACCTCCCATTGTTTTAAATGCAGTTCCACATTATTTTTGTTTTAAGAACGGACTATTCTAAAATCGAAAAACCTTTAGGGTTTCTATTTAATACCCTTTTTCTCAGGAATAGCTAGATGTACCGAGTTGAAAGTAATATAGGTACTCTAAATTTATTCTTACTAGATTATAGTTAGTATCACTTAGAGTTGGTTTCCAAGTTATATAAAATCACGAGAATTGTATTGTAATAGTTTATTGCAGGTACTTCTAATTTAGTTCAATGATTTTCTAGAAAATAAGAACTTACTAGAAAAACAGGGAAACTTTGCCTACCTTATCAATAAATGCTCATCTAAAATTTAGGAAGATTTATTGAAGTTTTGGTTTGATTTTCTATAAATTCAGTTTTCACCTTCATTACTGAACAAAGTACATCTCAGGCACATCTCACCTTTTCAAGGAATCTAACTTGAATGACAAAATATTGAAATGTGGGATTTCCTAAAATTACAGAGGTATACAACTTGCATATTGTGCAATAAATTTTATTAGAAATTCAGTTAGATTAAAACCTATCAGGGTTTTTGACAATGTACTTTATAAGTTCAGTTTTAATGGTATAACTTTTTGGTATTCTCAGATTTTAATTTACTAAATAATAATTGAAAAAATTTTGCTAGATAACTTCTAGAAAAAATTCTTAGTGTGTACCTACTAAATATTAAAGTCTATGATCTCATAGCCTTGTAATATATTCATTTCAATGCAATAAAAATATGCGAAAAAATGATTAAGTGACAAAGATAGTTTTATTTTTCTATGATTCAAATTTAATAGATTTAATTATATCTATATTATCTAATAACTCCTTTTTCACTGCAATATAATGGTATGGATTTCTACTCACACTTGTCCGACTTTTTTAATTATTGAGTTCAACTAAACGAGCCTTAAAAATAAGTGTCTACCTTTTCGAAATCATTTTGAATTTACAAAATTAAACTGTTTCTATAAGGCTTGTAAGAATTTTAGGTAAGAGTTAGGTAAATTATAAAATTGGTTAGAGATTAAGTATTTTGAAAAACTTGTTCTATAGTCATATGTACTTTAGTGGCTTAAATTAAATATAAGAAAGTCTTTGTTAGAAGGAGAATAAAAGTATAAAGCTTTAGACGAAAGTACCTCTGAAAGGTATCAAAGTAACAAATAGTTCGGGGAATTTCTATTTAGAAACGAGTACTTTTCCGCATTACCTCAAAAGGGGGCCATCTCCTCCCGCGGTCCCCACCTTGTGATGCAAATAAATACTTCAAGAAGGTTTATGTTCTCAAATTGTAATGCACATATATCTGCAGAGTTCGAAAAGGTAAATTCTCCTGAATGGGTTTGGAAGGGCTCCGTCACTTCCGGCCCCGAGCCTTACACACGTCACACACATGAAACTTTGTCCTGTATCATAGACGGTTAAAGTTCTCAATATCTTTTTAACTTTCCTTCTTTCTTCGTGGAAACAAATTTAAAACTTTTCAGTTCTCCAATAAAAATGAAAACTTCCTTTCCCTCTGTAACAAATTGAACACACTTCTGGAGCAGCAATTGAATTTACTTCTTCTGAAAAATGTACATACCTACTATATGGAGGTTTCTTTTACTTTCTTTATTTTTTTTTTTTTTTTTGTACGTCAATACTCATCTGGGCTACTTTCTGCCAGCACAAAAGAAATGTCCCGCATCAATTTACAAAGCAAATAGAAAATTTAAAATTCATACGCGCACGAAATTATTTCGGCAAGAAAACTTTGGCAATTGCCTAGAAATATGGCAAATAGGACGGAACTTTTTCCAATTCAAATACGCCAAATTGAATTTAAATTCGGGCACGAGGGCTTGCATAGTTTACTTCGAAGTTTTCTAGGTCTGCAATTAAAGTGGCGAGAGAAATGCACCAGTTGCCCAGTTACACTTTTTGAAGCGCTTGTCCGCGAACAACGTTTTTCTGGAAAATACAAATTTGAATGCATACTCACCTGGGAAAAAACAACAAGGAATTTTTTCCTATTTTGAATCCTTCACATAAGTAGATCTATAGCAAAATGTTTTCCCATGTGAAATAAATAAAATTAGTGATGCGGAATTTGGCAGGCGACATGCAACTGGGTTATCGTTTTACCGAACTCGTTTTTAACCTGTTGTTCTAGTTCGCAGGTAATAGTTTACGAACTTTTTGAACCTTTTTGAAAAAAAAATTAATACCTGGGGCGGTACCCAGTTTCACCTGGCATGTAAAATTTACTTATTAATAAAGTACTTTTTAGGTTCTTTATTTTGGTGTTTTCTGAACTCGTATTTTAGAAATTGTTGATATGAATTTGTATTTTTCAATTTTTGAAAGAAAAATATTTCATACTATTTAAAAGTAGGTACAATGAGTTTTCTGCGAGCTATAAATTTTTCGTTATACGTAGGTACTCGTACCTCTTGTGCCTATTTTCATTTTATTATTATTATTATTTTCTTATTTAAAATGCGTTATATAGAACAATATTTTGAATTTAAAAACTCCATTCACAATTCAACAGAAAATAAAGTCTTGACTGATTTATTTTATTATTTTGCTGAATTTTTGGTCAATCATTCTTCGTCAAGATTCATAATATGAAGGAGTGTCTCCGCATTCTATTTACAATTAGATATTTCATAACATCTATAGTAATTTCATAGAAATTATGAAGTTGTTACAAATTTTGACATATTATGAAAATGGTTTAAGTCCTTTACGAAAAATTCTCACGTATCTACTATATGTGCTTCTAATCAGGTTTTTCGTAATTTTATCTTTGACGAAAAGATTTTATAATATTGTATGTATAAAAATTGTTTTCCTAGATAATATACCAAAGCTTAAAGATCTTACTTTTAAATCTACTTTTCATTTTTAATTATTTTATTTCTTGAAATATTTGGTTTTATGTTGAATGTAGATTAGTACGCAACAAAGTCCACCTCTTATCTAGGTATAAGTACCTGAATATCTTTTAGAATTTTGAAAAATACAAATTTTTGACTATGTCTATGCTGACTTCTCGAAACCTCAAATGCATATTTTTCTCAAAACTACCTTTTTTTGTGTTGTGTTTTGTTATATAGTGTTGTATAAGGAAAGGGTTATATCTACCTGATTATTTTCATCAAAAGATGGAATTAATATAAACCGTCTTATTTTCGCTTGGCTAAAGATTGTGCCCCTTATTATTGTTCATTTTCCATTAATTCCGAAAATAAGGTCCACCTCAAAAATATCGATTTCTTTATTTTTATTCTTGTTGGACGGTACTATGAAAAAAATCCTAAATTGTGGCAAGAGGGCAAAACTTAAGAGAAAAGAAAAGCATACCTAAGAAAATTTAATTCGAGAAGATTTCGCTTTCAATAATCTCCAACTTTTGCTTTGAAAATGAAAAATTAAGGAAAATGAAAGAGGAAAATCCATGCAAATCCCAGGGCTATTTCGTGGGAACATCCGCTGCACAAGGACATACCATTACTTGAATTAAATAAGAACCCCACGAAATCCCACAGCAATTTCCCCAGCAAGCCCCATGAAAATATAACCAATTAATTCAGCACGGTCCACCAAGGCTCCAGCGGGGGCGGGCGGCGGCCCGGGCCAGAAAGCACGGAAAAAGCGAAAAAATAAGGGCAGAAACACAAGGAGCTGAGCCAACAAAGATCCCTAAATTGCCCATAATCCTTAAGTACACACCTTGCTTTGCTGTGTAAAATATTTCACCTCAAGTCCTTAAGTTGGTTGTTGATCAATTCTTTTAACGGCTGAGCAGGGCTCTCAGCCGCCGCCCCCGGCCCCCCAGCCCCCATTAACCCCGGATGCTGCGCGTCGTGCGGGGGCGGATGCTGGCTGAGGTGCATTTATCGCCGTAATGACACCAACTATGATTGTCCGTCGAGCGGCGCGGGCGTCGCGGGCATCTAGGGCGTCGGGACGCCCGCCCCCCAGGTGGGACTCTTGTAAACGAAAAAATTGTAGCGCCACTCTGGAGATTTTCAAGTGCAGGAGACATCAACTTTTATGAAGGCACTTTTTTCCGTAAAACTTTCTTAATGAATGGTCCAATAACCGTGAGAGTGTCAAAAGGTCAAATATCTTTGTTAGAAAGTGCTTAGAAGAGGAGCTATTGATTTTCCTTATTTTCTTGTTTTTCTTACAGTTCTTAATTACTAAGTACTTGGTTCAACCTCACTCCAACTACACGCTCAGAAAAATAATGTTATAAAATCAATAGAAACAACATTGTATCAATTATTTTACAGATATGGTTTGGAGTCATTGTCGAATAAACTCATTTTGTAGTAAAATTATTTCAATTCATTTCATTTTACCACGTTTTCATTAACAAACTTTCTTGTCTGTCAGTTCGCTACAAATTTCGAAATCGATTTTAAATTAACTTCCCGATGAGATAGAGACTTGCAATTTTAAACATATGTAGCTCAGAACTGGATGGACATCGCAATATCAACTTTTTATTTTCTCTGACTCTATGTTTGTTTGGCTCTGTTTTTGGAAAATAACAATTAAACAAATTGATATATGTATGTATGTATTGTAGGTAGATATAACAATTTTCTATTCCTGATATGGTTAGGTGAAGAGAAATTTAAATAAATTTGAAATTTGCCACATGTTTCTGTCATAATTCCATCAAGATGTTTAAAATCGATTGCTAAATTTCACACGTGACTAAAGAGCAGAAAATAATTATTTAAATAAAAAACAAATTTAATATACCACGGTATTAAAATGAACTAAAAAGTAACCCCAATAATTTCAAGCACTTTTATAATGTTAGTATTTGTTTAGAGGAATATGAATGATTTTCAGGATTTTTTCACCTAAACATTTTTAAGGTAATTAATTAAACTGGAAAATTTCCAATCTGTCTTACAAATGTAGGTGTCTTCTTTTATATGCCCTTATAATTTTGAAATCCAGAAAGAAAATCGCGGCGATTTTATTTAACTTCTGCGGAAAAGACTGGCTTTGTAGGTGGTTATTATATATTTTAATGTTTTTTTATTTTCTTTTTAAATACATATATAGGTACCATTATGTATTTCAGTAGGTACTTAATTACTGTGAGTCTGTGAAAGAAAAGTTTGTGGGCAAAATCAAATCAATAGTTTGAAATTTATTTGTATGGAAGTAGATGTAGTAGCAACAATATTTTAAATATCTTTTTTTTTATTTATTTATTTTCGATTATCAAACAATTTATTTTATTTTTAATATACAATTTGATGTGAACTCTAGAGAGGTGATTTCCGACTGACTAAAACAAAACTATTTTTTTATTTTTTTTAAAAGTCAATGTTAACTTGATTGTTGTAATTGATGCTTAAATTGACTCGCCACATTTGTATAGATAGATATATTTACACCGAAGTCCGAAAGGTTTTTTTAAATAATTGGCATTACGAAAAACTCCACGTTTCTTAAAATATTATATTTTTTGCTGTTTTGCTCATTCAGCAATGTTCTTATTCTAATTGGTATGTTCTAGAAACCTGCAATTTCGTGAATGAAGAAATTTGAACTGAAACATTTTTTAATAATCTTTTGTAAATTGTAAAATCTTTGATGGTTTTTCTCGTTCTTGCTTTGAGAAAAATGCATTTAAATCTTTCATTAATGTTCAAATTGATATTTATACAAAATAAAATATTCGATTTATTTATATTATTATACTTACTTTTTCGTTGGTTCGAAATCAGGTAAAATATACTTTTATAACAGTATGTCATAGCAAATTGTGTGATAAAGTTACTTTTGGACTTTTTTTTCTAGTTTCGGTATTATTGTATGAGATACCTACATAAATTATTTATAAAATTTGTTGAATTTATCGACGCAACATATGTCAGTTCGGTAGTAGATTAAATACTTGTTTACTATGTTTACTTTGCTAGATGATTGATTAATATCAGCAAACGCTATACGAAGAAAGGTGCGCTTGCTTGTTAAGGGATGATGCACACTTCCTAAAGGTGTGTGCTAACGAACATTTCTAAGCGCAGAAAAGCCCCGCTCCAATAATGCAGATTTACTGGCGCCCAGCCGGCGCTGAAAGCCGAGATTTTTGCAGGATCCCTAAGATCATGAATAACGAGGGTGGAGTCAAACGCGGGGATGTTCCGCTCGGCACCCGGCGAAATTTGAAATTTCATATAGCGCTCCGGTCCCGATGTAAATCATTGGGATGACAAACGATTGCGGAACGCGTTCGCTCCCACGCCAGCGCCGAATAAGTTTTGTTTTCATTTCTGAAAATCCTGACGTGTAATCATCAGCGCTCCTGCACCGCGCCGCGGACGGAAGTGTTAAAGCCATTTGTCTGCTTCAAAGACTCCCCATCCGCGGAACAAAATTCGCATGCGGGAGCATTTCTCATCGGGAGCGGGTCGACGGCGCATGGAGCCATATGTGGGGGCCACCCCCCGCCAGCATAAATTATTTCAAGTGCACTGATTTTAGCACTTTAATATCTGCCGCTCGCCGGTGTGCTTCGCTTTCATATTTTTCAGTCAAAGCCGTCCGCCGTGACGCGCCAATCGAGCCGTGAAGGTTGTTAATAATCCGGTGATATGGCTGCTACTTTTTGGGGAGAGACTACAAAAAGCGGTTAAGTGCGAGTAGGCTTGTAGATGCAAATGTAGGTACAAGAATGAGTTTATGACGAAACCATAGTGAAATGTTTGTAGAAAAATTTATGTATGTATTAAACAAAGACACTATAGTTTTACTATTTCAATAAACCATTTTTAATGGAATAAAATTATATATTTCATTGATTACAAACTGAAAGCTAATTTGGTAATTTTCAAAGGGAATTTAATTTTATCTTTCCTTGATGCAAAGTGGGGATGAACAAAAAACCTTTATTCACTGCACCGAGTGGGGTACCGTTGAAAAGGGAATTTAAAATCATTATGAGTTTTCTTAAATAATTTTTCAAAATTATGTGCCGTTTTTTAAATATTGAACTTTAAAGTGGCCATTTTCG
Organism: Machimus rusticus; assembly: GCA_951509405.1. Lineage (NCBI taxonomy): Eukaryota > Metazoa > Arthropoda > Insecta > Diptera > Asilidae > Machimus > Machimus rusticus. Next base: position 35,424,008 of record OX608052.1, on the reverse strand, counting down.
CGGATAAGGTTTGTGTCAGCCAAGGTATCACCCTGAACGCAATCATAGAAAAATCTGAAAAGAACTTGAATAATAGCACATATCCAGAAATTACTTTTAAAAATAACACGACTTACTATAAGTAGTCGAATAGTCTACAACATTTAGACACCCAAATTATGCTTATTTGCATTCAAATCACTTTTCGGAAAAACCCCCGCAAATGTAGGTAAGTACCTATGTGTGTGTGTCTGTGTATATGCATATGTAAAATTTTATGTGAATGTGAATGTAAATATAAACTAAAAATTATTAAGCACAAAATTGCACCAAAAGTACCATGATTGAGTTTAAGAATAAAACAAAGTAAATTTTTGGAACGAAAAAATAGAAGGGTTTGAAAACCAAACACTATTGGAAAAATAAGCTTTTTGTATCAAAATCCTGGTATTAAGAATATGTATTAGCCGAAAAAATGATACTATAGAGTTACTACTCAAAAACAAGTTTTCTACTCCCACTTTAGGTGTAGTAAGTTTAGTATGAGTGAGATGTTAATTAATTAGTTATAGACTGTAAGAAATTCCAAATGTTAAGATTAATGAGATATTTAATAAGATTAGGAATTGGCTTAAAAATAATGAAAAATTGGAAAATACTCTAGGGGTAAATATTAAATACCCCAAGAAGCGTATACTCTGGTTCTCGTTAAGATTGAACTGTTTATCCTGCTGCAAATGAAGCGCTTCTCGGAGGGAATACATTAAAATGTCAGCTGCGAAATTGAAAAATATTTGAAGTGTCCCAGGAGCAGTATCGGGCGCTTTATCTTTGGAGTTGTCATTTGGGAAGATCGACTCGAGGAGTCCTTTTAACCCACTTTCGAGCTGGCGTTCCCTTTCATATGTTGTAGAGCGTAATTCGAGACATTTCTCCTGTCATCCAGGAAAATCGCTCAGCAGCGAGGGCAGGGAAGGCCGCGCCGCACAAAAATAGGATTCTTGCGGGCCAAGATGAATAAAAATAGAAACTGCAACAGAACAGAACCTGCTGCTCGGATGGTCGGACGAATTGAATAGACTACGGAGTGGTGGTGTACTCCTGGCGCGCTCGAGATGTCACGATAAAAATGCTCCAAAAAGAGGTTTGGCGCTCCATTCAATTTCGAATGTGCATGCTTCCCCGATAATGCGGCAGACGCCCGGGCGTTCAGTTTAACTGCGACAGGAGCAGCCGGGACGCCTCTGGATAGTCGGGATAGTCGGGATGATATGTGCCACGTCGAGGATTTCGCGTATGAATTGCACAAAGCAGCTCGACTCTGTCGAGGATCTTTCGTCTTATCAAACATTTTTCTTGCGAAGTGAATTTCTGATAGAGCCGGGGGGACGAGCTCCAGAAAACCACACGAACTCTACCATAGTTTGGCGGGTATGAAAACCCATTCGGGGGAAAAATTTGATTCACATCTTCTTTTTGGGGATCTAAGACGGCTGATGCCGTGCAATGGTTAATATTTGTAAACCAAATTTTATTGTCGACTCAGTTCGCTCTATTTCGTGCTCCGCACCCACCCACCGAACCGAATGAAGGCGACAAAAACCGCACATCCTTCGGAGCATGTCTTCTTCGAGCTTCCCCAGCATAAGAAATATTTCTCGGATGATGATATAAAATTCGGGGAGGCAGCCAACCTATTCCCAGAGCGATCTTGAATAACGAACCCAGCCAAAAGTATCTCAGCCCGAATTTATGCAGGAGCAGATTCGGGGCACAGCCCGTGTGCATACATTTGTCCCCCGACAAGATTTGGGTCATGCCATGTGGCCGGCCTGATTGATACGGCGCGGGCGAATACATCAGCTTCATTTGGTAATTGATTCATGAAATTCGTCTCTATTAATTCATGAGATGCCCGCCCCGACTGAGACCGCCACATCTCCGGGGACAACTCGCTGTCGATCGAATTTGTTTTCCTTTTTGGTTAATTTTAGAAATGTGTCGCTCGGCCATCGACGAAAATCGAATTTATGTAGATGAACCCGAGCTAACATGTTTCCAAATTATTTAAGAGCCCGGGATCAGCGCAATGCGGTGGCAAACGCCAATATTTAAACTTTCAATCATACCTTAATCAATAAAGTAAAATTGAGATATTTAGATGAGATGAGGTTCTAAATCCTTGTGAAAATGTGGACTTGAAGATATTTTCCTATAGATTTATGGTGTATTTTTCTGTTTAAGTCGATTTAGTTTAGTAACAAACAAAATTTGTTCCTAAAAATGAATAAAATTTGTAACTCTCTTTTGATATAAAAAAAAGTTCTTATTAAGAGTTCATATGCGAATAATGAAGTCAACATTCGCAAAATGTTGGTTAAGTACATACATATGTATATCATGGATTATCAATTACTAGTTTTAGAACTATTGCATTTCAAATTATCCTGAAATAAAATATTTGTTTACATTAGACCAATATATGAGCGATAAATATAGCGTTTTGTTGATAATTCTAACAAATTTTCTAAGTTTTTAAATAATTTTAGTCAAAAAGTCCAAATGTTTCTAATTTAAATAAAAACTATACAAGCATAAATTTTATCAAAAAAAAAAAAAATTAAATGCATAATCACAAAAACATTTTAATTATAGTATTTGCAGGTAACTTATATATAGAAAGTAGAATATTATCAACACGGCTGATAAGTAAAGAAAGCTCTAACTAAGCTCTTCTTACCATTCTAAATCTCAACAACCTCATTTGAAGAGAAAAGGAAGGAAACCTTTTCTATAGTAATTAGCTAGCTTTATTAGTATTCTCAATTAAACAGTAAATTATTATATTTAACATACCTCGTATCCCCATACAGATAGTTTCGAAATTCCTACTTCAAAGATAATTATAAAACCTACATATGTAAGTTCGTGCAGAAAATTTTGTTGGGCATTAAATTAAAATTAGAATTTAACGAAAGACATTCTTTATTTCGAAACCATCTTTAAGCTGCTAATTATTTTCCTCTCGACAACTACACCGTTTTTGTGTAATTGTTGCTCTACTTTCCATTTCTACAGTTACCACTCAGAACTTCATTTAGCGCCATCAAGTTTTTGACTAAATGAAATTGTTCTCAAGTGAACAGCATTATTAATCATTTTAAACGTCTTCGCGTATGATGCAAATCACGCATGCTACTTTTATAACCTGTCGGCAAAAATAACCACGTAATTTTTGCCTGTCATGTTCAAAAAGGAAATTGCGAATGCAGATATTTGTTCTCAATGTGAAACAAATTTTTCATGCTTTATAATTGTCATGAAAATTACACAGTATGCACGCAATTTTCTTCATTTGTTCCCATTTTACGTACTCTGGATATGTTAGCATATGGAAATTGAGGAAATTATTCGAAATCGTACGGATTGTTTTGAAATGGCTTTATGATTTTATTATTAATTGTAGGTATACTGGAAATTGAATTTTTTATGTATATCTAGATATGAATTGTGAATTTTTATAAATTGAGCGTAGAATTTTTTAGAATTGAATGGAGATTAAGCTCAATATAATTGGATTATTCCTTGATAAATCAATCAAATTTCTATTATATATTTTAGAATTCAATTTGGCAGATGGTATTTATAGGATTGTAAAAACTTTATTAAAAATTTGCGAGATTTTAAGTTATTAAGTTCGAATGATGAAAATCGCAACTAGTAATTAGTTCATATACATATATGTATTTATTTATTGTATAAGATTCAAATTTTCTTTAAGAAATTCAAGTAAATATGAAATGTTGTAAGATTATTAATTTTTTGGAACTTTAAAAATGATATAATTCTTTAGAAAAGTTTGGTAACTTCCAAGATATTTATGAAGTCTTAATTTCGAATTTGAACTGAGCATTTTCAAAATGTTAGAGCATTTTATTTAACTATTTTTATCATTGCATTCGATTTCGAAATATTTTCTAAAATATAGATATTCAAAACGCAATTCCTTTTATATTAAATTACTCGTTCCCTTCGCTTCACTCGGTTGCGTTATTGCAGTGCGTTTATCTCATTAAATCTTATTTAATCATAAACTTCAAAATTTGACAGTTCGCCATCTTGAAATCATAAATCCTAATAGTCGATTTGAAATCAGCGATGCTGAAACTCTTAAAGTACCAAATTTGGTGGAATCGTATTTTAAAGATAGTCTGCTTGAATTCGTAGATTCGATGTTAAACTCGATTTAAGCAGGCGAAGGCGAAAGTAAAATTGTTAAACTGGAAACCTTAGGGCAAGGGCTGGGAGGAGGAAATCATAGTAAACAATTACAGAAAGTAGTCAATGTGACTCCTGACAACCTCCTCCAAGTTTCATAGAAATTGAATCAATCGTTTCGAATGTAAGTTCGGACAGACAGACCAGACAATTCAATTTTACTTATAATGTATGGATATAATATTTTGGACTTTCATTTTTGTTCATATACCTAATATAATAATATGCATTATGCATTTTGAAACTTATCTTCGCAACCGAGTTGTTTAATATGTTAATGATGTTGGAATACCGCCAATTGGTGGGTCAGGGGTATGATCCCAAGTGGTTTTATCCACAAAGATTATGACTTCCCGTCAACTTATGTACCATTGGTTAAATTTGTCCTGGATAGATAACACGCCATAATTTGGGCGTCCTCGACTAACTGGAGACCTGTAGGCCTGCCAGAAATAACAAGAATACACGGCTGCTTCATATTTCAAAGTGACAGTCTGGAACAGCTTCGGGATCCATAGAAGCAAAGAAAAAAAAACCAACAAATGTTCCTATGGGCACCTTTCTTTATCCAGGCCTGGATTTAAGGTAAATAATCCCGCAAAACAAAGGCGAAATATGGAAGGATTGATAGTCGTCATCAATGAATGGATGAAAGAGCACAGGGAGTGCGGAAAACAGGGTGAAACAGGGAAAAGAGCCGATAATTTACGCACGTTTCCCATCCATACCTGGAATCGGGATATTCGGGATATTCCGGGGTATTCCGGGAGGTGCCTTTTGTTTTCTTCCTCCTGCCAGGATCCCTTTGATATCCGATAGCTCTGCTCGGAGCTGGCATCTGACACAGTGCAAACAGACCCCGTCAGAAGCGTATCTGTGTCTGGTTTATTTAATTGAGCCATAATCCGATTCCCGACCGGATGTTCCCGAGGGTGGATTTTCCACAATTCCCGCGCCCCATCCCGCAGCCCCAAATCCGGGCGCTGTTAATTCAACAACGTCTCCCACGAACTAATATCCCTCCGCTCGAATGTCGAGGCTTTTAGGGTAATCGCTTATTTGATTTCCATTTTCCCGTCAAAAAATAAATATGATGCGCGTCTGGCCGTGAGTGGAGCGATGATACTCCAGCTCTGTGCTCCAGCAGCATATCCAGCATCCAGCAGCATAATTCTGGACCCGCCGGAGCTCTTAAATTAGACGAACCAGAGATCGTTTAGCGATATATTTCATATAAGAGCTCGAGCGGGAGCTGAATGGAAGCGCGTTCCGGCCCCTTAACTTGTCAAACAACTCTCGATGATATGTCATCTGCGCTTAAATTGCATTTTAAATATTCATCTCGAGATATTTATTTGTTGGGTCTGCGGGGGTGCGGTGGGGTGGATGGCGGACAGACGGCTGCGGATGTATGCGACGGCCTCGTGCGGCGCCAATTTAACCGATGCGATGGCTCGTATCGCGGACGCCGAGAAGTGTTGAATTGGAAAAGAGTTAAACCCCCCCTCCCCGGCTGCTGTCACGTGAAGTGAGCCGTCGCACTGGGATAAAATTGTCAAGTAAAGTTCCACCACTATCCTCATATGAGGGTATGAAATGACATTGTCATCCCTCGCAGTACCTACAGCATCCGGAATCATTGGGAGTAACTTGATCCGGGGGCGGACGAAACGAATAGTGCCTCAGATGGTGTCTGGCGAGAAACCCTAGATATTTTTTGAGAAGATGCTCCGAGGACCGGATGATAAATACATTTTTGCTGACAATACCGTCTTGAGTTGAGTCTCGTCATAACTATATCATACATTTCCCAGTTTGTAATATTTACGAGTGAGTTTCTCGTTGTAACCGTCTATCCTTCAGGAGTTTGGTCCATAGTGTCCGGGCTGTGTGACTCCCAAACTCCCAAACACCCAAACACCCAAACTCCCGATTTTCCTCGACTCCTCAGTGCTGATGCCGCATCTTTCGAGTCTACTTTTCTCGTCTATATCTTTCTTGAGAGATCCCATTGTTGAATATGTCGATAATAAAAAGTTACATTGTGGGTGTCTCCCGCACTTAACTCCACTATTTATACCCCACTCGAAGGACCGAAATAGAGATTATGGCATAATAAAATTGTTTGTATCCTTTTTATAGCTAAAACGAAAATATGTTCTCGTAAATTTTTTCTTATGCTACATATATGGTATATACGTTTTTTTTCTTCTCGCCGCATATTTTTGCTCACTTTTACTTATGTATGTTTTTTTTTTTTGATTTACCCTGCAAGTGCTACATGAGGGGGTGGTAAACACTTAGTGAATGACACTGAAGGCGATGAATAAATCCACCTCCAAAACCTTCCCGCTCTATCCCCGCATATCCTTTCGGGAAGCATTTGTACATTGTCCCCATGAATATTTGATTTCTCTCCTTTTCATGTCTGTCGTATGCTCATAAATTTATAACGTTTCAATTAAATTGTGCAAACGAGAAAATATTCAGAAGGCTCACAACAATCGCAATTTTCAAATTTTATTTTATTTTTTTTCCCCCGTCTTTGATTTTCTTTGTCCAAATATTTTCGGCTGAGCCAATATAAGAAGAGGTTGTCTTTCATATATCAGGTCGAGGGGCTTAGACCCAATAAGAAGATTCCTTATGGAGGCTTTTTGTTCATATGCTATGAGGAAAAGGTTGCATTGTTTGTATTTTTCATTATTATGTATATTTTTTAATATTAATGGTGAATGACATATCGCATATCCTTATGTAAAATCAGGCGATATCCTCATCAATCGAAAATATGTTATAACCATTTTATTATTATTATTATCGTCCTTAAAGAATATTTCCTAACATATTTTTCGGTTTGTTTGTTTAAACTTTTATTGTTTTAATTAAGTACAACCTTTGTTATAATTAAAAATGTAATCTTTCGTTATTTTATGTTTAAAAGAAAGTGAAAATTTGGTCGCCATTTATTTCAAAATAGAGCTTTTGTCCAGAAAGGACTAGATTTAATTTTTATTTTATATTTATTTATTTTATATTTATAGCTTTTTTTTTGGAATATTTTAACGAAAATTTTAAATGTTTTTTAAAGTACGTTTATGATCAAACTATTCCATGTAGGTATATTGTACAATGTAACATTCACAAAAAAAAAGCAGATTCGGATTCTTAAAACTTAGAATTAATTATTATTGAACTAAATAGTTTGAGAATTTTTGTGCCAAATATAAGATTTTTGATATGTTTATTATCATCAAAATTGACGATAAAAGACCAGGCAACTGCAACATCAATGACGACTGGGGCCTGAAATCCGGGAATATCCAACTGTTCTGTTGATTGGTCTCATTAAATAGATTCCAAAAATAATAAATAATGACAACGATATATAAAATAGAAAATTCATAGTTAGGTAATTGAGTAATTATTTGCCAGGGGACTAACATTTTGACTGATCTGCGGGTTTAGTTGCACAAAAGTGGTTTACGGTTTGGCCTATATTTAATGGAAAGTGATATGTTTTTATTTCCTGATACATTTTTGGACAATTAAAATTAATCGAAAGGTAGAAAGAATAAAACACTATTAATTAAAGTAGTTAATTATTAACTTTAAATTAACATTGAGATAAACTTGCACACCAAAAATTTGCTTGCTATAGTATACAATAACTAGGCATTAAAAAGCCAGCCAATTTGAGGAATGTTCCTTATATTTAATTTTGATTATGTATTAAAAATTATTCTATTAGGTATTGCATTTCTCTTAAGAAGTTTCTATAACTCATTATTTACATATTTAAAAATTAAGTGTGGGATTGCCACTAAGCTATCATAAGTTTGACTACTGACTATTTAATTTTTTTTTTAAATAAACAAAATGTGTTTAAATAGTTTCGTTTACGAGTAGGTAGACTTTGACCTGTTACGTTAGATATTTTCTTTTATTTTTTTATATGTAATTAAATTAATTAAATGTTATTAATTAATTGATTGATTTATTATCTTAAAAGCATTTAATAATAATTTTTGACAAGAACACGAAGATTAATTTAAAAAGGAGCACTTTCGATTACAAAATAAGTACATACTCCTTTATAAGCAAAGACTTAGTCTCAATTTTTGAATAATAGAAAATTCAAGCTCAATCTCAATTCCAATGGGATAAAATTCGGATTTACTATATAAAAGCGAGACTGAGCTATTCCTAAGTTTTTAAGCATATGAGCCATTGACTTTGAACTTTGACAGGAAGAGAGGGAATATGCAACTTACGGTTATAAGATTAGCGTTGATAAATAAGAAAGCATAAATTATATATAAGTATTATTAAAACATTACGGCTTCATAGAATGCATCAAAGGTATCACAGTGGCTAATTGGCTTACATAATCTTCAGATCGCAAGCATATTCTGCTGATTAACTCCTCCACATGGCCGCTGCACATCTTAATCTTATGCATTTCAATCTTGAAATCTAAATCCGATGAATGATAACTGCGCCAAGAATGCTCAGACAGTTTCTGCATGTCGTCTAAGCGTGACACTCGTTATCTCGTCGTTATCCACTTCGCCGTGGAGCAGAAACGTCCGTGTTTCGCCGTCGCTCGTGCGCTTCCTTGTATAAAAATCGCTGCGGATGATGTATGAAGTTCCCGACTGGCTGCATTAATTACTGTCATCGTGGCGAGGTTTGCATGTTCCCGAGGGAGCCCGGGAGTCCGGGAGCCGGATCCGTGCAGTCGGACTCTACAAAAGACGAAAGCAATTTGTTCGTTTTCTTCTTTAGCTAATCTGCTTCTTGGCGAACATTTGCACAAAGAAATGGATATTCGAACCATTTTTACGACATTACCACACAATTTTAATTTCCATCCCACCCTGTAACTTGGTTGATTACCATACGATCTTTCGTCGGTTAACTTTCTTTTGGTCGCACAATGGATAGCAAAGTTACTTCGGGTGCACTACTGCAAAATGCACATGCCATGGGCCGAAGGTGCACCGTGGAGCGGGTTCTGCGGCTGTTTATTCATCGCGCCCGCAATTTGCATGTAAACACGGGTAATGCATCTTCTGGCCGGGCGGAGTTTCATGTCGTGGCCCTGCTCCTTTCCCGCGACGCTCCCGTTATGCGCGAAAATAATTTCCATTTTGGGATCGTAACGAAGAAAACAGGGACAAGATACATGAAAAATGGAGCAAATAGCGATGCCGCGGGCAACCGTAGTTGGGAAATGAGAACGAAACCAGCCAACTCCCAACTCGATTGCGGCGGGGGTGGAGGAGTTCGAATCCAGTCAATTTGGACAACATTTGAACCGATATTTGTCCAGGAGCGCCCTCTACCAAAATGAGGCTTTCGCGTATTTTGGTTCCGCGGAATGTGATTGAAATTTTCGCATTGTCTCATTTGGCGCGGTGCGTGCGAGCTAACGAACAGATCCGTCGCATCACTTCATTTATAATTGCTAATGGATTGCCCTCATTCAGGTGCGTATCTTTCGTGTTTGTCAACCCAGTTTTGGGGCACCCAAATGATTTCCGTGCCAGCTCAACTCTTTCGCTATTGTGCTCAAATTCAAATAACTAAATTAGAGCTCCGGGCTGGCCGTAGCTCCGGAAGGTCGTGTTGGCCCACTTTAGTCATGTTTTTTGTCGTGTCACACACTCCACAAAAGTAATTGAAATTTCTGGGAATCAATACATTTCATATTGAATTGGAATTCGATCGATTCAAATGCTACGCGTTGCCAGATTTTATACCCTATTGCATCGCGCACTGCAAACTCTTTCAAATTTATCAAATTAAAACCAGTAAAACCCAATTGCATTGAGTTAAGTTCTTAGGGTTTTCAGTTAAATAATAATGAACGCAAGTTTCTTGGAAATCGAATGAAAATCTTTCTGTAAATCTTGATTTTTAATACTAAAAGCAATGGCAAAATTACTCTGTTTTCTCATTTAATTAAACTGATTTTTCCTTGCAAAAACTAATTTAAGTCAAATCAAAATAATTGATTTCTGTTGAAAAATATCTTTTGACTAATAAATAAGAGCGAAATCAAAAGCTATGACGCTTTCAAAACTACAAAGGTAATTAATTAATTAAATTGTAGGTATATATTTTTTAAATTCATAATTTCTTGGGAATTGTTTATAAGATGTAAAGAAATTTCAGGAAATATTTATTTCATCTGTTTAGAGTATCGCAGTTTTTGAAGACACCTCCCTGAATTGATGAAAAATTGTAAAAATGTTCATTTGGTGTTAAAAATTATAAATACCTCCTTATGTTAAATAACTTTATTGTTATATATATTCAAATAAATATGTCTACATTTTTTAAAAACATTGGAGAGATACTAACAATCAATTTAAACCATAGCTTTATTTTTCAAAAAGACATTTACTATGTTCAAAGTTTCATACAAGTTCGTTTTAAGTGATATTTTTAAAAATTACATATTGAGAGAGTGACCCTAAAATTAGCCAATTTGATGGACCTCGAATTTTAAACCAAAATTTGTGCTAAATGAAAGTTTATGTTGAAATACTATTCTCAGTGAAGAAGAAGACGAGCATCTGTTTCAATTTTGAGAAATAAATAGTCAAAGTTGACTAAATCGAGTTGAATAATGAGTTTCAGTTTAATAAAAGTTTTGACTTTCAAAATTTAATACGTACACATCTCAAGATTGAAAAGAGATAAAATAGTTTATCAGAAATGTCTGTAACATAAAAAATATATGAAGATTGTCAAATATACCCCTCAGAGAGGGTAAAATTACCCCCAAAAATGAAAAACGGATATAAATTATAAAGTATTCGAAAATGATTGTGTCCTATATAAATTTTAGATTAAGCTGATCATTCAATAACAACTATCAAACATTTTTGGTTCGTTTTTGTAGACATTAAAACCTCGAAATCAACCACAACAATTCTTATTCAACTCGATTTAGTCAACTTCGATCATTCATTTATCAAAATTGAAACGGATGCTCATCTTTAAACTTCTCTGAGTAGTATTTTATTATAAACTTTCATTTCGCGCACATTTTGGTCTAAAATCGTATTTTTAGGTTATTAGCAAAAATTAGTAGATAATTAACCAATTTTAAAATATTTTTAACAGTAGGTATATTCGGACATTACTTATAATAATGAAGCAGATTTTAGAAATGTCAGTAATCTTTTCTGTAAACACACAAATGTACATATAATTAATTATATAGAGGTCCAAAGTAAATAATATGAAAATAGTTTAAATTATGATGAAATTAATCTAAAAATAGTTACAATTTTCTATATAAAGCGTAAGGAAACGAAATGAAAGTAATGTGGTATTTCGTCGAGATAGTAATGTGGGTCACAAAGTATGCACCACCTCGTGATAAATCACATCTCGATAATGAAAAATTCAGCGGCTTCTTACAAAGGCGCCATTACTCTTAGAAGGTAGCAAATAGGTGCTAGACAAAGCGACGTAATGATAATATTTGAACAAACGAGAGACCATAGAAAACTGTTGGACCATGTGCATCCATGAAATATGACAATTGGAATATTCGACATAGTTCTTCGTCCGCCGGGGCTCCGTCTATATTCCGGCAATATATCAGGAGTTGGCTATATGCTGAATGTTTCTGGTCCCGCAATTTTCCCTGTATCTCGGCGATATAGTCGCAGTTCATATGCCTGTTTCTGGTGGTGCGGCTTCTGGCGCCATTGCTGCCGGTGTCTCCCACTATCGCTGGCTATTTCTGTAATGTATGGAGATTTATGTCGTACTCTGGTAACAATTTACTTTAATTTGTCCGACGTTTACTGACCAGAAATCTCTGAACGGCTGCACTCGGTCGGGATTATAAAGACAGAAAGGGATAAGGACAACTTGCGACATTTTAGATTCATTGGTTTTTGGTGAAACTGAAATTTTAACGAAAATAATACCCGCCGAGGAGTACTATTTATAGCAGAAAATTTCATTTGTGGCGAAATACTTCTCAGCACTTTTGGATAGCTATGACATGCAGAATATTTGTTGGAATTTTGGGAAACGATGATCGATGGCAGAGAATTCAATTGCGTCTATTGATTGTCCGTTTGTATTTTGAGAGATTTATTGGACATTTATCTTTTTAAACTCGTATGCTACGTTATAATTCTTAATAAGTCGGTAGGCATCTTTTTCATAAATTAGTAAATTAGTACCTATGCACTATAGAATATGTACGATCAGATTTTTTGATTATAGACTTTTGATGAAATGTATAGGAAAACTTCTTTAATATAGGTGCTTCTAAATGTATTTATTATAATTTCCTATAACAAATTTTAATTCCATGGTGCCACTTTTCAAAATAATTAATACGTGTCTTCTTTTATCCTTAGGGTACATACTGATAACTTTATTCTTCAGATACAAATCATCTCAGCTGTGAAGAAAAATTATGTTTCACTCTATTTGCCTCATAATTTTATAAAACATACACAGCTATTCATAAAATAGCTTTGTTAGTTTATTTTTCAAAGCCTGAAGACAAGAAAAATTTTATAAAAAATTAAAACCTTTGTTAATTTTTAGATACCTATGATAATACTTATATATCTACCTATACCCTACTCAGCTCATTTACCCAAATGTTTCGTTTTTTCCTCCTCAATTCATAGTTTTATGTTTTAATGTTATTAAAATGAGAGAATAAAGACTCAGTTTCGCTTCAAAAATTGGAGAGAGTTTTAAGGGCTTCCAGAAGACTCGGAGGTGGAGAATATCAATGAAATGGAATAGACATACTAAATACGTTCGCTGCCAGAATATTCAAGAAAGCTTTCGTGAGAGACTTACACGTAGAAATGCATTTGCTGAGAGAGGTCTTTCGTTTGTGTACCGTTTTCAGTACACGTGGCAGAGAACGTGTTAATGTAAGTTTTAAATGCAAACGATTAACACAGTGATCTAATTTAGTTTCCTCAAAGCCGTATGAAGAAAAATGGTTAGAAAAATAGGACATATTTTCCCTCCATCGACATTCTTTTAAATATTTTACTCCTTTTCTTACAATTCACTGACCCTTTAACCCAGAAAGGAATATTTTTATTGGGAGCAATCAACTCAGAATCGCTAACATCCGACTCCCCAATTTGCACACGTTTCAGGTGGTTTCCCATTAAACCTCTTGCGATGAAGCCTCAATTACTTTGTTCGAGTTTCGTAATCGCTTTACGAATCGCTTACAGCGATTGTGCCTTTTCAAGGGTTGCATGTACCGCCCTGCGTACTTTTCCACAATCCTTCGAATAACTTATTTTTCATTGTTATGGCTGACGTGTAGGTGTACGGAACCAGCCCTGCACGCACCCCAATATTGCAGCTATATTCATTAGGGGCCGTTTGTTTCGCGGTTACGACAGCTCCTAAAGACACAATTCTGATGCAGCGTTTGCCGTAAATTCTCATCAGCATGTTTACGATGAAATGTAATGGCATCTAATTTGTTTTCCCTTTCATATTTTTATGGCAAACATTGTTGTGTTGTATTAGACGTTTGCTTGAAGAATCAGTGCATTTTTCTCATGAAATTTTAAAGTATCTTGAACTATTTAACACTTTGATGGCCAGACCTTTGACAAAAAGCTTTGCACTTTGACATAATTCAAATAAAATAACGTTTTTATTATTCGAGAAGGCTTAATTAAAATTAATATTTCACATAAACGTGACTCCGGTCGACAATCGCCAGAAATATCAAGTCACATAAATGTCCGGCCGACAACCACTAGCAAATTGAAGTCACATAAATGTGACTCCGGCCTAAAGTGGTAAGATAATTACACACTGATATCAAAAATTTTAAATGTAAACACTGAACGCTGGACATGCAATATAGTTTCATGTCCACAATTTAATTTGAATTTTATTAGGGTTATATAAAATTTTTGAACTCTAATATAACTCTAATAACTATGTTCTGTTCAGCGTTTATTTGCAAAAATTACATTTATTTTTATGCTTACAGTTTACACTAAATACTGATTACATTCAATTTTAATAAAAGATTACGTATTTTTTTATAAAACAAAAGTAATTTATTGAGAACTTATGTTAGATTACACAAATAAATAAAAGTGATAGTTTGATTCGTTTACTCAAACATTTCAAAATCCGAATTAAATAGTGGAAAGGTTTAGTTGAGGGAGACCAAAATATTAGAAAACCTAAAATTTTATGTTGTTTGTAGAAAGTAGGTTTTGAGTTGGCAAGAAAATGACATATAAAAGGGTTTAAAAAAACACTTCCCTCTTTTATTTATGAAGAAGTAGAATTACAGATTATACTATTGATAATTTTTGTTTAATCGAGATATCATAACAAATAACTCACCATTTTTGCAGATGTGGGTAGAGGGTTAAGAAATTGATTTCACTGATCCATAAAATTTTTTCACAGAAGAAGTGATAGTCGATAATAATATAATTTCTGTAGGACTTTTTCCGTAAATTACGAATTTACAAACAAAAATTTCCCAACATGTCATTTTTTTAAAAAAAAGGTTTGAAGAGCATAAATTTTGGTATTTTTGATACATTTAAAAATTTGGTTCAGAATAAAGAATTCTTACAGATTGTTGAAATGTCGGTCAAATTAAAGTTAAAACCTTTAGATAAAATATTATATGAAAATACTTAAGTCTTTGAGGTTTCCCTGAATACTCTATGAATTTAACATTTTTTATTAACCGATCACCTACCTCGTTCAATTAGTGTTGTTTTAAAAACATATCTTTAAGTAAGTTTTGAATATATTTATTAAAAATAAAATTGTTGCTAATTATCATGGGTTCAATATTAAGGATCCTAGGAAATTAAAAGTAAATTAATAAATAAAAATATTTAAAATGCCGGTTATAACAATTTGTCTTGCTAAACCAGCAGATGATGATCTGCTAATAAGTTGATGATTGTGTTTGAGTCATTGACAGCAAGAAGCGCAATTTTAATCAGAGCTTTAAAGTGGTCGCGCAATATAAATACTTGTTTTTTCCTTTCCTTATTTTTCAATTTCCCATTAAATGAGATGAAATCCATCACGTGCATCAGTTCGCGTTTAATTCTATTTCACGCCGCGAAACGGGATGATCACGCTTTAAGCGGGAACAATGGGGATGAAAAGCGGCAAGCGATTAATTCCATTTGCAGAGGCATTTTTCCGCGAGCTAAACTAGATGCAAAAAAAAGGGGTGCAAAACGCGTGAAACAATTTCCCCGGAGCGAGGCGCGCGCTTCAAATCAGGAAAACGCGCTGGGGCACTTTTTCCCGGGTACTTTAAGTTTTGCTTGCTTAAAGCTCGCCGCAGCGGGGCTCTATTTAAACAAAGATGAATAGCAGCATTTACGATAAACGTCCTCCTCGATTTCCCTAGCGTACGCGGACGTTTTAAAAATAGCTGAAGCAGCCCACCCCCGCACCCAGAGTGGAGCCCCACTGGGCGGCGGAGCACTAGTGGCGCTGGGGACGGGCGAAATGTCGCGCTACAATGGAAATCCTGAGTCCTGACATTCCTCAGGGCTGGTGATACGCATACATTTGGCGGAGCACACCCGGGTCAGCCATAAAAAATTTATCCGGGGTGGTCAAGGTACGAGCCCGAAGATCTTATCGCCTTAATGACTTTACATGCTGACCGCCTCGCAGGGAATGCAGGTTGGCGTGGCCGCCCCCGACTACACGCTCCGACCTCCGACCGCATGAATCTGCCGTGCGGTGTGCTGCCCGCCGCCACCTCACAAGATTGATACCACCTTAATTTTGTGGGGCACTGGGCGAGCGCTGAGCGGAGCCCGACGGGGCTTTGAACCCGGCCCTGGGTGCTTCTGCAACACAAATTGATTATTATGAATTCCTGTGGACTCCGAACCCGGAATACTTTCCACCGCCCCGGAGAGAATTTCTGAATAAATTGGGATGTGGTTACAATGTAAAAATATTGTTGGGATTTTTGAACAGTGAACGGAAACGGATGCAAAATACAGAAAAAAAGGAAAAAAGAAGATTATCTGTTTACTAAAACCTTAATCAAACTGGTACTTGGCTTCAAAATTCAAAATTACGTACCTCAGCCATTCACGACTACTTTGGCCTTATAACGGTCATTCCGCGGTCGTTTCAAGGTATTTTTTTCCTTACCTTATACCATACGATAGATTATATTTATTATATTTATTATATTTTATTATTTATTGAAGACCATCATTATTAATAGATATTATATATTATTGTAATCTACATTTCAATAGTATTATAATCTACTATTTGAAAAAATCGAAATTTTATGTTATCGTTTTTATTTTGATAGTTGTGCGCCGCGTCGCATCCATATGAATACCTCCTTCCTTGATTTTGTTGAAAATTGAATTTAGTACCAAAAAAGTCTGAAGGCCTCAATTCGTAAATCAAATATGTATATAGTTTCAATGTTTGTTGTACAAATTCATCTGATATAATTCGACCGTTCAACTCGTTTTAAGACTGAATAAAAATAAGTTCCTACAATCGTCTGTATTTCTAAAATCGTTTGTTTATCGAAAGAAAATCATTATTTTAGTAATTATATTCACCTATTTCTCAGCAATTTTTTGTACTTTTTCTAACTTTTTAACACAAGAATATCAGTCAGATAGAAAGTGGAGAAAAAACTTCTTAGGAACTAAAGAAATGATGTATCACTTGTTTCGGGGTAAAATTATTGTAAATCAGAGGTTCTTTATAAAATAAGGGTATTTTGAGTTGATTGTGTGTGTGCGTATTTCAAAAATTGTCAACGAAAATATGCTCGTAAAATCTAAACAAACTTTCAAGAAACCACACTTTTAGTAATAGTAATTTTTTTCGTTGCTACGATAATTGCAATTTTAGGAAATTTAATTTATTTATATAGTAGCCATATTACTTATACCGGTAAAGTTGTGATCATAAGTAAAAGTAGATATTAAAAAATGGATCATGATTCAGCATATACCATAGCCCAAGACTAGTAATAAATAATATTAGCGGTTTGTAAATTCATCATATAATTATAGCTTTTTATCTTATACATACAACGGGCAGAGCTATGAACCAAGGCTGTGTGTCAAATCGACAAACCAGACTTTTCTTTTCAAAAGTCGACTTTTCAATGACAATTCAGTAGATACTTTTTCCTTATAGAAGGCTGTGAGCATATCGCATTTTCATTATCCTATTTTGCATGCGATGCTTGCCCTTTATGTATTTTAAATAGTTTATTAGTATTTGAAGAAATAAAATTATAATTTCGATACCTTCTTCGTCCATTTCCCGACTTTATTTTTATCAAAGTACTGCGTGTGCTCATACATACATATGTCGATACAAAAGTCACTTCAAAAGACTCCCCTTCTTTGGCACAGGCAAATTAATCTAGTACATTTTTAACGAACTTTTGAAAAGAAAAGTGTGGTTTGGCACACAGCCCAAGAAATAAAAGTTAGGCAAAAACACTTCTTGTGAAGTATAATAACCAAAATGTAGGTATATTCAACAAAAATTGCGTATCATTTTAACTGTGTGTTACTGGAATATGTAAATATACATATATACCTTCTCCAGTATTAAAAATCTTTTATTAAATATTGTGAATTAACCCAAATTTGTTGGAGTGATCACTTGTTTTCGAATGGACTTGAGAATCCGGAAACGGGATGGTCCCGAGGGATGCGTAAAGGCTTAAAAATTATCAGTGGCCGGGTGAAAAAGAAGGTGTCAACCCCGCTTCTTTTTAGGTGGCTCCTGGGACTGATAAGGAAAATTTCTTTTCAATGAATTCATGACCTACTTCAGTTGTGATTTAGGAATTTTTATCTGGACCCGGACCTCCCCGTCGGCTGAGACGGGTCCAAATGCTGGCTGCTCCCAGCTGCGGATTTGGGTCGCGTTCGTCCCGAAAGGAATCGACTTGTGGGAGCTGCCATGCGCCCGGGGGAGCGCTCTTCTTCCTGCGTATAACAGAACATAGCTCCCCAATTTCGGAGTGGAGCTCGTTCCCCTCCCGGGCGTTTCGGTTCGAGGCGAACATGTTCGAAGGGTCCTTTTTCGTCCGTCGCGGCGCTTGTGGCCGGGTTAGGGACTCCGGGACTCCGAAACATCGCCAGTTACCCGCGATTCTGGACGGAGGGGCGTCTCCAGCGGCGGCGGGGCGCAGGAGCGGCCCAGCAATCGCTGGCATATGCCCTTGCATCCAGTTTATCCGACTTTTTGGAACATCACCAAAGGGAGAATCTCAGCTTTTTATCAAACCAAAGGCTGCAATGGGGCTTAGTCTAATTTCGATGCTCATTCCGCTCGGTCGCCGCGGTCCTTCTGCTCCTCGTCGGAATTTTTTCAGTCGCTCTACGCGAGGTTCTTCGCCGCAACTGCGGAGGAATGCAACACACGCGCTGGATGAAAAGTGCTGATTAGGATAATTTTTATAGGGTTAATTAGTGAAATTACCTCCCCTGGCTGGAGCTGTGATTTATCAAAACTAAAACATATCCCCCAAACATAATCAAGTTCTATAACTAAAACATATCTAAGTTACGCGAAATATCTGCAGTGATCTGTTTGCCGATAATAAATCGAGTTCTCGGTTTTTTATTTTTAGTGATAACACCTTGCCCTTGGGTCTGTGACACGATGAGCGGGTTCGCATAAATATTAAATATTAATAATAATCATAATCCCCCCGAATGTTTTTTCAATGCTGCAATAAATTCAGTGCGGTGGCGAGTGCTTGTTGACGGGAGTGAGAGTGAAAAATTTTTTAACACCGAAGAAATTTATTACCAATAAAAAATCGTAAGATGATGGATAACGAAGAGGCGAT
Organism: Machimus rusticus; assembly: GCA_951509405.1. NCBI lineage: Eukaryota > Metazoa > Arthropoda > Insecta > Diptera > Asilidae > Machimus > Machimus rusticus. The sequence continues at coordinate 35,404,864 of OX608052.1, read as the reverse complement.
ATCTTAAAGGTCCAGGGGGAGGGGGGATATTGTGACTTTTATCTTTCGGCCCCAAAAAGCAAACATCCACTTGGCAGAGTGCTGCGAATTATGGAACGGGATTTTTGGATGAATATTAATTTTATGTTTTTATTTATTGGTAAGTCCTCAGCATAAGCATAAGGTGTTTTATTCAAAAATTTCTTTTGATAATACCAAATTAATGGGAGGACCACACTCTCTCTTGTTCCCCACGCACCACTGAGGCCACTCATTACGTGAAGTGGATGATTAATGAGGGAAAAACCTTTTTTTTCCTTGCGATTTTCCCGCGAAACTCCTCTTGACTTGCGAAAAGGAAATCAATTTTCTTGTTTAGACGATGATACGTTGAATGTATTGAACTGAATTTTTAGGAAGTAATTTTTTCTCTTTAAAATATATTTTTTTTTAGAATTAAGAAGGAATATTGATTGTGGTTTCGCTTCGACAACATTTAAAATACAAATAGTCATACAATTATACCTTGAAAACATTTCTACTATTTATCTACCATTTATTTATAAATATACAAAAGCTAAGTGCGGTTTCATGTCGTGATTCACGTATGTTGATTAATTTACCTACAGTTTATTTGGTTTATTGAATGCTTTATTTCCATTATAACTACCTGGATTGTGTGCGTTGCAAGTGTTATTTTGAAATAGGAAATGGAATTTATTTGACCAAAGATGAGATATCTGAACACTTCTGGGGTGGTGTCACATTTGTCAACATTATTCGATAGTGTGAACGCAGTAGAACATAAAACCCTCTTGGCATAAATTGCTTCTGCCTTTCAATTTATAGACGTTAAGTAAATGTTGGATCGATTCTATGACCACAAATCATGCAAAAAGTATTCAAAGGGATTTCATTTTAACCTGAATATATTGTTCGTATTTTTTGATTTGGCGTTATTGTTTGTTTTATTCCAAAAATTTGCATGTTGTTGGAATTTCTTACTTGTAACTACAAAATTGCAAAATTTCATCAAAATACGCACATTTATACTTTCTAATATTTTTATACTCTAACAATTTGTTTAATAATTTATTAAAATTTTTGTCATATATAATAAAAATACACTGCAAATTTTATAAACTAGAAAACAGTAAAACGCAAATATTGCTAAGGCTCTAGCTGTTTCTGTTTCAGTTAAAAGAAAAATAGAAATTGTATATTCGCATCGTCCAAGAATTTCACAGCTTAAGATAGAGTATTATAAATTTTTAAATTTGCTTACTTTTACTCTAATTTTCCCCTTTCCTATATTTTATCTAAATCTTCTTATTTTCTAATGAGAAATGCTACACTAATTTTTGGTTGCTGAAATTTACTGGAAAGATCTTTTGTTGTTTACTGGATTTAAATATTTTAAATAAATGTACTCAAATTGTACAAGGTACTTAGTTATGGTCCTTTGTTGTTAAATTTTATATTCTTATACCTACATAGTTTGCCAGATTAATTTTGTAATTTTACGTTTTAATTATGAAGTTACTTGGAAAATCGAATACTACTTTTTAATTAATTTTCGTATTTGTAATTAATCTTTTAAGACCAAAGTATATGTAACTACTGTGGAATGTCTACTTTCATGATAATATCAGTTAATTTAATTATTTGTTTTATGTTATTAAACAAATGATATGATATGAAATAAAATTATTCCTGCAATTTTGACTGTTTTAAAGAAATTATTAGAGGACATGAAGTAATTTTAATGTACAGATATGAAATAGCACCAATTAAGCATCTTAAGAATTAAAATTTACAAATTTTACTCATTACCATAATTATACTAACTAAGACAATTTGTTATTTTTGAAAAATTGTCAATCTATAAATAAAAAACGTTTTAGCTTTAAAATATCTAAAAAGGCTAATACTTAAGAGTTCAACTCACAAGGAGGAGTTCGAAAAATTCAAAGCCATGTTATTTTTCACATGTCAAACTCATAAAACCGCAAACCTTACCAAAGAATGTAATTACACTGAGAAGTCGATCAAGTTAATCGTAAAGGAGAAAATAAATTAAATTGCTGTGGTTGCAAGATAATTTAAACAATAGTGAAATCAAATTTTCGGTTGAAAATCGAAAATTCTGGATGAGAACACTCAACTTTAAATTATTTTCTCGGTTTTTCTGCATAAGAAAATTTTTCTTTAAAACTCACCTCGATAAATAGTGGCATTCTATAAAAGAAGATGAAAACTCAATTATAAAATCGATTTCGATGAAATGCCGCAGTGATATTACAAATTTTTAAAACATTTAAAATTAAAATAAATGGAAAACACACAATTCGTTACTTTACGCGGCGCTGTTCGATAAGGGAAAGGAGGTAAAATATAAAAATGTCATGAAAATGAAAACACGTGAGGTGAAACTAGGCGGAAACTGATACAGGGACTGGTCAGCCGGCACGGGGGCGCAAAAGGCGTGTTCAAGGCAGTTCATATTTTTTTAATATACAATATTTTCCATGGTCAACATGTGGTGCAAAATTAATTAAAAATTTATTTTTTCCGTTGCATACAATCGCTATTTATCGAGGGCTAAATTTGCCAACAAGACATTTTTGGAGCCTGCTCTTGTTTGGTTTATTAAAAACAGCTGAGTCAGTTTCGTATTCATTTACAAAAATTGTATTTACTTACTTTTTTCTGTTCAATTAATTTTTTCATTACCTATCGTTAGATAAAAAATTTTAATAGAGTTATTTATTTTAACTAATAATAAGGCATTATTGGGTTTTAAATATTCGAAAATTTGGCTAACGTGGACGTTCATAGCAAAATACCTACCTACATGCGTTTAAAAAAATTATGTAATCACCTCGTTAGCCTTATATTTTTGAAAATATAATCTGAAGATATGTTTTTGTTCGAATAATTACTACTTATATGTAGTAGAAAAGTTTTGTTAGTGATGTTTTGTATAAATAAATAAATAAGTGTTATTCTAAGTATGATACTATGTAGGTATTCATATGATGTAAAAATAAGGAAGAACAATTAATATACTAAGTGTGGGGGAAATAATGAAAAAAATAGAAAAATTAATTCAAAAATAAAAGGGTAACCAAAAATAATCTATATGTACATATAAAAAAAATAAGACTGATTCATCAACTCCGAGCTAAATTTGCTAAAGCTTATTACATGAACTTTGGACAGTAGGTTTCTTTTGTGACGTAAGTACCCACTAAAAAAGAATTTTACGAATTTCTGCCCCTTAGGGTTTAAAGTAGTGGATGTTAGTTAGTACGAAAATCCTTCATTTGTGAAATTAAATCTATGAAAATCTATGAAAATTTAAGTTGGGAATTAAGGAAGAAAGACGTATTTCAGGACTTTTTGAAATTTATCCCTTAAGGAGGTAAAGTAGGGAATGAAAGTTTGTTTGGAAATTCTAGTATTTTTGTAATTAAAACCATGAAAATTTGTATTTAGGCGTTTGGTTGGAAATTAAGAACTATGGGTTTCAGAGTTTTTAAAATTTTGAAAATTCATTCCTTAAGAAGGTAAAATGGGGAATATGTGTTTGTATGGAAATTCGTCGTTTTATAAAATTAGAGACGTAGACGTGTAATTTGGTATTTTCACTACTCGTTTGAAATTAAAATTCTAAATATATGAGATTTTTCTGGGTTTTAGAGAAATCTACCCTTAACCGCAATTTTCATGGTTTTTACATTAGAATCGATGCAACTTCCATAAAAGGTTTCATCCCATATTTCTATTGCTATTCTATTTTATTTATTTCGGAATCCCCGCAGAACTTGCATAACTTTTAAATTATTGTTTACGTATATGGTGTGATGCACAAATTTGTATCAAATGAGTTTTATTCGTTCGTATTTTAAATTGCAGTTCTCTAGTGTAAGTAACATTGAATCTAATAATCATGTCAAATACCGGAGGTCATTCGTTCCACTAATTTTAGTTCATGCGTTACTTATTTAATTTGTTATTCCAGGTATTTCCGATTTTTAATTGTTAAGTGGCAAATTCTGTTTTCATAAATATATAAAAGGCTTGAAATCCCTTCCAATCGGTTGCATTCATAATCTAAAATCGTTCCCAACAAACCCCAGCTCCAAAAAGGTTGAATTGCGTCGAAAATCGGTCCGTAAATAATAATAGGAGTTATGGGATGACGATCAGAGCCAGACGATTCATTAATTAATTAAACTTAAAGACGAAAATCTCTTTAAGCTGTCAGGATGCCGCCGTGCCGCTCCGAAATATTAAAAAGCCATATCCCGGCTTAATTGAACTTGTTTAATTATTACAGGGATTTCGGTCTTTGGATTGCATGCAAATATTCGGTAGGCCTTGGGAGGACAGCTCGTGAAATTAATTTTGTAAATCCATTAGCTATGAACAAAAGTGCCAGGAGTGGGTGCGTGTGGGGGGCGTGGGTGGGGCCGGAAGGACGCAATCTATCTATGCTTTGACGGAATAAACGCCTTTGTTTAAACGGAACGTCTGCCCGTTTTCATAATCTCCTAATCTGACACTTTAAGGAGAAAAGGGTCTTCGTCCTCGGCATCCTCGGCATATAAACGGAAAAAGCTTTGATTATGAGCTTAAGCATCATTAAAAATTTTTTAAGGGCCCTCCCCGCAAAATATTTGCGTTAAATCTGTGAAATTTGTTAAAGGGCCCCTAGTTCCCTGTAATATTTCAGATCAGAAGGGCTCTGCTAATCCTTGAGCTCATTTCGAGCTTTCGGTGCGGTTCTCCCGGACTCATCCAGAAACTGATCCAGATGTTACGGACGAAATATGGTTTGTGAACAGTGAACACAAATATTAGGTGGTTGGGTGACCAGTCGCCACAAATAAATGGATCCCACTGTATTCAAGCACTAAATTGCGGCGGTAGTTGGGCGTAATCTGAGAAAATAAATCAGGAAGGTTCCGGATTACCTTATATTATAATCTGAGGATTTTCGTTTTACGACACGCTTTCCGAAGGAATGCTCCGGTTGGATATTTTCGGATTTACCGATAATTAATCCCTTTTACTCAGATCTACGTCTCCAAACTGGCGTAACTATGAATTTTCGAAATTATGAAACTTGCTGATGGCTGAAGCCCTTACTTGGCAGTTTTGCGATTAAGGGCAGATGACTTGGGACTATTAAGAGAGAGCAGGACTCGTTCATTTCATGGTCGTTTTAGTGTCGGCGTCTTTCAGCAAACTTGTTACGGGGATAAGAAAATTTGAATATCTCACAAATAGAATACTAACTAATCTTAGACACTGTAAGCCACTTAGATTGTTAGGGCAAATAAGCTATAAAACGAGTTTCATTATTATAAAATAAATATATTTTAGGTTTAACGACTTATTTTCGCTTTTGCATCACTAAATTTGTTTACGAAGCTTAACTCTTTGGTGTTTGGTGGGTTTAAACTTGTCCCATGATGTCTTTTATGTATTTTAGGACATTTTCTAAGCCGCATCTCGATAAAGGTAGACATTATTCATATTTTTATAAACTATAATATTTTATCTGATGCTTTCTTCTTTTTTACTTACTTTCATTATGTGCTTCAAAGAGTTAAAAGTGGCTCAAAATCAGTCAGGCGTTTTTCAATAATCTAATATATTTTTTCGGAAAATGTTGGTGTAGTCTTTTTGGGTTTTACTTCTTTATTACTTTTATGGGTTAATAATTTGCTTCATTTTAAGTTATATAACATATTAAGTTATTACTTTTATTTGGGACGATTAACTCTACAAACAAAAAATGGAGATCAGTTTCTTAGTAACACACGTTTGATTTATAGTCTCGTTTCAAAATTCAAATTAATGTTGAGAGAGGTATTAATATATATAAATATAAGTAGTATTTTTACGTAAACTTATAAACGGAATTCATTTGGAAAATAAAACGTTTACTTTGTATTAAGGATTTTAATATTAAGGCTAATAGTTTTAAAAGTGGAGTTAATCGATGGACTATATCATACGGATGCCAGAACTATAAAATTATATTACCGCATCTATCTTAACGATGCTAGAACTATAACTCTAGCTAGAAACGTTTATTATTTATATTGCAAAAATTATTGATATCATGATTATTTTACTGTCTCATTTTGAATCAATTTTCAATACATTACTTACTTTTAAATATTACTTTCTTTTTTTAAATTCTTCGATATTGTGAAGTTGGGTAAGTTCTCCTTTTTTACTACCTGTTGGTTTTATAAAATATTCGTCCACACCGAGAAAAAAACGCAATGTTAATTTAACATTAGTTTCATATTAAAAAAAATATCATATCATTTTTACAACAATTGCTGTTAATTTGATAATAAAAATGATACTTTAAAGGGAAAAATGTCAAATTGACATTTTTTGTGTCATATTAACATGGAAATTCGGATATTTAGTTACAGCGGAAATATCATTTCAAAATATTATTTTGAATTTGAAGTTTTCAAAGCCAAATTAATATTAAAAAATGTAAATCGATCGCCAGTCCTTATATCCGCCGATTGAAATTCGAAGTGTGAAGTATAAGCGAAGGAAAATCTTCTAACAAATACGCTTTTCATAAACTGTAAAACCGTAGATGTGTTGATGGGTCATCGATAGCTCAGGGCTAGAGCAGAATGCCGCGAACTCGGGGGTCCCAAGTTCAAATCTAGCCACAGTAAGTCGGAGAATATATAGGAAAATCAAGTTTCTAAAAGGGTATCGGAATAGGGGTAACTGGGTGGTAAAAAAAAAATTTTCAATGTTAAATTAACATTTTTCAATGTTAATACGGCATTTTTTCTAAAGATTGATATGGTGCAATGTTAATAAGTTATATTTTCCTTATCGGCTGAAAAATATACCTGAAAAATATCAATACTACAGCGGAAACATTGGAAATTTTTTTTCGGTGCAATCGGTATAATATGTACAATAATACTTATCATAATATAATAATACTTATCAAAAGAAACAAACTGCACTTAGCTCGAAAATTGAAAATGTGGCGATTTCGATAGAAAAGTGCATAAAAGGGATATTTTTTTACAAAGTATTCATTACAGTCAAATTCTTCTCTATTAAATCAGATATTTCGCATTTCGTAATGTTTTGAATAGACCTATACAAAGATCGAAGTATCATTTTGAATTGAGTGAGATCGATACCACATTTTGGTAAACATTCGTTGAGTAAAATTTACAGACCTAAATGAATTAATTTAAGTAGGCAACAACAAAAAAGTAAGTTAAAATTATCACGGCAACTTTTTCTCTTAAAACAATATTTTAGAGGATATTTTTTTCCAGCTGTGACCCACCTTTTTTCCACGCTAGCTACTACAACGCAAAAAAAAAACTTGGTTAATTTGCAAACAGGGCCAATCGTAAATTAGGCAAAAATCGTTTTTTCCTACTCATTAAACGTGAAATACGAGGTGAGCCGGCGGTTGTTGTTTTAATGGCTCTAATTTCAAAGGTGGTTCGACAGTGCGTGCGACTGTATTAATTTAATTTGTCGGTGTCATAATTTGGTTGATTTAATTAAGTGAACGCCCACTAATTTATTCAAAATTCATGCTATTTTTCATTTTGTCTCAAAAGCGACCATACTGCGGGACTAATTTAAAAATTATTCCTTTTTTTTGCTGCATGAATGACTGAGGTTTGAGGCAGGTGAATTCTACACCGAAAACTTGGATGATATCATTGGGTATAAAATTTTTTTGAAGGGATGGGTATTACAATTAATTATATAAAAAAAGGAGTGAGGACGATAGCAAAAAGAAGCAATTTGAATATCTGGCCATTTCGGTAATTACTTTCTTTATTTAAGTGCGCATAAACAAAAATCGGCCGTAAATCTCCTCACCAGGTCCATGTCCGGGAGTTTTTCTTCCGGCAGTCGGGGCCTTCATCTCTCGTCCGCAGGGTCAGATCAAAGTCCCCGGCATCCTTCTGCTCATTCGAGTACGACATTTGCCAGGCTTTTTGAATAATTCACGAGATAAATTTGAATTTATGCCGCTATATCGTGAAATGAATAAAACTCAAGCGCCAATATAATTTCGGGGAGCTGAGCCCCCGAAACTGGGAAATAGTATTCCCTGCACACTTATAACCATCGGCGTCCCGTCCCTTTGTGGAGCCCTTTCGGTACTCATTCGATGGGAAAAAGGTCGTCCCGGCGCTCGATTTGTATTTGACGGATCCGCGACGCAGGGCGGGGGCGGGGGCGGCACAGTGGCTAGAACCGATCCTTTTTACCATTTCAATTCACCAAGGGTTGCGGATTCAGGTTTTCTTTTAATTTCGGTTTTTTCGGGCGTTATGGATTCCAAATCTGAAGGAATTCGCCTTGAATGTTTTTGGTTATTTTAGAAAAAAAAATCTCTTTTCCATGAGATTACAGGCAAAATTGGCTAAATGGCCCGATGGTTTGCCCTCAAAGATTTTATGTGCTTTTGGTTACTCACTGAGTGCATTTGCGGTGAGGCACCCAAAGGACGGGAAAAAAAGGTAATCGCATTTTTAGATTTTATTTACGGTTCGAGAAATGGTTCGGTTTTTTCGGACAATTACTTAAATTTTAGACATTTTTGAATAATTTTTCTTTATACTATCAGAAAAACATCAAATGGGTAAAATGTTGTGGCAAAATTAACGTATTTCCTTACAATTTTTTTAGAATATTCCTTATATATTTTTTTTTTTTTTGAGAATACGTAATTTAATTGTCATACATATTTATGTCCATATCATATACACATATATACCTATACATAAGTATTATATGCTATGGAAGTTATGAAAGATCTCCAAACAAAATATGATTTTCTTTGTACCTACATTGAAAGTAAAATATTGGTCAAAATAGCCAAAATCATAAGTTAAAAATGCACCAAACAATAAAGTTGGTTTTTTTTTGTTTACTTTACATTGCACATATAAAGGAAAGATTCATCTTAAATTTAGTTTCGATTTTATTTTAGTTCAGTTTAGTTTCAGAATTTTTGCCAATCACTGTCACAAAATTATTTATTTTACTATTAAAATTGACTTAGGTAGGTACATGTAATTTACTTTCGCTTTGCGAGCAGATTTAATTAATAAAAGATTTTCTAAAGAGCTCAAGAGTATATATGTATATACATAGGTATATCCGTTATTAATTTCATAATTATTCATATTTCTTAGATTTAAAAAAATTATATCTCCTACTCCAATATACGGCAAATATGACAATTATTTTCCTCTTTAATTATTTCCAAAATTTGAAACGTATTAAACAAATACTTAGTTGTTATTTTCAATTTTGTCTTAAATTGAAAATACCTTCTCAATATTACCTTTTAAGTATTCCCTTACAAATAGATCTCGACAAATTACCTCACTTAGAAAAATATGAGGAATTTATAAGAAGGGAAGAAAACCGTCTCGTAATTTAAGAAGAGAAAAAATATGAAGTCGGCTTTTTAAATTTCTTTATAAATTATAATTGTTCCAATCTTATACCAATTTAATGACATAAATTGGAGTTAACAAGAAGAAAGAGAGAATTGAAATTTAATTAGCTATGAAAATTAAACCGGAAATTAATTTGCTATCGTGCAATATCTCATATTAAAAAATTTCATTTATTTATTCGATATTTGTTCAGCTCCTTGTACCTTTTAATTCTCTCTATAATTAGTCATTCCAATTAACTCCTAAAAAAATTCCCTTTCATGCATTCAGTAATAAAATCAGCATACGAGATCATAAAACTCTTTACTCGGACACGCCATACATCGCTATTGCTGCCAATTAACTTTCATTGCCAGCAAATATGGTGCAATTAATTTTTCAAAAGTAAGACGAAAAAATAGAACGACAAATTAAAGTGCACTCGGATAAACAAATTCGATGGTAGCATGCAAGCGCATTTGAATGTTTTTTTTATTTCATATGTTGGATATTTATTTTTAGAAATTTCCAATTATTTGACTTTTTTTTTCAAAACGGGTAGGTGTACTGTGCTCTAATTTTCCGGCGAAAGCATTAAATTTATTAAAAATTTACCAGAAAGGTGGACACGAGTGGGTTCCCGCAGGCCAAATGGCCATTCAAGGTCCAGGAAGACGTCGTACTCTCCAGGGCTTTTGGGGCTCCGGGAGTCCGGGAGTCCGGGGCTCCGGGGCTCCGGGGCTCCAGGGCAGTGGGCAACAGTCCTGTAAAATGTGCGCAATGGCAGGGCAATGAAATATAAATGCGATGGCCTGGTGGTGTAATTTGGGAACAACCATCCCGAAAGTATTTTGTTTTCATTAAAAGCCAACTTCATGTGACCCATTTTGCTAATATTTCCGCATACTTTCGAGGAATGCATCGACGATGGCCTCATTTAGGGTGCTCCCGATGGACCTGGAAGCCCGCTCAAAAATGTTCACCTTATATTCTGGGGCATAAAGTGAGCATAGTGCCTCCTCTGCACCATCAATGCTGCGCTAAAAATTTCATAAAATCACGAAATTCTCCAGTCCCTCGGGCTGCCTAAGCATTCTTTTTTTATATAATTTGATGCCGGGACGGGTCCGGACGGGTCGGGACGGTTCAGGACGATTCAGGACGGCCGGATGTGGCCAAGCACACAATCATTTTTGGGATGCAGTCGTTCAATCTATGTTTCAACACTGTTTCCAGACAAAATGGCTGGAATTGTTCTGAGGGAGCTAGCTACACTATCAGAAAAGTTTACACTTTTGCCCTATCCGTGCGCGGCTGCCAGATCCCGATCCCTTGAAGGCAGGCTACATCGATCTGGGGGTCTGGCTCCATTTTCGTCCCCCCAGCAGCGTCCCGGTTTTTCCCTATACATTTTCCTATCGTTTACAGCGGAATAAAGGCAAACGTAATAATGTAATATCTAAATAATGGCGGGCGGGGCTGCCATCCACATGGATCCCCTTCTTGGCAACGCCGGTGCCTATAAACTTTGATATTCTGAATAATATGGAAAAACGTGAGGAGGAACGCGAGAAAGTTCACAGAGGTTCTTCGGGAATGGATCCTTCTTCTTCTTCTTCCTGGCCACCCCGGCCCGCTTTAGGTACTCCACATTTTGCCAACGATAACAGCGCTGGGCAGGGAAAGAACGCACAGATTGAAATTTGTGATTCAAATCAATATTTGACATCGCGTTCTTCCCGCTCGGCTCCAGGCCACTTTCAGTTGGGGGTGTATCGAGATTGCCAAGGCTCATTGAATTTTAAAGGTTCAACTTCTCTACCAAGAACTGAAATTCTCGGATATATTAATTATAAACCTTCAAAAGTTGTGGCTTATGATTTTTTTCTATATGAATTTTAATTTAACCTTTAAGGACATACTTTTTCTACACAGATTTAATATTTTTTTTGACTTATAATTTTAAATTTCAAGATTTGCATGAAAACGAATACTCAAGGGACTTTTGGGACACTGATTTAAAATTTATTATAGACATTTGGAAATTCAAGATAGTGGATTTAATTTGATAACCAAGTTTTTCAAAAAATAACGACATTGCTAATTCTACAATATGCGAATCAAATTTCACAGCAAATTTTGTAGTGACTCCTAGCAAAACTTATTAATTTCATGAAAAGAAAGGCTGATTTATTTATGCTCTCTTTAAATTGAAAACTGGATCAAATAATTTTTTCAGTTCTCGATTTGGAGTTTGGATGTGCAAAAGATCAATGAAATTTAATGGACTTTTTTTAAATTTGACGAAACTTTATATAGATAATAATTTAAAAACTTCAATTCAATGCGAAACTCTAGGTCAAGATCAGACTATAAAAAATGCATCTTTCTTAACATAGGTAGGTACTACATTTTTCATAATTATATAAATATTTTCGTCAGTATGTAAGGTTTAAGAAGTAGAGGTAAAGGACAAAAATATACATTAATCATTATAACGAATCAGACCAATATTTTGGTTTGATCAGGTTCTAGTGGTTATTTTCTTAAGTAAAAATTAAATTTAGGTACCTACGCTATTCTTGTTGAAAAACAAGAAAACGACTTATGTTTATTTTTTCTATAATATAATAATAAGTGGATACCTATATCTAATAAATACGCAATTTAAAAGTCGAGTTCTTATATAAATGTTGGAACAAATTTTAAAATTGTTGCCTTTTTGTAATGGAATATAAATATTAATTATTCAATTGCCATTTTTGTTGAATTTCATATAAATGTTTTCTGTTAATATTGAAATTTCTAGTGCAGCTGACGTTTTGATATTAGGAAACGATATCCGAGAAATTAATTTTGTTTTTTAATATTATCTGTAACACTACCCCCACTACATGTGAACCAAATGCAATATTTGCGACAAATATATTTTTTTTTAGTAATTAATTTCACTGAAGAGAAAAATACACAATAATGTTTGAATAATTGCAAAACAAAGATTTTTTTTCATAGGGGTAGAAGCTATTGAGTATTGAATCTGATGGAAATGAGCCATGGGAGGATTCCCCGGGGATAACATCTGTAAAATTGAGCGCAAGTAATGCGATCATCCGCAATCAAAACCGCATTAGCTTTGTAAACACAACAAAAACTGCAATAACCGGGGCAAAGCACACGAGCCAAATGAGCTGAGCGCTCCAGGATTGCAAAATGATTTAGTTTAAGTACGTGGCGGCGTCCCGCGGCGCCGCGGCGCTCCGATTATACCGGAAATGCATTAACCACCCCATTTGTTCCTTCTCTCGTAAATTACGAGGGCCATTGAGGGGCTCCGCTGGGTAAAAATGCCCGAGCCCCAGCGAATGTAGGCGCACTTTCCGGCCACTTAAAACAATCAAATGAAGTCCTCGGAAACGCTCAAAATTAATGGTTGACTGACTTATAGCAGTCGTATATTTGATCGGGATAAATGCAGCTCTCTAGATTTAACCGGGCGTAAATTATAATAATTGGAGTCAGCCTGGATTTTGGGCAGCCGATTCGAAACCTGCAGGCCGGGCTATTCGGCAAATTATGATGCGGTTATTGAACAAATTACCAATGCAAGTAGGTCGCGGGTGGGCACTTTTCAGCGGCGGTCTCTTTGTTGTGGATAATTAATTTTATAAATGTGAATATGGCTGGTGAAAAAAGCGTGAGTTATACAAGCGAACCGTGTAATTGATTGAGGCCCTCGCGATATTCCGCGCATTGTGCGTTAATGAAAACCTGCGCTGCTACAGCCCGACAAAAGGAGTATCCTTATTTTTTCGTTTGTCAAAGGATCTCAATCAACGTTATCTCTTTATTGTTTTTTATTACCAAATAATTATGGCCCATTAGTGTGCACTCTTCCATATTTTGAACATAATAATTGCAATATGTTTAAACCAAATATGGTTTTAATGACTATACTTAAATAATTTTTATTACAGGGATTTTTAACAAATTTATAATTTATAATCTGAATACAGTTCAGTTCATTTGAGGCATTAATGGATATTGACAGTGTCAGTATTTTTTTTTTAATTTTAATTTGCCCTGTATTTTAAGAACCTTTCAAAAAATATGAGTATTTAATATTTTTATTATTTTAGTTATTTTTGAGAATGTTTCCTAAAAACCTAGCGGAGCATTTTAAAACATTAATTTTAAGCTTTCGTGAAGAAAACATTTTTCAAATAGTTTTACTAAGGCTGTGTGCCAAACCAGACTTTTCTTTTAAAAAGTCGACTATTCAACGAAAAGCATGCTGGCGAGTAGACATTTTAAATGGCAAATCACTACTTTTTCCTTATAGAAGGCTGTGAGCATATCGCATATTGATTATCCTATTTTGCATGCAATTCTTAGTTTCCCCCCTTCCCCTTTAAGTATTTTAAATACATAGTTAATTAGTATTTGAAAAAATAAAATTATAGCTTCGATACCTTCTTCGTCTATTTCCCGATTTAATATCAAAGTACTGCGTGTGCTTATATTACTACGGTTACATGTCGGACTGAGGACTTGACATGAGATTGAACTGACAGTTCAATCCGCGGCGCCAGCTTTTCGACTTGAGGGCTTGACTTCAAGCTGGCTTGAAAATATATTTGACACTTCGTACAAGTTTGCCGCGAAATACGTGATGGAGGGCGCAATTTTTATTATGATTTCCTTTATTCAATACTCATGATCAGAAAATAACACACAACTGACTTGAGACGCAACTAACAACTAAATATCAAAACTCATGGTTTTGCTTCAAGTCGATCCGATAAATTTTTCGGATCGACTTGAGTCAAGCCGACTTGAAGTCGATCCGAGCTTACATGACTTTCAAGTCTACTTGAAGCCGGCTTCAAATCTGCATGTAACCGTAGTATATGTCGATACAAAAGTCACTTGAAAAGACTCCTTGTTTGGCACAGGCAAATTAATCTAGTACATTTTTAACGAACTTTTGAAAAGAAAAGTCTGATTTGGCACACAGCCTAAGACTTTGAATTATACATTCAAATTAGATAAGTTTTTTTTCGGTTCCAATTTTTATATCTTTTGGATTACTATAGAAATATGTTTCATTACTTTTATGATTCATATTTTAAAAGGTTTATCCGATCCAATAGATTAGAATTCTTCTACAATTTTACAGTTTGAAATTTGGTAAGTATTTTTGTTTTTCACTTAAATTTTGGTTTAGAATATAAATTCGTAATCAGTGGATTGGATGAAAATTAAAGTGTAAAAAAACATCAAAAATATCAAACAATTAAGCTTTAAGTGGAGCAAAGCATGTTTTGTAATTAAAAAAAAAAAACTGCATAGTGAAAGTGAGCATGCCTTTGTACTATGATCCAAATTTTTATGCTAAGCATAGTTTTTGTAATTTATTCTATTCGGTTACACCGCTAGATTAAGATTATGCTGCTTAACAATGTCCACAGCGACCAACCAGAATTGCGGGTAAACACGAACGCACCGATGGCGACGGTTCCCCCGGACGGGTCCCCTGAAAAGGTAAAACTTTATTTTTAAATACGTCGGATAAATGCGAAAATGCGCACGATTCATTCATTTAATTACAAGTTTTAACCCTTTACAAGTCCGCGTGTTTCTGCTTGAATCCCTTTTAGAGGTTCGGGTTTTTGTGCAGTTCCACTTGCTTGTTTTTACTGAAAATTATCCATTCACGTGGAAAGTTCCCATACCGGGTGCAGGGTCCGTGCACCATAAATGTAAACATTTAACCAGAAGGCCAAAACGCCAATAGAGGGAGAAATGGAAATATGAGAAAGTCATTTTGAATTGCCGCGAGCTAAATAAACGCCATTTATGCCCATTTTGCAGAGGTGCGGGGGAGGTTCGGTCTTTTGCGGTGGTGCGCTCCGGGTCTTCGTCGTGTTGTTTTTTGTCAAGCGAACCTTTCAAGCTTATGATTCTGCGAAAATATTTTTATTTTCGTCTGCAGATGTTGTGTCCTTGCATAAGTCACACATTTCGAAACGTACTCTGTATCCTTTTTTTTTTTTGATTTGGGACAAGCCCTGCTCGGGAACGTGTACGCCTCGTGGAGAGAGTCATTGATTCTGATTTCGCGTGATTTCCCATGATTTCCATCAGATGTGCCTTGGCACAATGGGGCGTCCCGCACCAGCGCTCCCGGGGTGCCTTCTGTTCCCGGGTTTTCCCGGTTTTTCCCGGTTTTCCCGGCGCCCCCGTTTGCACACACCACTGAAGTGTCTGCATCAACGTCGCGACGCCGTGCATGTGCCGTCGAGGATGTTCCGAGCGCCGTTCTGACTGCAATCACAATCTTCCGGCTATTTCTTTTTAATGATTTAATTCACTGCAGCATAAAATTTGACCTAAGCACTGATGGAACTATCTCACGATAGGCAGAGAAGCGTCCGGGACAACTCAATTATTTGCATGCTTTGGCCCCAATTCACCCGTTGGGCCCAGAAGTCGTGAATCGCGTTAATCAATGAAATGTTGTGGATTTTACGGCGAATTTAGTGTGACATAAAGCAAAATGGCCTTCCTATGGAACTACACGTTCCCGGGCCGGGGGCCCCTTT
This sequence comes from Machimus rusticus, assembly GCA_951509405.1. NCBI lineage: Eukaryota > Metazoa > Arthropoda > Insecta > Diptera > Asilidae > Machimus > Machimus rusticus. The sequence goes on along the minus strand of OX608052.1, from coordinate 35,388,798 downwards.
TATTGAAATTACACTGTTTTATTGGGAAAGTTTCTTTTTACGGCTTACGTATGTAGTGCCGGGCCACTTTCAGGGCTCTTATTTCTAAGTCACTGAACTCCTTCAGCCCCACCAGTGCCCCGGCGGCGCTCTTCTTATTGTCGTAAAAGAAGGCTCCCACAGTCTGATGCCTTCCTACGCATCATCCCTTCTCATTTTGTGAAATTAGGAACCAAATTCCTGTCGGGTTTTCAAGGATACTTTGCACTTATAGCTTCCTACAATATTTTCTTCTAATAGATTTTTCCTATCCGAGGACTGGATGAATGAAATCTGATAGTAGATATAAATGTAGTAAATGGGCTATTGGTTTTGAATGAATTGATTATTAAAGAAGGTCCTAATGTACCTACCTCTACCCATTTAATGTAATTTCTATCGAACTTTGCGAAACTACTACTTAAATCAGTTCCGTAAAGAAAATGTGAATTTCATTGGTACTGCCTATTGTAATTATTTTAGTTGAACAATTAATCTAATTTGTTATTTCAAAACTATTCGGTGAGTAATTATTTAAGCAGTTTTTTAAACATAAATTGGGCAGTTAATAATTCATATGGGCCGTAATAAACGTTTATTGCAGTACCTAATTAAATTAATTGTGGTACTAAAATTTACCTAGTAATATAAAAGATTTTGAATAGTTTTTAAAGCACAAAACTAAGTTGAGTGATAGATTATATAAATATCCTGTGACATTATTATTTCAGCCATAAAATGAATGAATGATTGCGAAGTTCTCAGCGTTCAATATTGTAGACTCTAGTATAGAGCATGCATTTTGTCGATCGATTCATTTCTGAATTAATTCAAAACACGAACGCGTGTCAGAATATGTTCTACATGTTTAGGTACGTATATTAAAAACTATTTAATTTCACTGCCCAATTATATTTTCATTCATTTACTAAGCTATTCATTCCAAGAAAATTTACTTCTCGTTTTCATTTTAAATTCCTGTTCATTTTTAACCGCTCAATACGTTATTGAAACTGAACGATTGCAACCATACAAGATATGAATAAAACGTTCGATTTTTAAATTAAACTGTTCTAAAAATTGGAGGACAACATTCGAGTGATAACTTTTATTATTATATTATTATCTATTTATGTTACGTATTATCCTTTTTGATAGAAAGAACTCAGTAATAATAACTCCAAGTATGTACATCAAATTTATTTGGGGCATTGATTTTCCAATTAGATGGAAACACTTCTATTATATATATATTCTATAACTATACCATATAAAGGAATTGTCTAGTCCACTGTGGATGTATGTACATAGGTACATTATGTATAAAATTAATACAATTTTTGTGCTATGAGCAAACATTTAAATTTGGTTATAGATATTATAAATTATGGAATATATAATAATTTTCTTCAATAGAGCTTGTCTATTTAAAAAAATTAATATTACGTTCTATTAAATTAATCTTTTAATGTACTTTGATGTTTTCACAGTGTTCTATAATTTCTTGAATCTTCTGTAATTTGCGTCTGTCCTCGAAATCCATTAGACGATTTCACGCTGAAGGACCTTAATCATGCAATTCAGTCTTGATTTGGTCCCAGTTTAATTCAGAGCAAACAGCCATAGTGCAACTGTGTGAGTTGTGATGGAGTTAATCTGTAAGCAAGGCGACCCGATAAATTAGGGACACAAATTAACAAAGTTCGATACCATTTCGGGGCCTCAGAGCAGAGCTCGAAGTTGTTGCCTGGGACTGCCCTGACCTGGTTCAGTGGTGCGCCGGAAAGACCAGGAAAAATCCTTTAAAATCCTTAAGTCTATACTTTTGATGTTTGGCATTTGCCCAGAATTAATTTCCACCGATTTGGAGGCCTACGCTATACTGGTAATAACGTGTTCCTCTTGGGGCTCCGAGACTGCGGGGACTGCGGGGGCTGCGGGGGCTCCGGGGGGCCGCCGACAAAGCTTTCAATCAACCAGTTGAATAAACAGAAGCAATGATATCTGATCCTGCAAAGGACTCAAGAGTCTCGGATTCCGGGGCGGGATGGGGTTGGATGCGGCTGGATGGGGCCCCGGGTCTGGGAGCCTCCTTCGACAAGAGAGAGGAATTCAACGTAATTTACCGCAAATAATGAACAGAATGATTGGGCAGAGGGCGATAAGGAGCTTAGCAGCCGGCGCAGGACGTCCCACAAAAAACGACGCCCAGACCCGTTCGCGTCGCACCGGCACGTCGCGGCGGCTGCCTGCACAATCGCTGCAATCTACACCACGTCCAAATTTGTAGTGCTCGCTAGAGCGTCGCGATGGCACGTTCGTAAATTAAACCCTTTTATTGCGCGCAAAACCGCTAAATTTCGAGCATGTGGGTGGAGAGCGCCGCGACGCCAAAAACACAGGTTGCCTGAAGTGGCGCGACACGAGGAGTGATAGGCAGCCAGTCAGACGGCTGCCCCCCACCATCCCTCGGCATTCCAGAAGCGTCCTTCCCTGGAGCTTGAAGGAGCTCTGGAGCGAAGTCATCCCGGCTCCAAATTAGGAGTATGTTTGCGGAGGATAATTTAATGGCGAATATTTATTGAGTTTTCGGTTTTTGTGCCAAACCTCCAGCTGGATGTGTACTTAATTGATGTGTAAGTATGCGACGACGCCCCCGCCATCGACGGCGCCCGCCCGCCCCCGCACGCTCCACCGCCACGAGGACCTATTCACCACGAAAATTGGATTTACCTAACACTCCACTCGCCGGATGTTTGATGAAAGGAAATCAATCTCTAAATTAAATAATCCTTAATTTAAATGGAAATTAAAACTCCGTTAACGGTTCGGCAAATTACTGTTTGTCTCCCCGCCCTAGATTAGGTTTCTGAACGAACGAATGTGATTGGCGGACAAAATGGAGTTGGGTTCCGTTCAGAAACTTCAATTCATTGTGCAATTAATTGGGTGACTTTGTTCTACTTCTTTGATTCAGATCGCTTGTATTTTTTTTATCTATGTATTTTGCTAATTTCGAACTGAAATCGATAATATTCTGAAAATTATTAGTTTAATGTAAGGTTTAACATTTCATCATTTGTAATTTTTCATGTTTCCAATGTTTTATACTTTTAAAACTGAGTTTATACAGTCCAAATTGTAGCAAAAATGGAAACGACTTAAAAATAAAATCAATTTAGAAAGTACCTAGCTCAGTAGCGAAATTCTTTAGCACAAAAATATGACAAGTCAAATTCACAGGTTGCTCATGATCCAATAATATTTTGTTTTTAGTAAAATAGAATTTTTGATAATTTAATTGAAAAATAAAATTTACAAATGAAGATCCATTCTTATAGTTGTATTATTACTATATTATATTATATTCCTATTACTACTACTATTATTCCTATTACTACAGTTCATTGAAAACAAGAAAATGATTCTATCCGGTAGTATTGTCAAACTTCTTAAGACTTGACTATTACGTTTTCTGAAAATTTTAATTTGATTAATTAAACACTTTTTTAAAGGAATCTTATAATAACCGAAGAATCTTCCTACCATTGACGGCAAGTGGTAAAACCTTAGGTGTGTTTTTCTTAAAACTATACAGTTTCAAAAAACTGTAACCACTATATTTTAACCCTAGATAACTAGACATCTTTGTAATTTAGTGCCGAACCCCGTCAGTTTTGCAAAATTGAGATCTTCCAAGATTGCAAATGTTAATTTCTACCACTTTTCTAATTTTCAATTAAATATTAAAGTATACCTACTTCTCTTAAGCTACACCAATCATACAGAAAAAAGTCGTTTGAAGTTATCTCTTATCTACGTAGTTGTTAGGTTAGTACAGGAACGAACATACATATTTTTGATTACTAAAAGTTAAAAGAGTTCTAAAATAGTAGATAATTATGTAAGTCTAAACATATGGTATGTAAGTATGTATCTACCACTACAAAGTTTTGGTAATTGTTATTCAGCTGTAGATTATCACTTAATTAAATAAAAGTTGTAATAAAATTCAATCAACATTCCCAAATGTGTATGTCCGCTTAAAGTTAACCAGGGCTCAATTTACCTGAAATGTTCTGTTAACTCATAAATCAAATTTCGGCTAATATTAGATAACTCCTTATTTTCTCATTAGCCGTGGCCGTGGTGTACACAGAGCATAAATTACGTAACCACGCTCCACGCCGCTAACTACAAACTTTTTACATAATTCCCCCGCATAGTTCGAATATGCTGCTTTGTGGAACTCCGTCCACGAAGCCATTTATGTATTTACATTGAATAACAACCAAAAAAATGTCGATCTTGATGTAAATCAAGATTAGTTCCTTTAAGACGTGTCCCTTTTTCGGTGCACACAGAGGCACACCTAATTAGGTTGATTTTCTTTTCTTTGAGTCCTATTAACAATAATTTGCTGTTTGTGCGCGACGCACGCGTTTGGTTACCGCGTAACGCACGTTTGATTTCACAGGTAATTTCGAGTCTGAACTCAACACTCCCAGAGGGAACATTTTAACGGGTTTTGTCGTGATGGGGGTTGAAATAAGTGGGACAATTTAAGATCAAAGCTAATTTCATTCATTTTTAAACCGTTTGCGGCATATGGAAATATTTTTTTGGATATGGTGATATAATTGAAATTGGATTTGTGTAACTATAATCGTAATACATATACCTATTGCCTTTTTTAAGACAAAATGTAGGGCTTTTAGGTGTTCATGAATACATCTATTGAAAAATGGCAATGCAAAATTATATCAATCCAATGTTAATCAACACATTCGATAATTTACATTGCAAAATGTTTATTTATAAGATTCACATTTTAAATTAACATTACCACATTTTAATTTAAAACTATTAGTTAATTTGACAAGTTTCAATATATATTTAACTTGGATATAATATTTCTCTATATTTGCTCTATGAATTCATAAATTTCTACGCATTTTTGGCATAGTACACAAATATATGAGATAAAACCAAGGGTTACCTACTTATTCTATATAAGTTCGTTGAATTTTCATTCAATATAATTCACACGTAAAGTTTTAAGTAGCAGTAGTAATTTATAAGTAATATATTTTCTAAATCATTCTAAATCATTCTAAATCAAACATACCGAACACAAGGGTAATGGGGATATATATATGCTCGCTATTAATTTGCAAATTTTGATATATAAAATCCTAAAAATAATTAGGCCTACCTTTATTTCCACATTTCTTTTTGGTATTTAGTATTATTTTGGTATTACATTTGTAAAGAGAGATTCAAATTTTTTTCTTTTTATTTATTATTATTATTTATTTTTATTATTAAAATCTTTATGACCCCAATTTGAATTGTAAAATAGTAAATTCATATATGTATCTTGCGTAATTTCATTTCCAATGACTTTTCTTTCAGTGTAAATACATATGATTGTTTTGAAAGATAGCTACCTCTTCACTGAATTGAGGAAATTATTTTATATGAGAATTTTAAATATCTAAGTATACCGCAACCTTAAATTAAATTCTATTTGAAGTTGAATTGTCCCTGAAATATATTATTTTGGTGAAATGCTCAAAGGAATGATTTCTTTATATAATATTTCTCAAACTTCGACCTCGACTTTTGTGTAGTCATACTTTTTGGAGTTTGATTTTGTTTTTTTCCCAAAAAACTCGACGGTATAGCATAAAGGATGACAGATGGAGATAAATTTTGTAGATATTCCATGTGTGGAAGACCGACGTGACTTAATAGAGACTGCGACTTTGGGGTGCGAGAGATAGAAAAAAAAAAAATACAAAAATATAGCTTCTATCTTGGGGCTGGATAGACAAAATGCGGCGAAATAAAGAACCACTGAAATGAATAGCGAAGGGCGTGCCACTTCAGTAATACTAACGACTTGTTTTTAGTTTTACGTACAAGATATTTATCTTCTTAAGTGCTAGAGGAGGCTGTGGACCGTAACCGCTTGTGCAGTCGGTCCGCAACCCGACCCGGACGGAAAACACTTCTAAGGAACATGTCTTACAATTTTTCTACAAATTAATCCCATTTCGAGTGAACAAGTGGTCACAACCAAGTGGTGTTCTTGTGGAAATAGACTGGCGTTCCCGGTTCCCGGTTCCCGGGTTTCTCCCGTAGAATGCTCACCCAAAGAAACTCCTGCGGCTAAGCTTTTTGGTTGAATCACCTTTTCTTTCCCTCGCTTTTGTTTGCGTTCCGTTTCGGTTTTCTTGTTGATAAAATGTCTTTGAGGATGAAATGACTAAATGAGTCACTTTGTGCTTGAATGTCTGCTTTTGGCAACTTACAGGACCAATTACGTTCCTTAATCATAAAAATTGTGTGCTCCTCGCAAGGCCTTGACGGCACAATGGAACTGGAGCGTATGTTTGGGGCTCGGGCTCCGTAGGCCCCCTTGTCTATTACGATTCGTAAACGGCGATGAAAAGAAAATATCTTCTTATGAGACGACAGCCTTGTTGTCTCAGAATTTCCCTTCGCCTCAGCTCTTTTCCTACTTTACCGACAAAAAAAAAAAAAAAAAAAAAAAAAAAATTACTCATACGTGGAGGCAGAGTGGACATGTGAAAAGATTTTATCTGAAATACCCGGCCACTCATATGTTCTTCTGTTCTGGTAATAAATTCAAGTATAATGCAAGAAATGGGAAAATGAAGGTTGTTATTCTTTTCTTCATAAATTACTAAACGTATGAATAGAAAAGTCTCCTAATTACGCACAATTTTAATTTTGAGTTTTTCATTTTAAAGTTAATATACCTATAAGTATGTAATTATAAAACTAAAAGGATTCTGTAAAATTTCGTACGTAATAAGCATATTTTTTGCATAGTGCGCCATTCAATTCTAATAATATAATTAGATTTTTGGTTTGATATGTGATCAGTGTAAGTAAAAAACTCGATTTCCGGAGTTGAAAGCCCCCCATTGTGCCGCCATCTTGAATAAAGGAAAGGGGCTACTTACCCTATCGTGTGGGGTATCATTGAAAAGGATATTTAAAATCATTATGAGGTTTCTTGAACTGCTTTTCAAAATAATGTCCCGATTTTTAAATATTTGACACCAAAATGTAAATTTTTGATTAGGTTTACGTTGGGCAAGATATCATTCTGAACACAATTTCGAAAAAATCATAAAAAATCTAGAATACGAAAATAAGTAAGGTTTCACTTATAGTTCATAATAAATTGGCTCATTTAAAATGAAAATTCAAAATATTTTGCAAGACCTTCGGCAGATGTGAAACTTCATAGAAAATAAGATTTGTTGTAATTTTTTAATAATTAGTGAGCCAAATAAATAATTATGTATGTTTTTTCGGACAGTTTTGTTTAAGGAAATTTTGTTGTCAGAATCTGGTGCGGGAAGAGAGGTGAGGTTCGATATCTGTTCTTCTGCCGCAATACGAGGCGTCGACCAATTCTCGCTATATACTCTATAGAAGTTTCACTTTAAAAAAAACGAAAATTGACCCATTTTGTTATTTTATTGTTTTTAAGAAAAATGAAAGTATTATTTAAATAAAACAATTTTACTAAGAGTATAGTCATTAACATGTAGAGAGATCAAGCATTCTTTCCTTTAACAAAACACACAAGGTACAAAAAACAAAGGTTCTTATATAAACGCCTTTGAAGTTTAAGGTAGAAGAACAGACCTTCTGCCTTTATTGCCGACCAATTTGGCTCTTTCAAATTAAATATCCCATTTACATTCAGAATTAAATTAAATTATGAATATTAAAAGCCCTCATATTAAGTATTTCTTGTTTCTTTTCAATATTTTCTCTTAGAATATTCAGCTTAAAAGTTCAAACCTTCAAAACGAATGACTTCATACCAATTTCCCTTATAATCATTCTTGCGGGACTAGACGTCTTTTAATTTCTAGATTTAAATTAAAGAGTAAATTTATGTATCAACAGAAAAGACGAAAATATGATACATTACTCATAACTCATAATAACGTAGTTTAACATTATTATAGGTATGGTGTAAAAGATGTAAAAATTTAAATGATCATAGAGAATGAATATTCTACACTAGGTACCTACTCAATTTTGTATCTTAACATTGGCTTTTCACCTAAAACAAACGATAAAGTCTTATGGACTTTTTCTAAATACTTCAACTTTTAATTTGTCCTATATTCTGTTTCTGCTCTATTTAACTTTTCTTGTTTCAAACATTTTGAAAAGAACAAAATTACAGAAGCGACTAAGTCCACTTAACCGAAGTGGAATAGAAAGAGAACATTTGGCTGTAGCCAGGATTAAAGTTTCAATAAATTACCGCACACCAGCCTTTTTCCCTGACCCATATTGTTAGTTGAAACCTTTTCGAAGGATATTTCAGCTTTCGAAAACACCATTGAGACAGTGTTTCTCAAAACTTCTCCACCTGGAACAAATTCAGTTGATGACGGTTTCACCGACTAACTTTTGCTACCTCAAAAGCCATCAGAGGAAAAGTTTCAACTCAATCGATTGCATAGTCAGATTTTCTATAGTTAACAATTTACCTGTAGTTTTCCATATATTCTAGAAGAGTTCACTTTGCTGACTATGTTTCTATTGTCAACAAAACAGTTCTATTTGCAGCAGCTGGATGATACTGATATACTCCTTTGTGGTGAGTTTCGAAACTCCGCAAATACCGAAAATGCCATTTTTGGGATTCCCAGCAGTTTACCTTCTAGGAGAACTGCCGAAACTAGAATATATATGGAGTTGTATGAACGGATGTGGAAGGACCCTCGTATAGGTTGCTCTTGTGGGTGTACCCTCCTGGTATATGTGCCCCTTTTCTCGAAATTTCCATATTTCCATGAACTAGTGACATAGGAAAAGCAAAGAAAAAATTTTTTAGGGGCTCATTTTGCATAAATGATAAATGTTGTCCAGGACGAATATATCACCTTCAGAGAGAGGGCAAAAGAAGTGCACTATTTTTCGGAGGGTGGCCGCCCGAGTGGAAATGACGGCAAAAAGTAATCGGACATGAAATGAACAAATACTCAAATCAGGGGCTCCCAGAGCCGTGGTGTGGGGGGCTCCACGAACGAGGAAAGCTATAGGGTCATGCCGGGCCCCATAGCGCTTTGGCGGATGTGCCATCCCCGTACAGCCCCCGCGCAACGCCGTACAGCCCCCGTGCAGCTTGCAGTTCTTAAAGAGGTCACTCCTTGTCTGCTGGTCTGCCCCGAAACCCGTCCTCTGCCAGCGACTGAAATTGCTAATGTGCAGACACTTTTACCATCGCAGCGCACCACGTATAAATCGCCGTCCTCGGGAAATATTATCTACTCAGGTGATCCGTGGGTGCGCCCACCTGGCCACGTATATGTAAATGTAATAAAGCGAAAAAACGACCTATGCCCGGCGACCCGGCGAAAGTACCCTGACGAGCAGATATTTTTCGTCCGTCTGCTATATGTATTTGTTGCGGAAGTAAATATGAGAGTTTTTTAGTTCTATCATTTCTATGCTACTGTTGCTTGTTGGCCTCGCATTATGTTATCTATTTTACTAGAAAAAGATAGACCTCGTATTTATTTAAGGTGGAATAATTTCCGTGACGAGTTTGTATTGTGAGTGAAAAGTTATTTTTATTTTCCTGTTAATTATACTGCATACTAGGCCGAGGGAATTTATGCCGGTTTCCCTCTTTAAATAAGAAAATTCCCCCTTAAGCCATTTTAAACTATTTAATTAATGGAAAACCGAAAGGGGATTGAGGTGGCCTTTAAGTCGTTCTGAAACTCTGTCCAAAAATTTTTGTTTATTCCGAATAAATACGAACTGACGTATTTTAAACGAAAATGGAATAGTTTTTCAACAGGTACTTTAATCCAATTCATTAACATAAAAAAAATACCGACCGGGAGGGGAATATTTATATGAAACCAAAAAGTAAACTATATTTTCTGTATGATTTCACGGGTTACGAATAAAAGTTTACCTATCCTATCCCCTTTTTTAGGCTTTTGATACAACAACATCAATACAAACTTTTGTGTCTAAAATTAGTAGTTATCGATTTTAAATAGAATCAAACAATCGAAATGACCAGTTTAGTAATTTTACTCTTAATTCTAGAATACTAATTCTTTTCATATATTACTGCAGAATTATATTATGACAAAATAATAAATAAAATATTGAATAATGAAAACTGCTTAATAAACCAGCATAACTTGAAGTTACAACCTGCCACCTAACTAGATAATTTTTATTATTATTAAAAAAAAATTATTATTATTATAATTATTATTATTATTATAAAATGAATCTATTTTTCACCATCAGAATAGAATTGAATTGTAAAAATGCAGCGAAATTGGGTTTAAAGTTTTGAAAGTTTGTATCAATCATGCCTTGGTTAAAATCCGGTTTGCAGCGGTTTACTCATTCCGGAAGGACTATATAATTTTTTAAGCCAATAAAAATAAATTGGTATTTTGAAGGTTTTAACTCAGGTATGCTCCTTTAAAGGACGTGTCAAAGATCGACAATATGAGATATTAAAATATGTGGAAGGTATGGAAAAATAGCGTGAGGATTTGAAAAATACTGGTGAACGATGTTAACTTAAATTAGAATTGAGTTTTCAACTTATTACTAGATTATTATTATTATCATGGAAAAAAAACGTTTACAAAAATGCTATATTAAGTTTTTTTCGCATCGAGTACAACAACTCTGCAGATTTTAAAATTCTTTTCTTCAATAACTCCCTTTGAAAATTTGAATTGTTCGGCTTGATCTTGTTCTTTTTCGCAAGCAACTTTTTACAGCATGATTAGATTTTTAAAGCGGTGTAATCATAGAACAAGATTTTAAAGAAAAATTCTCGGAATGTTATAAGATAAGATTAAATGTGCGAAAGAGCTTTAGAGTTGGAAATGAATAATATTATATTTGCCAATCTACAATATGCAGATTTTTATTTAATTCTGTACATAATCTAATTTATAAGACAGCGAAAATTGTAAAAATGTTCAGAAGAGAAAGAAAAGTTGAAAATTTGATTTATTTGCTAATTGACCAGAATGGAATAATAAGCCGCAGTGACCGCGGTGTCTGGCGAATACCAAAATCCAATTAAGACGCCAGAAAGTGCGCTATTTGACATTCAAAAGTTTCGGGAGTTGGCTAATTAATTCCCTACACGCAGGGAGCTCCATTTGATTCAAATTACAACACTTCGCCTCTCGAAGGGATTTTGTTTTCTCCATTTCGAGGGATGGACGAATAATTTTTTCTTTTTCGTAACAATCCTCCTTCTGTGCCGCCCCCGCCCTCCATCTGGCGGGCATAATTAGGAGCTGAAAGAACGTTTTTTTTTCAGAATTCTCGCGGGATTAAGCCGGGCACTGACAATCTGCTTCGCTCATTTTTATATCTGTTTACATTAAATTAATTTTTAATATGACTTTACTCGCCGTGTTTGCAGAGATGGCAAAGGAGCTGGGGTTGTTACTTTTGATCCACTGGTGGTTGAGGGTGCAGCACCAAATGAAATGAAGCCCCGGGGGCTGTTCAGAAAAGCGTAAATTCGGATTCGGTGCGGCGAAGGCAGCTGTAATACGTCTTCGTGCGTTTCGTAAATTCATTTAAAATTAATTTCGGAACTTGGAATTAACTTACACAGAGCGATTAGTTCCAGTCCCTTTATTCGTCGTTCCTGCTCAAAGTCAAAACTTCGGAAACCGATTCACTTTGACTAGAGTTCTAAGAATAAGAATTTCCTGGTGAATGGGTTCTCGTCTTTCGAGAATCTTTCCACTGCACTCCTCAAATTTTCCAAACTCTGCAGTATTTCAGCTTTATTGATAGCACTTTTCACTTTATCGTTTTTAAATTGATGATTCCGGCAATATTTCCGGCGTATTATACAACTTTGCGGAAAAAAAAGTCAAAAAAAAAAAAAAAAATAATATAGAAGAGACCTGGAAAAAGCTGAGAAAGCTCAGCCAACTCCGGTCTATGGTTGGGACGAGAAAAAAATATTGCGGTGAGGATGGGGAGAAAGTTGAGGAAAAAATCACCAAAGTTGTAAAAGTTGGAAAAAGTTTTCCTCTGGAATCGCAGCATATGGTCCAACTTAGGGAAATATGCAAGTAGTTGGTCGCTGGAAAACTACAATTATAATGTACCGTTCAATAATTTTCACATTTCTCCAAAAACCCTTTTTCCACCATTCTAAATCCTCAGTTACTACGTGCAACCGCCCACCGCCCCCTTAATGCAGCTCGCTGCAGAACTTTATCCTCTGGTCCACGTGTGCTGCTGCAGGCGAAATTTTTTATTTTAAATAGATGGAATCCGGCGCCGGCCACGTACCTCAACAATTTGTCCGCGAGATGTATCGATGCTTTTCAGATGCCAAATGCACGGGACTGCGAATTAATTCCAATTTCTTCTCAGCAAATTTTCTGCTATTTTAAGGTGCACCAAAAATGCGGTCATGGGTCGCTGCATCGCGCGATTTATTTGAAAAATTTGACCCCATACACTAGATTTTCAGACATCACGTGTTTTCACTGCTCTACTGATGTTTCTTTTTTTAAAAGTTAATATTGGAATTCTTCCATTTTATTTAGGTCATATATTGTACGATATTTTCAGGTACATTGTACTCAAGAGCATTTTGTAAGCTTTACCTTTTATAAAAGAACATAACATAATGATAATTAGCGACTTATTTCTAATATTTGATACATATCTATGATATATGTATGTAGCATGATGACATGACTATGAGCATATATTTCTTTCGAATTTCTAGGTAATACCTATTAGGCCTGTACAATTTAACTTACTGATCGAAATTAAAATGGAGATAATGTTATATAAAATTAAATATTATAGTTTATACAGCCCAATCTTATAGTAAAAATCGGTGTGACGGTTTTTGAAAGTATACATATATGTATTATGTCATAGATATTTTTAAAAATTTTTGTAATAGCTCATAATTTCTTCTAAACCAATGCAATTGTGTAAAAATATTCTTGAAATGAATTGTTAATAGAAAATACTAAACTATAAAAAAGTTAAAGTTGTGGTCCATATTCAGCTTTCATTGTAAAATGATGTAAAAATCGATAAGTTTTATTACCTCTTACGTCACGACAATTACATTATTCTCAAAATATGTTATAAATTTTTTTTAAGTTATATCTTAATACAATTTTATATCCTGATAAATATGATATACCTAGGAAAGAGTTTATATATTTTTTTCCTTCCTTTTTTAATTTAGTAACTCTAAAACAAAGATTAAACATAAATTTGATTAAATGATAACTTTCTGGAAATTGTTATAATGTTCACTGCAACAGCTTAACTTAACACAAAGTTGCATAAACTCAACATTCAAGCGAGATGTACTATACCTATTGATTATTAATTCAGAAAATATTACCTGCACATTTTTTTTGTCTATTCATAACGATTTTGTAGTGATTCTAGAATTTATCTTTACCTGGAAATATAGTATAAAGCAAAACACAAGCTTTAAATAACTAGCGAATTTTGCTTATTTCTAGTAATTTTAAAATAAAACTTACTAGACTAACAATAAGTGTAGGATTTTAGTTTTTTTATAGTAGTAATGTCGTCTTCTTTGCTGGTTAAAGATTAGGTATAAAATTTGACGAATTTGCAATACTTGCTCTCAAGGAAGTTTTTCATCTGTTCTTTTTATGAATTTTCGGTCTACTAGATATTTAACTGGAAAAGCTTTGAGCATAATTGTAGTTGAGTTTTAAATTTAGTCTAAATTATAGATTTTTATCTTAAATTGCATCAAAATCTAAAGTTAAACATTTTCAAAATCATAATCATATATCACTAGAAATTAAAATATGCAGATATGCATATGTGGTGTTGGTGTATGCAAACAAAACTTTTTATGAAACATATGCATATGTTTTGAACGCTCGGATGACAATTTATTCTATCTCTATGTTCAGATGAGCTACACTCCTCAGTTTTGAAAACTAAACAGCAAAGAAAAGCGAAACTACAGCGGCGTGTGTGGTTCTGCAGCAAGAGGAAAACTTATATCTAGAGCTGTGCAATAAATTACGAAACTTTGGGAATAGTGCAGAATGAGTCAGGTTTAATTCTGAACGAGCACAGAAGACAGTCCCAATTACCCAAGTGAAATGGGAAAAACAAGCGTTCGGAAAACTAATGGATCTTCATCAGCATCCTATTAAGACTTCGTCCCATAACAATTCCCCGGATGAAATCGGGAAGACGGCGGAAAGTTTTTATTCGTTCACTAAATCCAAACATGGAACATTTTTTAAGAGAGTTGAACAAGAACCGGGGAAGCGACAAAAACGAGGATATGACGCTGCGACAGCGACGCCGAGATCCGATAGTGCTGGCGCGTTGCGCCGCGCCGCGCCGCTTCAATTCCGTAGAAAGAAGCGAACGGACGACGACGTCGCGACGCAGAGACAAAACGGGGCGCTATCTGTAGACAGCAGAAAATTCGCCCCGACAAAGTAATTCGCCCCAAAACTCAATAGGGGACAAACGATGCATGAAATTACTTCGACGTCTTCAACAAATTCCATTCTTGTGCTTTTTGCACAAGTTCATTGCAGAAAGCTTTTAATTCTTTTAAAAATTATTTGATTGCTTTGGAGCCTCGATGAAAGGGTGAAGTTTTTCTTTCCGTCGCTACTTTGCGCCAAAGGAAAATATGCTCCTCCTCGGAGGCGCGCGCCTTTTGCCATTTCTCGAGGATTCCTCGTCCTCGTGATGCTAAAGGAGGAAGTTTTAAAATCGCTCCAACTAAAGGGTTAAATAAGTTCAGTTACAAACAACTACAGAGGAAAAATTACTCTTTTTCGAAAATCCCATACGAAATGTAGCACACACTCATCGGATTAAGTGGAAATTTCTTGGAACGTGGGAGTCTGATTGATTGGAAGATTTAAATAAGCTTTTCTATGTAAGTAGTGGGATTTCTAACTTTAAAAAAGGAGATATTTTGAGATCTTTTAAGGCGAGTTAAATCTCTTTTTAAAATTAAAATTAATTGTTAAAAGCTCATTTAGTAATACCTACATACTAAAGAAATACTGAACTACGATAGACTATTTTGATTTGGAAATGAAAATGCTTTGCAAATTAGAGAGAGATATAGAGACAATATAAAAATAAAGTGTTCCATAAAGTGTTATTTTTAGTTTTCTTGGGGCAATTTTTAAGGATTGTTAGATCAGCTCAAAGTCAGAAATCCATTATGAGATTAAAACACTCTGTTAAAATTGTAGTAATTTTGTATTTTATGCGAAATAGTTAAAGGTTCAAAATTTTATTAAAATCACATTGTATTGTATTCCTACGAATTTGCGAATAGACTTTATGAAATAGAATTGTATACGCTGATTGCAGAGACAGTCTTTTAATTTATTTTGACTTGACAAGGAGTGAAACTCCGAGACTTCAGTGAAAGGTAATATAAATTAGTCCAGATACTCTATATGAAACTGTATTTTCTGTTGAGTGACTGTTAGTCAAGTTGTGATCCTGAATTGAAGGTACTCAAATAGAATTTCTAGAATCAAGGAATTACTGGTGGTTGGTTTATGTGAGAATTAATTAACTTGATCGAAAATAAGTTCAAAGGTTATTTTTTAATTTCTAACTAACTACGAAAATATGTAAATACATATGCATATACACTACAAAAATAAAGACGGTTTGCTTAAATGAATCTCTAGATAAATATGTTTCTAAATATTATGGAAATTTGAATTTTGAAAGTTTTATTTAATAGTAACTTCACTGCAAATCTTAGTGTTTTATTTTAATACGGGACAATGTTAATCAAATGGGTGACGACATATTAAAACACTTTCAATATATTAAAATAAAATACTAAGATTTGCAGTGTTGAGAAAGAGTTAAGAAAGTTGTTAGTTGTTTTACTTATTAGTAATAAAGAAAAATGTGGATTATCAGAGTAATGAATACAATTTTCGCGTAACCTTCGTATGAGTGAGTTTATCTACATTTGTTAAGAAGTTTTACGCGTGGCACGAAAGTGGACGTATAGTTAAATTAAATATTAAAAGTAGAAAAACTTAAATTAGCTAAAAATGGCTGATAATTCTTTAAAATTCAAGATATTATTACCCAATTTTACTTTGATTATTGATAAATGGTGAGCACCTAAGTATGTGCTTTAAGCTCTGAGATAACAATGTTTCTTGCCTTTCTCCCTCGGGATAATCACATGTCCGGGTGTCTTTGCTAAGGCATGTGTTATAGCTTTTACCACATTAATGCCTCCCTAATTCAAACCCAATTTCATACAAGTCGGCCGCAATGTTCCCGAAGTACCTAGGGCTCAAAAGAACGCATTAATGTAGGTGAAATTACTTCCGAAAGAAAATAACTCATTTCGTGAACAAACCCAATTTGTGATTAATTTACTTAGCTCATCAGGGTGGGTGAACTGTGGCATGGTGTGGGTTTTTTTATGTGTGTGTGTGCTTGTATGTGTGCGAGTATGTAATGTATGTTAAGGGTTGGCCCCTTAGGGATAGAGCTCCACCACTGTTCCCGGGTCTCCTTTAAAACACGATTTTGTTGGACCAGATTAACACGTGTTCCTGGCATTTTACCAGAGGAGGACTTCGACTAAAAACAAATTCATTTAGGTCTGGACACGAATCGCCTTTATCATGCCGACAAGTAGTCCTCGTACGCAACCTTATTACGAACCGCATTAGGGGCTCGTCCCCCGCAAACCCCCGGGAGGAACAGGTAAGCGCTGGTGCGTTATCTCCTTGTATTATGCATGTAATTCTATTATGTGCCTTTTATGCTCCAAGTTTTTCTGTCACGTTTAAGGCCGGCGATATATGCGTGCGGAGTGTGCTCGACGACGGAGGATCTATCGCTGGAGCCTTCGTAAATAAATACGGTCATGTCCTGTCTGACGGGGACACGGGAGCCAGCCTCGAGTGTGAATTTTACATGGAGCATATTCGGCCCTACGCTTCCTCTGGCTTCAAGTGGAAAAATAATCTTATTTTCGCCTTGAATCCGAATTTCCTTATAAGCCGGATGTCTTACAAGTGAGTCGTGTTGATTTCGGGCTTCGCCCTCCATGGCGATAATGCGTCACGATGAAACGATCCGAACGTGAATATGAGTTACATTTCGGAAACATTTTTGGATAGATTCGCTTTAATATTAAAGTAGACACTGGCACCGGTGATGTTTCATTTTATTTGATTGCTTTCTAGGGTTAAACATTCCAAGAAATGGCGGAACGTGAACAAGCCCTCTAATGCGTTCCACATGTCCTTGGGTTATATACATATTATACATATTTAATACCTTTTCCATTTCAAGGTACTTTGAAATGTTTTTGATTATGGCGTCAAAATAGCAACCATATTTTCTCAAGTTTTTACTTCCTTAGAGTTTCACCTACATAAATATATGTCTCCTTAGAAACTCATGCTCTAAGAGTTTTCTTTATACGAGGTATAGAGTCGAGGAGCTGGCTAATTATCAATTCAGATAACCTTCAGCTATTAATTAATGAAGACAAGATTCTGGTAATTGGTTGCTACAATGTGTTTAATAATCAAGATCGAAATCACGATGTTATCGAAGTGTATTAATTGAAAATGTTAAGCTCCATTTAATTCCACAAATTAAAACCATTCCTCCATCCATTATGTTATAAAGTTTTTTAACTTTTAATTACAAACAATACAATTAAACTAAATTTATTTGTTTTTCAAATCCCAAAAACTAGTTTGATTTTAAGAAAGACACATATGTCTTATTAGAAATTGTTATACTACATATATCTAATTTAAAACAGTCCCTGAAAATGAAATTTCAATAAATTTTTATAATAGAATACAGTGTCCCATTAACAATTCGAAATAAAATTTTTAAAGTTAATACCATCATTTTGAATGTGTAAATTTAATATTTCTCTTTTAATATTTACACTCGAAAACAAACATTATTAAATATATTAACAAAAAGAAAATAAGCGAGGCTTATTTAATTGGTTCAAAATAAAATTTTACGCTTTAGTTAGTTCCTACATGTCAATATTTATGTATGTCGTGATATTTGCCTTTGATAGGAAGAATTTTAAAATTAATTATTATGTGTAAGGGATTCAATTAAAATTCGAAAAGTGTGCGAAAAAAAATGTGGAATGTAGTTAATTGAATGTAACATATATTTAAGGCGGCTATAAAATGAGGATATTTTGGGCAGTTATTATATTAAAAATAATAAATTGAATATCAGTTCGGTTGAGAGGAATTTCATTTAAATGTTTTTAAGAGTATAAAAAACTAGTTTTGCTTAATTTTCTGTTTCGGTGGGTAATATAATTTTAACGATACAATTAAAATTACAAGTGACTCGATTAAGATCTGTAAAAAGTTGTTACCAGCCAGTTTAAATTTTTTAAACGTTCGAGATAAGCACGTTTAAATTCAAATAGCAAATTTGGTTATAAAGAAGAGTGAGCACCCTGTAGGAAAATATTACTATATCCTTGTAAAATTTCGATTAGCTGGTTAAACGACAATTAGTTAGATAATTATAGAGTTTGAACAATATAAACACGTATGAGTAAATTGCAATTCAAAATAGCAGAGCAAAAGGCAGAATATTTTACAAGGGTTGTAATATTCAAAAGTTAGAGGCATCTCCTATTGTAAATTTTTACTTCTAATATAATATGTGTCACTGCATTTTGTTATTGCACGTTGTGTTTTAGTACAACATTGTACGAGTTTGCTATGATACAAGACCAAAGGCAATGAAGAGTGAATACCCCTAATAAATGTTTGGTCCACCTGTAAAATCTATTGTAATTTATTTCTAACATCCTGAGACATTAGAAAATTTTAGAGTTGCATTAGCCTTTAGCTTTAGTTTCTAAATTGTAGTAATTACACTCTACTCTGATAGTTTGCGTTAAACAAAATTGTTGAAAGAATTATTTGTTTGCTTCGAAAAAGCAATTAAAAATCGAATGTTATACCACATGGTGTTCTTCAACTTCTAAATTCAATATCATTAAAGTCGAATGTGAGTAACAACAAGTCTAGAGAATTGGGGTTAGAAATAGTAAAAAAGTTGAATTCTTATGTTGCAGACTATATGAAGGCTATGCGATGGTAGCACAATTTATGTATTTAGCATAATGAAACCGATTTATTCTATTTAACTTTTTAGGAGGGATATTGCTACTCCTTATTAACAATTTGCGTCTCATTTGTCTATTTCTAGAACTAGCCACTGGACTAACATTGATCGAGGTGCGGATACCCAATCACATCTTGAGACACAAAACGGCCTCGTTGGCGTGCAAATATGACTTGGATGGGGAGTCGCTCTACTCGGTGAAGTGGTACAAGGACGGCAACGAGTTCTATCGATACGTTCCCAGAGACATGCCACCGGCCCAAGTTTTTCCACTTCCCGGAGTTAATGTCGACGTAAGTAGCCCTTTTTAGTCCTAGTCTTAACGTTTTAACACTGCAAAATCCCCGCTTAAATATTAAATCGAATGCGCAAAAAAGTTGAAGAAGATACAAAAAATACAACGCTGAGATGTTTGTTCACAAGTTTTCCACAAAATTTCCGATGCTTTTTGTATGAAGCTTTATATCTGAGTTTTCCCTCCATTTCGAAATGTTTACTTGTTTGCCAAGTTGTGGGTGTGGGTGTGTAGATATGTTTATCTGACTGTCTGTATTTATCCATCCACTTTCCAGCAAACAGTTTCTGCTTTTATACATAATTGAGTAGTTTACTTGATTCCACTTTCATGTGTGCCCTACATTATTAATGCGTACAGCAATCGCATCTAAAGAATTTTAATAAGAAATGATGATTCATGGCACGAGATTGACGTTTCGGTGCTTCATACGAAACACCGACGAGAATTTCCTTTCACCCTATTAGCGACTCTTCTTTATGCTTAAGAATCACTTTTCGAAGAAATACATAAATTTATGCGTGGCTGACATTTTCAGCTACAATAACATAATGTTAGCATATGTGCCCAATAAAACCGGAATCAGGACGAAATCCTTCAGAGGTTCTTGCCATTTGAGACGCTTGTTTTCGTATGCTTTGTCTAGATCGATACACTTACTTACCTTTTCCAGCAGCGTTCGTATTCTGAATCTAATTTTAGGTGGAGTAGGTACGGTTCGAGACTCGCAAAATGATTACTCTATATTCAGGGTCCACCTTAAACAAGCGATTTTCATTTCTTATCCGATTCTATACCGCTTCATTGAGTTTGGCTTAGTCGGGCTACCACAATTGCTTTGCGTTCATCCATAGCATTTTCCACGCAATTTTTTATCATGCTAATATGGTTAGCTTAAATTTTAGAAAAACAGAAAATTGCTAAGAAAGTTTCTTGAATTCTTATTCAAAGTGCTGTTTTTTTATTATATAATATTAATACCGACACCAAAGGATTTTAGGTTTTGAATTATAAATAAAATAAAATCATGATGTTAGGACAAAAGTTGTAGTAGCTACAAAAATAGTTTTGTTAATGCTTTTGTGATCTGGAAATATGTATGTAAATAAATAACAAAATATCGTATGAATTCGAAAGGTATTTAAAATAGAGACATCAATTCTAAACTATAGCATATAAAGCATAACTGACTAATATTTGTTTTTGCAAAATTCATGGGTTAAATAAATAAAGGTGTCTTAACTCTTAGCTGTCACACTTCTACTAGAATCACAATGCTGCCACACTGGGGTCGTCTTTTACCCTATAGCTAACATAAATAACTAGCTAACTATGAGTAAGCTATTGATTATTTTAATTTGAAAAAATTGCCAGGTATTCTTTAAATAATGCTCTATAAGTAGATACGATTTTTTAAAATATGTATCTACTACACTATCTAGTCATATAATATAATATATAAAAAAGAATAATCGTTTGAAAGTGTTTTAAAAACGAGATAATGTTAATCAAATGGGCGAAGTCATATTAAAACGCTTTTAGTGTATTAAAATAAAACACTAAGATTTGCAGTGTAGATGTGCAAAATAATTTGTATGTGGTGTTTTTAAAATTACATTCCATGACACATGCATTTAACGATGCTTTGGGTTGCTATATGGTATTGTTAAAATGCGTTATTATAAATTATAAATTAAGTTTTAATTTATTTTATTTTCCAAATATACCATATAGTATACTTACAAAATACACCAGCGCATGTCCGATCAGTTAGTACTAAATAAAAGAAAAAAATAAAAAATGTTCGGAAAATAACAAAAATCGTAAATAGCTGGGGCGTTTGGTACCCTGTTGTGGCAGCTAAGGGTTAAAGAGAAAGTTAATCATTTCAGTTGGATTTTGTGGCTCAATGACGATACTATTATAGACAAATTATTTGTCTATGATACTACAGACTAATCCTGAAAAACAAATCAAAAATATTAATATTGTAGTCCAAATCTTTCCAAAGAAAAATTCCTATTGGTATTGCAATTATTACATTTTAAATGTGATTCTACGCCGGAAAATCGAAATATCCTTTTCCGGATCGACTGTAGAATTCTTTTTTCTTTTCAATTTCTTTAGTTTGTATGAGTTACTACGGTTTTATTGCCCGAGTGCTGACGGAAGTATGAAAAACTAACATAAAACCTGATTATGTCTGACGTAGAAGCCTCTCGACGCCATAAAGTGGCCACAAATGAGAAAGCAAAAGACAAAAGTCGAAAGAGCACTTTACAAAACCGCAGCGAAAATCAAGAAAAACCCCAAGTCACGTAGCACTTGTACTTTACAGTCACCTCTAATGGAAAGGCGCAGCAGCCGCCACGTCGACGCCGCGACGCCGGGGCGAAGACGTACCCACGGAAATCAAAGGACATGCCGAGGAAGGGGGTCCCAAGTTCGAGTCCCGGCAGAGCTCGGTTCGAACCCTGCTCGGGACCTCTTCACCGCCATTTGTGTATTGATGGACACGGCCGCACCGTGGAATTGCACAGAGCCTCGTGTCGCACCCAAAAGACAGCCGTGGCGCCGCTGAAACGCAGATATAAATTTAATAAGCGTTGGATACGTGACTTTTGCCTCCGCCCCCGCGCAGCCTTTTCTGATACGTTAAGGCGTTATTAAGTTGTTCGAGTCAATTTTTCTCACGCCCGCCGAACGAGCGGCGGCAGGAATGACTGCAGGTTGCCGAGCTCGAAGGTGCTGAAGCGCGAGACGGGCGTCGCGACGGCTACAAAGAGAAAGTTTTGAAGACGGGATTTTATTAAGTAAATATGGAGACAGAATCCCTGAACAGTTTCTGAAGTGAAAATTTCACCGATGACGCTTTCCCACATTATCAAGTAAAGAAAAACTTGGACAGAAACTTTTTAATTCAATTTTATGGAATCGTCTTTCTACTGGGTCCAGGACCCATTTTTTGTTACATTATAATTACTACTGATAAAAGTAGGAATAGACAGTATAAGTCTTTATAAATCACATAATGCTATTAGTAAATAAGACTCTGAACTTTTATACACACAATGTGCATTGTCAACGAAATTCATTATATTGAAAAATAAACCTTCAATCCGCAATGTCAATAGCAGATGCTCTATAACTCTCTGTATAGTATTCTTTTTCTACTCTTTGTATTTAAGTTTGCCTATGACGAAATTATCCTAAAATATTGTTACAAATTTCCCTTCGTTGTAATTCACACTTGAAATTTTAACCAAGGGGATATAAGGGCCAGCTTTCGACCCGGACGATCTTGGCGTCTGTGGCCTCGTCTGCCTCGGCGGATGAGCATTTTATTCTCAACATTTTCCCTATATCGGATTTACAACTGCACTGCAATTGTGACAAACGCATGATTTTGTCCGCCAGCCGCTCGGCGGGTAAAATTGTAACAATATTTCAATTATAACAAAGCTGAATAAGTATACATAATTATTGACTTTAAGGTGTTAATATTTTAATTCGTGAAAATATTCCTCGACATTACCACAGAAGTCTTGTTATAATAATAAATAAATATGGCTTTATATATAGATTAAATTTTAGATTAGCTGTGGTTTTAATACTACTATTTCCTAAGTCTGAACTTACATTATTTAAATTTTTCCCCCTCTTTGCATTTTAATTGTAAATTCTATGGAATCAACCTTTATGTTAGAAAAATAAACACCCGTATTCGACGAAAACAGCATCTACAATAACAAATATTATTAATTATGTATTAGATTCAGAATTGACTTTCAAATATGTAAGAAAGTAATAAAACTTATTTAAAAAAATAGAATCTCTAGATTCTAGGAAGTTGTGAGATTAGGAATCAAGATATTTTTTTTAATTTTAAGCAAAACTCATAGGCTGTTTACTTAGTACGAGATTAAGCAATACGAATTCGGATCAAAGCTCAAATCTTTAGAAATTATACTTTTAAGTTTAGTTATGGTGGCTATTTCCATACCAACTTTTGTGTTATTACTAAACCACTAGAATGTCCGTTCGTTCAGAACTGCAAAAGAAACTTTTTAAAGTAGAAGTTAACAGCCGGAACAAATTTAAGAAAACTTCAAAGAGAAAAATCCGCATTTACCCGTAGGCCAGTAATAAGCCGAACAGCGACTGTGAATAATTTAATAGCTTTAATTAAAAGTTGAGGAACTTTTGAGGGAAACTTTCGAGTGCTCCGCATAAAGGGCAGCCTTAAGGGTCCGACAGACGACTCCTTAATCGAAACTAATAACCAGCAACTCGTACTGTCCCCAATTTCTATTTCAGTGCGGAAAACTCCGATTGAATTTTAATTTTATTTAGTACATAAAATGAAACTCCAGTGGTCGGCGACCGCATCGTGTGGAGTGCAGGGCCACTTTTAATTACTTGAAAGACGATGGCACGTCGTGTCGCAGCCGCACGGCATACGAACAAAAGTGATGAAGACTGAAAACTGAAAACTGAAAACTGAAAACCCCTTTTCATTTCTTTCCAGCTCCATAACTCGACAGACAGTGTCGTCGTGCTGAGGAAGGTGGCGCTAGCGTCCACAGGAAGGTATCGGTGCGAGGTGTCGGGAGAAGCGCCCTCCTTTCAAACAGTGTCGGATCACGGTGACATGGTCGTCGTAGGTAGGTAAAGACGTGCCCAGGCACACATTACTTCAATTCGATTAAAAACTTTCCCCCGAACAATTCTCGTTGTTCTTAATTGAAACGAGAGTGCCTTTAACCCACAAAACCCCCGCATTCCCAGCATCCCCTGGACCCGCCTCTTGGCCGCAGAAACCTAAGCAAATCTTTTATGAACAGACAGCCTGGGTTTCATCAGAGGTCCCAATTGTCCGCTGACTTGTGTTTAAGGCGCATAAAAGATGAATGAGTCCTGGAAAACTTTAATCACGGGAAAGCCTCGGCATCTCATGCGTGGAACAATAACGGGGCCCAGCATCCAGCATCCATCCAGGATCCAGCTCAAGTGAGTGCCGGGATTCTGAATCAACACTTGCCTTGAAAAAGCCACACCAATGTGTGGAGCCCCGACCGCTGAGCCAGCCGCCAAAGGCCCTGCCCTGCTCCAGCTAGAAATGAACTGGGCTCTGAGGGATTCGAGGGATTCTAGGGATTCTGGGGCTGCACTGGAGCTCCTATGCCATAATTATGCATTTTGTCGGGGCTACCGGTTAAGTGCAGCGACTCCCGCACAAAGGCCCTGATGGAAATAATCCTCAGAGTTCATAGCTCCTTTTTTCCCACGGTGCAGCCAGGGCCTTTCCCTTGACTGGTGCGAGGAGGGCTCTTTCGCAGTCCCGGGCGCTCCGCGGCCTCCCCCGCCAGTTCCAGAAACCACTTGCGGGATGAGACCCAAGCCTAAGCTGCATACTTATGCCTTTCGGCGTCAAAGACTCGTCAGGATATTGTTTTTGTCGCACTTACAGGGTGCACTTTCTATTACCCGCCGCAAATGTTTTTGTCAGCATTTTTCGCTGTGTTACTTGCAAAAGTTCTTCGCCGTAGCACCTTTTTTGAAGAAATGTGCATTAGGATTATTATCTGAGAAAGATACTCTGGACTCCATCATAAACGCTAAAAGATTTTTAAAATTTTACTAACTTGAATGGGAAATAATAATAATAATATATGATGCTTAATTTCATTGATTACAAACAGTAAAACTAAAAAAAATTTTTGAAAGCTACAACTGTCTAACGAAAAATTGCATAAGATTTGAATTTTAGGCACTTGAAAATCCATATAAAACATAAATTGTTATATCAAAATTATTTCACTTTCTTAAAATAAAGAAGGATAAATTAAAAAAGACAGCTTAATCCATCTTCATAACCGAGAAAAGGAAGTATTGAACTGAAAAATTAGAATACCTAAATCCACTTTCTTAGTCTAGGAAAATATTACCTATATTGATTGATTATGCTGTTCCGAAAGTAGAATTAATTTTGCAAGCCGTTTCCCATAATTCACTCTAGTTGAAATTTTGTATATTTTACATACATTTAGGTACATAATCTATAACCATGCAATATTTTTAACTTTTTTAAAAGTACATACCTACTTTAAATAATAGTTTTTACAAAGTTATTTGTGGGAGTATTTTCTCGATATCTCTGAATCTTTTAAATAAAGCAATATTGCTAGAATTATCTTATTTAAAGATCTAGGTCTATAAAAACAAAAGTTGAGACTTATACTCAAAACTGCGAAAAAATAAAAATTGGTCGCGATGCAGCTTAAGATGGAATGCATAGGTGCTTCGAAAAATCCTTAGTTTAGCAGATATTATTTTCGGTTTTTATCATTGAACATTTGTGAAAAATCCATGAGTGAAGAAAACCACATTAGGTACACTAATTGTAAGAATTATTTTTGAAATTTAAAAAGAAACCTAGATATATTTTAACTTTTGCATATGCACGGATGTAAACTCTAAACAAACCATATCTGTGTAAATTGTTAACATGCTAAAAATTATTTAAAATTTATAATTCAGAAATCTAACTTCTATTAAATTGTTTGAATTGGCTTCGAACAATCCTTTAAATATATGTAGTTCAAAATAATTGAGTTTACTCCCAATCGTTTGTAGTTTCCTAATTAAATTGTTTTTTAATCCTTTGATTGATTCTGGGGTGTAACTATGGAGTCGTGCCCCCAAAACCCTTTTTAGTCCCTTTTACGTCGATGTGTGATACTTTGTTACTTAAGAGTTCGTCCCCATGGAAACCTTCTTCGAAGGAGCAAGTTGCTCCCGCCTCCTTAATTAAGCGAACGTGTGAGGTTGATAAAATTTGGGATTTTATTTTGCTACTACCAGATCCAAGTTCCCGGGCGCCATATCACGAGCCCTTTAATTACTCTTTCAGAATTGTTCGACTCAGAGGAGAAGCACTGAAAAGGCGAGAAAAAAAAATTCAATTTGCCGGCAAGAAGAGCCAGGTGGAGCAACCTTTGAAGCTATTCGTGTAACGAAACAGCATGCATATGTCATCAAAGGGCTGACATCCTTTCGACAGTCGTACCAACATGCTCCCATTTCGTTGGCTAAAGTGATCCGAATCGCAGGACGTCCCTTTTTAGAGCGCGCGCTTCTAATTTAAAAAGGGACGACTTTAGTGCGCCTTCTCTAATTTCGTTTGCATGAAGAATGCTACAATTACGTGAAATTCCATTTTTTTTTGTCAATTTACTAAGTACTATGCGAAATACCCTCACCACATGAAAGTGGTATTTGCCTAGAATTAAAGACTTTGAGCTCAGCAGTTTTAATATGGCTTTAACGATGATGACGATCAACTTTAAGCATCATGAAAGGCAGATTGCTATTCACATTAAATGCGCGTTATGCTTTAAGTGCATAACTATGCCACTAAGTTAGGGTACTTTACTTGAAACTAATTCCATAATTGTGAGCATTTTACAAATTTAAACACTTCCATGATGTCAGGCATTTTAATTATGATTCACTTTACAAAAATGTTGCTTAGGTACTATTAAAGTAAAATGTTTATTTATTTTTTTTTATTTAAAGTAATCATACGACCAAAAATAAGTAAAACTTTATGTTGAAAGCTATTTCTATGTACCTAATAAAAACCCAGTTCATAATTAACAAACTTTTCTCAAGAAATATCGAAATATATCCAAATTGATATTCCTACATTTCTTATATTTACAGCGTAGTTTCATAAGATTCTTAAATGCATGCAATCGATTTTCTTTTAAATTTGAAAAGCTATTTTTTTCAAAGTTATGCGTCCAAGAAAGCCTTCCACATTTTATACTAATTTTAAACAGAAATTGAATCCGGGAAGTTTGGAGTAGTTTGACGGTATTTTAATCACATTAATTTTTATTAGTATTTTTAGATTTTTTCACATAAATTTATTGGTATGAGAATCATAATCCATATTTAATAAATTGTTTCATTTATTCTATGCAGGTACTTTTCATTATTATTTTAATGCTATTTTAGGTTCCGTAATTCAAGTAAATTGCTGAAATCAAGAGTTCAAAATCACCATCGAGGTACATTAAGGCTTTATTTACTAAAAGACACTAAAAGTTAATTTTCATGAAGGTAGTTAGTAGGGCAAAGAAAATATGCTAATGCTGCCACATTTGCACTTTTCAGTGATTACAATTTCCTTAAAAAAACAAATAGCCGACTTAAGAGAAATGGCGTAATTATCTGGAAATGAGGGCACGTCGCATAAAAAATAATAATGCTCTGCGTAGATGCAGATAAGAGCTGAGTTTGAAAAAATGCCATCAGTCCGGAGGACGGAGCAGATGCACCTCTGCTGCACCACGGCTGCATCTCCTTAGTTGGGCGCTCCTAATTCAGATGGAGCCAGTTATTTTGTTAGCCTCTACGAGCCCGTGTGCTCCTTTCAAATCTTTAAAGTTTTAATGAAGATTTATTTCCTTTAATTAAAAAACTTTATTCTGGAGCGAAAAATAATTTTCCCGCTCCCAGCTTCCGTCCCTGCTCATTCTTATTTTTAATTTTGTGATTGTCACGCTTTATTTTACCATTCAAGAGGTTCCCTCAAAGTCGGTAACTTTTCCGCACCACTTCGAGATTCCTCTGTTCTGAAGCACTTCATATTAAGGACTGAATAGATGGCGCTGGCGACCGGGGAAAAAGCGTATCCTTTATTCCCGGGCCCTACTCCCGGCGGCGGATGAAGATTTAATTAATTACCTTGACGGCTTGTAGTCTATTTCAACTTTTCTCGCAATTATAGAATTTATTCCCTTTTTTCTCGCGCTGGAAAATAATCATAAACGCCCGAGGAGAAATTGAATATATTTTTTCTTTTTTTCAGTTTTTTTTTTAACCATATTACTTAAGCGTTGAAAAACTCTTGACAAGTTATATCGTCGAAAAATGGCGTCTACAAAAATGATACCTTAGGTATTTTTTCTTCCCGAAACACATTGCTCTGTCGGCATTTACTTCTTTTTTTTTTCAAGGAAAAATTGTCCAGGACCCTCTCGTTGGGCTGTTGGGTGAAGATTGTTACGAGAAAGTTTTCGGCTTCTTTAAATTGATTGCAAATGATTTTCATGAAAATTATAAAATGGAGAAGTGGGTTTTTCGAAAAAATTGAAATTCAAAGAATTTGAAGAGCAAATTATCTTCAAAGAGAATAATTTCAATGGGCAATTAAAATGCAAATTATATCAAGGAATTTTCTGTAGAAGAAATGAAATCTTGAAAAAGCGATGTAACGTTTACAAATCGAATTCTTTCTGCTATAGTATCATAAGGGATGAGTAATTTATAAAAAGTTAAATTTAAATTAAAAACAGGCCAAAATTTTATTTTTAAAATTCTTCGGAGAAGAATCAAAAACTGTAATTAATTTGAAATGTTACTAAAGTTATAATGTATTATTATATACTAAAGGTTTAATTTGTAGATTTACCATAGTAATCACAATATACAGAGTACAGTTTCCACAACGAAGCTCAAAATACTGACTTTTTATAACATTATAGGGAGTTTTCGTTATATACTTAAAAAGCAAAAAAGCATAATTTACATACAAAATGTTTAATAATTGTATTGTATTGTGATGTTGACGGCGACTTGTCAATTTATTATTGATGTTTCGCCTTCTAAACAATGACGCGTTATTTCCTTATGGAGAAAGGCAAACCAACCAAATATCAGATAGGTACATAGGTAATAATTAAGTATGAGAAAATTTTAGTCTTACAAATTTTTAAAACATATCCTTAACATCAAATCTAGTCTAGTTATAGCTTGTATTGCAATACGTATAAGTATGAGTTTTTGCAATGAAATATTTGGAAAACTTGTGAGTCATTTAAACAAATTAAAAAGTTTGAATTTCTTTGCTTTAAATTCTCTGAAACTCCCGCCAAATCGCTCACCACACACACCTCTTGCACATATTTATCCATAGGAAATATTTAATAAAACCTCTAGGGGTTGTCAATTTAAATTCTTTCGTTATACAATTTTTATTTTATTTTTTGCGGGGAGAATTTATCAGGCGTATAAATTTGAAAAATTTAATTAAACTAAAACGCGTTTACTGGGATCCGATGCAAAAATTTGTGGAAAGGCGCCCAGCGTGGGTGATATGAATTAATGCCCGCCGTGTGGCGTGCGCTTTATTTTCGGAGGGCATGCAGATAGCCCGTGAAGGGTAGTATAATCCCCCGGGATGCACGGAGCGGGAATGGGGGCTAACTGAAAATTATATCCTCTGTCGCAATCAAAATTTCAAGAATTTTTGAAGCACAGCACCCATTTTTCCTTAAAGTGTCCGCAATATTTCAAAGGAGCCCTGCAATGGGGCTTGAGGTTCTTTCGCGGCCCCACTGGGGGGAAATTGAGTTCAGGCAGCGGCTTACGAACGCATATGAACGAAAATGATAGGCACTTTGGCGGTGGCTCATCTTTTCCTGTTTGTTGCTGCGCTCGAAAAGGGATAGGGTCTTAAGTTGGCCGCTCACCGGGAAAGGTGCAGGGTTAGAAAGCAGCCTTTCAACTATGCCGCTCTGGGGAGTTGAATCCACAAATAAAAAGTGAAATAAAACGGGGCGCGGATGCCGGGGGAGGGCTGCGTAAAATATCATGCGATTCCGCATAATGTAAAGAGCCCCGGGTGAAGAATTATTAGCGTGTGGAACGTTGAAAAGGCGCGGCGGAAAAACGTGCTGAGATGCTCCGACGCGGCGTGAAAAGAAGTGGGCCGGGGCCCATCCCTCCGCCCCGGGGCCACTGACTGAAACCCATTTTGTAGGGCTCCTGCGTCCTCCCCCGGATCCTTGGTAAGCGGGAAGGCGGCACTAAGGCGAAGAATAACCGCTCCTGACGCTCTTGTTTCATTCCATCTTAGTCCCGCATTAAATATTAAAAATGAGTTATGTGCTGACTTTAAGGCACATAACCAGCTCCCCCCGTCCACCGCCCCGGGCACATCCATATTCAGGACACAAGTTGCACGTGGTTGTGGCAACATCTTCCCGAAAGGGATCTTCAGGACTCCCCCCAACCGAGAAGGAGGCGCTATCATTTTGGTCCCGGGGAAGAACCGGGAGCACGGGGACGAATCTACGTAAAACTCAGCCCCGGGCCGAACGAGTCCCTGACCTTGTTCTAGACAAAATATGATGTATATGTCCCGATATTAGGGAGCCCCAGACTCGGGTCCCGGACCCAGCAGGGATCACATATCGGGGGGAGCCTTGCTGACTCGGTTGCTCTTTGAATAATGATTCCTCCTCGAAAAGGGTTAGATTCCGCCCCCGCCATTCCGCCCCCCAACAGAATTTGTAGTTAATGCGTTCAGAGCTCAGACATATTTGGAAGAAATTTTATTTTTTTTGAAAGTTGGTCAGATTTAAGGGAAGCAATTTCCTTTCGCCGCAAGGAAGCGCTCAGCTCATCCGCTTAATGTTATTATACAAAACTGATTTACCTGTTTAAGGAGTTTTAAGAGGATTCCCGTCGACGTGTACACTGTACACACGGGAAATATGCGGCCATGAATTTTTATTAACGTTCTAATTTCATCCCGGCACCATTATTACCTCTAATGTAGCGGGTACTGGAGATACGCGAAATTCGTATGATACTTTAAAAGAATGGCCAGGGGTTCGGTACTTTCAGAGAGGTCCTACGTCTAGGTTTGCAAAGTTAAATAGATTTTGGGCTATTACTTTTTAGTATTCTAGAGAAATGAGCTCAGTTATATAGGAGCGGAACCTTAATGTATTTTGCGAGCGAAAAATTTATATCAAAGGTAGATCTTTCTTGAAATTGCTCAACGCAACCACTATAGAGGAAATTGAAAGCGCAGGTAGATATAAATTTATTGCCCACAATTTCAATGTGGAAGCTGTAATTTTTCAAATAAAATTTATCCTTATACTTTTTTACAGTGCTTAATTTCTGCTCAAAATACTTACACTATAAAACAAAATATACAAAATTAGACGAAGTATACTTACCTAATGAAATGGTAGAACGAAAATTTAGTACCTACATATATGTATATTATACATTTGTCTAAAACTAACAAACAAATCAATTCATAAACAAACTACGTTTTAATTGGGCTTAGTATTAAAAACATCAATTCAGGCATAAAAGTAAGGTATATAATTTTAATTTCCACTATTAGTGGTAATAAATATGTTATTGATTTACTATTTGAATAACATTGAAATGTTTGGTCCATGTACCCTACTAAAATTTCTGTTTAACGCTGTCTGATGAGCACGAGCATCCCGAAAAATCAAAGTAAATCAAAAACGCACAGTTTTCAGGGATATTTCTATAGCTTTTCCTCATTCTGTCTCGCTTGCTCAAGTCTTGTCTCTTTCTGTAGACATTTGCAACATTTGTATGTTTATACGCTCTCAGCACTTTCTTATGCATATGTTTTAAAATCCACATATGTACATAGTTTAAAACACATCGTTAATAACACAATTTGTTAATCAAAATCATATTTACTTTAAACAATTCTTTTATGTAATTTTTAAGATACGAATCCAAAATTAAAAATGTTCTATGACATCACATTTTCGAGGAAAATGACGTTAAATAGTAATAAACTTGAGCTCTGATATGAAGTAATTGAAATCTTTACGTTTACATAAATACATTACATAAATACATCTTTGTATTATCTTTATAATTATATATTATTACGTTTATTTTTGTGTCCTACCTAGACTAGGATAGTTAAGTTATATAATTATTTTATTATTAATTAATAATACACGTTAATTTAAGCAACATTTAAAATTATGAGCAGTAAAACGTAAAGTAAAAAAATTAAACTGATTATCTATACACTTATTAATATGCATGATGTGGATGGATGCGTTACTTAAGCGATTGTTGCATATTCATAAGCACTATCAAAACGCATTTTCAATATTAAAAAATGCATTAAGCTACATACATATAAAATATGCCCTTTTTTCCCCCTATAATTGAAATAAAAATGATTCTGTCGATGTAGCACTTAGTGGAAGTGCTAAAAATTAGCGAATGTGGAAAAGTGCAAATCACAATTAGCCACATGACTGCCGTCTGTGGCACGTAGCGCAGGGTCCCTGAAATAAAGAATTGAACTTTTAAAATGAAAAGCTCTACATCAACCCGATTCCGGGATTTTATTAAATTAAGAAACTTTTCCTGGGAAGGCTCCCGGTAGCCGGGCCATAACTCAAAACTAGAAGACATATATCACGTTGCCGAGTGATTAATTTGGGACCGGGAAAAGTACTCCACCAACAAGTTAAGCGCATTTCTATTCCCGGAATATCGACCAGATCCAACAAAGTATCAAACTCGATATTAGCCCTGCGATAAACGTGACAGCGAGAGCTTTCCGGAGATTTATATCCGTTTCTTCCTATAAAAGCTTCACCCTGCACCCATATATTGTATATCCCGACTTTTTCCCGGCTCGCATTACACTTGTAATTTTTTCGGTTTTTAGGGTTTTTCGGTTTTTGGGTTTTCTGGTTTTTCGATTTTTCGGTTTTTCGGTTTCATTTCTATTCCTGTTGTGTCGTTGCAGTAACGCCGACGAGAGGTCCACAAATCACAGGTGGGCAGCCCCGGTACCAGATCGGGGACGTCGTCCGGGTCAATTGTACCTCGGCCCCCTCGAAGCCCGTCTGCCATCTAAGTTGGCTCATTAATGGCCAGCCGGCTAATCGATCATATCTCCGGCCATATGACACCATCATCATCGGACGTGAGGGCTTAGAGGTAGCGAAACTTGGTCTGGAATTTCGGGTACGTGGCTGGCATTTCAAGCACGGCGACATGAAGCTCAAGGTAAATAGAAAAGTAATAGTCCGCTTAGCCGCAGGGCTTTCCTGTGTTTAGGCATTTTTCAATAATGTCCTCATTCTCGTGAATTAGACGTAGTCGATAAGGAATTTATTCAAAATATATTTTTAAAAAATTTGGTCACTTTTCCCCATTTAAATTCGTCACAATTTTTGAAATTTTCATATATCAAACAAGAATTTTAATGCTAAAGAAATTCTAATAATCCTAACTCTAGTATTTCATAATGTTAGGATTTTGAACTAATTATAAGAAGCTTAAGTACAATAAACGTTTTCATATACACTCTTCTTCTAATAATTATATTCAATGCAAAATCTCCATCATCTGTAGTTTATTCTAGTAATAAATAAGTAAACCTATCCCCCAATTTACACTGAAGATCGATTCTACAGACATCTGTGCACCTAAATCAAAATCGTAGATTTTTAATGAGCCGTTAAGTATCACAGTGACGTAAGTCAAAAATTTCAAAAACTGAGTTAAAACTAAACCCATCACCCTATTAAGTACCATATTAACTATTAAAACTTGACTTACGCTACTATGATTTTCAAGAACTCATATGTAAAGTAAATAGTGTAACTTAAAACCAACCAACTAATTTCCTCGTAGTGATAAATATAACTTTAAACGAAATTAAACTTAAAATATCTTTAATGAAAAGAAAAAGCATTATTAAACAAAATAAATCATTAATGAAGAGAACAGAAATAGGTATTTCAAAGTTTAGTTAAAATAATTGAAAATCGCTTTTTAAATAATAATGAAAATCAATAAACCTTCAAGTTTATTTTGAAATCTTTCGTGATGGAAAAATAATAAATGAGTATTTTTAAATCGACCATTAAACCTACTTCAAACGAACTGTAGTTATTTAAGAATTTTTCAATAAATAATTTTTGCACATCTGTGTTATTGATGAATTAGGGACTGTATTAGGTCGACGATTTTAAATGAAATTTGCTATTATAAATATATGTACCTACATGTAGCCAAATTATAATTTTTAATAGATTTTAAGTACGTTTTTGTTTCTAAACCGTACAATAGCCAAATCGATGTAAATAAAGTACAGCGTAAATTGAAAAATAGGTGTTTACCTTATTTTCTCAATAAAAAGTTACGATAAACTTTTGAAAACTTTAACATTTTTAAACTGTCTGTTTAGTCACATCTCAATTTTTTCAAATGTAATCTAAGAATACATGTAATAGTTCTGTTTGGTTTCGTTCATAATAATTAACATGTCTAAGTTTTTGTCTAAGTTAGAATTAGAAGCATTCAATTTCATGAATTATAAAAACGTAATTTTCTCCCTTTATATTAAAAATTATTGCAATCAAACAAAAAAGTAGCAGTCATAGATACAAAGAAATTAATGAAGTACATATTTCGTAACAGAGAGAGAAGTTATTCCGGAGTAGAATTTTGTGTTCGGTAGTAATGAGGTTAGCATTATGTATGCCAAATTTCGCATTAGGCCCTACGTTCGTATAAAATTATTTATTAAACATTGCCTATCAGATTTCAAATACCGAAAAGGAAAATTTTATCATGAATAATAAAGAATCAATGGTAGTGGTAAAGTATATAGTATTAGTTTAACCGCAAAGTTCTCAGAGGTTGAAAACCTATAGCGGTAGTGCAAAACCGGCCACATTTGCTGACCAATAAGTGGGACTAAGTGACTGATATTTATGACCAATTAGATCGATTTTGAGGTTAGAAAATTGCTAAATGAGGCGGTAAATAGACGTAGACTAAGTCTTTTAATTGCGTCCTTTGTCTTTCCAGTGCGTCGCGAAGATATCCTCCGTCTACTGGCAGAGCAACGAGGAGAGCGTGGAAAGCGACAAGCAGCAGCGCGCGCCCGTCCTCGAGTCGCGGGAAACAGTCGCCCCCAAGTCGCGTGTGCACGGTAAGGAAATCATCTTTGCAGGTAACAATTACCCGTCGATTTACCGCTGACGTCGCGGCGGCCAGGTGACTTCACCAGATCTCCGCGGGTTGCTTACCCTCGTATCCTTTCGTCTTAATGAAATAAGCGTGTTAACGACTCGATTCCACGGAAAAAAATTATCGCCGCCGCCGACCGGAGTGCGGGGGCGATAATTGTTGAGAACATTAGCAAGTGTGTGAATTATGGCGGGGCGGCGGGAGACGGAGCGGCATTCAAGCGGGAAGCTGTAATTATTCCTAAAAGCTGATTAGACTAATGGCCTCGAGTGTTTCTGCACCTCCGCCCCCCATTTTGGGGCTGCGGGGCGCCGACATGTGCATCGGAAGGGAGCAGAAATTACACGCTTATTGATTGGCACCGGCTGCTTCCTTCGCGATGCCTCCGGCCATGATAAGCAGGCCCCGGCTCAGAAGTAAATTAATTTAATTAAGAGGCAGTAAGTTCCACGGGTGGGTAAATATTGATTGTGACTGCTGCGACATCTATCTGTGCGGGGATCGTTCAATTAAATACACATTAAATGTATACGCACTATTTTCGGTATTTTCTCGAACCCTTTTTATTTAACCATATGTGCGTTATCAGACAAACTGTCTGCTGGGGTATTTTTAGAAGTTCGGAGGTCAATGAAATATTTAGATAAGTATCTACCACTAGGCGATATTATAAAAACTCATATGAATCAAGGTTTCAAGAATTAAATTATGTAAAACTAGTATCACCTGTGGTCGAAATTCGACCAACCAACCAACCAACATCGGTAGAAACAACGTTATGTATAATACAATATATCCGATACAGGAAAGACAAAAAGATCTAAGCTATGTATATTAATATTGAAATTTTCAAATTAAGGCTATAATTTTGTAATGAAAAATCCCAGATTAATATAATTTATATCTCTATGGATAGAGCTAATTAGAAGCTACATTTAATTTTTTATTTTATTGCAATATCAGAATTTGTTATCAAAAATCAATTATCAAATTTGTCTAAACTTAAATACATTTTAATTGTAGATTTATCGACCTATTAAGCATTTTTTGTTTCATCGATATAATTCTTATGGTTTGTAAAAAAGTGAGGGAACAACGTTTTTATTAAAGGTAATTTAAATTAATTTCAATTTTAGGCCTCCGCATCTCATAATGGAAAAATGGAATTCTTATAGAGATTACATTATTTTTCACCTGTCTGTGCTTATTTTAAGGTGCTTTTTTTCAGAAATGGCTTTAGGTATCTAATTGAAATTAATATCAAATACTAAAGTCTATAGCCTGATATTGCTGTAAAATATATAAAGCAGTTAAACGCTATAAAAAGGTACAGCCGTATTTTCATATTAAAAGTCTCACTCACTGGCTGATCATCAAAGCCTACCTACTTCCCAGTGACCTATACAATCTTGAAATTTGGCACAGAGGAAAAAGAAATAAATCTAAAAGTGATTCATCTCTTAATTGTATGGGAGTATTTTTTTCAGCCAAAATGATCGATATAACGTTCAAAATTATAGAATTACTATGGGGAAAAAAACCTAACGTATCAAAGGAGGATGGGCAGAAATATATGGACCCCAGCCTAGGAACCAATAACGACAAGCGATATATCATTGGAAAGGTTTTTTCACGATCTACAACTTTTATTCTGGATGAAAATCCCAAATCCCTGTGGGAAAAAAGTTATCGTTACGTTAAAACAGTCTTTCAAAAATTACATATTCAGATTATGGCATTAATTTTGTCCCGCTTTGTACGTTATCCTCCTACGACTACTGTCGTTTCAGACAAAAGTTACGTATTTTTTCATGAAGAATCCGAATCTGCAAAAAAAATGGGTCCCATTTGAAAAAAAAAAAGTTACCCCCACCCCCGCCCTCAGAAGTGGGGGTGGGGGGTAAGAGTTGGTAGAGTTAAATAATTCTTTTAAAAATATTTTACCCCTATTTTTTTGTTTTCCGATGCGATGTGTTCTTTCCGAAATATTCGACCGCTCCGGGACTTTTTTTACACCCTGTATAGCGGCTACAATAATGGCTCCACAGTTTTGGTGCCATAGAACAAAATGCTTAGAATGATGTCCTAAACATATTAAAACCTTTTTTTTACTGGCCGACACTTTCGATTTTTGGCCCAGCTTTGTATGAAACGTGAATGGTCTCCTTTAGCTTTAATTTTGATATAGACGATTTAATTTAATTGCTTTAAACTAAAAACTAATCAGTTTGACCGATTGGCAAATGAATTTAAAATAAACACAGAGATATTTTAAATATTCGCAAATAAATGTGATCCAAATGCAAATATCCACAGATGAATTTTGCACCCAACAATAAAATGCTTTTTATTTAAATATTTGTATAACCCTCAATAAAATTTTATCAGAAATATTAATTGATTCCAATCAATAGTGCAATTTCCTTAAATACTTCGTTTATGACTATTTGCATAGATCTCCTAAAAATGAGATAATATTTATTATTAATTTAAAATTTTAGATGTCATCAGAATGTTGGGAGTATATGGACTTAAAATTTAATAAAGATGTTTTCTAGTTTTATTATTTCCTCTCAAAAGACCAAGTTTTTCAGAATTTGATTCGTAAAAGTATGAGATGACCTAGTTGCGTGAAAATTGTTTATATGACTATACCTCGTAAAGTAATAGGATCTCCATCCATTAAATTCTTTGAAAAAAAAATGGGAAAATGCTGTCGATGTTGGAAAAATGAATTCAGAATTGAACACCAGAAACCAGTTGCAACATCCCAAAGATGTTGTTCCACTTTACGTTGGGCTCTATCTACGGCGGGAATATCCCTGTTAACATGTTCATCACTAATGTCGTCGATTATAATTGAATTCCACTCTGGCCCACTCGGCGTTGTAGAACTCGCTCCCCCGCCCCCGGAGTGACTTATCCAATCGCATACTTCACCAACTTCTGCTTTCATTTTGGTTGAAGTTACTCTTGCGGCTTTCTGCATGCTTTTACTCATCGGAGAAAGTAATCCCTTTTTCCGGAAAAGTTTTGCGGTGTACTCCTGGTGGATCTCGTGGCTGTTTTCCTTGGGAAATGGTTTTTCTGCCCGGCTCAGCGAAAAGGAGCTTTAAACCAACATTTTTTCTATTTTTTTCTTTTTTTATTATTGCGTTATACACAGAGTATCTGGATGAGTGAGTTTTGAATTTTTCAATTTCTGCTCGAAGTTATTTCAAAGGATTTTGTTTGGTGATAGACATTTCCCTGTCATCACATTATTAGAGTTTCCGGTTAAATTCTACTTCCGCTTTTCTGTAACCAATAGGAAATGTTTTGCGCTGTGTGATTTTTAAGAAATTCTTCAAAACCGTTCCCTTTTGATGTTCAGGATAAAATTTATATTAACTATAAAAAATTGTAATATCACAGTTTTTTACAACATGCATGTGGTAAAGTTAAAATTTCGTCTTAAAAAGTTATAGGAAAAGTATAGGCAAAGTTATAAACTCTTAATTTTCTAGCAAATTTGCTTGATTTGACTTGAAATACTCGACATGGAAAAAATTAAATTAAAATAAATATTCCGAGCTATTGCTGCTGCGTATTTGCATATATACATATATCCATTTAAATGTTCCCTAAAGAAATATTAATTTTGTACTACCTATATGTATAGATGTAATACAAAAAATTAAATCTACACACAAAACTGTTTTTCCTACTTACTATGTAGAATGTAATTTGAACAAGCTTTTGCTAGCATTTCCAACAAGTAATTTAGTGAAAATAAAAATACTAGAATTCTATTGACATATTTTAAATATAATTCTACCTAAATATACTAGAATTTCAGATATAAGAATTCTATTGTCTTTGTCTTATCTAGAATTCACTGGAATTCAAATTAAAATCACTAGAATTATGTTATCTTTCTCGTATAACTAGATTTAAATCTAAATTAATTGGATTTCTAAACATAGTCGCGAAAATTCATTGCATTTCCGAAGTAGTAAATGCAAATATCTCTAATAAGAATTTCGCACACAAAAAGTTTTTTCACCAAATACGTATCGGAATAGCGATGTTTTTTTCAGAAGATATTTTTTAATGCTGGAATAATTGTGGAATAAAATGATAGGCAATATCGAAATTTTTAATGCTTTAATTTCATTTTATTTCTATGAAAAAATAAGAAAAGAAGCTACCTCTTTACTTTTTAAAAACTTTCTGGAGGCTTAACAGAGAACGCACTCGACTCTATATGAAAAGTTGACGAGAAATGACAAACAGCAGTCAAAGTAACTAACTTATTTTCTAGTGAACTACACTAGATATAGTGTAGTAATTTTATCTTTACTCCATCAAGTAGTACCTATTTTAGCAAATACTGAGTGTAAATCTCTTGGTGAATATTTGAATTTTAGAAATTTCATTTTGTAAATTTTCACATGAATTAATTTTAAACAAAATTATGATATAATAATATAATTATCAAAATCTTTTAACTCTAAATTTTTCAAAATTTTAAATGTAATAGATATAAAATTATAGTTAAATATTAATTATTTCTTCGTTTAGATAATTTCTTTTAAAATATAATACAAATTGTTTTCTTCTCCATATTTACAGGTACATCAAATTTAAGTAGTAACAACTGCCCAACCAGCTGGTTGCAGATTTTATTAATCTTAACATCAATTATAAAAATATTCCAGAATCACAGGTAACTACGTCAAAGGGGGTGGAATTTTTAAACTGAAAATGAAAAAAAAAACATGAATTCAAGCACTGAAACCCTAATTTATGCCAAATTACTGAGATACTAACTGTAATTTACTATCGAATAGATTAATTTATATTTGTAAAACTAGTCTTAAAAAAGCAGGCACCGTACGTAAAATGCAAAATCAACAACAAACCAAATCCAAAAAAAAATTAAAAAAAAGGTATGGGGGTGGAAGGAAGGTCGCATGACACACTATCGTAATTGATGTGAATTTTTATTAATCTACGAACGATTAGAAAATAAGTTTAGGACTTGCATGTAAGTAAGTGTAAATCAAATTGAAGCTCGCTCGAAGCGTTTATGTTTCTTAAAGTTATTTCCGTTCTGTGTCTTAAAGATAATTTGATGATTTCGTACCTGTTTTGCGGTGGTAAAGAAACACTGACAACGTTGCATTTGGACTTAATATTTGTTATTTAAACGAAATTGGGT
The DNA here is from genome assembly GCA_951509405.1 of Machimus rusticus. Lineage (NCBI taxonomy): Eukaryota > Metazoa > Arthropoda > Insecta > Diptera > Asilidae > Machimus > Machimus rusticus. The sequence goes on along the minus strand of OX608052.1, from coordinate 35,348,164 downwards.
TTTGTATAGTTTATTGATGTACATATCCCTATTGCTTGTAAATATGTAAGGAAACATATCTTTCTGTCAACATAATTCTTTTTGAACATATCCCAGAAAGTGGCGGTTTATCGTCATATCAATTCTGCAGTTGTTCGTCTTTTTAAAATAAATATAATATAAAAAAAAAATATTGATGAGCTACTTTTTTAAGGCAATTGGTAACGAGGATGTGCAATGTTTTATAGAATTAAATCCTCAAAATACACAAAGTGCAGATAGTCGCTAATTCATGCTGTAATCCTTTTTTAAAGAAACTAAAATTTTACTGTCGCATTTTTCTAGCAATATTTTTTGTAATCAATTTTATAAAAATAAAAGCGTTAATTTTCTGAACAATAATGATTTTGATACAGCTATAAAACTAAATTTTTTTTTATATAAATGAGTATAAAGTCATAATCATAATACTTCTTAATTATAAATGCTAACTTGAAATACAATTTTAGTCTGAGCATGCTGAGTTATGAATGTACACTGTCTCAGAATAAATTCCTGCACTTGTGGTTTGCAATTATGAAATTTTGTAATCAATCTGGGAATAAGATGTTAGTTTGAATCGGTAATTCTGGAAGTCTAAATATGAAATTTGTTAAATTGAATCATTTATAGTTATTAATAGCACAATTGAGTGTATAATTTATTTTAAAGTAACTTTCGCTGAAATACAGCATTAACAGATAAATCTGTGTGACTGGTCAACTTATACAGAGATACATTAAACATAAAATTATAGAAATTCTGGCCTATTTGTGTTCAACGAAATCACTGTACATCTTTGATACCAAAGAATTTTTTTTAAATACCTGCTCAAGTAACTAGAAAGAATTAACAAAGTAATTCAGGGTTGCTAAAAGAGTCAATGCAAAATGAAAATCATATATAAAAAAAAACTCCATGTAAAGACAACCTTTATATAAAAAAAAAATCATATCTTGCTGTAAAATGTAAAATATTTTCAAGGATAAATCTAGGAAATTTTCGGATAGGTAAATGATAAAATATATAAAAAAAAATCAAAGCATATTGCGATTAAGACATAAGAGGTCGATGTTTGTAGCATCAATTTTTCTATTTGTAAATATTTTATCTGTAACCTGAGCGTGGAGTAAATTGGAGCTATAAGATAAGGCTTTTTAAGTTGAACAGAAATGAAAGAAAAAAACTTATAACGTGGAATGGTACCGAAGAAGACAAGCACCGCACTCACTCTACTGGAACCGAAATATTTAAAATGAAAGTAACATTTTTCCTGTTTATCTAGTAATCCCAAGTTGTAAGAATGACACGTATAAATTGATTAAGGGACAGAGAAAATTTACGGTAAACTGTTAAAAATGATCTGAAGTTATGTAAATTAACATTTTTTTGTAAAATATACTTGTAAATTAAGAAAAAAGAACATCTTTTATTATTTACCTTACACGTACTATCGACTTTACGAAGAAGATAAAAAGTAAGTGTCCATTGAAAGGTAAGTTTCATTTATAAATATATTTCTCATATATTGTATAATTTTTTTCCAGAATAGTAAAATGATTATACAAATTTTATTACTGGAACAATGCTACTTGGTCCTTTTCTACAAAACTAGTCTAGACTATAGAACACAAAGTGGGACAGGCTAAAACATTTGTTTTTCGCAAACATATTTAAAAACTTTTTTTCCCGGCAGTTTAGGGCTCTAGATTTTTCAAAAGTAAAAGAACTGTATAAATTTTATTCTACGGTTTAGATATGGGCCTGAGGATCAACCGAAATGTAATTTTAAATGTTGCTGGTGAAAGTACAACTTTGTGTATAATTTTAGATTTGAAAATTACTTTTTCCCAACATTTGAACTCTATCTTAAATGAAGCATATTGGACCAAGAATTTTCGCGATGCTTAAGTATTAAAATCACTATTTGAATCTTTTGTTACATCTCTTTTGGAATGTGATTTTCAAGTTTGGTATCCTATTTATAATGTACATGTAAACAGATTTGACTTTTCGGAAATGTTGGCGTTGGACGTTGCGCTTCCATGATCTTCTAAAACTGAAATTTCATCGAACCAACTACGGATTTTGTCACTAACCTATATGTACGTAAAGTTTTGCCCCAAAAAAGAGTTCAAGCATGTCTGTTAACAAAACAAACATTGATTTAAATTTAAAGGGTCTTTTTCCGATTTTTTTTTTTTTCAAGATACGACAACATAATTAAACAAATTTAGAATTTAAACTTTATGGCGTAAAAATTTCAAATTTAATACAAGAATAGAGTGCGTTGGCCCAATTATATACATACATATATATGTAGGTACCTGAATTATAAAAACTTGAACTTTGATTTTAATTTAGGGATTAATTTCAGGCGTTAATGGAATAGAGAGTTTTTTGAATCAAGAGTTTATAATATACATACTATATATGTATGTTTTTAATGTTATTTCTTTAAGACTTTAGGGGAAAAAATACTTAAAAGCAACTGTCCTTCATTCTTCCCACCAAAAATCATCAAATCAAAATTATTAGGATTGAAAAATAATTGGTAAATTGAAATATGTATACTAGTTATTTTTCAAAGGTTCTTATATGATTTGAAGTATACTAGTGTACATATATATAACAGACATTTTATTCTATGAGAAAATAATATCAGTGTTATTTCTCAAATGATATTTAATTTTCTTCTGGGGTAAAAAATACCTTCAGAAAAATTATAAAATTGTTTGCCTCTCTAGACCAGAATTTTCTGCTAAAGAAATAAAATTTCTTAGTTGTTGACAAAGATCTTTTCAGCGATACTAATTAGCGAAAGCTGCCTTAGTCAGAGACCCGCTTCTAAGTGACAATCGCTGACTGTTGCTCGCCGTCTTGGCTCAAGAAATTAATCGAAAAAAGCGCCTTAATTTCCATACGGCGTGGCAGCTTCTAAGGCGAGACAAGTTCGCATCGGGACTCATTTAGAGTTTTTTTTATCGTAGTTCCTGTGATGGCGTTCTGTTTCATGCCCCTCTGGACGGGAACAAATCCTTTTTCTTCCGGGAAGTCAAACTGCGAAAGGGGCAAAAAAAAGTTACGAGTGCCACTCGGGAAAAGTTATAAGTGGCATTTTTCCAGCATTCCTGTCTAATCTCAAACACAGTTTTTATGCGAAAATGCAAAACTTAAGCTGGCGGTGGGAAAAGGCAATATCAAGAGAAAGGGTCCTTGATAAAAAGAGCCAAGAGCTGAAAAACTGAAAATAACTCCATTGCACTAGTTGCTGGCCTGCTCCTGACACGAAAATTACTCTGGTCCAGCGGAGGCTGCGGGGGCTGTGGCGCCGCCGGGGGGAATTAGTGGGACGTGAAAATGTCAAATCAGTGAGTAAAAATTCCGGGCCCAGAGGAGGGAAAAAGTTTCAGACGCAAATCCCCTGGACCACTCCCGCGTTTTGTTTACCTTGAGTCCGGTCGGCGGAAAATCTCTTGGCCCCGAAACGGTCACTACTGCTGCTCATTTCCAATTGTGGTGAACTTTTCCCGGATCTTGCGCTTCCCCCGGGATCCTTTTTCACTTTCCAATAGCTTGATGGACCTTTTTTTGTCCGATATTAGCCGTTTGAGTGGTTCCCTTTCACGTCCTCCGCCCCCGCACCATCAGCCCCAAGGCTCCAGTCGTGCTCCTCTGGCCGTAAGAAAGTTTTCTTGTTTACGAGATGTGTTTTGGTCGCTTAGTCTTTTAAGGCCCCTTTTTAAGATCTTATGAAAACTAATTAAGGCGATGGCAAAGAAAACCGCCGACCAGCCCCAATCACAGAGGGAAAAAATTGTCTTAAATGTTTTTTTTCGTTTTTTTTTCTTACTTTCCTGCGGCCATTCAGAAGCAAGGAATTAACCTCAAGTGCAGCAGCAATTCAGGAAAGTTAATTAACGGTCCACCGCATAAAAGAAAGTGCTTCTTCTGTCCACCCCCACTTGGACGGGCTCCTATCGGGGTCCCAGGGCGGAAAAATAGTTTTTGCATAAATTAAAAATGGTCAGGAAAAGCAAAAGGGAAGAAAATCCAAGCGAAGCGCTCTCAAATTGCGGTAGCCAAAGAAATTTCACGCTTCATTCTGAAAGACTCTGAAGTTGAATAGTAGTGGATTTAAAAAAAAATTAAAAAATCGCGAAAACGTAATTGTATTAAACGCTAAATTTAAAATAAATTACTAAGACAATAATAGTCGTTTAGCTATTACTTATTCTTATTTCGTAAAATATCGAAAACTATCGATACTATAAGAACATCAGTATCCAGTTCCAGGATATTTTCATCCCGTACCGACGCGACGCGACGCTCGCTGATGGATAACGCCTTTAGTACGAAATTCATGCAGGACAATGCTCCGTGCCACACTGCCCGGTCAAAAATTGTCTTGAATCCTTTGAAATCCTGATCGTTCCAGGGCCACGTAATTCCCTAGATATTAACCCCATTGAAAATGTTAGGAATGTCGTCAAATCCGAAGTTTATAAAAGACCCAACTCCACCAAAGAAATTCTCATCCAGAACATCCGGGAAGTATGGCAAAACTCACTCCTAATTAAGGACTCCATCAATTCGGGCCTAGGAGAATAGAAGCAGTTTTGAAAAATAAAGGGAAATAGGTAAAATACTAAAACAAAAGTAATAGAGTCTATTAAAATAAATACAAATATTGCACCGAGCATTTAGGTATGATTGAGCAACAATTACCTAAAGAAACGAACTTTCCATTTTATACTTGCAGGATTTTTATATATATAATATTAGAGACATTTTATAATAAACACCAAATCATTTTTATGAGAATAGTAAAGAAAATAAAATGGAATGTGTTAGTAATATTGAAATTTTGTATAGTACCACTGAATATACACTCTTAATTAAATATAGAAGATTTATTACCATGGATTCAAATGCAATATTGAAGTCTTTAAATATTTTATAAATTAATTGTTTCTTTTCCCTCCGTTCCGGCTTATGATCCTATGTTTAGTATTTTAAGAATACTTTTTATTTATTTTTTAATTCGAGGTCAAAATACGTATAGTAAAATAGAAGTACAAAGAAAACCAATTTCGTTCAAAATAACTGACATATGTAGGTACCTGTAATGTACCGAAGGAAATCAAGAACTTTAGTATTTAAAGCTGCTTATGTTTTACTAAAATATGTCCTGAGAACGAATAGAAATCGATATTATTATATACATATTTTGGATGTAAGTAGATTTATCTGACAAATAAATATGAAAATCGATCTTCGTTTACATTTACCGCGTCCAGTTGGTAAAATAATAAAATAGTTAATAGTATATTGTGCAACAAGGGCGTAAAGTAGCCGTTTGCGCACGCTGGCAGCAGTACACGCACGAGCGAAGCGAGTGTGTTTAGCTGCCAGCGTAAGCAATCGGCTACGCCCCGCCCGAATTGCACATTTTATTTTTCCCCACTAGTGAGGGAAATGTGCCACTAAAACGCACGCCTTTCCGGTTGGACAGTGGCTTATTATCCACTAGTGCTTTATATTGTGCAACAAGGGCGGTGCGTAGCCGATTGCGCACGCTGGCAGCAATAAACGCACGAGCGAAGCGAGTTTGTTTAGCTGCCAGCGTAAGCAATCGGCTACGCACAGCCCGAGTTGCACAATAAAGCACTAGTGGATAATAAGCCACTTTACAACCGGAAAGGCGTGCGTTTTAGTGGCACTTTTCCCTCACGCGTGTGGAAAAAACTCTTAAAATACACAGTGCAGTCCATATTTACGTAACCGATATGTGAAAAATCTAGGGAATGAAAATCAAACTACTTGACACATTTTGCTATAATATATTGGAAAAAATCTTGAAACATTTCAGTTTCATTCATTACACTTTGAGGGGAGTTATTTTGGTGATGTTCGCTTTTATAACTTGCAATAAAATCGGGCGGAGTCGGGAGGACGGATCTGTTACCAAAAAGCTGCAAACGCTTCAAATCGATGTGATGGAGTAAATCTCCCTCCGGGGAGGGTATGATAGAGCACAAATAAATAAATAAAAGTTGATACCTTTTTCGAAAAATTTTTCTAAGATATCCAGATAATATAATCTCAGATAACAATTTGCTGCGACATCATTCTTCTCGAAGATTTACCACAGCGGGATGTGGAAGGCACAAAAAAGAATTGCTATCACAGGATATACTTGAATTGTTGGTTTTTGCCCTCCGTCGTGCTTCCTGGGGCTTTAAGGATTTAATATATTACTCTGCATCATTTTCGTATATTCCGTATATTTTCTGAGCGTGAAACAATGCGGATAATAGACTTGTGCTCGCTAAGGATGATGATTAAGCTCCATTCGGGGGAATTGGCACAGCGATGGGTTTCCTCTCATCCGAGGAGGGAAAATTATGGCCGCTGCTAATATTATGATATAATCCATGAAAGATATGGGATAATTTCGCGAAAGTTTATCTCAAAATCACTTTTCTTAATAGTCCCCACCCACGAAAATTGAAATGAGGAAATTATTTTTGCAAAGCAATTAGTAGCGTTCTGTTTAATATTGAAATTAATTCACTCTTCGGCAGAAGAGTCATCTAAAAAGGCAATTTCAATGAAGTACTTTCTAAAATATTTGTGCATTGAAATTAAAATAACATTTCGATTGTCAACAGAAACAAATTAAACATATACAATACTTCAAAATCAACCCGAAAAAAGGAAATAGTACTTCAAATATAGAATGTAGGGCATGATACAAAAGAGCGACTCATTTATAATAAACTAACCCTATTCAGTATTAAAAAATAGTAATATCCTATACAAATTTGGGAAATTTAAATCTGCCAAAATGCCATTTAATCATGTTATTTTGCCGACAACTAAGCTATTTCCCATTATTTTTAGTTTGTTTAGCTAAAGTGAATGTTAAAAGCAAATAAAGAATTTAGGAAATGCTGTTCATTGAGCTAAAATATTAGCGATTATTTATTCATAGCAAATAACATTTATTCATTTCAATGCGGTGCAATTTAATGAAACTAGGATCATTTGAATGAGTCCCGATTCAAATTCGAATTGATTAATGATTTATCTAATTATTTATTACCGGATAACGATGGACGATATTATATAAAGTATTTCTAATGACATTACAACCGCAGAGAGAATGCATTTTTTGTTAATTATCGGGTGTTTATTTGAAATTTGTGTTTTATCGCCACGTTTTAAGCCGATTATTCTAATTTTCTAGCTGGAAAAATTTAAGTTATATTGATTATTATAGAGAATAAAAATGGCTAAACTATACTTAAAATATACAATTGTTACGCTGAAATTATTGCGAAAATAAAATTTTTTATACTCAAATTTGAACCAGATGTGGACTACTTTATATTTTATTGCATTGGAAACTATAACATAGTAAAGCATAACCAATTAATAAATAAATTACAAAATGATTTTTTTTTCAAAGTTTTAAAATTCAGAACTCTCTTTCTGGGTTATAATTATTATTAATATTATTATTATTTGTTCCTGAATTCAAGTTTTATTTCAATTTTCTTTCCTGATTAAACCGATTAACAAAATTCAGCTGAAAAATGCGTTAGCTATATTTTTAGCATATTGTAATTAGAAAGCATGACTTATGTAGGGATATTATTATTACGGGAGATATATGTCTGCATTTTTTGACCTGGTAGGCAGCCGATTCTGTAACACTACTGCACCGAAGTTTAACTACTTACTTATTTCTTATTGTTATTAATCAAAGTTATAAACAATTGAAGTTGAAAAAAGGGTCAAAAAATTCAAAAATCCGCAATGTTTTTTTTTTTCTCAATAATAATTATTATTGATTCTTGTACTTGCGATAGTTAGAACAATAAGTATTAAAAATTTGTTTAATTTGTTGCTTTGAGATCATCCGCGAGAAATCACCTACGCAGGCCAATAAGAAGAAAATTTTGACAATATTATGAAAAAAATAAACACATTTTTTGTTAAATAAATTTACGATGTTTATTTATAAAAATATTTGGTAACAAAATATTATTTTTAGTGTAAAATAAAAATCTTTGGAAAAAATACGAAAACCATAAAACAGATCTGCTGAATAAGTTGCATACCGTTTGGCTCTGTAGAATCTAAAATAATTTGAATATTTTAATGAAGTTTTTAGGGAAGATTCTTAAAAGGGTATACTCTGAAGAAAAATTTATTTGTGAATTGTTTTTTATAGTTTTCCTAATAGCTGATGGTAATGAAATCTTAAATTAAATATCTGTAAGTTGGCACTAAATATGATATGAACAAAGAACCTTCATTAAATTTAAATATCTGGGGTTTGGGGTAAATTTGAACGAAGTTTGTATCCGTTTTAGGATAAGTTTCGCTTATTGCGGCTTATCTACTTTCGTTACACTTCGAGAAACCCATTTTCTGATCCCATAAATAACAACAATTCCGTGACGTCTGCCTCGCCTCCGGCATTATTGCAGTGTCTTGGCATTAAGTCGGCCAGACGGAGCCGAGCAGTTGAAATTATATTAGTCAAATATTCGGAGCAAATAGTCCTCCTGTTGGTATTTGCCGGGCTTAAATAGCCGGCCCAATTGCATTGGAATTCGACGGGAAAATCTTTAGATTGGCAAGAGGACGTCAGTCATGTCGGTAGGTTTGCATTAAAATGCCACAAGTATCACAACAGAACACGGCCGGGGCAGCCCGGGGGGATTTTCGGAATTCCCTGGACCTATTACGCCTCCACCGCAGGAACCGATGTTGTAATCAATAGACAAACACCTCACAGTGTTTGTCTAGGAAATTTTACAGGCTCTTGTAAGTCCCTTTCGGGGGTCGGGGGCCCCGGGAACCTGCTGGAGCACCTTTTGCAGGCTCTTCCTGTTTGCCGACCTCCAGTGGGGGGCACTTTGATACCCGCAGGCATGCGAGGGGCTGATTCATTTGCAGTATTCAGCCGGAACAAGACATGATGGCATCCTTCAAGATGCTGAGCCCTCAGAATAAAAGAAAGATGCTCCACCGTCTTTGCACAGTGGCGGCGGTGGCGGCTGCGAGGGCGGGGTACAAGCGGCAGCCTACCAAATGGACCACCAACTTCGAAACTTTCCCGAGTGACTGACATTAAGGAAAATTGGGACGGGCTAAGAGGCAGTTCCTGATATAAAGAAAGAAATACTTGGCGGGGCCGGACCCGAAACTTCTTTTCCCTTTTCTGTGAAGTTGGCTTACGTGATAAAAAGTTTCTAGTTCACCTGGCGGCGATGCTGGCGCTGCGCTGGAGCTGCTGCTGGTGCATGCGGAGCCGCAGAGGGGCCCCCGTAAGAGGGCACTTTGCAACTATCCGCCGCTGATGGAGCCCCGCCGAGGATTAGAATTGCACGTTTTAATGTGCACCGCACCGCACCGCCACTGTCACCGGGGCTTGCACACATGAGCGGCGGAATATAAAAAAGTTCCTTTCGGTAGTTATGCATAACATCGAGTAGCCGGGGGACGGGGGGGACACAGGGAAAGTTGGGGACGTGTTATCCACATAAAAATCCCCGCGGTACCTTTCTGGGGATGATAAATGCCCCGGTGCAGGTGACAACGCCGAACTCCGGCCGGAAGAAATGATATGCAGATTTTTTCGGAGAAACGAAATGCGGTCTAAGGAGGGAAAAGATTAATGCAAGGAGGAGGCCGGCCTAAGTGTGCTCGGACAGCTCCTTCGAATCCCCAATTCGGTGCTCCAACCCGCCGCCCTTCTCGCCCTTTTGTGAGACTCCAACGAGACCGAGTCTTGGTTCTGGGAGTTTCTGAATCGTTTTCAGATTCCTTACTATGCAAGGGTTTCCCGAATCGGCTAAATTAAGGAACATTGTGCTGCTCGGCTGAGTTCTGTGTGCATTGAAATGTAGAAGACGTCTGCAAGATTTGGGTCACCACGACTCCGGCCTTTCAGAACTCCTTGAGCATAATACGTAGGTACTGCACACATACCTCCTTTTTATGACAAGGTTAATCTGGATTTAGTATGTAGTTATTAGCACTGCATAAAATTAACCATCCTTCAAGAAAGATATTAAATCCTACCTTAAATTTTATATTTTGCAGCTTAATAAACATATGATTCGGATGTATGCTACAGACTTGATTTCATAAATTGGTTTTCGAAAATTTTATATGTACATACCTACCTATTCTAAAAATACGAATAACTAAGTAAGTACCTATGTATGTACATATTTGTCTTCCCTTTATTTCTATTTCTATAAAACGATGACTTATTAAAATAAGTTTTTGCTTTTTTGTTGTAATTTGTAGTTGAATAATGAAATTAAAAATGTCTGGATTTCTTTAAATTATCTTCCATATTTTGGGAAACATGCAACCATTTATGTAGATATTCAAAATAAGCCCTGCCCTTTCCTATTCTGGGTTAGGTATAACTACGAAAAGGGTGATACATGTATTTCATATTTTCCTTAAATTACTACTACTACTACTACCCTACTCTTTAATATGCATAGTTTCTAATTATAATCGTATAAAATATTTTTGTATAAAGAAAATTTTTATTTCTTATAGCTAGAACCGAAAACTCCTTGGAAGTTGCTTGTATTTTTCGAAGGACTTAGACAAATTTTAAAAAAAAGTATACTTAGATTTGTATTATTATTTTTTATGCCTATATAAAAACAAGTTAAACAATTTATTCTAATCGGAAACTGCCTAAATAAGGTATTTTATAGTTTTACTTAGTGCTGGTCTGTATTAAACATAAAATTATGCAATTATGTATGTGTACAATATCGTCTTAGAATTTTAGCTTCAGATTAATACTACGTTATTTAATCACATAATTTATGAACTTCTTAACATTAATTAACTGTACAGCAAACGTTTAGATAAAATTCCTGACGATTTTAAAAAAACAACACTTTCTTATCAACAAATATATGTAGTAGAAATATTGTCAAAAATCGAACTTTAAGAAAGGTACCATTAGACATCTAAAAAAACTTTAATTCATCAAATTCTAAGTTGTACGCCATAGAACAACTACCTATAGCTCGGTTGGAAAACAAATTTGTTTTTCAATATTTCAATTATGCAGCATAGAGTATACAATATACATAGTTATAGTTTCTTTCTTAATGTAGTTTACCTATTAATAATTAGAAAAGATAATAACAAAAAGTAAAGGTCTATATAAGTAGTAAAGCTTGTATAACTAAAATGGCCTGTTGCACTCTCTAAACTGAGCAAACATTGAATAATTCCCAGTGTCAATTTTTCACTGGCTCTAGGGATGGTCGAAATGATAATCCAAGCGTTAAGATAACTCTACCATAACTAATGGAAATCATGACTTAACTGATTGAACTCGCGGGATTACTGCGAAAAAAATAAAATCCTTAGTGTATTTTTTGTTTCGCGATTCCCAGGCCTTATGGAAGCGTGAATTTAATTTCATGCCGGGTCCCAAAAGGTATGAGAAAAAGCAAATTTTCAGGTAACGACCGCCAAAACTCCTCCTACTCGTGCTCGTGTGCTCCAAAAAGGATTGAAGTGGTTTATAATTCACGTGTGCTTCAATTACCCGCTAAATTACATAATCTGTCTTCGCCGCAGCGTGGGCCATCGGGGAGGTCCTTAGGCAACACATAGAACTCCTGGCGGCTCGGCAAAATAAAAAAATTATATAAAGAGGAAAAAAGATTGATCCCCACGGTGACCGGGATTGAGCGAAATGCAAATTCTCAACTCATTTATACACACGAGTGCCTTTGCTTGGCATATCTGAAAAAAGGTCCTTGCTCCCAGCTCCCAGCGGCCGTGGGCAGGAGCCACCATTAACAGACTCATAAAAATATTTCGTTGGAGGTTTTCTCGTTGGTGCCGCAGGAATTCATATCCTTAAGCAACTCTACTAAATATTAAAACAACTGGAGGACGTGTCGGAAGGGATACTTTCGCAACATAACGTGCAGCCATTTCTCACATTAAACACCCACCGCCCAGCCCAAAAACTTGCTGCGAGTGACTCATAAAAGGGAAATTATGTTGCGACTTCTAACTTTGTCCTTCAAGGGACACCAAGACTGTCGTTATTCTTATGTAAATTGTCCACCTGCGTTATGGAATCGCTTCTTATATATATATATATATATATATATATATATATATATATATATATATATATATATATATATATATATATATAAATATAAATATATAAAATATTCCGCCCGTTCCGGTTCACGCCTGCAGCGCAAAAGGAGTTTAGCTTCAAAAATATTTAAAATTCAAACAACGCTAAGCCTCTGCTCGCCTGCTTCCGTCATTTTGGAGGAGCACGAGTCCTGAAAAAGGCTCCGGAGTTAGCCCCAAGACTCTGCCAAAATGATTCTTACATGGGCTACGGTTTCACTGGAATGAATTAATCACTTCCAGGGGAAAATCCTCATGTAAATTACCGTAATTACAATGTGATAAACTTTTCCATTGCGTGCCTCCATTGAATTAAACACGACTCCTGCTCGTTGGTTGTTCTTGTCGATAACGTGCCCCACCAGGGCTCCTTAAATTCAATAGCTAACAATTGCTTCGTCCTGACGGCGGTCGTGTTTTTGATAAATTCAAGTCAATTCAGGCGATTAATTTCGTCGCTGTTTTATAGTCGAAAATCATGGCTTTTGCCAGTTCTCTAATTTGACGTGAGACCACCTAAATACCCCAAAATAACTCCTGGGGATTGCCATTTGAGGACGATGTGCTCTGCGGGGAGTGCATGGCAATCGCACTCAGGTGATAAAAATAATCCTGGTTTATTTAATAGTTTAAGGGAATTAGCTGCCACCGGTGCACCAGTCAACCACCAGAACTGCAAGTCGAAATGGTATCGGCTTTTAGTCACCTGCCGTGTAACAACCCTTATTGAATTTCATAGGCACAGTCACGCAGAAGATTGCTTTTCGTTTCGCATACATAGTATGCATTTCCTATATGCGTCAGAAAATAGTTCCTGTTCAGGAAACATTTAGTACACATAATTTTAATCAAGTCCTCTTAAAGGTGTATGCTTTTATCACAAAGCCCTTTCTAGTTGCACTTTATTTATGAGGATTTACATATTTTTTACAATATATTATAGATCCACACTGCTTCAGAAGTCTGGAATTTTATAAAAAATGAGTAAAACTTTGATCTGTTTAGAAGACAAGTTTTGATCTTGGTATTTGGTCTTGGTCTTGATCTTGCATCAATAGACTGTCTTGGTTTTGATCTTTTCTGTCAAGTTTGTTTTTCGTTTGAAAGGCTCTTGAAATCTTGTATTTTTTGCTCACATATTTTGGATTTACTCGTTTTAGTAGCTCTTATATGAATGAATGAATAAATGACTTGCAGTTCTTACATCGTTTCATTTTGTTGAACCTTTTTGTCAATTTTATTTTAAAGAATCCTAGATAAAATGAGACCAAGATTGTGAGACCAAGATCGATTCTGCTCATCACTATTTTTGGTCCACAGGGCTTAGATATTGAAATAGAAAAACATTTTAAACAAAGTTTTATCATTAAAAATTATTAGTACACCTTTTTATTTACTGGGATATAAAAAGACAGCTTAATTATTTTTATTTATCAACAAATTCAAAGTACCTACACACTGAAAATGCGATTTACATCAAAGACAATGTATCTACCTTCTAAAAATAAACTTACAGAAAAAATCAAATAAATTTCCTCATTAAATTTATTTATATGTATATCCGACCTTTTCTATTACTTTTTCGGTTTTGAAAATATTAATAATAAACAAAAATAAGAAAATATTCAAAGTAAGATATCATTAAATAATTTATATCTTTAACACTTTATTGATTATTACATATAGGTAAGTAAAGATCAAAGAAAATGTAGTAAAACCTTCATTTCTTTTGAGGAGAACACATCTGAGAAATATTTCATAGAATTGATTTACTCTCAAAGCAAGTAATTAACTAACGAAACTTTTACTTTTATAGAGTTCTATTGATTTCACTTCATTTATAGCTTTAGGTACTATTAGTTTTTCTTTTTGCTATTTATACAGAAAGGTTATCTTAGAAGAAAGGCGAGTTCCTATGAAGTTAACTGGAATTTAATTTCTTGAGCTTTTTGAAGGTAAGTACGTCCTACCTACATTTTCAATGTTTGTTTAATATTTGAATTTTAAAATTTCTTGATTTTTGTATATCTATCATTCTAAGAAGGAGAGAACTATTTAATTTAGGTTTTCCAAGTACTTACCATCGTTTATGAGAAAAACTCCTTGTTCATCGCAACTTCTTTCAAGAACATTTTTGCCTTTTTTCCGGTCAAGTCTCAAAGGCATCCTCGTCGAAAAAAGTCATAAATATCTTCCAGGGAACAACAGCTACCACCGAAAGCGATGACAATTGTCTCCGGTTTCTTTGTCGGCATTCAAAAGGCTCCTTTGTCACTCGCGGTCGACTTTCTTTCACTGGCCTAAAAGTAGAAAAATTTCCCACTCGAGACGAATTTATTCTTTTGGTCAGTTGCGACAAAGTGGGGAACTAATTAAGAAATTTGCGGTGCAGTTTTATTTTGCCCCAGAGTTAATTATACGGAAAAATTTTTAGTGCGACCGTTTTGGTTTTGAAACCGAAGAACTTCATGCGCAATTACTTTTCTGCAAGGTCAAAACTGTGTGCAGTCGCAAATGCGTTTATTGCAACTAATTAGTTATGTTTCTTGGAAAAAAACGTATTTTTGCGCCTGTTTGATTTTCTGGATTTAATTACATACTCACAGCTAGCGTGATTGTGGTTTTATTGCGGACTAGTAAAGAAATCTTCAAGAAATCTTGCTTATGAAATTCATTTTTAGGTTCTTAAAAGGCGTAATTATTAGCTCCTGTACTTTATATGAGCAATATGAAATAATTGTTCATAAACATATATACCTACGACAATAAAGAAGTTCGTTAAATACATTTTAAATGTTGTTGTTAAATTATAAGAGGCAATTATGGTAATGAATGATTTATGGATATGGATAAACAACATGTAAAATTTCATAATGAAGACTATACTGAAATTAGGCTTTGACATACTTATTTATGTGTTATTTTACTAGAGACATATTTGAGAATGTTGGGAAATCAATTAATCAAAGGGATCTTTTCATTTTCTATTATTATTACGGTATTATGTATTTGTTTCATTGGTTCTTACAATTACATATATGCTTAATGATAATAAAGGATATTCAAACAAATTTTACTAATAGTACTTTAAGGACATTTCCCTTCTCTTATGGACTACGTTTAGGTTTACAATCTATTAAAGTACAGAGGAAAACTTCAGCCATAGTGTTTGTTAGAAATACTCTTTTTTATGAAATTATAATGAAGAAGCATACATCTATGGTGTTTTGTTCTAATTAAATCGATTCCGACAACGATTTTAATATTGATAGATCAATGAATCGTGGTTAATTTAATGAACTCGCAATTTTGTATAATTTTACTTGAATTTACTAATTTATATTATGTTTTATTATGTTATTGTGCAAATTTTTATATGTTATTTAAAATATTTGAAAATGTGTTTTATTTCAAAACCTATACAGATTTGCGTTAGAAAATTGGGCCTAACAGAATGTGCACCTCTTAACTAGAACGTAATTATTAAAAGTAAACTGCTTTATATAAATAAATAAACTTTTTCAAAACAAGGTGACTGCTGCTACCCCTTGCAGCCGACAATTTCATCAAGTATAACTAGAGAGATACAAGTTCCTAACTTTCTAAGTTCATAATTGATTAAAACTGCAAAATGGTGAATTAGTAATGTCCCCTAAGTAGGTTAGCGAGAAATAGCTTGTCATTCAGCTGTTCGAGTAATTAGTGTCCCTCCTGGTGGAGCTTTCCTGCGACAGCAGTACAAACAGATTACTGATAAAATGTAATTAAAGATTCAAATTAAAGCCAACTCGAGTCCATAAATAATTCTATGCTGCTACAGGAAGGGATTTTACTGTCTCTCCAGACTTATTCAGTGGCCCATTAAAACGTTGATAAGTCCGTCAATATCGAGATGATCCTGAAACTGAGTTAGCTGCGAGGCACAAAGTAAAGGAATACTATTGTCTTTTGAAAAAAGGAAAAAAATATATAAGAATGGAAGGAAAAAAAAAATAAGGAGCGAGACCACCTCAGTGACATTTGTCAGTATTAGTTAAGATTATTGATTGACACCAAATCTTCAGGGAGGTTGACAAATGGATTCCCTTTGGCAAGGTAGAAGGTGTTTCCCCAACGAACTCAATATGAGGCCATTGTTCAACGGCCTCCGGTGGGAAGAGATTGTGAGGCCGGTGGACCAAAATAAGAGGCAGACCATTACGATAAGAGGTCGAACTTACTGCGGAAAAATGACTTCCTTTTCGGGGGGTTGAGGCGAAACGATGGGTCCAGGATGCTGGAGCGGACGGAAGAAGCCCTAATCCGTTTTATTGATTATCGGCCTGCGCCCTCAGCCCCCTTAATATTATTATTACTGCGACTGAAAACAGCTTTGTTGATGCCCCAATTAGAGTACTCTCGGATGCTCCCAGTGGCGGCGGCGGCGGTGGAGCCAGGCTCCAGTTCTAACTCCAGAACGAAGATGAAGACGCCAGCTCCATTTGCTACGGTTGGGCAGGAAGATTCTGCCTACCTTGCATCATATTCTGAGGCCGTCAGCAATTTTTCCTCGTAATATGTCAGGCGAAATGCTGTTGCCGAAAGGAGCCACTCTGGATTTGTAGATGCCTTTCCCCCTTTTTCTTCCGAGACTCCCAGACGGTAGCGTCTTGAAGAAGTGTCCTCTTATAAACAATGAACTGTTCCTCTTGTAAATTGATTGGTATTCGTTATTGTTGCTGCCCTTCGTATTTTTCCAAAGGGCCCAATCTCCTTCCAAAATGTTTTTTTTTTCCCCAATGCGACAGTGGCAAAGGGCGGCGAAGGAATCACGTATCCTTTGTTATATAGTCGTCGTCGTTTTTCTGGTTTGGGGACGAGAGGACGAAGGGCCCAGCCCTAGGCACTATACAACGAGCAGAGGGCCCCTCTTTCCATTTACATGCCAGACATTGTCGACTCTACTCGAAGCGGAACTTAATTTTCCACAATAAAAGAACGGCGCAAGGACCTTGGCTCACAATGAACTCATTTCGGAAAGCGATTACAATGTCACCCTCTGTGGTTATTGTTTAGGCAATTTATATCTTGAGGAGCTGGAGGAAGGTCCTGGAAATGAGAGAGACGTGAACGCGGAAGAACCAGCAACCGAAGGATAATCGTAATTGAAACGTTTATGGGACATGTGCATTCAAGGATTCCATGCAATCAATTATAAATCATGTTTAAAGGATATACCCGAACAAACAGAACTCGACTCGACCAGGAACCAGACCCCAGCTACGTCCTTTGTCCAGCTCTAATTTCCTGCGTCACTCCTTCTCCATTTGCGATAAGCAAATACATTACTCGAGACTAAAAGATGTCCCAATCGCAAAGATGTCTTCATGTCCCTATTTGTGATACACACAATGCCATAATCCAATTAGTTGATCGAAATTGAAATTTATGGTTTATGTGTCCTTGCGAAATATTTCCTGTAGGCTGCCATGTAATTTATTAGGCAAATTGGATATCTTTTTACTGGACAGGAACATAATGTCGTCGCCATGATTAAAACACGTCAAGCACTGGGCCTCTTACTCGTAATAGATTAATTTTCAACCAAACCAAGGTTATGCCTTTGCTTAATAATTTCATGTCATGGTAAGGTCTTTATTGCGTTTTAGATACAAGTGAGGATTTTAGACATATCATACATACGTAATATGTAACAGGTTACCAGGAATAACAAAATTGAACACATTTTAGGTACTCCATTATTGTTAGTACAGGAATGGACATGTGATTGCGAATTTGATATTTAGTTTAATGAGAGCTTAATTTAAAAAAAAAAATAATTTTTTTTTCATGAAACAATTAATGTTTATTGGTTTAGATTTCATATTAAATTTCGTAACATTAACAATTTCAAATGCAGCCAGACACCAAAAATCTACGTTGCTATTTATGTTTCCCTCTCAGAGTATGTATAAAATTCTAGGCTCTAAATCCGTCATATTATTTACCATAAATCGATGAAATTTTTTCTTGAAATAAATTAGACTGACAAAAATAGCACAAATTTTCTTGTAATTTGATCACAGTACTTTCTGAATATTATGCTGCTTGGGCATTTTAAATGGGGCATAGTAACATTTCTAATGGCACTGAAATATAAGAATACAAAAATATTTTGTTCTCATGAGTTATATCTTCCCTAAAATAATTTTTAAAATTTGAAAAGCCACGTGTTTTATTTTATTAAATTTTGCCCCTAAATTAGAATATAATAAAATGTTGTTTAAGTTCAACATATAATATTTATAGAACAAATAACCAAAAATGAATTGATTGATTTGGGATTATGGAACAAATTGCCAAATCAGTTCAAAAATTAACTTCGCAGTAATATATAATAGATATATCTAATTATTTTTATTAGATAATAAACTTATTCGCTCCTTAATCTGACATACACCATTTCAAGTTTCATACGAAAAAATTCTTAGTGAACTGATATATGAAAACTTTTATCGACATCCGATTAATAGAAAGCGAGATTTTCGCGACGTTATATCGAACTTCTTACACCATCATGGGCATGAGTCAATTTCATGGATGTTTTTTATCGATATTTTGACATCTTTTACTCGATGCTCGACTGACGTGAACATAGTAATCTTTGAATTTCCACTTAGTTTTCAGTCATGGGCACGTATCAAACAGCCCCAGAAACAAATTGGCTCATGCTACCTAGTCTCCTTGCATTTTCTTCGTTTCATCCATAAGTTGTGAAGTCACGCTCATGTTGAATCATGTCCATGATAGTGTAAATGAGGTTTAAGTTATGTCTATTTAAAAATCAGCCCTTAAAGAATAAACTTTTAAGAAGTGCATTCTATTGAAAAAATCTTGCATTTGCAAGAAATTTTCAGTCTTTACAAATGCTGGTAGTTTTAAGAGTATGTAATAAGATTATTTCGCTATTGGATTGGACTAATTCCAATAAATTTTCCACAAAAGTTTGGCATTCAAGCGCTTGTTAATTGGGAAATTCCGGTGTTTTCATTATTTAAAAAAGTTTATCTGCGAAAAATAAAAATACATGTACAGGAGTATTTACTGCGAAACGAAACATTAAACTTAAACCTTTGTCATTATACACAATAAAATTAAAAAACTACTATCCTATAATAATAAGTTAATTATATTTAAAACAATTCTCTTCTTTTGTATAATGCACCTGTATGGGCCCCGGCTGTGCAAAAATCCAAAAAGAAATTTTAATTCTCAAGATGATATTTAATCTATCGTGGTTTTTCCCAACATGTTAACTACATGACAAAGTCAACATTAAATCTTGTTTCAACTGTCGACATTTTTAATTCGCTCAACTGCTTTGTAGGAAATGTTTGTGGAGGATCTTTATAAATTTAGCCTTATTTATTTATTAAGATTTTTTGTATTAGTAGGGCTTGCATTATTTTGCTGGGGTGGCAGATAAATTTGTTAAACTTTTTTTGTCTATACCAATATTATAAAGAGAAAAGATTTGATTGTTTGTTTGTTTGTTTGCATTGAATAGGCTCCGAAACTACTGAAGCGATTTCAAAAATTCTTTCACTGTTGGGAAGCTACACTATACCCAGGTGACATAGGCTATATTACATTTTCATAAAATTGATGTCCTTACTAAAACTCCAATAATGTAACCCAAGGTGTGAAAAAACGAAAACCCGGGCATTTGCTAGTTTTATATACATTTATTTATGGTATTTATGATCCTTTATTTAAGATTAAAAATTTAAGTAACTTTAGGGATAAAAGCGTAATCGTTTCGGAGAGTTCATATCGATGAAAAGGATTGCCTCGATGTTGGATTAAGATTCATTACTGGGCGCAGCAGTTCAGTTTTTCACTTATTTTAATTTACTCTCTTTCTCATTGCCCGCTATAATTTACCTATCAGTTTGTAAAGAACATATAGGGGTTTCTTTCGTCCATCCAGAATAAAAGAAGACTTAGCTTAGATTTAAAATTTATAGCAAAGTTTCAAAATCTAAAAAATAGCATCAAGCATTCAAGATTTAAAGGTTTTCATGAATAAAACCATAGCAATTTTATGCAAATTGAAAATCCATATTCTGAGCAACTGTTTACTGCATTTTTTTTTTTTTTTTCATTTTCCTACCTCGATCACCTTAAATACCAAATTTTGAATTGAATTTTAAAGGCCCTCTCACGTACCTACCCTAAAAGATTTTAAAATTTATGAAAAGTGAATAAAATTGCCATGAGATTTATTCATTCAAACTTCAAACCTAGAATCAGATAGATTTTTTTGATTAATTTTTTGACGAAAAGCAGTGTAAATCGCAAATTAAAAAACTGCTATTAGGTCAACTTCAGTTCAATATAATCTTTCCTTTTGTTCTGGAGATAAGAAAATCACGTAGCTAGGTGTCTACTTTTACTTTTATTTCATAAATTAATCAGGTTTTTGAAAATATATCATAGTTAAAAAAAGTCCGCTGCTAAAGTTCTATCTACATAAAGGTCCTCTTTTATCTTCCCGATATAATGAGCAAGCATTGAATAAAATATCTCAGCAGCAAAGGTAACTTGTGCTAACTAACACGAAGTAAAAACTTAATCCTGATAAGCACGGATTAAGCAATTTCTAGCGCTGTGCTCCCGTTCATTAGTCACAACTTTTGGGGGCAATTAGAGCAAGCGGGTGACGCCGCCGCCGCTCCCCACGTAAGTGGGGCCCGTTCGAACAACAGCAGGACGAATCCCTCGGGAGCTCGGCAAAATGGCAACTATCTCCTTGAGGAAGTTTCTGTTTCGCCTTGACAAAACTTTCGCTATGAATTAAATTCTCAAAATTTAAGTGCAAAACCCGGCGGTATGGCGTCGGCGGAGCGGTATGAATTTTATTCAATCCGAAACGGGGCGAAAACGTGTGTGGAGCCGAGTGTACGCCACGTCCGCATCTGACCGATATGAATAAAGTTTCTGGCATATTTGCCGGCAGGGCGGCAAGGGCTGACTTGGCCCTTCTGCTATCAGGCGCCGGAATCAAAAAGTACAAACAAGCTGTAATGTAGCAGTTTCCATATCATTAGGCCGCAGGTTTCGGGGATCGTTGTTTGTAGTACGTGGGCAAATCCTTTAGCTATTTACATATCTCGCTAATTTATGAAATATCGCCACCCCGGCCGGGTGCTCCGCATACACACGTATGCTCCCCGAAACACGTACATTACCTATTTTCTGGGGCTCCGGTGGTGCTGCGAAACAAAAGTTCGACGGGTGGGGGTTTTTGGGGCCCCGATGAGAAAAGGAGTTAATAAGGGCCCGACACGGCCGTGGATGCCGAAATATGTAAAATTATTCCGACGTTAAATGGTGTAATGGCGTGTCTATTATCGCAATACAGGCACATGATCGCATTCACACAATCGGCCGATAAAATTACGAAATAACGACCCGTGTACTTTAGCGAAGTAGTGTAGTTAGGTATAGTGGGGTTTAACTTTGGGAACCAGTTTCGGCAACCCCAGGAACCCCCAGTTTTCGCGGGTCGAATCCGGAGCCTGTCCTCATCCGTGTAAAAGGGCTTTTTGTACATTCCGACTGCGAATGCTCGCCCCCGCGCCAAGATCAAGACCTTGATAACTTTGCTGCGGAGGAACTCGATGGATATTTTAGTGCGGAACAAGCCATTTCGCTGTTTTACGTCTTAATCCTGCCCTCGACGAGCGGGTCGTATTTTGACTTAAAAGCGTTTACATAAGTCAATTCTCTGCCGATGGTTAGCTCTTTTGTTCTGTTTAACTTTTACGGACAACGCCCCTCGCGTGTAAACCTTATTAACTTCATTTTTTATTTACTTCCGAGAAGCTCTTTATATGAAAACATTAAGATTACCAAAATATCGTCTTATCGTGTTGAATACAAATTTTGAACGATTTTCGGCCCTATTCACACAATCAGCCACAATTAACATAAAAAACATTCTCGAGGTGTTTAACCCTTTCTAATGTTAATACATGTATTACAAATATTTTTCTCCTTACTAAAGATTTATGTTCTTAACCTACTGTCTCTAGGTTTGGTACAGTCTATGAGAAATGTTTTTAAAGCGTTAACTTAATCAAAATTTACAATTTACGGAAAGCACACTGAACTTGTATGCCAATAGTCTATAAATGCTAATAAAGACTACATAGGTAAACTAAATTTTTAACTTTTATTTAAATACTTATTACTTCCGATCTCTGCGTCCCTTAATCTGTCTGTAGCAAATTTAGCTCTCGTTATTTGCATTCATTCAATAGACATTTTTGAATTGATTCATTTTTACTAAGGACATTTTGCTGATATCTAAATAATAATGAAATTTCATCATGAAAAAAGCGATCTTGTTGCACGCACAGTACGCAATGTTTGTATGTACTGTGCGATTTATTTTTGACATTTTTCAATTATTCTTTGACTATATTATCTCAATTTCCTGAACTCTGATTTGATTCAGATTTCTTAAATTATAGCTGAATAAGTAAAAATCAATATTGTATTCTATGCAATCTTTCAGTTCTTGACAGAAATCGAGAAGACATAAAAAAAAATTCAAGAATCAATAGCTTCTACAGACAGACACTCAAAATAATTTTTACTATTTCTACTGATGGTTAGGCTAGGTTGTTCTCACTAAATATTTAGATTTGTGTTAAAAATATTAAAACATTCGTTTGATTTGTAATAATGCATAAACTGTTTATTTCAGAAATACGTTTTATATTGCTGCATTATTTCCACTTACCTATTTATTCCCATTACACAAATTGTTTTTAATAGCTATATTTATATTTTATCTCACTAATCTAAATCCCTGATTTGTGTTCGTGCAAATTTTTACCAAGAGTTTGTATGATGTTGACACGATATCAATTAAGAATCCTCTTTATCTCTAAGAATCTGTTGAAAATCCTTCACGTTCGCGGGCTTTGGGACCAAATTACGATGTTGGTAGAGGTGCAAATCCATGTTAATATACCACAGCTCCTCGATCGGGCGCACCGTTGAAATATTAATCAAGTTATTACAGCTTTTGAACCCTTAAATTACCTCTGTTTTTGGGCGGGGGGTACCAGAAACATGTAAGAGTATTATCACAAGCATATTGCTCTTAAGCTCCTCACAGAAAACCGAAAATGTTCAACATCATTTAGTCATAAATCTCACAAGTGAAGCTCCTCGGAATATCCGCAAACTATTTTTGACTGAAGTCTAGACGGTGTTTTAGCGTAGCGCAGAGCGCAATGCTGCCACACTACCGCTCAACGGTTCTGGCTGACTACAACCAATTTAGTAAACTACAAAACTTAATAGCGAAATTTTGCATAAACCCTATAAATTTCAATTTGTACAGCCCCGTCCTGGTCGTGCCCTAATTCATAGTGACTAAGCCTCACGCCATTACCCTTGAGGGAACTAACCACCTCAACCAGCAATCAGGACTATAAAGTTTATGTTGTCGAAAATGGCCCTTTTTGCCGAAAATATAGGGAGTACGCGGTTCTGGGGATGAACTGCTGGTCTCTTTTTTTATTTTCCAGTGGCGCCCCATCCGAAGGGCGGATCGCTAAGTGTGTGGGGATTTTTTAAAAAAGTCAAGGGAAGAAGTGTTCGAGGTCTGCTCCTCTATCGCACCCTTCGTTGGGGGCGGCCATTTACTTTGTTGGTGCAGTCCTCGGAAAGTGACAGCCCTCAATTTGACTGTGGATCTGGGACTCCGGCTGGGGCTCCCATGGCCAGACTAATAATACCAATAACTAACGATCCCGACGAGCCCCGTGGATGTTTCGTGTCCATCAGCGGCAGGATACAGGGCTCCAAGTCTCCCCGAACTGTGGACGGTCGGGGCTCCAAATGTTCGGCAGGGCAAATTTAGCGTCTATTCCCTGGACAGTGGTCAGCCGGAGCAGCCCTGCTAGAATCCGGTCGATACGAATCCTGGCCGGGTCCTTTGTCCAAAGTTTCCATTCTATCGTGCCAGGGCCCACTAAAGAAAACATTGCCTAGTCGGGCTGGGAGTGGCTTCGTATTAATTGCTTTTGTCTGTGCCTCCTGCGAAGAAATCGGCATTTTCATATTCACTATTTGGAAACTTTGAAAACTAAAATTGGTGGGTACGTTCGACTAGATTGCCGGTTTTGATTTATGCTGTCTGATTGCCCAGAAAGGTGACCTTAATGCGGTAGCGCGCACTAAGTGTCCGTCCGGCGATTATGCTTCCTCGAGGACAGTCATTTGAAAAAGCCGAGCTCATCAATTTATGTAATAAACATTGGCCGAGTTGTCATTACTTTGGGGGGCGGGGAAACTGTCGTTCTTGTTAATTTGATGCATTTAGAACCTCATCAAAATCTATCTGGCGATTGAATATTCGGTAACCTTCCAAGAAATGTTGCAAACGTGCTAATGGCTTCCTGTCGGTAATTAAGTTATTAATTGCTATTGTCTGTTTGATTGATCGAAGAATTCGTTTATATTTCACAAAAGCATGTCTATATCTAAACACTTTTGTACCTTTTAGCTCTTGTACCTATAATGAATGGCATATTAAAAGCATTTTAATGTATAGTAAAAAAAAGTATCCTAAAATGTTATTTAATTCATTTACATGTCATAAAAGTGAAGATAGATTAATATAATAGATGTATTATTTATAGTGATTAATAGAAGCATTTGTTTTTCAAATTGAGCCAAATGAATTGAAAATAAAAATCCTTCAAACAGGCCCTAATTTTTTTAATAATTTTTAGTTCTAGAATATGCTGTATAAATTTCATTTAGATCCATGGAGTAAGGTATATTTAAAATGTAATAATCACCGTCATTGCAAATGTAGTTTTGAGAAAAACGCATCTAAAGTTTTAATATCTGTCGTCAATAATAAGAAGGCCCTACGGTTATTTTGGCCTTTTTCTAAAATCTTTTATTGGATAAAATTGAATATTTTTTAAATATCATATGGTTTCTAACTATTTTTATTCTCCGCAGTTTTTGTATTATATTTCATAGTATGTAAGAATAACTTTAGTTTTGTCATAGTATTAAATTATATGTATGATTTCTATAGTATACCATATACTAAGATTGAAAATACCAACTAGCTATTGTATATACTTACTTATATGTATAGTACCTGGATTTTTCTAAACATATTTTTTAAACATATTTTCTCTATAGTTTTAACACTTTTTCCTTATTTGATGAGAAATGAGAAAATCACAATTTTTCTCTCTCAGTGTTGTAATTTAAATTTGTATCATAAAATTTTTAGTTTTATGACGTTGAAACTATAAAATTTTTTTATTTGATATCGAATAGAGGAAAATGATCGTATTGTTGTTAGGAGTTCCCTGAGGAAACGGAAGCATCTTAAATTGGAATATGATGAAACAGATGCTCCCATATTTGTAGTACGTTAGAGAAAAGAGTTCAAACTTTCTCGGGGTATATAAAATTCTGATTAGTCACCGTAGTATTGAATTTCAGGGATCAGGTGGCTTTGCATGGATAAGCTGTGAAAATGAAAATCAGTAAAAATTGAATAATGCCAATATGCATTGTCCCAAATGAAATCCGAGTGGTGGTAGGAAAAGTTATTTCGTTTTTTAATGCAATAACAAAAAGGATTTGAGCACTTAAGTCAGAAATGAATAATTTAGTAAAGCGGAACACGCACAGCCGGGGACCGGGAAAGGATCTTCCCGGCAATAAACCCTCCGGAATCGAATAAAACCTTATCATCAGCTTAACACAAATGTTTATGCGAAAGGTAAATACTCTGGCGAAAAGCCCTGCCGGAGCAGAAGTCTACTTTTCCCGGAGTTTCATTTTTCTGAATCAGTTCGGGAGCGTTCATAGGCATAATATAAATCTATTCAACTTCGGGAGCGTATGCAATTTGCATATATCGATTGTGGGAAAGGAGCTCCCCATCCCCCCGGTCGTCGGGCGGCTGCAATGTTTTATACATTTTAGAAGAGGGGCGTTTGAAGAAAATACGGAAAACTGAGGCCACCTCAAGAATTCCAGATTTTCGGTTCTTCCGGGAACTTGTTGAAAGTTGTTTGTTTCTCAGTGGCCCGTTTTCGGGAAGATCATCAGCCATAGTATCCGAGATCATCTCCCTCTGTATAGCGAATTCTTTGGGGTGCAGTCGGTGTGCGAGCATCGTCTAACCAAACGTGGCTCTCCAAGATTCCTTTGTATGGAAATAGTTCGCTTATTGCCTTTTATTTAAGGGAACGGGTGAGTGATTTATGTGATTCCCCGAGTTTAAGCTCAACTTTATTTCTGGTCTGCCGCAATTTGTTTGCTCCCAGAATGTGGAATTTTCTGTGCCTTGGGAGCCATTTGGCCCAAATGGAAACGAATGGGCTCCGAGTGCATAACTTTTGTTTCAATTGACGCTGATTCGATTCCCACACCCCTCCTTCAACAAAATGAGATATTCTGCCGTCACATCCCATTTAGGGATATTTCCCTATTTTTATACGTACATATAAAAGGGACCATGTTAGGGCGTGAGTCATTCGTTTTCGCCAATTACTCATTTCGGGCAAAAACTTTGATAAAAATCTCTTTATCATGACACGTGATACAAATTCCAGAGAAAAGAAATTAACATTAGAACGTGAATTAACGACACGACACGTCACCAGTAACACCCATGCTGCACCCTTTTTATTGCAAGGAGCTTAAGTAGGGCTCGCTCAGATATCATGCATGCAAACTGAGTCCAATTTTGCAATGAATCAGCTGGATGCATGCGCTGCCCGCCGCTGTGTGCATTTCACTTAGGTCTTAGATGGTCTGGGGCGATCCCGTCCAGCTCCAGACTACGGACATCGGAGTCACGTGGCCCCATTCAGCCCCGGGCAGATCCTTATCGATCCCATGAAATCAATTTAGTCTGACCACATGTCACATTAAACTGTCGGGCATTCATCATTCAGGTTCGGATTGTCGCCCTTCCGGTTAAAAACCTGCAACAGACTTTTTCCTGGCCGTGAAATATGTGGAGATATGAGAATTGCCTCGAAATAGTACTCGCCATATGCTCCCAACTTCTTGCTTAATTAAGTGCTAAATTCGATTAGATAGGCTGTGGCCTGATAAATCCCTCAATATTTAATTTTTTTTTAAATTGTATAGGTACGAAGACATTATTTAAGATGACACCAAGTACCTAATCATAATTAATACTTTGGAAAATTCAACATTCAGAAGCAGATCAGTAGTGATCGGTATGCTTTTGTGTTTAAATCGGAATCATCGTTATTTTTATTATTATAGTTGTACCTTCGATCATTTTTAATAACTTTATAACTAAAATATTTAAAAAAAAGCTAAACAGTAGATCGGGAAAATAATGTGGTCTATTCTAGCCGACACAATCGAAACTTACATAGGACTCGTGACAATATCAACCACGCTGATATTAGGGGTAAATGCATTTAGGTATCAGTAACTCCATTAAACCTTTTACTTTTAAAAGTTTAAGCTTATGCTGGATTTTTTTTTTTTTTTCAATAAAAATCAATAGTTTTGGATTATACCAAAGCTGGATGTAAAACTACCCGTTAAAATTATAGTCCAAACAACTGATTCGAATTTGTTTTCCTGCTTAATAACATGACGACCGGTTGTCTTTTCTATGTGCTACAACTTCGTAAATAGTTTGAATTTTAGTTTACAATTTTCACAGTATACACTATAATTTACTTTCAAATTATACAAAAACGAATCAACAATTTTAAGTCGTCACATCACAATACTGCTTTAAAGAATTAAATTTACACATATGTATATTATAAATTTTTTTTTTATAAATTTATATACCTACGTATATCAATTTATATAATTTTACAACATTTTATAGTGGCTACACTTTCTCAAAATGACGTTTTTTCCCGAGTTTGTTTATGAAAAATTTCTAACAATTTGGGAAATAATTAAAAGATTTATTTTATTTTAAGTTAATTGAATATTTTTTAAATTCATTTATTTCTTTCAATTATAAGAACAATTGTACATGTAGGATAACTCAAAATTCACCCATTGTGTACAAAAAATTGTACATATAGTTATGCTTTAATAATAATCATTGGAATAACGTTTAAAATAGCTTTCTGCAAAAGAGTTTAAATAATTTTAATGTATACTTATATAGTAAAATAACTTGTCAATCAGATAATTTTTCAAAGAGTTGCAGTTTCTACCAATGCAATGTAAATTTAAAAACGTTGTTTCCATCGTAAAGATTTATGCTCGAATCAACACGAAATTGTATGTAGCCTCTATCTTACATGTAAATCCGAGTATCTTGTAAATTTCTGATTCAGTTATCTGTTTACAATGGGCATTATGGTAATTGCTCATGCAGTCCTTTTTGAATGGCCCTTTCCGAACATTTCCGTGATTAAAGGCCCTGAATTTCAGATCAGCTATCACATTAAAAACGGCAGGGAAGCTGGCAGGTTGCTGGTTTAAACGCTGACTTCATATTCCTTTTTATTTTCATCATTTCAACTTACGCGAATGAATTAATAAATTAAATAATTAATTCAATTTATCCCGCTAAAATGACCAAAAAGGGCCGGGTGCTATCCATTTCGTGTTTCGAATTCGTGTAAATAATAAAAAAAAAAAAACGGGGAAAAATACAGAAACACTTGCGAAAATAAAACTATCAACAGCTCTTCAGCTGGAACAAAGGGAATATTTTCAAGTCTTTTATTAAAGATAAAAATTTATGAACGGGAGAACTTTTTTCATCCTTTAAGCCTGAAAGCATGACCTAAATAAATTGAAGCGTTTGGGGATGCTTTTGTACCGGCAGCCATTATCACAAAGGATTTAATCCAGTGAGAATTTTTGCTACTTCCATGGAGAAAATGCTTTAACGGGTCTCGAGCGGGTGCCGCCCGCGGGTCTCACTTCTACCCTCAATTTTACATTTTTTGTTGTTTTATTTATTTTATTCATACAAGCTTTTAAGTTCTTGTTGAAAGTCTTTATACAAAATTCGATGGGAAAATTTAGGATTTATTTTCGAACTATCGACAGATATCGAATTATATGGAACAATAGTCGTATACAAAATTTAAAAACATTTTGGTCTTGTATGAGCAGCCTGGAACTATC
The DNA here is from genome assembly GCA_951509405.1 of Machimus rusticus. Taxonomy (NCBI): domain Eukaryota; kingdom Metazoa; phylum Arthropoda; class Insecta; order Diptera; family Asilidae; genus Machimus; species Machimus rusticus. The sequence goes on along the minus strand of OX608052.1, from coordinate 35,318,737 downwards.
AGAGTGTCGACACTTGCTAAATTTTCAAACTTTTCCAGGCTGCTTTTCCTACGTGAAAACACTCTTAAGAACTATGTAAGTCAAATTGTTTTGCAAAATAAAAAATATATAAATATTTAAAAAAGGTTAACTACTTTTGAAAGAAACAAGATTTAGGTAACTATGTTCAATATATGTAGGTATATATGTATATTTTATTAATAAAGATTAGAAATGTTAATTATATGAATGACTGGCTTTATCCGTCACATTGCACAATGAGTTGATGTGAGACTATTGAACCCCGCCAGTTTTGCGAATTCGCTAATTTTTACCTTTAATTAGGTAATTAATTAATTTTTTTAATTGAATAATTTTTTTTTAATTAATTATAATTTTTCTCTTAGGTTACACTTATATATTATTATATGAAATAAATAAAATTTATATAGAAATAAACATATATGTTTTTTATTCGAAGCCTATGAATCAAATGATTACTACATAGATCATCTACATATGTATCTTCATTTTGATTATTATGATGATCAATAAAATTTAGAATTTCTTTAACTTCTTTACGTAGGTACTTAATTGAAAGTACTTATACAAATTATGAATTTTTTAAACTACTATTCACTATAAAATAAATATTCACAAAAAAATATTATGATTGGACTTGATTTTAATAATATCTTTTATATACTAGGCTAAATGAAATACATAATCTGAAATTTATTTAGGCTCTATATTTGTAAAGCTGTTAATTGTGGTTATGTAATTGACAAAAAACTTAAACTAGGTAAGGTTTTTATTTTTCTTTACAGCCATATTGCGAATATTTTTGTAATTTTTGTTAAAAAAATAAAAAAAAACTTATTGTATTATAGTTTTTTTGTGAATGAATATTATTTCAGGTTAGGTATAATTTACATAATTACTCTATAAAAAGCAAAAGAAATAAAAGAAACGAAACACGTCAACAAGAAAATGTTCCATATTGCGACCCACTGGTTTACTTCAGTTCATTAAGAACGCGAAAAAAATAACGAGTTTCTTTAGCGACTTTCTTTTGAAGCGAATAAATAATCCGCACCGCGGGCAATTTCGCATCCTTTTCATCGGGCAGGGGGTGGATAAATATTTTAACATCTTTGAAATCAGAGCAAGACGGGGGCGGGGGCGGGGGCGTGGTGCGGACAGGGCATCTAGTTCGTTATTTCTTCATTCCGTTCGAAAATTGTCTTAATTTTTTGCATTATTTTTAGCTGCCCAAAAGTCCAGAGCGGGGTCCTTCGTTTCCAATCAAAGGGAGCCGAAGGAGTGCTCTGATCAGGGATGGATAATATTATCTCAGGATATCGATTACTAAAAGGTCGCTCTAGGATGAAAGCAATTCATGAGTTCTCTGCGCTCCTCGGTTGCTGCAAGCTACGTTATAAAAATTTCAACCGATACCCTCTGTGGACGGGGGGCCAAAGCTCAAGCGCAAGAATGGAAAAAAGGTGGGTGGAGGTGCTTTCGAGGAAAAGAAAAATTATTTTTTCTTACTCTTCAAATATTCTTCCGCCATCAACGTCCCATCCGGCGGATAAGGAACACAAAAAAAGAAAGTCTTTATCGTTGGTGGTGAATGGCAACCGGTTTTGGGTCGAAAAGAGGCTCCATCCCCCCGCCAAATTGGTTTCTTGCCCGGCAAGATATTCTTTACGGCACGTTTGGTCAGAGCAGGGATAAGATTAATAGTGGTCTAGTTTAAGTATGCTATAAGTTGTGCCAATTCACAATTGTGAACGAACAATAGACTCACTTTGCACAATGACGACGAAGCCTTTTCAATTCCTCCGACAAAATGTCCCCACGTTCTGCGGCAAACTTTAAACTCCGGAGTCGGAGCCGTAGCCGGAGTCGGAGGAGGATCGACCAAAAGGCACATTTTCCGGATCGAATTGAACCGGATGCGGGGAGTGCGGAACGTCACAGTCCATTAAATTATAATAAGCAGCTAAACTGCATCAAATTATTTTTGTTGTTATTTGTCCTTCGGTTTGCGACCCGTCGGTGCACGTGGAATTATAAATCGAAGGACCCTCCACACGTATGCCCAAGACAGGTCCTTGCAAATTGGATTAGGTCCTCTCGGACATGCTTCCTTTTAACTTCGATTTCTCTTTCTTTGAATATCGAAACGCCGAGCTCGAGAGTATACAAGAACTTCAATTTGGTTCAATTTGCGGTTTTGATTTGGAACATTTGGGAAGCATATGGTTATTATGAGTAGCTCTCAACATGTTATTACATTTAAACTCACTTAAAATAGCTAGCTACTCTACGCCTGGGTACATTACTACGAAATTCTGAAATAATTTCATAGAATATCACTACCAAAAACTCACATATGTGAATAAAAATAACAGGGAAAATAGGAAATGATGCAATAATCTCGAATTTGGTTTCAACCAAATTAAGTATGATAATGCCCCTTGTTTGAAAGCCAACATATTAAACGATTTTAAGGAATAATAAATTAATAAAAATACAATCAGACAACCAAATTATACTTATGTTTTATAAAAATGTTGTGGATATGTAATTACTTTAAAATCAAAATACTTTTACGAAAATGAACAAAACCTTTTAATTTTGTTTAACAAGACTAACTCTTTAAGATTCTTAAATCACGTAGGCACTTGAAAAACTAGGTATAAATAAATATACCTATAATAAAGTAATTGCTACTTCTCACAAATGCATTTAAGCTGTCTAGAAGGATTGTATATAAATATACTATTTAAGACTAGAATTATGATAACATGTCTAGAATGAAATCTCAAAGGGATATGTGCCTTTTCCATTTCTGACTACAATAGGTACCTACCATTTCTCCTTCCAACGATTTTAGATTAACATATTCCACAATTTACTTGGAATTGGTCTATATGATTTGAGGGTTAATATATGCTCACAGAGTTCAAGAGAAGTCAAAATCAACATGAGATACTTGAACAATAATAAAGTTCCATTATTTCGCCAACATAAGCATTATATCTAGTCGAAAGTTTGCGTATCGCATTCAATTCCCTGTCCTTGTTCTCACGCGTCAAACTCTTAAGTTTTCATAGCATCTGACATGTTTGCCTTATTCTGACTATTTCAGCATTACAGCGCTCGAGTAATTCTCGAATGTTGGGGGGCCGAGGCGGGGGAGTTGAAAGTTCCACATTTGCACAATTCCCCCGGAGGTGGAGCAAAAGCAGCTCGATTAAGTTTTTTTCTTCGTCTTTGACTTACCTTAACAAAGCACTTAGTTTACCACCTCTGAGGCTCCCCATAAGGCAAAATCCATTAACCCAAAGACCTCAGACTTTAACATTTCTTCCATAATTCAGAGGTGAGCACCCGGCACCTGGCTCGGTCCGCTCTTTCGGCCCCGCAACAGTGGCTAGAATCGCACTCAAGCATATCAAATTCAGATCATGGACCAGTCAGGCTCCTCGTTTTGGCCCCGAGCGTCAGGAAGTTCGCCGCATAACGCGCCCGGGAAGGAGGCGCATTTGGGCCTCTTCGGGGCCGGGCTCCACTCGTTTAATTCACATCAATTTTTGCCCGAGTCGGGCACATGAAATAATTTCGAGTGCATTCGATCCGCATGCACCAGCCAGCGGCAGTTGCACCAGCGGAAGGCATAAACACGTGAAGGCAGTGAGCACACGTGCGCATTGTGCGCAAGATACGTTCTGCTTCTGCACATGAATGCAAAACGACGTTCAACATCTGTCCCCCGCCCCCGGCGTCGCGCCGTCAGCCGTCGTCGTCGCTGCCGCCGGGGGGAATGTCTTTGGGGCACTCGCTGGCTTTCAGCCGGATTTGGACTTCTTCGGCTGCAGATTCTGCGGCTACAGTCAGACCAAGAGCCCAGCACTCGAGCGACTTTTGTTCTTATCCCCGGCTCCAGCACAATCGCTCCCAAGTTCCCCTCTACCCCCGCCCCCCATTCAGTTTTGTTCCAGAATTTGTATGCCCAAATACTTAATGACAAGTAATTTCGCAAAATCGCTGGTAAAGTTTTTTTCATTAACCCTTTAAAGGCCCTCGAGCTGGCTCAACAGCCCCAGAACAAAACGTGAAACTGGCGCATGACCTAAATTTTGGGCAGATTTCAGTTCGTGAGACATGTACAAGTTGGAGTGCATGTGGTACGGGTGCGGCTCCGGCTCCGGCTCCGGCGATTATTCCCCCCGGGGCCTCCGACTCCTCTGCCAGCTCCCAGGGTGGAAAAGTACTGCGAGCTGCATGATAAATGCCGCGTAAACAATGTTAGTAATTAACAATTTAACTTTAACAAAACGCTTTGGGAGACCCAAGAAAAGTATGAAGTAATGAAAGGTACTTGCGGGTGGCCGCCCCCAACAGAGTCGAGTTCAAATCATTGTGAGAATTTGCATACAGGGGAAAAAGTACCTTCATTCATTAAGAACTTTGACATAGTTCCTGCGGTCTTTGCAAAGATAATACCTACTTATGGGCAGCATCTGTCCAACATAAATTTATCGATATTTTGAATTAAATAAATAAAAATTATATAATACCCTCTGAATAACTGGGAGTTTCTCGTATTATAAGCTTTAATTTTATTAAAAATTCGCTTTTATATGATCCTTTTCATGCGTTTATTGAAAAGATTTTAATATTAACCACCTCTGGTCTTGTTGTATTAATTTTAATACATATAATAAAAACTCCATATTTCGTAGTTAAAAATTTGTAATAGCCTCAACGTTAATTATGTGGTTTAATACAGAATTGCTCTGAAAATAAAGATTTGTAATGATAGTTAAATTAAAACAATGAACAGGAACGAATGCGCCAACTCCTAGATTTTTATAGCAAAATTCAAGATTGGAGGTAAAAAAATGTAAGAAAATAAATATTTGGATTTCAATTTTTGGGAAAGAAAATATTTTTTGCAATCCTGTAATAGACCCAGTTTTGAAGGAGTCAAGGAAAAAGTTGGATCCTTTAAGTTGCAGAATATCTCCCAACAATTTTATTTTTATAATTAAAAAACAAATGTTTATTATTAAAGGTTAAAAAAATTATCTTATTAGACTGATTGCGCAGTTATAAAAATATTCTAGTATATTATAGTTTTCGAAATATTTGAAGTAGTAGTAGTAGCAGGTTTAATAATGGCGTTACTGTTCTAAATAAATTGAATAAATGATGTGAAATATTTTAAACTTGTTTTAAAGGTATAATAAACTGTATTATTAAGGCAGCTTCAAAGTTCAAACATATACATATGTGTACATAGATTTTTCACTAAAAGTTTAGTGTTTATGTTTATATAAAAATAATTGTCAACATTTTGAACCAACTGTTCAACTGCATATTAGCTATATTTTTTATTAATTTCTCAATTAAGTACGTTACATTATTACAATTATATTTCATTGTTATTTTAGAAGTATTCATTCCCAAAGACGGTACATGAACTATTTTGCATCGGAATAATAGACTATGTATTACTATTTGATCTATATATTATTATTAATTTATAATTCTGTGTACCTACACATTTCAAGTTCTGATATGTATGCAAAATCAAAATTCAACGAAAACACAAATACACCTAATAATAATGGGTGAGTAGCATTATAACTTGAAAGCCTGATCATATAAAAAGGAAATAGTAATAGCATTTAATGAAGAATGTTAATACGTATAATACGTTTTTCTTTGTTTTACTAATTCCGATAGCAGTACCTATACATAATGATATTTGCAGAGAAAATGGTTCTCTTGAAAAAACTTGCACAATTATTGGCAGCTAGGTAATATAATTTTAGCCCTAAGATTGTATAATTGAATTTAAGATTCTTCAGCACGTTATAATAACATATGTACATATGTGCCTTTTGTGGAAAGTTAACTACAATTTTAATTAAATTGCTTATGAACAATTAATGTAAATAGCTCTAGCATTCCCTTCAATAAGTTTAAAAATATTTAGAATGACATGGAAATCATATTACCTACCAAATATCTGCATTAAGACATAGAAAAGTAATTTACAAGTTAGCTAGTTAGATTGTACATTCCTCTTACCTTAGTATAGTACAACACAAAGTGTAATAATAATGAAAGGAATTTTGGAAAATTATTCCCTTTCAGCACGCTCACATGCCCTTTGTATGGAAAATTCAAAATTTGTAGATCCTGAATGAAAGAGGCGTTTGTGCTAAATTACATGTAGAATTCGTCCAGCCCTCTGCATTGCTCAAATTCGCAAAATTCTGAGCTTATCCCGTGGCAACTATGCAAGTGTTACGTAAGAGGGAATTTTCCACCTCTTCCGGACGATAAGATCGTCCGTTTGTCTTATCAACATATGACTTCAAGGAAAAGATAAAGCATCCTCTGGGGAGTGTCCTTTTTGCCTCGACATAAAGTCGACTTAATATGGGCATTTTCGTATTTCACTGTCGCAGATATCCCCAGCAGTGCGGAACCTCCACACCCGAAAATTCGTGCACTTATTATACAATTTGTACATTCACCGGAAGGATATAAATTAATTTCGGTTCAAGGAAATGAGGACAATATTGCCAGCATGTATGGATGTGCCAGGTCGTGTGCCACGTGAGCCATGTCTACACACACGTGCACGTACCCAAAATTACATTTGAATTCATCTCTGACTCCGGCAGCATCAGCGGCACTGATTCGAAGGGTTGGTGTTGGTGGCCTGTGCCTTAGCCTGAGTCAGCCTATATAAAGTTATGTAGGGCTTTTGGCGAAAACGACGCTATTCACACCTACACGCGGCGACTAAGGACTAAGGGCTGAGGGCACCCGGCGCCGCACCGCAACGCAACTAAGATAGTGGTGAATCAGAGCGCTTTGTATGCCAAACGACGTACATCAGGGCGAATTTCCAGGCGAATTGTGCTTTATTAACTTTGGCGGCTAATATCCATCTCACGTCCCGGTTTTGTATCTGCTCCACCTCGGCTCGACGGGGGCCCCATGGTGTATTTTCGGGAGCGCCGCCACATTTCTCGTTTTCAGGGACGAAATTTGCCGCATTGTGCAGAAACCAACTTGTCACCGGGAACACTGCAAAAACTGTCGAGTAACGTCGTTATCTTCTGGTCAAGGAGTTATGGGCTTAAGGAGTCGCCGGGTCCCGGCTCCCGGCTCCCCGGCCCCGGGAAGAGCTTTTGATCCTCGGTGACATTTTCATCTCTCGAAAGATATCGCCGTACTTAGTTCTATTATCAAAGGGGACTCCAGGTGCTATGATGGGATTATTTCGAGCGACGTATCAATTCGGCGCGGATTGTGTTGTGATTTCCACTTTATCCAACTTCACGCTCCAGGGGACCCCCAAGTGTGGGGCTCTGAAACCCTCGAGGGTGTTTCCGCTTCGGAAAGTAATTGTTTAGATATTGACTGACTGGGAAGTGGGCTCGTGCCTGGACTTCTCGAGTAGTTCCGGGAATATCTTCAATCCGATTGATACCTGACTTATGCTATTTTATTTCCCTCTATACAGAATAACCAGACTTCTGCTTTTGATTAAATCCACCTGCCATAAATATAAATAAAAAAATATATAAAAAATTCATTATACTCACTCAGTCGAACCAAGGTTGAAGAAACTACGGATATACTCACAATCAATAGCATTTTCTTGATGATTTACAAAAGCAAATACATATCATTTTGAAACGCTTAAGACGAATCCATTTTTTTATAATTAATTTTTTTTTAATTCTTGAAAAGGGAAAGGAGGCTTTTATTTTTAAAATTATACGTGGAGATTTAAGTATATCTTATAGAATTTTGAAACAGAAAGGATATGCTCTATATTATAACCTTCTATACCTATATAGCATAGGTACACGATACAAAACGCAATTACTATCTTCTTCGTTAAAAAATTAGCAAAATTAAAAGATCCAAATGTAAATGCTAAATTCAAGAAAAATTCTCTTTAATAATAAAAAGTTAAGAACCTAAAGTATTAAACCACCTATAGTATAACATTCTAAAATACGAGGTATTGAAATAAATCTGAAATACATAGCTCCTTAAAATGATTTTTGAACACACCAGCTAGATCTAACCCCTTAATACTTGAGCCTAGGAAGACTTAAATTAGTTTATAGAATTTAACATTCATTCGAGTAGTTTTTTTTATTCATTCTTAAATTAAAATGGTTTATATTTACTTTTAGTTCTTCTTTATTGATTTTGATGAAATTTTGCAAGTAGTAAACCTTTTGAGGTTCAGAATTTTAGAATATAAAATATCCGTGTTGCAAAGACATTTATTTTATTTTTTTTTTTATTGATGAAAGTATAACCCTATAGGGTTATTTTTATTAATAATGGAATAACATAATATAAAAGCATTAAAAAAATAATGTTTCCAATAAATATTTTTTCCTGGCTACTTTTCGGTTCAAAAAGTATCCCAATATGCCAAATGGATATATTTTCCGAGATATTTATGTTTAGAATTTTGAAAATTTACACTTTCTCTTCACTCTTTTGTACAAAATTCTATACTAATTAATATTTCGTTACGTTCTAAGACGATTCCATATTAATTAATTTTGCTTACCTAATTAATAATATAACTAAAATAGTAGTAGTATACACTACATTTGTTTACAAAATAATTTTTTGTAAATAAAGTTAGTTACATTAGACTATATGTAGGTTGAGTAATGAGTCTCATAATCACATCACATAAGTGCTGGATAATGAAAATAAATAAATTTTATTAAAAATTTACCTAAATTCAAATGTTATCGTTTGCAATTAAAAGTACAATTAAAGGTACTTAAGGAAAACGTTTTTCTTTGGAGATCCGGTCAATTTTAATTTATGGTCCACAAATAAATCAAGATAGTTTTATATTTCTTAAAGTATACCTTTATTGTATAGGATTAATTCAGCTCTACAAGGATTGGAGCTAATTACAATTTTTCCAAGAAATGTTAGCATTTCATAGCTCATCATAAAGTCATGATATACCAAAAAAAAAAAAGGTGGTAAAGTTAATGAATTACTCGGAATTGACCGTTACTAAGCAGATCCCACGCGTTTGTACCTTACAAGCGAAATACCTCGAGCCTTTGGCAAATAATACAAAGTAATGTTGGCAGAAAAAAAAGCAACATCCACGTGTGCCTTCTAATTATGCTCGAAAATAAAATTATGAGGCTCCGGCCGGCCACTCCGAAAGCGAGACATCCGAGGGCGAAAATGACACGCTATCATTTTACATCACAAGCGAAAAGAGTTCCCTTCCGCCGGGGCATAAATATTTGTCAAGGATCCGGTCCCGTGTAGCAACAAATTGTTCCAGAAAGGATACATTGCCCTCCGGGCGCAGACCCGGGACGCTCGCGGATTCAAATCTCGTTAAGGTGGGTGTTTGCACAGATTGTGTGCAGACGAGTTAAAAATTCCGTGTGGGGAACACAAGAAGTGCATTACCGAACCGCATCAAAGCAGACGAAATGTAGCTGAAAGGCCGTAAAATAGGGACGCTCCCGAGTCCCGGAGTCCTTTTCCACCTGTGTCTTATATGTCAAATTCCAACCCGACGATGTTCTACAGCAGCTTTTGCGACCGGCTTAAAAATTCCCAGTGAATGGGAATGACGACGACAAACACAGAAAGTCCCGGGAGTGTGTGCATCCTCCCCCGCACAGCATCCCATTTATTCCCTAACGAATATCAAAATCCTTTCAGGGCACGAGACGGACAGACGGACGGGGATGCTGTGCGACGGACCCAAAAAGGCAACTCCCAGCATCTTAGGGCTTTCTGTGTTTTCTTTGGGACGATGTGCAAGATATATTTGCACAAACACGTCCTTGCGGGGCGCCGCCCGGGAGCGGTTTGCCCGGTTTATAGCGATTCAGGGGGGGGGATGTGTAGTTTTCGTTACACGTGATATAACACATCCATCCTCGTTGATTTTATGCACCGGACTGAGTGCAAAGTTATGTGGTCGGGGTATGATAACCTTTGTGAAGCATATGCACTGCCTTACAGTGGCTTGGCTTGCTCAACCTAAATCAAGAAAGTTTACTCCCAAACCCCCAAGCCCCGGTATTGTGTCCATTCAGCCCCTAAAACCCCCCGGGGGGCATTTGCACAGCGGCGAGGCAAGACTTCGATAATTCCACCTTACGAAACTGACGTGCATGCGACGTTACCTCGGGATCTGCCTGGATGCACTCGATCTTAATAAGAAAGCTTGTAAGATATGGCGAAGTTAATAGCCCGAAAAGGATAAAAGTTTTCTCATTAACCTTTCTCGGACAGCGCTCTATGCCTGCACGCATGAAAGGACCGAGGTCTGGGGGTGAAGGCCAACACTTAATTTTCTCATCTAAGGTGCGCTCCATTTCGCCTTTGTGGACTGAATACCCTTTGCAAAATTGAAAAAAAAGCCTAATGAGCTCTATTTTTAGGTCGAAATTATATTTTTGGTTGGGGGTTCCTTTCGCTTTCATTTCTGGTTAATCTGTACATAGAATGAAATATAACAACACTTATTAAGCATATACATATATACTGTGCATTTTACTGACAAAATGGATGGTACACTTTTGCAATTACTTTTGGCCGCTGCTTTGCTATGTACTACACATTAGTAACAATACTAAAGTGGCTAAAACTTTCTATTATTATTCAATAATGAAACTTACTAGAATGTATAACCCTACATAAGACAGTATCATCGCACGCAACAGTCTTCAGGAGCCTCGATAGTTCAGTTTACCGAGCAACGCATTGACGGCGCGTGATCCTTATAGTTGGGATAGGTACAATGGACGCATTTTTGTTGCGCCGCGCGTGGCGTAATGATTAGAAAAAACGCATTGTTTGATTTCCTACAATGCACGTGACGCTACATTTTTACCAAACAATTTGAAAATGAATGCGCTAAAATTAATCTAAGTCATATAATATATATGTCGACTACGCTCTTAAAATATGTACAATAGGCTTTCAAAAACAAGTTTAAATGCAAGGATAGAAAACAATAAGATTATTTGATTCATCAAACGACAATCCTCGTTTTTGTATCTTCTTTAGAACCAAACAGAAATCGAAAAATGGAATGGAATTGTCGCGCTGCAAAGTTTCAAGTTCCGCTGCAGCAAAATCGCTACCCATTGCATCAAGGCATCGAATTCATTTTTCGGGGCAACGAAAACGCGTCGCGTCCATTCTATAGTATTTCAGCCTTAAAGGTTTTGGGTACGATTCTCACAAGAACCTTTGGGGTTAAGTGAATTGAATGCAAAATTAAAATTATTAGCTTCATAGCCAATGATTTTGTTAATGTCAAACAATTTTTACGACTTTTTTATAATGCTCTACTGACATACATAGATAAAAAAAAAATTTAAGAAATATCCATTGTTGGGATACGAAAAAGAAATTGCAAAATGGTAAAAAGCTTAAGGTATGTATACACTCGTTGCTTGTATTTATTTAAGTCTACAAACTTCTCTTAAAATATAATTAAAGATTGCCTTAAATATACAGACGAGTTTCTTAAACCCTACAGTAATTTGTTTATGACTACACGAGTGGAGAATTTTACAAGTTGCGAAAATATTTTCGGTGCGCCTTCGTAATGCAGTGAATTCTGGCCTTTTCTCTTCATTTTCTTAATTTTTTCATTGCTGCTATATAGTCGGTTGGGCTTATTGGAGCGATGTGAAAGGATTTATAAAAAATTTATTTAATTATCATAATTTTTTGGTTTGATTTTTAAAAAGTTCTAAATTTACGAAAGATGTACCTACATATATTTAAATTCTTCTTTGAATAAACAAATTAACAACAGATTTTAAGTGGCTTTATTTTTTTTTAAGTGTAATTTTTTTTGTATAACGACACACAGTCTTTTCGTAAAAGGTTAGGTAGGTACACTAAAAAATTACATTATGAAGACTTTCGGAAAAGAGAGTTTCCCTCTTAAGTATATAATTTAAACGAAATATTAATTACGTTGGACAAATAAATAAAAAGAAAAACAAAACAATAGACCGTTGCAACGACTAATAAATTTTCGTAAAAAGCAAATTATCTTGAAAATAGTCTTTGAAATTTAAAAAATAGTTTAATTATGTAAAATAGGAGCAAATGATGCCCGATAAATTTGGTTTATTTCTCGGTATAATGTGGTGAAAATACAGACAGTTACTTGAGAATTATCCATTATTAATATGGAAGCAATAAAAGCACCTATAAGTACACCACCTGCTAATTACTTCAAAACATTCGCATCCCTCTGCAGTGGATTCTGACCTTAATATGTGCAAGTGAGTGCCTTTAGCTGTATAAACGCAGCGAATGTGATAAACTGCTATTTGCACATGTGTCGCTTTCAAAGCATCAGTTGACCTCATATCCCACTTGTCGTTTTCCTTTTAATTAAGACAAGAAACACCCACTTTGTTTCCCTTTTAATCAAAGGGGTGCGTTCGGTGCCTTACTGCAGCGTTTTACCCACCCCCGCACCGTCTTTGAATGTGCACTGTTTGCTTAAGCAAAATTGTGTCTTCACAGAATTTGAATTTAATTTAGAGCGGCTACATCGCAACCGTGATTGACTTTAATTTATAACGAAAATTCAGAATCCTTTCATTCCCTTGGAATTTTCTTTCAGTCGAAAAACTCGCTTTAATGAAAATCCCGACGGAAATCGTCGGAAGAGCACGGACCGAGTCGAGAATACTGCGGTACCCCACATCTGCAAAAGTATAAAAGTTTTGATGCCGGCCATTCAACCCCACCCATATGTGCCGTGCACATGTCACAAATTAAGCTATCTTGATTTTGGCCATTTGATTACCAAATATTGCCCATATCTGCAAATGTACAGGCCGTGTCGTGTCTGCGCGGACCCGGTGGTGGCCGTGCATAAAAAGTTACGTTTGGGGTCAGCACATAATCCAGCGAGCCCTAAAACAACACAAACCGATTCGGACGCTCATTAATATTCGTTTGGATGAACCTGGGAAAAGTTTGAATGCGAAATTTATGATAATTGAAATTTATAATAACGAAGCCATTTGGACAGTGGCGCTCCCTGCCGCGTATACCGCGCTCCGGTGTATCGCGTCGTAATTGCGAAACGAGTGGCCAGGCGATAAAATGTTTTTCTGCATTTGCAAAAATTTCTGCCCAGGTTAGCAGGTAACGCCAGACGAAATATCTGATAAAAGTTTAATATTTTTGTACTCTATAAATTACAATGGAATTTGTGATGCCACGATAAGTATTTTAGATTAAATTCCAAAATTACCATCGGAAAGTTTACTCTGTTCGACAGTTCCACTTTATTGTTTTTATTATATTTTGGAGGTCTCTGGCACACATTTCAGGTTGAGAGTCCCGGCAACGGATCCATTTATTAACGATGGCGCCCGTAAATCATATGCACCGAAAGTATGTTACTAAGTACAATTAAGGCCATGTGCTGAAATTCAGAGATTATCTTGGCAATATTTCACACTTTTTGCAGCGGTTTGAACTGCATATGTCATTATCATTAATAGTGCGCATTTATGCAAACGTGCGCTTTTTTGATTAAAAAAAACAAAACCAAAAAAACGCATGCCAAAAAGTGCGGCTTTCCTACTGGACGCACCCAATATTTAAATTAAATGTTAAAAACGGCATAATTTATTGTGAACGAATTTGTTATGTAACAATTCGTACTGAAGGCTCTGTTTTGTGCAACACCAATTTACTGAGCATTGTGACGGATTTCAATTTCATGCTGCCCTCTGACAAAGAGAGAATATTTTTCAAAAAGGCAATTACGAATAAATTTTATTAGAGAATTTAAAATTTAAAATTTCTTTAATTCTCTATCCAAATTACCTATGCAAATATTTTTCTGATATTTTTATTATGTCACGAATTAAAATTAAATCACCAAATACAATTTATTAATCGTTATTTATTTAAATAGACAGTATACAACCCAAAGTACCAAATAAAATTATTACCGGTATTAACAATTATCCCATAATAAGATGTATGTAGCTACTTCAAAGTTTTATAATTTAAGAATTCTCAAGAAAATATATACCTCACAAAAAATGATAAAGAACAGAAAAATATTTGTAGACCAAAATAACGAAGATAGATTTATAGTCATTTGATAATATTCCATATTTAGCCACGTTATTCTCAACTTATTTAGGTATTCAAAATCTCTAAATTTTGAATGTTCAAGGTAATACAAATTGAAAGATTTAGACTTTTTGCAAAATCGAATCGAAATTGACTTCCGTGGGTGCTAATCGAAGCGTATTTACGGCAATATTATCTGTAACAATTTTCATCAAATTAGGCATCGACTACATATTTTCGAAGTTAATTTGTTATTCTCTCTAAAGAAAAAATTGCCTTCGTCGACTCCTATAAAGAATTCTATATGGTAAAAATCCCATATACCTACGCATCATATACATACCTATATGGATGTTTGAATGGGTGAAAGAAAAACTATGCTTTTCAGAAATGTCTAAATATATTTTTTTTATATCATAAAAGAAAGACACAATTTCTAAAGTTCCTTTAAATTTAAGTTGTAGTTTTAAAGAAAATAAGAAATAATTGAAATCTTTCTTATAATTTACTTGTACCTTATATCACTTTTAAAATTACGTACATTAATTTACAAACGGATGAAGTCGCGGTCAAAAACTAGTTTTATATAGTATAATATACACACTGTATCTAAACATTGTAGCTTATCTACATAAGTATGCTTTTTTAAATAAAAATTGTGAATGATGAAGGAAGAGGGATAAATTTTTTTATAAGTTTAACTTTCTTTTAATTTCGAGTGATTTTGATATTATAAACATAAATAACTACATTTCTACATTTCTACATTTCTATTTTCTATCATAATTTTCTAAAAACCGAAATTATAAAACCTGCGTTTTGGAGTGTGCCTTTAATTAATTGGTGTAGGGGGATTAAGATTTTATTTGAAATGCAATATTACTATTTTAACTATAAAATATATTCCTCAAATTCCACAAGAGCTCAAAACGAATTGATTTCTAAACTTTAAATTTGGCTTTGCCACAAGAGAACGAATAATTCAGGAAAATGCGGTCAGAATTGGTCGACTCCCATAGAGAGCCATTACTCCTCGAGACAATTGTGTAATCCACTTTAAGGAGATTCAATAATTTCAGCAAACAATATCCGAGCATAGTTCCGCCCTTGGTTTTATTTAATTTGAATTGCTGTCCCACACCCGGAAATGACTTCGCAACCAATTTGCGCCCCCGCCCGATCGTCCGCCCTTAATAATGGTGGCCGCAGCAAAATTATTATCTGTCGTTAAGCTGTTGGTAGACAAATGAGTTCTCTGATATGCCAAAATAAATTTACGTCCCCCGATCCTAACTTCATTAAATATTCGGAAGACATACCAAGTCAATTTCATTCGTGGTCTTATCGACTTAAAGATTCCCCCTCGGCCAGGAGGATATCAAATGCGGCGCACTATGGCCGGGCTGCGGGGCCGGGGGCGGCAGTGGGGGGCCAAGACGGTGACACAAATAGATGACCCGAAAAGCTATCCGGGGAGCCCGAAAGGACAAAGTGCTGGTACCAATAAATACTGGGAACATCCCGACGATTCCTCCTTATCTGCCGTTTCGAAATGTCCCCGTAAATAGCCACATACGTAAAACTCCCAATCATTCCAGAGGCTGGTTGTTAAGGGGCCCTTCGTTCCCGGACAAATCACATCGCAGACTCATAAAATCGCGATTAAATTTGAGTTAAAAATTGAGTCCGATTCTGTCTTTCGGCCAGGGAATATGGTGGACATGTCGTGGACCAGGACTAGGACCGTGCTTCGTTCTAGTCCTTGGTGGAGCGCGAGAAGGATGTAAATTTTACGATTCAGTAAGGGCACTTAGCTGGATTGACAGTCTCGTTTTATTGTCACGAGACCGACCTAAAAGACAGCCAGGGATGACCTGTCAGGACGATTTTGCCGTTTCCACATTTTATGTCCGGCAAGGGGTCGGGGTGTCCGTGTGCCCTCTGCGGAATATGTGTCCTTTCCCTTCGCAATGAATTGTTACCGGGCACAATTTTTTCGTCCTTTTGGAGCTCTCTATCGCCTGTATGATTGCATGCATACTGGCCACACCGCCGGCCGGTTTGGCCATATCTGCCCACCTTTCGGGACTCGTGACCCGGGACTCGGGACTCGGGACCCCGGGAATAAGCTTGTGGGAGTGCCCGTTTAAACTGCTCATGCAGGACTCCGAGATATTTTCGGGGCGTGATAAGAATAATCGTAATGTACTCAAAGTGTTATCTTGAATTACAATTTGATTGTTTGACCAGAAAAAGGTTACGATCTCTGGGGAGCATGCAAAAGTTTCTATCTGGAGGGGTTGTTCGCTTTTCCAACGAAATTGCGGCATAAAAGGGCTCCTCGAATCGTGGGCATGTGGGTGTGGGTTGCGATAACAGAATAAACGAAATTGCGGCTTTTTTTGAAGAAGAATTTGTTAAACGCCACAATTACGAATTTTCTGACGGTCAGAACGTGATTTCCGTTTTTTTTTTGAGTGGTTTACCTCATTCTCGGCGGTCACTCAATGCGCTTTTTTGAATCATTCAACTTTGTGTCCTCTGCCTGGTTTAATGAATGGACACGTGGCGCTGTTTGAGCGGAATATTTGCATACGTGAAAGGTTTCTTAATAGCTTCCCGCAGTAAGTCAAAGGATGAAAAATGAAAAAAAAAATCGTAAAATCAATTAATTGAGTATTGTTTCATCGCCACACTGTTTCCACTTAACTTGTATTTTTCTGGACAATTTCGAAAAATGGAAGCTTGTCCTCAACCAACCTTTTAAGAAGAGAAAAATCAAAGAAAGATATTGTACAACCCAAATATTATTAACTTAATTTGAACTAAACTACAAAATTTCATAGAGTTACAAAATAATTAACAAATCAGTGAATTAAACTCTGGCGTTAATTTAACCGATTTAGTGCTAGCATTCAACTTCCTGGATAAAATTTATCATTGATAATAAGTATTTTGAATTTTAACAATAACCAATAATAGCCTTTTCTATTACAGATGAATTTGTATTCGAAAAAGGCTGAAAATTGGCACAGGAGTTTTTTCGCGAGATTGCAAAGAGGTTAAAATAAGTTACCAAACTTTTGAAAGCCAAAAGAAAATTTTGAAATTTTAAGTTCTATGTAAAACAACTATTTTGATCTTGGTTAAATAAAAACAAACGCCTGTAGTCATATACATAACCATAGATTCCAAATTTAGTAAGAACTATCATATACCTTTTTTTAAAAACATACCTTTTCAACATATACTTACCTGTATTGAATTTCTTGAATTACAATATCTGTTAAGTGAAAACAAAAATATCATAAGAAAAAACGACTTTGAACTAAAATTAATAATGCAAAAAATATTAAAGGGACAAGGATTAAAAATAAACACAATTTTCTTCAAACAAATATTTTATTAAATGTATAGTATAGATACGCATCATTTTCCATTCCTTAAAATCTTATACTTTTCTTTCATTTTTAATTTTCAAATACAATTGGCTCGATATTTATATACATAAGAATGAGTTTTGAATCTTAGTTTCTACTTTAAAATTACAAAATTTACAAGTTCATTATATCCTAAAAGATATAAAAATAATACAAATAATTCCCAAGAAGAGAATGTTCGTGATAGTTAACATAATAAATGCTTTTCAAAGCTTGACTTAGGTAAGGGGCTTAGGTAAAATATTTCACCTTAAAATGTCAGTGGTTTTCGCTAAATATGTTGGAACACTTTTGTGGAGATAAATGCAACAATAGTTGGTCATCATGCATATTCGGTTCTGGTGTATAAAAAGCACGAGCATTTCTGTAAAATTCAATCAATCCTTTTGTTCGAAATAAAATAAAAGGATTTTTCTTTTATTATTATTACCTCGACAAATTATGAATTCATGAACTGAGTGTTTATCGAAGTATTTCCAATTTAATTTACAAAAGTAAATACCAGACATTTTGGATTCACTATTTGTTCAATGGTTTTGGTTACCTTATGGGAAGCCATGTTTCACATAATTTTTATTTTACGAGGGGCAATAATTATGAAAAGTTTTCATTCTCAAAAGGAAATAATGAAAAATAATATGAAATAAAGAATAAACAGTGGCGTGGAACGGTGTAATTGTATGAAGGACAATCGAGTCGAGGGAATTCAGTGTGGGCGATTTATTTATGTGCGAGATTTCATTCATTTTATCTTCGATTTTTTAGGGTTTTATCATTCGAAATCGGGCTATAAAATTGAAGCATTTTCCTTTCCCGGACGAACGTGCACAATGGCCGAAAACTGTGATAGTTGACTAGTCCCTTCCGCTAATTGACTTCGAATAATCTGCTGGTTCCATAAATAAAACTTTTAATGACCTCACCATGGTTTACGACAGTTGGGTATTTAAAGGCCTTCTAATCACTTGAACAAGAATAGAAGTTTATGGTTTCCAATAGTTTATGGGGATTTTTCACTTATTTTATGTTCGTTGAGGTTTTGGTAGAGTATTTGAACATTGGAAATCGAAATCGATATTTAGAGTAAACTTTGTAATTACAAATAACGAGCTTTAAAAACCTATTATTATTTTCGTAATAGTAGCGATGTTTTATAAAGAAAACATATGTAAAATTGGACATTTGTTCGCAGTATGTATGTTTATAAAACAATCCAAAATGTCTTTCTATTTATTCATCAATAAATATTCAAAACCAACTTTCTCATCTTAAAAAATTTTAACAAAATTTTAAGAATTTACACAACCAATCGCAATGCAAGCTGGCAACATAAAGGCACTTACAGTGTGAAAAAACATAAATCCAAGGGCAAAGGAATGTGCTTGAGTACAAAAAAAGTTTGTTTTAAATAAAAGAATCTAAAGGGTAAGTACATCCAGTAAATAATTTTTGGAGGTACTTTAAATGCATCTCTTCTCATATAAGTAATATCCCAAAACTTAAAATATGCAAACTACGCTATCAAACACATCGCCAATGATTAAAATGTTCTCTTCTCTTTCACAAAATATTTTTGTATACTTCCATTTTTCATACACTTCTTATTTGAATTAAATTTAGACTAAGTTAATAGAATATACTTAAACTTTGCAACATCACATTTCTATAGCGCTTTTTAATTTTAAATCTTAAATTGTTTTCTTTAGATAAAACCTTAGCTAATATAGGTAAATATGTACATCTGACTTTAAAGGTAGTTTTCTTCAATAAAACATCTGCCATTAATTTAGGGTATTTTTCTTTTAAACATTTTGACTTTTATTATGTATATATAGATCTTTGTTTTTCCACATTTTAACATATTTATTTTATTAATTTTTCCTTTTTAATTTTAAGATGTTTCCAAATAATGTAAAAACTCTTATACTCTTCTGCTTTGTCTACAATATAAATAAAAAAATATATTTAGAGTTTTACTTACTTTTATACTGGCCGGAATCGGTGTTTTGATATGACTGTGGATATGGTTTGAAATTGAATCAATTTGAATTTTCATATTTTCATTGATATAAAGGAAATAAAAACTATATTTTACATAAATATTTCGGATGATATGTTTTATAATTGCAGGAGGACATTAAAGATGAAGAATTTCTTTAAATCCTTAAACTTTGTTAAATATAGTATCAACTGAGTGCAAGAGTAAAGTTTACAAATTAAATTCTTGCGCCATTTTTAATACCAAATATTAAATTTCATGCTATTTATTCCACATAAATAATATCCATATTTATACGAATATCCACTTGATTCATATTGGTATTAATAAAATAATAATTTATTTTCTCCTTGATTTCACTTTGACGAGGTCCAGAGATAATTTTGTTTTAATGAAAACCGGTTGAAGTGAACATTTCATTTTGTTAAACTGTTTTTATCCTTTAGAAATCGAAAATTTTTCCGGGTATGCAATTAATCCAACCAATGAAATGAAGTAATTGGCAATATTAACATCAATAATTCTACAGGACTATCAAACAAGGACCTAGCAATTAATATCTTTGTTCTTTTTTTCGATTTAAACGAATTATGTTCGAAACGCATTTTATAAAAATTAAGAGGAACATTTTGATGTGTTTCATTAATTGTCCAATTGTATTGAAGAGTTCTACGCTTCTACAAATTGGGAAGTATAGGAACGATTTTTATGTTATTAAATATAGACATCTTTTGAAATTTGGCATTCAGTTTGCAAGAATATAAGCTGCGAAATAGCAAAAATACAAGTATTATAAATAGTGAATTATAGAATAGGTATATAACCAAATTTTTATTCAAAGCTTCTTTATATTCGCTGTGTTTTTCAAATCGATTTCGGTTCTAGGTTTAGCAGGAAATTTTGCATTGAACTGACATTTATGAAAAATTACCCATATCAAATTTTTTTTTTTATTTTACGAAAATATAATCATATTGCCTGGATTTATACATATTCACTTTGATTTAAAAACTTAATCCAAAAATTTATCTGATTCAAGTTTTGAAGTTTGGATGGATAATTGCCATGGCAATTTGATGCAATTTTTGCATATTTTAAAATCTTGATATATATGAACGCTTTTGAAATTTCAATTCAATGCGTTTCTCTCTAACTTGAACCAGACAGGAAAATAAAAAAATGCAGCTATTGTTGCATAAACTCGCCTTCCTAATTTTAGTTTAAAAACTAAACCATTATGCCGAAAGGTGAAAATCTTTTCAAAATCACCTGCATTTTATTGAAATTACGTTTAAAGTTAAAAAAAATACGTAAATAGCCACATTCTATTTGATATTCAAATTGACTGCAGGAAACAACATGCACAGTTGCCTGTTTAAGGGCGGATAATAAAAGGCATCCTTCCTGAAAGGGACGAAAGCGGGGACTTTTTAGAATAGAAGTACACACATGTGCCCCGGAATTGCAGACGAGAAGGAAGGTCCTACAGTGAAAATGCTTACTGGTTGCTAATCATTCCATAGAAGCGAATTTCAAGTTCCGAAGAATGGGAAAGGTGCCTGAATAGGAGAAGGGAATTCCCTGCAGGAGAACACCTTCTATTCAGGTGGAATTAATTCAGATGTTCCCAGGTACACAAGGAAATGGCTTCTCCTTTCCGACCTTATCGATGAAAATAAAGGGAACAGAAGCAATTTTAACAAGATTTTTGGATGCGCCATACCTTTCCACCTATTTGAGGGTGCTCCGCCCCAAATGAATGTGCGAATGACGTCGCTTGCACAAAAGGTAGCTTCAAATTCAATTAGAAATTTTAAGCTAAAATGTATTAGGTACCTGACGACAGGAGGAAATGGTAAAAAGGCCTTAGTTACTAGACTAAGGGGGAAGTTCTTCCATTTTAGATAATTAGAAAAATCGAACAAAAGTGAAAATTGCCAATGAAGTGACGACAGGTTTTCCGATAAATATCTGTTAAAGGACTGCGGTAAAAGTGGAACAAACATTCCGGATAAAATTAGAGAAGGGTTTTCGAGAATAGAATTGTTCAAATATTTTAATTAATTTCTGATAATTTGATAAATGATTTTGTTTTGAATAAACATTTTCTTTTGAACCTGAAAGTTTTACATCTTTCTTATCGGTATTTAATTTCGATTTTAATAAATGTAGCTTTTCTTTAATTTGAATTCAAAGTTAAAGGAGATTTTATTATTCTCTGCACTGAGCAAAAAAAAAAATGCTTGTGAATTTAACAAAACTAGCTTATTTCACTTTTCTACAAAACGAGTGGTTTATTACAACCAAAATTCAATTCGAGGAACAATAAAGGATACATTACTAGCAAAGTCCTGAAAACCGATTGTTTACTATAACCAAAATTAAATGGTTAATTTTAACTTGGTTTTTAAAGTTGATAACAGTGTTACTTATTGTTTTGATTGTATGTATATAAGATCATTTTCTAAAAATATCTTAAATCTAAACCGTTCCTTCAATATTAACTTAGTTTTATTTTCAGGAATTCAAGAAAGCCTTTACCAATTTCTTGGTAGTTTGTAGCCGATTTATAGATTACCCTCCGGTAAAGGCTACCGATGTTTAAAATGATTGCTCTGTCGGTATGTGTTTTAAATGTTTCCTTAAATCCCTGGAGAATTTTTTCTTTCTATTAAAGTTAAAACCTTAACAATCGGCTTATATTTTAAAAAAAACCTTGTTGATTTATTCAGTGAACTTGGTTGATTTTAAATTAACAAAACTTATTTGTTTATTATAAGCAAATAGTATGCTGAACTTGTGCCAAGTATTTAGTTAATTAAATGTTGGTTCTTTTTAACAGTGTTTTTTCTCAGTGTAGTTTTTGGACAATAATAATTTAGGTACATTTAAAACTTTTCAACAACTTATCTAAATCATGTTGTTAAAAAAACCAAACAGCTCTTGTTATAGAAAAATATTTTAGAAAATTTCAATTTTTTCAAAGATTTAACATCTGTAGCTAAAACAATATAAACTAAAATTTAAAAATGCTGAATAACTCTTTCCGAAAGGTAACACCTGAAAACAAATAACCGAATCATTGTCAAATTTTCCACAGAGTTATCTCATGACAAAGCTAGAGAAATATGACAAGTGATATTTTTACAGTGGTAAACACGTCAGGGCAATGGACTAAGCATGTGAAAGTGCACTTCTGTTTTTCATCTAAACAAAATTATTTTCAAAGAAACAATTTTACCATGGGAAAATGCGCAAAATATTACAAGAAAATCACGGCAAGTGTTCACTCACAATTTCAATGGCCTCTGAGCTCTTTTAAATTTCATCCTGCTGAGTACTTCTGGAGTGACATAGAACATGTCCCGCGGGAGCTACCGAGTTCACCTGGAGCAAGCGGCGTAAAACCTTGGATACGGGTGTTATCCACCTAACAGAAAATTCTAGAGAAAAATCTAGCTGACGTGCGCGGATATTAAAAGCACCACGACGACTACTTTCGTTTATGGGTATCTTACTTCCCAAGAAGGAGGTACGGAAGGTTTATGCATACGTATTTTACATCAAATCCCTTTTTTCCTCAAAGGATCCATTTCTGATGGAAGGTAATATAAGCGGGTACAGTACAGGGGTAAATGGAAGTAATTTACCACCAAAAATGCGCTCATTAGGAGGAATCTTTCTCTTTCTAGTTTTCAACACCTAAAGCTACTTAAAATATATTTGGATGTGATCACACTTTCTTTGATGTCGGGGAGACGAACTTTCTCTTATTTAATCATTTATGAAACAAGAAGAAATATCTCCAGAATATTTAAAATTGAGAAGTTGCGATGTGGCCCCTAACTTTTAGCGAAAAATCAAAGTAAACTTTGAGTACCATTGAAGCTGTAACGAGGCATTAGTCTTGTAAATTACTGGTAAATTAAGTTTAGATTTAATGCTACTCATAATTTGTGAACTTAGAATTTAGTAGTTCATTATTTAATAAAAAGGTATTTTTCTTCTGATTTAAGCTAATTTTTCTCGTTTTCATAGGTTTCTCAATATTGGTATAATATAATTGATTCAGAATATATTGAGTTTGAGATCTCCTCGCGGATTTTGATGAAACTTTGTAGTAATATCAGGGCTAAAAGTGGCGGATATGTTAGAAGCTCGTTGTTAAATTCTTTGCAGTACAGATAAAAGTCTAATCTTTAAATTCAGAATTAAATAAAATAATAAATAATTTAATTTCGTGTACAGTCCCTGTTCATTGAATTAGGACCACTAAGCATTTATTAAAATTTTGCCTTTCTTTTCTCTAAAACGTTTTACAAAAGCGGAAAATAAATAGAATATCTCGAAAGGAAAACCTCTCAGGCTACTAGGGCAATTATCGCCGACTTTTTTTACCTGACTTATGTCTTTACATTTTCCGATTTTTATTTTCACTAATCTTTCAATTAAAATCACTTATGTCCAAAAATTCACACTGAATACAACATTGACTTCACTAGCTGACAAACTCTTTCCAACAACTTTCGAAAGAGTAAGGAAATTGCAGTATTTCTAAAAGATTTAGATACATATGTGAACACCGCTAAAGTCAGGTAAAGGGAAGGGTAGGCTAATTAACACTCCCCACAAAAAGGGATAAGGGGTGGGATTTCGCAGGTACCTGATATTACATCACCTTATCTTACAATTATACGTAAAAATTTTTTATTTGGAAAAACCTGCATTTTTATGACGATAGAGGCAGAAGTTTGGAAAAATTGGGAGAGATATGAGTGGTCCTAATTCAATGAACAGGGGCTGTAGGTATGCTAGGTACTTGAACTTTGAATACATATGGATGGATCTGTGCAAAATCTTACACAATGGGATCAGGCAAAACCTTCTATATTACTAGACGTTAAGTGTCCGGCTTACGCATTTATAGGACAAAGTGGTCTGACAGTCTAAACAAAATCCAAAAATTGAGAAAACATTCGGAGCAGCTTTAAAACTAAACCTTGTATCACTTTAAGGAGTTCTCCTTGTAATTCATAAGACTTTTAATCACTTCTTTGAACAAAGAATATTAAAATTTTGAGTTTGACTAAAATTCAACAGAAAAGCCGAGCGTCGAACCGATAACAAATGTACGGCAGGAAAGAGAACTGGCTCCAAACCGAATCGAAAGGTCGAAGAGTTAAGACTGCTTTTTCGCCGGAAATTTATTAATATTTTTGGCCAATACCGAGTAAAAGCCCCTATGGTTTAAATGGTTTAAACTTTTTTGTCCCTAGTGTCCAAAGAACCCAATTAAATTCAATTTATCCAGCATATTTTACTCAGCCTAAATGTAAATTTTTTGAACAGTCAGACGAAGAGGCTAATTCATAACTTGTAATTTATGGGAGTAGAAGGTTTTGGGCAATCCAAGTGCAATTTTAGACTATCACACTAATTTTATATGCATTTCAACATATTCCGAAAAGTATGGCTTATTTATAAATAAGTTCTGAATTTAAAAACAAGCTTTTATCGTATTGTACTTGTCAAACCCTTCCATTTGATACCCATATTATGGGAGTGCACAAAAAAAAAAACTAGTCCATCTTGGACCGTCCGCCATATTGGATTTAGAATGACGTCACTTAGCTAACCATGCATTGTCATCCAAACTAAACGTCTATGCAAAATTTCACCTCAATCGGTTGAGGATAACTGCTTTAAAATTCAGTTGCAAGATTTGTCCCACACATACTAACAGGGGAAGCCAAATAAAAGCTTGTAAAAATTTAAAAAATATTCTTACAAATAAAACCTTAAAACGCATTTTTGATGCTTCAACTCGTAAATGTCCTTGTTAGCTTCAAGGATAATGTTTCATAAAGAGCTTCAATACTTCATGTGGGTAGGTCTTAGAATTTCAAACGAAAAATAAGGAAGTTTGAAAGTTGCGTCATACCAAAACACTCGCTCATGGCCCTCTTTAGTGAATAACATCCTTCTGAAATCGAGATAAAAAAGGCAACACATCCTCTCACGTCGACTGCGCTATAATATCAAAAGGATATCGAGTAACACAAAGGATAAAGTTTGATATCTATATAAATCTCTTTGGCAATAAATTTTCGATATGTTTCGTGTCAACATTTCAAAGGGCCAATCCGGGCGGGGGGTCCGGAGGTGGCACATCCTTCGCAAATGTCTGAAGGGTTTATCCCTAGCTTAACGCTTAACACTTTAATTATATCCTTAAAATAAAATACATAAAAAGTTCATAAATCTTGCTCACATTCTCCTCGACAGGACATGCACATTTACAGGGGGATGGGGCCGGGCCCGAGAGGACTCTCGGGCTGGCGGAGAGCTAGCTTAACTTCTAGGGCTGGGCCGAGGGCCCTCATCTTACACTTCGAACCGAAAGAACTCCCTTAAGACTTATAATTGAGCTACCTGGCATAACTAGTCGACACTTGAAGGGACGAACTGTAGTGTTGGCTTACAATTAAAATAGTTAGACATGCTGTTAAAAGGGTCCGCCGACTCGGCCCGAACCTTTCCGAATCGCTGGCTGCTGCAGTTGGTTGGAGGAAAAACGATATAATTTTTGTGAGAAAATTTTCCCGGAATGACATACCTTGCACGGGATCTGCCCTCGAATTTGAGGCGTAGACTGTTTCCCGGGACTCGAGGACGGGTGCTTTTTGCGGTCTATCGCCCTCGACACTCTCCTCATTACTGCGCCAGTAAATTGAAGATAGACGTGCCACACACTGGAAAATTGTTATTATACCTTGAGATGGTGTCGGAAGTGCTCAACCGTGCTGAGTGGAAATAAACAAAAAGTGCGCTATTTTGTTACCTTAAGTTTCATATCTCCTTTCTTGAAGTGGTGCGGCTCCACCCTGAACTCGAGTCCGAGAATTGAGGTTTCCAGTCCTTCCCTTCCGGTTATGATGGTGTCATAAGTTCTCAGCATATGTGGCTCAGCATGCTCCCCATTTACAAACCAATTTAGGGTAACTGCTGGCTTTGATCTTCCCGACGTGCAATTTACCCGAACATAATCTCCGATTTGGTATCGTGCACGCCCTCCGGTTATGCTGGGACCCTTGTCTGGAAGAGCTGGAAATTAAAGAAATAAATATCTTTCATGAGATGCCGTGAATAAGGGTTCTTAAAAACATAAAAAACAAAAAACACCAACGGAAAAAAATTGCTTTCATCCTGAAGCTTTCGCGATACAGGGAACAAGAAGATAATAATTAATTTCAACGAACTGACGTCCATTTACTGTAGTTCAAAAGAAAACTCTTATAATAAAATATGAAATTAAATTGTAAATATAAATTAACTTGGAATTGGTACATACTAAAAAATTGTATATTTCAATATTACAAAAGAAAATTCGAAACTATTGTTTTCTAGTTTATTACCGACATTTTATTTGTCAGAACTGCGAATACAATGGCATAGTAATGATGACTAATTTTTGGTTTTTTTCGACCCAAAAATCTAACTTGTATTTATAAAATCTTGTAGCCTACTTAACCAAAGCCGTTAATATATTAATATAATTTTTAAATTTTCTTACGTTAATACCATTAATTTTCATATTTTTTTTTTATAATTTTTTTAAACGTAACTCAGTTATATAATCACTTCTAATATCAGCTTTTTAGGTTTCTAACAATTTGAAAAATAACATCAGGTTAAAAATAATGTTATATTAGGGTACAACTTACATTATCGATTTATTCGGGTTAGGTAACTATTATATTAAAGAACATTTCTGCAAAATTGCAAATAAAGGTTTCTACATACATATATCAAAGTTAAAGATCTCTGTGGCAAATTTATGCCTGTACCTACTTCATAATTGTTGAAGCTATAGTTGATAAAATAGTCGAAGTTTTTAAGGTAAGATTGCTTGACTTCACTAAAGGTACGTTTAAGAATCAGGAAGAGCGGCGGTGCTTAACGTAGGTACTTCTTTTCTTTTTCACACTGCTCATACGAATACCTATCAATTTTCAATCCCACAGAAAATTTAAAAATATAGTTCTTTAATAAATTGCACATTTTCTTTTTAATGTCGATGAAAAAAGGCATGACTATTTCAAAATACATGTACACATAATGTTTCATTAACTTATATTGCATTAACACTTGCTATTACAACGGAAATCCTCTATAACCTACAAATTTTATTGATCGTTATTTGGATTATCAACACTCTAGCAGGAAACTCGTAGTTCTAGTGGCTTCCTAACTCCGCCATAAATTTTAAATCGCTAATAACAAATATTGGATTAGATATCAAAATGTCTTGTCGTGAAATTTTAGTAGAAGTTGGCACCGGGCACAACTATCACAATAAAGGTGAACTTTAATAAAAATATGAAGTTGTTGTTGTCAAATTTACTATCAAAGTTCAACATTTTGATTTGGCGGATTCAGCTTTATACGTAATTTACGTTCAATCAACCAGAAAATACCCTAAAAATTTCAGCCTGTCGACAACTTTTCTTTACAAAGAATAAGTAAATAAATTTTTGGAGCGTAACTTTACGTATTGAGTGATAGTGATTAGATGCCAACATATAATGTTGTAAACAGCTTTTACTACGTATGTATGTCACTCACACTCAGTAGTCTAAGCGCAATATGCCCTTAAAATCATCAAATCTCAGTTGGATAAGTACTTTTTGCGTGACTCACCATAAACATATAGTACATATCACTAGCGTTCAGAATATCGTAAATTTTAACAATAGCTGTAGTAGTAGTAACACAATAAATAAAGTAGCTTATATCGCTCCTGATGATCTCCTCTTTATATCTATAAAGTTTCATTGAAATCGGTTCAGTCGGTTCGAACTTCGAAGATTAGCCTGGACAGACAGACACAAGATAAGTACCATATGAGTGTGTAGTTCACTCCACTTAATTCAAATAATACGTGTAATAATATATAGCATTTCTATAATACGTATATAGATTAATTTGGTGTAGTGTACAGTAAACTCTGTTTAGAATAGCTACTCATGTTTTTTTTCAGAACTTAATGCTTTTATAAAATAGGATCTAGATGTTTTTGACGCAAAGTTAATTTTAAATAAATCTCTAACATTTTCAGTTTAAGAGAATTAGCTAAAACGTATAAGAATTTAATATTTTATAAGTACATGCCTTATAAATTATGTTATTCTGTTTAAGTTTATCATGTTTCCTCAACAAGAAAGAGCACAAACTTTTAATGTCTTAATCTTCAGTTATGTTCTAAAAGCATTTTACAGTACCCCTCGGCCAGTGTTTTTGTGTGAAATCATAAAAGTTGGAAAGTAAGCGCTAACGATGCTGGGAATAGTGAACTAACTTAACGTGCTCACTACCACTATTACTTAAGGTATGGTCAAACGAAAGGTTTTTGGAGGGGAAATGAAGGGCGGGAGAGGAGGTAAAAAACCTAGGGTAAGGCAAGTTAGGCAGTAATGAAGACCAGGCAGGGAGGGGTTCTGCAGTGATTTATTATTATGATGTAAAATTGCGAAAGTGTCCTGCTATGCGCCTTAGGGTAGGGCTACACGGACTATGGACTAAAGGGCGGGGGGGTTGGTAGAGTTTTTCTTTATTAGTGAAATAAAGGGCGGAAACAAAGCGCGAAGGGAAGTGAAAAAGTTCAGGACCGGCAATTTTTCCTTTCTCTTCTTCTTCTTATTTCGATGTGAAATTAAAATTACATCGAAAACCGGAGGTATGGGGTGAAAAAGCTCTTTTCGAATGCATCCTAAAGTTTCCGGCAATGTTCATGAATTTGTGGAGCAGGGAGAGCGATTTTCCGGGAAAATGTGCACCTTTTTCCTAAATTTTGCTAGCGGCACTACCCCCAACTTGTGTGTTACTAATTAATAACAGCGCACATTCCCTGCCAGATCCACGGAATGTGGTCGCTCTAAGCGGATTGCGCACGAAAACAATGTCACAAATCCAAACAATTTCCTTTCATCTTTTCCGGAAAATTTTCGCCGCTTTTGGAAGGATTGCAGAAGCATCCCATCCGTTTTCTGGTCGATGAAACTGAAAGACGGTGGCGCTGCTGCGGTGCAGTGGCGGCGCGCGCTCAAAGCACCGAAATAAGTGATTCAATAAGCGGAAACACAAAGCGCTCCCGTATCCTGCTCCAATCTGCATTTCGCGGGCGTCTAGTCAGGTAAAAAAAAAATCTTATCTTACCTGGCGTACGACGACACCGCCCGGCAGCATGTGGGTGGGTGGGAGGCGTGGGTGGGTTTTTGTTCCACCTTTCACAGGTAAATCGTGACGTGAGCCAGTGCAGCGCGCTGCCGTGCGTTGCGTGCTTCTGGGGCAGGCAACCTTTTCTCTGACAATTCGCCCGACTTGATCCGGAGAAAAGCGCCAGAAAGCCAGGGAAATAATGCAAATTTAGTTTGAAAAATCCCTGGCCTTGGGCGGGCTAAGATCCGAAAAGTTTGAAGTGCTTTTCGCTTTTTTTCGCGATTCCCCTTTTTTTATTATTATTATTCACCGGGCTCAGCCCCGGAATTGAGACTCTCCCAACCTGGAGTGACTAGTCCGTCCCCTTGTTATGCTTACTTTTATTTCTTTCGGCGATCTAAAAACACGACCCACTCCAAACCGAGCCTCTTTTCATTAGGAAAACGTACCCTGGCCCTACCAAGGGCCAAGAGCCGAGCAAGAAACCAGCGGCGGGGGTGTGACGGCCCTTTCAACCCCCGGATAGAAGATGGAAAATTCTTTTTTTTTCTCTTCGCCTTTCGCGGAAAAAATGCAGGGATGTATGTAATCGAGATGAGAGGAAATTTTATATTTTTTTCGCAGAATATTCCTTTCTTTACACTGCAACTGTTCGAAATTTTAGCCAATTTTAGCCCTCGTTCGGCGGGCCCTTCGTTCTCCACTCCCCCTGCTGAAGGTTGAAGATGGGCGGCACGGGGCGGGGCAATCTTCCTATTTTTTTTATTTTAAACTGTTGGCTTGTAATCGTCAAAAGACACTAATTGGCGAACTTATTTGACTCCCATTTTCATGATTTTAGAGCAAATGGCAAAAGTTCGGCTTGAAGTCTTCGGCGGAGTTGTCGAGAGTCGTTAATTCTTTAATTCCGCTTTTGGGAGACCAACTTTTGTTTCGGTGATTAGGGTTAATGCCAGAGA
The DNA here is from genome assembly GCA_951509405.1 of Machimus rusticus. Classification (NCBI taxonomy): domain Eukaryota; kingdom Metazoa; phylum Arthropoda; class Insecta; order Diptera; family Asilidae; genus Machimus; species Machimus rusticus. The sequence goes on along the minus strand of OX608052.1, from coordinate 35,287,955 downwards.
TCTTGGGACTTTATGATGATTTTCTATTGCTTGTTCGAACAGTTCTTTTTCTTTTACACCCCCGCCCCCGTCGTGTAGTCGCGGAGTTAGAAGGCCCAATACAAAGTATAATCTTCGTCCCCTCCCTGTTCGGAGGAATTTAATTAATGCCCAATTTAAGTTCAAAAGATCAAAGGGATTTCTAGACCGAGATTAAGTCTGCCCTTCCCTTGTTATATTTTGTTTTTCTTCTTATTCTTCTTCTTGTATATATTGTATATTTTTTTTTTCTTAACACACACCCTGTGGGAAGTGGAAAAAAATATAATGAAATTGACTCCACCACTATAGTCGAGCCCTTCGGACTCGTGATTAGGGCCGTACTTCGCTAAAAGTGGCTATGAACTCTGATACAGTTCGTTGTTTTTCAAAAGAGGCAAAATTAAATGTTCATCGAATTAAATGTGTGGGTGTTTCATCCCCCAAACTTTCCTTATTTTATAAGGAAACCTTGTTACACCAACGCTGGTGGTTTCGTTGTTCAGAACCTTTTGAAGTTTTGTTCAACAAACTCACCATGTGTCGCGTAATCGACATAATAACTAAATTGACAATGACAGTGCTTGAGACTGTTGAACGACTCTTGAAGGCCAACATAATTTTGTGGGAGGTTGTTTGTTATTGAAATTTTGTTTCATTTTAGAAAAAAATATTTTGTATTGAGGATAATGCGGTAGAAATTTAGGTAATGGATTCCAAGAAATTATAAATGGGGGTTTTTATACGGAAGAAGGGAAAATACCAGTGAGACAATAATCTCGTTAAGAGATTGAAAAGGTAATAAACAATGTACATATTTCAATTCTTAAATTAAATTGCGGAACTGTTTTAGATAAATGAGAATGCTATTTATGCTCAAAAATACCTTTTTGTGCGATATCTATGAAAGGTATAAAAGTTCTGAAATGTCTTAGCGTTTCTAATGGTATAAAAATAGTCGCACCGAAATATTGAAAATGAAACTTTTATGCTTTCAAAAAATATTTCCAGCCTCCGAATTTAAATTGACCTTTGAACTCAACTGAAAATAGATAGAGTCGAATGATCCTAAAAAGGATGCAAAGGATAAGTACTGGCAGAGGGGCTTTTGAGGGTTTTTTTTAGAATCTGCTCTGAAAATTTGCAAATTCAATAAAGTGGCTTTAATATGACAACCGGTATACTTTGACTTAAGGCAATTTTAATAAAAATTGATATAAAGATACATTTTCGGGGTATGGATTTCAAATGTAAATTTCAAGTTATTGCCAAGAACTTGTTGCTGAGTTGAAATTTGTAATGAAAATTTCCAGCTGGTGTATATACAAATAAAAATATTTCAAACGATAGTAATGAAAATTCAATAGTCAACAAATACTAAATGGTAGATGCAGATGAGATTTAAAAGGACCCAGTAGAGTTAAGCCGATTATCGGTTAAAAAAAAAATATTAACTCAACTAATATGGTAGAAATTATATTCTATTGTAAAGTTAAACACAGCTATAGCAAAATAGCTTAAAAATAACAAATAATCAGAGATCATCACACATTTAGTAAAATCTAACGATTTAAATATTATTTCGAACATATTATCTGAATGTAGGTAAACAGCGACTGCAATATTGAATTTATGAAAATGTCCATTATAATGATAACATCTACATATATTTGTATATAAACTTTATTCCTTTTATTTAAAAGAATAAATAATGGTTCGTGATATGACGAATAATTAAAAAAATAATTCTTATACTAGTAGGTATAAACTTACAGCCTCATGCATTTGAATTTTTAAATTTAATGTAACGAATCTTGAATTTTGAAATGTGACAAAAAACTTTTGACTGGATGCTAAATATTTTCATTCTATATACTTTACAGTTCACCATGTTATAGCTTTAAAAAACTACTTAATTGGTCTAAATATTGCAGATATTCTTTTGTGGCGCTATAGTACCATTATATGATTACATGATTAATTAAAAGAGGACAATGTATGCAGGCCATTAGCCACCTATGGTTGTATAGAATTTATGTCAAATCCAGACAATGTCCTGAATTTCACAGTTTTCCTATGTTAGCCATAATTTATTCTTTTGAGGCTGAATTTCCGGTAGAGATCCGAACATAGTGCACTTCCTCCAACAACTAAACGACACATAGTGTACACTTAATTTGAAGCAATAAATATTCGGTGGACAAGTTCCTATTTAAATTGCCATTGAAACCACACAGGACCAAAATTAGCCCTATTCATCTATTGACGGAACAATTCTGGGCGGTTTTGTTTGACCGCAAATATTTTCTCCTTTGCAACCGGAGGATTTTGTGTAAATTTAGCTGTCAATATTCGTGGTACAGGAGTATCCTGGATATTATTGTTGTGGCCCCACTCCTGGCTGTTTCATTTATTCTGAAACAGGTCCAGCTGTCAGGAGCACTCGCCGGGGCCCATCCCCAGACCGGTCCAGGACTATCAAGGAGCCCTAGAGCGCCTAAGCCGACCTTCTCCCTTTTCTATCCTGACAAGTTTTTATCGTCCTCGCTTAAAGCGTCCCGAATCCACTTTAAAGCTGGATCTGGAAGGGTCTCCCTAAATAGGAAGCAGAACGCTTCCGCTCCTCGAGCGCCCGGCGCCCCATTAATAATTTCGAAAATATGGGAATTTGCTGGAGGAGGCCCACAGGACGAGTTCATGAATAAAAAAAAAATGAAGCAGACTTTCTCAAGTCGTTGATCAGAAATTAATTCCCGGGATGTTTGTGCCCGCTCCCCTCATTTAACATTCTCCATAATCCCCAACGTCATTATGGGAGTTTAATTAATGTCAGTCGAACGCCAAATTATGGGGCCCGGGCACAATTACGCGTCGCAGAAAGTTCAAACTTCAGGAGTCTGCGAATTCTTTTCGTCGGAGCACGGCGAATGGACCCCGGAGGCCCTAATGGATATTGTGACGGATGTCGTGAAAGCGTGCCGTGCCGGCCGGGTCCCGCCCTTATCGAAGGGTCGCCAGGAATTCAATAAGCCAGGGTCTAGCTTAGATGCGCTGTCTCCAGGAGCGAATCAGGGACTCCGAGAACCCCGAGAACCCTGCAGATATTTATTTATATCTGGCGGGGATCATCCTCGCTCCAGTGCATCAATTAACGCTCGCAAATTAAACTGGGGCTGGTAAACTCCTAAATCACCCCCTGTCCTCACGAGATCCTATCTGGGGCCCCAAGAAATTAAATGTGGCACTTAACTCAAATTGTTTAGCCACTTCAGATACGTTTCCATTTCGGGCTCAGTTTGTCCTCAAGCTTAAATGATTCATGCTGCTCGTGCGTCCCCGGCGAGGTTAAGCCTTTCTGGTTAAATTAATGCTTCACAAATCATGATTAGACCCAGTGGCCTGCACTATTTCATAAATTTGACATTTGCTTGCTAAATTCAACTAATTAAAGCCAAGGGCTACCAATTCGGCTTATTTAAAATTTATTAAACGTTTCCAATTTGCACTTGAGCCTCCGACCTAAGGTGGGTTCGTCGAGTGAACGCTGAGCTTCTTGTCACCGGCCGGGTTGGATTTGTCGGTCAAACTTAGCAAAGAAATTTTGGTCCAAGGATAAAGCGAACGTTTATTGGTTTAGTCTAGCTGCTTAGTTACGAGATACGTCAATATTAATAAATGTTTTATAAGTTTAGAAACATGTAGGCTGCATCTGCACACGTGCGAAACTTTTAAACATTTCTAAATTTGTCAACATTTTAGATACCTAATCAATTTATTTATGACAATAAGTATCTCTAAGATTAAAAAATATCGCCCGATATTTCATAATAAATATTACTGTAAAACCCAAAAAGTTGTTATTTGCTGTGTTTTTTCACAATCGGATCCGGATCAGATTAGTTAGGAATTTTTCCATTTAATTGAGTTCTAAAAGCCGCATTTATATAAAAATTTTAAAATTTGCGAAAAGCACATCTAATTGTCATGATTTTCATTCATTCAAACTTCAAATCTTCTTGAACCCAAAAACATTTTTGGATCAACTTATTGGGTATAAATAACAATAATTCGGGTTTTAATTTCACGAAATAAAAGTTTTTTTTTTTTAAATGGCTAACAAAAAAATTGTCTGTTAAATCTGATCCAAACCCAATTGTGGGAAAAAATCAAGCTAATTTGATTATTTGATTAAAACAAATTTACGTGCCATAATTAAGAGGAATTACAGAATTGAGGAGGAGGAGGAGCTCAGCGTAGTAAGGGTTTTACACTTATTTAATTCTTCTTTAAATTATTGTAAAATTATATTAAGTATCTCTTTTTAATTGCCGAATAGCTAAAATTATACTTGATTCATAAATTCATTCATAATAGTTGTTTCTCTAGCTAGATTATCCTTTTTTTCGCTAATCTCAAACACTGTCGGAAGATTAATTTTTATTATGCGTCGTCATGTCGGATGCAACAGCATATGCTAGCTTTAATTTTAACTGCAATATTAAATATCTCTTGTAAAGATGACAACAATTACCTGAATTGTGAAGGTATTAAAACCACCCACTTAATCTTTTCAAGGCCCCAACCTAAGGACAGAATTTCAAGTAATCGTAAGTCGTATTACGTCATTATACAGCCAAAAGCCCAAGACGAAGGGATGTTTCAAAGGATATATCTCTTGGTATACGTCTTAGGCAGATGCACTCAGGTGCAGAACTAATAACCGAGACCTGCAGTTATCGAGGTCAGGGCAGAGGATTAATTTCAACGTATACCGATTCAATCAATCAACTTGCAACGTCATTCGGTTCTAGGAGAGACTACCAGAGGCATCATTTTTAATTTGCAAATGCACTATAAGAGCCCCGTTGCAATATTAATCTCAAAAAAATCGATATCCAAGAGTAGGAAGATGAAAGATTTGAGGAGGATATCATGAAAATCTGTTTCTTGCAGAAGAAAAAACCTGAATTTATCTCCAGGATTGGTGGAGATGAGCATTTCGAAATATCTGAAAAATGTTTACTTACATACAACAATCATCTCGCCATGATCTGAGACGGTTTGGAATGAAGGAGCCTCGGCAGATACCTCGCAGCGGTAGAGTCCGCTTGTAGATAAATTGACATTCTTCAAAGTAACGACCACATCGCTTGAGTTGTGAATCTGTGAAATATGAAATGCAAAAAATTTTCGCTGCAGAAAAATGTTGAGTTTTTGGATGTACAGGGTGTGCCTGTAAAATACTTACGTCAACGGATACGCCCGGCAGAAGGAATATCTGCGTGGGTGGCATGTCCCTGGGAACGTACCGGTAGAACTCATTACCACCTTTGTACCACTTAACCGAATAAAGTGCCTCTCCGTCCAGGTCGTAATAGCACTCGAGGGTTGCGGTGCTGCCCCGGACTATGTGCTTCGGAATCCTAACCTCAATCAGTCGCAAGCTGTGTGTACAGTCTGAAAGAGATAAAGTGGAGGGATGCATTAGCAAAGTATTCATCATAACGATTTTATGCGATGCTTTCGGCTGAGAGGTGGCCTCATAGTGGTGGAGAAATTAGCCACCAACTGGCAGCCCAGCATCCGAGCCCTATGTTGGGTCCATTAAGGCTAGAGCGGACTAGAGCGGAACAAACAACGACTAATTGTAAAAAATTATGCGATCGTTTGCTTAAGTGAGATAAATATCTTAATTATGCTCCGCACGGGTCTGGGAAACCATCCGAACCCTACATTGACGCTGATGACTATGCTTATTTTTCCTAGAAGACGTTCTCCAAGAAACCCACTTTCTCTAAAGACAAAACGGCCTTAGTATGGTTTGAACTATCTCGCATTATCTTTAGCTGGTCCCGAACTCTTGAAACTCTTCTCAATATACGAACAACGGGCATCATCTACTCCATCTTGGATGTAGGGGGAGCCACTTTCAGGGGGCTTATCGCGTACTCCAGAAGGGATCATCAGGGAAGCAATGAGATCTGACAAGAAAAATACTCCTGGAGACGAGCACCTGTAGCTCCTCTAGCTCCTTCTAGCCGAGATAAACCTGGCCGTCCGGAGACGCACACACCTCGACCCAAAACCCCCAAACTCCAAAATTCACGATATATAGTAGAAAAGGGCATCGCATGGCAACAACGAAGCATTACTTTGGGTAATTAGTGACAAATGGTGATTTTTGTTATCGGTCTATGTGGCAGGAGGATGCACATTATTTTAATTTGTTGTTTGCAGGGGCCCATGTTCCCGGTGGAAAGGGCCCCCTTCCAGAAAGCTAGTCAAACTCAAAGCCACTGGGAAGGGGAGCCCCGGGCCAGGGAAGAGGCTGCTTTACAGGAAGCAATACCCCGGCAAGAGTGTAATTTTGTTAATTTGATTAGACCAATTTGTCCAATTTAGGACGCACTTGCCTTTCATTTGTATTTGAACTTATGGGAAAGTTATTAGTGGCGGCTTAATTTAGGCCTCCAGAGCGATTCAATTTGTTTTCGATCGGATACCGAATTTATATTGTATATGTAAAGTTAATTTAAAGCTCAATTGCTCTATCCTACTTCCAGTAAGATTTGTATACCTATTTAACTATTCGACAACTACAATAAAATACTCTTTATTTCGCACAGATCTTTTGTAAGTATTAACATTAAAAATCGAGACCACTTTTGTTCTTAAAATTTTACACAAATTTCCCCTAATTAGTAAATTTTTAAAGATTTCAAAGAGCTTTTGTCGAATTTTTAATGTTTTTTAATATTGGCATTATAATTTTTAATTTCAAAATCTGCTACACCAATTTATTTAATTTTCAATGCATTTAAGTCCACTTAAACATTTTTTTTTATATTCACGAATTGAATGGTATTTTTGGTTCATAATGTGGGGACTGATAAATCAATGAGATCTTCATTACAAAATTTAATTATGTGGGGAAAAGACGTTGTCACAATTATAAAAATAATTATAAAATCGGTTTATTGCCTGTCTAAAACTTAAACGCAAATTTTATAATCAATACAAATAGATTTAAATAAAATGTGGAATAGTTTTCCACAATTATAAAGAGCTTACGAACTAAATTAACACATTTTTACTGAATATTTTTCATTGCGATAGTGATTTTTTTATAAAATATAAAACTGATAATGTTTGTCATTATAAAATGGTAGATTCAATTATGACTACATTTTTGTAAACGATCATAAAGCGTTTAGCTATTTTGCAATCAATTTGTTACTATGCTTTACAATTTCTTACTAATTACACCTATATTTCTAAAGAAACGTTTACATGTTCCTTTTTGTATATAAGTAATCAGCTTTGGTCTTTTTTTGAAAAGAGTTAATATTTGATTCAATTATTTTTTCAGTGTAGGTGCTATTTATTTATTTTTTTGTATACATATTGTAATTATTGTTATAAACTGAATACATTTTTGAAGTTTCATAAAATAGTGTAGGTATGTTGGTTTTCTTTCAGTTCTATTAAAATCTTAATTGACTTTGACTTTCTGCGTAGATATCTTACAAACATAAAAAGATAAAAATTTATTGGCGTCAATGAATTTAACTTGTTTGAAAAGAAACAGAAAAAATAAATAAATAAATATAAATCCCGAAGGATGAAAGAAGTTGTAATAATCCCTAAACCTATTTCTGTCGTAGAAGAGCACTGAATCTGCCGACATATTATATAATATTTTTCTCAGACTTTCCATTCTGGTTATTTGTTGTGCTCGTTCTAAACAAGGACGACTAGGACGCGGCTGGTTTTAATACAGCTTAAGTGGAAAACGCAACGAGCCGCATGCAAGGGCAGTTCGGTTCAATTACCTTTACCTGTTTTCTAAGAAAAAACACGTACGAGAAAATCTTAGGAAATTTTCTAGAATAAAAGAGAAGGGTCCCGGAAGTTATGAATTTTCTTCCCTCGGCCTCATCCAGAATATTTCCATTCCACTTTCACTTCTTCCCGGACTCTTTCGGAAGGACGAAGAAATCGATGACAGGAAAATGCGAAGATTTTTCTTTGGGGACAAAATTCCTGGGAGTCGACGAAATGCAGGAACAGAATTTTTAGCGATTACATGCGAGCAGTTGTATCAAAGGTCTTTCAGGATGTCATCTGCGAACTTTTCAGATTTCTATCGGTTCGGTCCCTTCCTCCATTGACTGTACAACAGACAGCCACGTTGATTTCCTGGAATTTTTCCGAGAAAATCGCTCGTGGTGCGTTTAATTGAATGTGCACAGGTTGGTGAAATCCACGCAAATCACTCCTAATGAAATTTCTCCATGATTTTGCTGACATCTGTAAGTTGATGACACACATTTTTAGCTTGTTGGAGATGATTATGTTTAATATATATGAGTGATATTACAAATTTATTATGTATTTTTAGGTAAAATTTTTTAAGAATTTAATTTTGAACTAAGAAATAGGAACACATACCTACATAAGTACATATATATATATATAAGTTAGGGTAGGTACTTAATAATCCTTCTTAATGATCTAATTCTAATTTATTCGATACTTATATCTTCCAATTAGCAAAAATAGTTCTAAAAAACTCAAAGTTTTGATTTTCAGCTAAGTATAACATTTTAAGTTACAAAAACTAAATTCCAATTTATGAAACAATACAGATATGTACGTAATCAAATAAAAATGGGGAAATAGTATAGGTCTGATATTACCTGTAATTTTACACTCGAAGTGTTTTCTCTCCTAGAATATGCAGTTTCAAATAATGAAAAGCGAATTACTAGAATTCTATTGTAGTAATTTCCTTTGTTTCTAGTTCAGTGATTTTCTGGGAAATTTGTACAGCTATAGAAACACAATAAATTTCAGTTGAAATTTAGGAAAATTTACTGACGTATCTAGTGTTAAATTCTGGTTGATTTTGCTAGAAATTCTATACATTAACCTGGAAATACATTACATCGTAAAATAATATTGCAGTATATTTTAAATGGATACTGAGAATTCAATAGGACTTAAGCAACCAAATATATTTTTGTCAATCACAACATTTCGTTATTGAAAACATAATCTGAATAACAAACATATCGAATACGAAATGAGTTAGACATGCATCGAAAAAGTTATGTAATTGAATTCAGCGATATGAAACTAGGAAATGTGATAGTATTAAAATGTTAGTTAAATTAATGGAAATTTGAAATTTGAGCTATAGAGATAAGTTTTAGGTACTTGATGTTAATAGACTAGGACTGAGGCTTATATTTAAGTCATGTTAAAAACTTTTACGATTGACCTTTATTATTCAATGATTTTTTAAAAATGGCCAAAATATGGTCTTGGGAATGCTTTGACTCTATTTTTATTGCAAATACGAGCAGATTGTGCATTTTAATATACCTACGAATTCGTAATCTGCGTACAAAATCCTACAGAAGTAATGTACCATTTATGTATGGAAAAAAAAACTTAAATTTGGATTCAGAGTAACGAAATTTTAACTATTTTTTAGTACATAGTTTTTTATTTTATATGATCTGTAAGGCTTAGAATAACATACCTAGTAGCATAGTTCTTTCCTTTTTTTTATCGCGCGAAAGATCGTAAGTCAAATCGATATAACTTTATTAATTTTGAAAACGTTAAAATTTTAATTTTGTAGGATGTGTTTTTAAGAGTCTATCTATATGTATACTTTTATGTATGGAGAAACAATTTTGCTATTTTATAATTTCTAGACTAGAAGACCTTTTTAAGTAGGATTTAGAGGAAAAAAGAGAATAAATGAAAAAACAGTACAGTGTTCAGTATAAGAACACGGCTCGATCTTCGAGGTTTCTTCGACCTTCAACCTTCGAAGACCTTAGACTTCGGTTGGGCTAGTTTTCTTAAGTAGGGGCGGGGGCGTCTCTTAATCATCTCTTCAGGTATTTAAGCATATCGCCGGCCCAAATTGCCGCGGTCCTCAGCCCAAGGGATGCTCGAAGAAGAGTGGGCTCGTAAAATACACTCGCTCTAGAGCTCATCTTAGGCCCTAGTCAAGCCGTTTTTCTAAGTCGAACGATATTGAGCCATCAATCCTTAGGGAAAGTAATAAAGCCCTCTCAGACGGAATAAATCAGAGGTTGTCTTCGTCCATAAATACGGCTACCACCTCACAAATCGGTAGTTAAAGGTCGTTAAAGCACAGTTGAGTGATTGCACCTGCACGTCTTGCCGTAGCGACATCTTTCGACAACCGAGACGAAGGAGACATAGGGACCCATGACACGGGGCCGGGGCGTCACCGCCGCTGTGGCGACAGATAAAGGTTCGTCCCGGACGCCCGGGTGCCCCCAAAACCCGGGCTGCCGGGGCTGTTGGGGCTCCAGGGCTCCCGAAGACAGAGCGGGAGCGAATGAGGAAGGATTACACAATTTGCACAAAGTGGATTGTCTCGTTATTCACGGGAATTGTTTAATTTTTCTTCGAAATCCCATCCACGGCATTTAGCTCTAGGAGTGGAGCGCTCCCGGTGCCGAGTGGATGACTGCTCCTCCAGGAACGATAAGAGCAGGTTCCCGCAGGCGGAATGCTGCAGGATGGCTTTGTGCCTCCTTTGCGGGGGCCGCGGGGAGACAACTCTGTAGACACCGCAAGAAGTCGGGAACACTTATTCCTTCCCGGTGGGAAAATGCTGTAAAAAAAAGCGGCATTTTCAGGGCGCACGATGGGATAAAATGGGAGAGAAAAGGGAGCAAAAAAATAACCGAAAGAGGAAAGAAATTATGTCGCCTACTCGCCTCTATACCACGTCACATATTTTTTTTTTGTTCGGGGGGATGCGCCACAATTTGGGGGCACGGCCACATTGGACCGAGTCACGGAAGATAAAATTGATATATGGGGACATCGTTGAGTGTCAAAATGAATTACTCAAATTCATCGGAGTAATTGGCTTCTGATGGTATTAGCCGCTTAATAAAGAGAACTGCAGGTGATTTTCGTTCGGTAATGTGGCTGTTGATAGCGGATGACGTACGACCCCCGGAGATGGGGCCCCGGCCCGGCCAGGCCCGGCCCAGCCTCCTCCGGGTGGTTTGGAAATTACTCGAGCCCCAAATGTTGGCGAAACTAGTTCAATTTGGGCCCCGATCAATTATAACTTTCGGCCGGAAAATTTAAATGAGCCGCAACGAGAAATGAGTCAAGTGCTAATTGGTAGCGATGACTGTTAATTGCCTGACAATGAGGCCGGTCTCGTTCAGAAATGTTTCCTGAAGATTTTATGAAGACCTATGTGAGATGAGTTTATCTAAATATTTCATATATGTATATTATTAATCACAAAGTCGGACATGGGTATTCCACAATGACCCTGGCATCACATATTTATGTTGGTTTCTTGCTTTACAACTTTGAGTTTGAACAACTAAACCACCAAAACTTACAAAAAAAAACGAACTATTCCTTTCATCAAATATTAATTTATACATACATACATATGTATGTTGTATGAGATATGAGTTCAATAAAGAAATAGTTCCAAGAACTATTCTTAAACTAGTTATTCTCCTTTATTTAATCATAAATTTTAAAATTTAACAGTCATTTTTCGATAAAAACGTTGAAAACCGGTTTTAATTTCTTTTCTTTAACAAACGAATTTCTATGAAGCTGAAACTTGGGCAAAAAATACCTTTTTGTGTGGCAAAAAGACAGTAATTTTTTCAAACGGAAATATTTAGAGGCTGCTGTTAAATTTAATTAAAACAAAAAAAAAGCGAAATGTTTAACAGCGATTCCTCTTAAAACTACGTTTCCTACGCAGTTCTGTTTTGGCTCACTTACTCGTTGTTATATCTACTTTCGATAAATGGTAAAAAAAATGTATACTGCAATGGAAAAAATTACCGGAAAATTTAAAAAAAAACTTCCAAAGGTCAAAGTAGTATCGGATCGTGAAAAAGTTTTTTTCTCCAAAATAATGCACTAATGAGAAAAATGATGGAGAATAAAAAGTTTTATAATTAGCCCAATGATGCACTTGAATTTTTTCAGAATTTTTCGAGCAAGTTACATTTTGGCATAGAATTTGTTTACATAGTTTTGAATGTAGGTACCTACATACCTTAGATCTACATACATACTTTGAGAAAATGTCAAAAATTTCAAACTTTTCAACCCGTCACAATGTGGCATAGTTTTCGTTGCATTAAGCAAATATGGTGGTCATGTGTACGATTATGGTTTGATACGATAATATATTTTAACTCTTCTAATTTTCCCAGAATTAAAATACCTGAATGGAAAGTTAATTAACGTAGTTGACTCGTCCACGTACTTAATGAAAAGAAAACACACGGTCTAGCGTCGGACCGTCTCATTATGGGGTTCAGTAGCTCTTCCTGCAATCAGGACTTTATTGTGACACTAACGCCGGAACACAGAAATCGCGTCGCTATTCAGTTAATTTGTTGGTGCTTTTAGGTGCATCGCGACGCCACCGCGTCGCCCCTCCCGCGGGGTACCAAACAAAAAACCTTTTACGGGAAGCACTTACTTCGTGTCGCCTCCTCGGGCAAAAAAAATCGCCAAAGTCCCGCAGTTGTGCACTGCGATGGTAGCGAAATAATATTTCTCGTGGAGCGCGCGGACATATTTACGCTATTGATTTTCCCATAAAGTCCACACTAAGTAAAATATGGGTCAAATTTCTTACAACAATTCCAGGCGGACCGCCGTTAGCGCTAATAGGATGCCTCCATTTGTACACGTTAGAGGGAGCCCCGGCGGAGGGCTTTAGGCACCATATCGCTAATTGCAGCTATTTACACAATTAAAAATTAAATCATTTAAAAACAGGCGGGCCTCAGCGCTCGCCGAGCGTTTCGGTAAAATGCTTTTAGCACTAAAATTTCGTTAATGGCTAGCTCCATCGCCGGGGGAAATCAGGGACGTCTGCACTCACCACCTGGCCAGGTGATCCAGCGCACCTCCCCCGGGCTGGGGTGAGTTCAGAATGTGATTATTGTCTTGCTTGTGATGGTTTCAAGTATCTGAACTCGCTCTCCCCCTTGAACCATCCGGAGGTATTGAGTGGCTCGGATATTGAAGTTTCTCCATCCACTGGGTCCTTGTAAAATAGGGAAAATTTAATTTCTAGGTAAGACAACCATCGGATTTAAGATATTCAAATTGTTGAATATTTAAGGAAAAGGCTAGATTAGTTTCATCAATGTAATGTAAACTATAGTATATGCATAAAATGTATGAATTTATGCCAATTCGAAGGGCATTTACTTTGGTTGCTATTTGTAGATATAACTTATGTAGTATAAAATTTTGTAATGGATAAGGAGGGAAAGTCATCATGACTTTATATATTGTACATCTTCTAGATTTTACCGAAGATAATTATATAAAAGTTGTTTTTCTGCCGTAATCCGATTAAATAGCAAAATTGACATTGACTTGCATATTTTACACCCTTACTTAAATATGTATAAAGAAGAGTTTTAGATTTACACCCCAAACGATTTCATCCAGTGATGAGGATTATTATTATGACTTTTAAAATCAGGTTTTTATACTACATACACTACACTATATAGGTATATACTGTTTCTTTTTTTATATAATATGTATATTTAAACAAATGCAATGTATAAAGCAATGTATTGAACTCGTTCTTCTCATTGTCAAAATTAAATGCTTATGTTCTTCTAAATCCAGAAAATGTTGTAGTGGATGATCTCCAGCAAATTTTTTAAATTAGTTGATATTAGAAAATATGGTTCCTAAAATACATATATTTTCGACCTGGAATTCATATTAAAATACTCCATGAAGATAAATAATGATAAATAAATATGTAATGATAGAGACTCATATTTTTTTATTTTTCAAATAAAAACGTAAGCAATGTATAAACTCACGGGTAAGTCAATTCGACTTATTTTTACTAAACAATAACAAAACTATTCACATTATTGTAAAGTGATTAGGTACTCGACAATATTGAGTAGCAGCGCCATAAATCACAATCCTTTTTATTTCATAGGATTAGTAACTAGACATTGGAGTAATGTAATGTAAAATTATCAAATCTTTCATGCGATATTTAAAACTTAAAAGCAAAAATTTTGTTTTGCCATAGTCTAATATCTCAAATGTTATTTATATATGTATATATTATTTTGGCACTGTGAGAGCGTCTTATTTTCCATTGAAAACGTTCCTGTTATGATTCAAATAATTAAAGAGTGTAAGCTTCTAAAATCTTTAATTTAATTCGTCTAATATTTGAATAAAATTCTAGCTTACACGGTTTCTCAAGAATTCTAAAAAGTAAAAAGATAAGAAAAGATGAGATGCTCTAAAATTCTTCGAAATAAATCAAATAGACAAGATGAGCTGAAGTTGTCATGTCTTGTGTACAACTTGTAGTTTACTAGAAATATGATATCAAATAAGTGTCCTATAACTGTCAGCGCCAAATAAATGCCCCAAGAACTCGTGTCGACTAAATAAAATCTTAAGTAACACCTCCGACATTGGAGCACGCGATAAGCCGACAGACAGAAGCTAGCCCTTTTTTCCAGAAGCTGCAGACTCCAGCTCGGAGGGTCTTAAAATTGCGCATTTAGGGGTCATCTGCGATCCGCGCCGCCAGCAGCTGGAATTGCAGTCAAAACAGAGATAAGCTACCATCGTCTTACCGTCGTACCGCCACCGGACCGCGTCGCGTTCGGAGCTCTTTGGCGGCGACAAAATCGTGACTAGTTGGGCTTATCGGGAGCATATTTAGACATATCTCGAGTTTATCATCGCCAGGGCTACGCACTTCGCCGCTGCGCTAGGTCATAAATATTCTCGCAGCAACTGTGGAGTAATTAATTTCCCCGGGAGCCCTTAGCCGGGAATCTCCAGATAAGGCCCAAGACTCAATTAGACATGGTTGCGCCAGCGACCAGCTGCTCGCCCGGTCCGCTGCAATGGACCGGCCCGGCCCTTAATTATTTACCCACAACTAGTTGTAGGACATGCAATCTAATCGGTTAAATTATTTCTAATTAAGAGCTGCCTAGACATAATCAGGGGGACCAATGACTTGGAAAAATTCAATAGGCTCCGGGAAAGAACGAAGGCAGGGAAAAGGGAAGAGGCCCTTTGTGGAGCGGAGCGTCCAGCGATTTTCTGAACCCTATTTAAAAGCCTCCCTGACCAATTCCATTTTATTCTCTAACGGGCAGGAAATTGCCTCATAGAAATGCCTTTACAAATTTTAATTAAAATAAAAATTAATAGAGGATAAAGGGCAAGTCAAACTAGAACCAAAACGTGTCGGTGACGCGCAGCGCCCATTCAATCGGGACGGCCCTTTACCTACAGAATGACACGTGGATCAGATGACGCAAAAATAAATAAATAAAATGGATGTAGCACCCTTAGGTCGCGTAGATAAATTCGCGGAGGACACGCATTTTTAAAATAAATTAAAAATACCAAACAAGCAAAAAACTGGAGGATAAATTTAAATTATTGACGGCAAATATTTGGGCAGATGACATGTGCTGAAATGGGTTGTTCCTCTGCTTTAAATTTGCCGCATTCTGATGAGCTCCATATGGCGGAGGCCGGCCACGCGGCAGATGGCAAATGGCCGAATGAATAAATGGTTTATTAATTAAAAAATCGCTCCCGGCACTCTCTGTGAACGCGTTTTACAATGAAATGATTCACCCGAATAAAAAAATAAATGTTGCATGCTTAAGACATTATCAAAAGTGAGACTATTTGTCCTAATATTTGCCATGAGAAAATCTTTCAGAACGACATGTAATTTATAACATAAACAAAACCCAGGGATTAGTCAAACAATTTTTTTAAAATTTTTCTTCAGACTCTAGGCTAGACAGACTGTAAAAGGTATTTTATTATATGAAATACTATTTTTCTGTTTTAGTTAATATAATTGAGTCGTATGAACAAAAACTCGAGTACGTAATATACTAGCACATGCTAGTACTTAAATATTTTCTAGACCTTCCTAAACATTCTGTAAAAACCTTGCTAATGCATATAGCTGAATATTAATTCATCTTTGTATATTAGCAAGGTTTTTACAGAATGATTTAGTATTCTATAGTAGTCTGTAGTATTACATAATTCATTGGACCAGGATTTCAATTATTAAGTGAAGGATCAGTTGTAGGATGTAGCCAATCAACGGTATTAAAATATGTGTGAAGTCAAATGAAAAATTGTGTAGCGTGTGGTCAGAATTGAAAAATAGCAACAACTAAACCAAGTTACTTCAGAGAAAATTATATATTAAAGTCAACCAATTGAAAAACATCAATTTACGAAATTTCCAAGTTAAATATCTCGGCAAATACAAGTGGCCGACAAATTTTGTTTGCATGTTTTTCATACCTAATAACAGGTGGACACTCATTACTAATTTTGTAAAGTTTCGTTCTTTATTACAATTAAACGATTCCAAATTCAATGTGGGAAAATTTCAGATAATCTGTTTGGTACCTAATTGAAAACCAAAATCGTAAACAAATATGATTTTTTTAATAATAGGTATAATATGCTTATATTTACGAAATATTTTTTATTCCAGAAAGTCCAAAATACAATTTCTAAACAAAAAATATAAAATTAGCTTAAAATACTCAGTGGATTTGTGCTTAAAACCCTTAAGGTGCAAATAAAAACATGTTTTTCCTATTCCCAGAAATATAACCAGGAAAATATTCCCTGAGGAGATATCTGATGAACTAAAATGACTTTAATTCGAATGCCTTCAGGGTATTAATTATTTTCTAAATAAGGAACAACTCCTTACCAACATCTAAGAGCATTTAGATGAGGAAAACAATCAGAAATCGCCTACGGATTTCAGGAAAATCGTGTAGGTACACCACGGACTAATTCCCTGTAAAACTTGCCATTGAAAAGAGCCGCTCGAAATAACTTTGAAATTTCTGGGTATCATGAAATAAACGAACCCACGCACGAAATGGCATGTCATGTAGCAAATCATTATCCAAAAGAGCAAGGGTCACAGGAGGCAGCCTCGTGGACTCCCAGTTCAATTGGTACCAGACGAACAGGAGAAAATTTAATTGAACAGGAAAACAGAATGCTCGATGGGAAAGCGAACGCCTCCAGATGGGACGGCCTGACATTTGCCCCATAAAATTGAATAAAGGGTGCATTACCTGGCCAGCGACCCGTGAACTTATAAAATTGAAACAAATGCGCCCTGTTACTGATGTATCGCCGTAATCATCGGAGAAGGTCCCCGATCACTTTCTCTGCTATCTTTGAAGCGATCTAATTGCCGAATCGATGGCGATTTGATAGTTTTCGCCTGGTGCGTCACAACCGGCGTTCCGCATGAATAGCTCGAATTGCAGGAAGGAGTCTCTTCCGAATTTCCAGGTGTGCAGCGCCTGGTGCATTCAGAATTGGGAATTTCGTAAATAATTCACCCCCTGACCGGATCTGATAAATTCAGCCATTAGTCAACACCATCGGCGGCCGTAAAGTGCACCCAGGCGACCTCGGTCGCTATTTAGACAGCTGCTCTGACCGTGAAATTGTCGCCAAAATCGATGCCGCGCCGCGCCGCACCGTTCGATCAGATAGCTGCGGCGGAGTGGGTGATTGCGTGGGCGATAAGGGCGCCGCGACGCGCACAGCCCTCGATGACTTCCGCTGTTCCATAGGGAGGACGTGCAGCCCTCGAAGGGCTCATCTGTCACGGCTGGGGCGAGACAACTTCCCTGCCCACAGATTCGATAAATTCGCTATAATTATAGAAGCTCTAGTGGCATGAAGCCATTTTAGTAACATATTCGCAATATTTTGAACAGCAAACCTATTAATTTTTGCATTAAGGAACGTATGTAAAGAATTTTGAAATATAGGTACATGCTTACTAAAATTCTGGCCTGCAAAAGGTCACCGATTTCAACTTGGTAGAAATAGCAAAATTACAATATTTTCAGAAGGAGGCCTATAATGAAAGATTCTTTTTTGTTTCTAATTTAAACGCAATGTTATAAGCATACCAGTGTACAAAGTAAAATTTCTCGCACGGTTTGGGTCTTTACAGACTCATAATGACCTGTAAAGTTAAATAACAGTATGATCATTATAAAAGTGTTTTATTTTTATGGACATTTCAATAATATAAATTAAAAACTTCTGAAATGTTCACATATATTTTCGGCACGCGAAGGCTTTACTCAGAAACTCGAAATAAAAGCTCAACCGCGAAAATTCACAATAGAGTTAATTGTAAGAAATTTATAAGATTAAATAATGCATAGTAGAAATACCGACGGAAACTACATGCTTAAATACTTTTTTCGTTGAATAGTTGATAATGCCACACTTAACTAGGTTTTGCGATTGTTATGATTCTTTCGTGTTTTCAACTATTCTTAATTTTTTATGTCGTGGATATGTATATACTTCAAAAATGTTATTACTTCATCTTTGTAAGAATATTAATCTAAAGAGGTAATATAAAAAATTAATTTAATTTTTCTTTTCCGCCAACCAGTAGACAATAAATTTTATTATTGTATAGTTTAAATATTTGATAAATGATACCTAATAAACTAACAAAATATATTTCAAGAATTTTTTAACTTCAGTTAAGTTATCTTATAAACATATTGTTGACCGGTAATTTTACATAGAACGGGTTTTTGTTTTTTTATTATTATTGTTATTGTAAATACAGGGTGTCCCAAAAAGCAACGTCCAAACGAAAACGAATGAGAGGCCAATTCATGACTGTTCGAATAAGCCAAACTTATTCTTACTTCTAGTTTTGGAGTAATTAAAAAACTCGTTAACTTCGAGCAATTGTTTTCAGTGTGATGGTCAAAAAATTTAATAGTTTGTATAATAATCTAATTAAAAAATAATTTCAATAAGTAATGCAAGTGCGAACACGAGCCAACAACGTGTTAATATTGGTTTCTTAAATTGTGTGTGTTCTGGTTTCTTAAAATGTAACTAACATTCTATAAAATACTTGATAACTTATGAATTTATATAAACTTTATTTTTTGTACATTATGTCTACCACAGAGATGAGCAGAATTAATAGCATTAAATGTTGTGGCTTAAATTCGCTTTACACTTATTTATTTCATGTTGATATTTAAAAGAATTTATTTTAAACAAATTACAAAAACCTCAAAGTAGAATTAAGAATGAAGACTTATCAAAAAGTACCTAATTATTAATGTTAATATTAAATTTAATTTGTTTCTGTTTTATGTTTGTAGAACAAATACCTTTAATTAGTCTTGTATTTGTACGGTCTGTATGATGTCTGGCGTCGCTTTTATTTGCCAATGAAATTATTGTCTGTAATTTCAGACTGAACTAGTCAAAAACCTTTTGAAGGCGTTCATCAGTGACAGCGGGGGCGAGGGTCATGTCCTATCCAAAGATTCGCCAAATTCACTGTCATTATGGAAATATATAAAACGAATCTCTTTGGGACTTGGGACGTACATACATGGCCTGGGCGCAGTGTTCCCGGAATTCGATCCCTTTGGGTCGGGTTACAGTCTGCGCCAGACGGGAACATCTGCCCAGCCCGTCAGCCAGCCCGACAGTAGGGTAAATACATCGCCCACGCGTTTGTTCGGAACTAACCACGGGGCCGGGTCTGAATCTAATCCCGTGAACTTACTGGGGGTAACATGCACCCAGGTATTTTTCAATTATCCAAATAAAATTGGGTCCGGTCTGGCGACCTGCGTTCAAGGGGTTGTGACGCGTGCCAATTTTTTTCACGTGTATGGTGTACCCTCAGCCATAATTAGGGTGTGGCAGCCCTGGTAGAACTGCGCTTGACTTTCGGGGAGTTTTGTTATTACTATTATTATTTTTTTCGTTACCTTTATGACCTACACATCCCCTTTACGAATTGCAAATAAAAAAGTTAAGTGAAAAGGGCGAGGAGCCGTCAAAAAGCGGTAAGTGTACGCAACATCTGGTGCCAAGGGAACATTCTGGCGAGGTGCTACAGGTGAGTGTGACATGCTACCATTTACCTGGGTGTGGTGCTTTCGCCTTTGTTGATTACCTTCCTTTGTCTGGTAATTTTTTTCCATAAAAAAAGGTTTCCTTTAGAGCTACTCAAATGAATAATGTCTGTTGCTCATTTGAAGGGCTTCCTCTGTCCGGGGCTGCTGGCCCTGGGTGGCACCCGGCAGTATAAAAAAACACGATGGATGGTTAATTTGCCACTGGTGAAACCTAGAAACACTTGTAATCCTTGTTTCCACTCGGTGCTGCTTTAATCACTTTATTTAAATACCTGAGACCCTTGAAACTCAATGAGCAAATTGCACGCTGGCATTCTTTTTTTACAAAAGCAATATTCTTTTAAATTTGTTTTCACAGTGCGTAGGGTAGGTAGCTGGGAATAATAATTCCTCATTTTTTCCTGACGTTTTAACGAAAAACAAAATATATATTGGAAATTCGACTCGAAATTCTCTGAGTTTTTAAATTTTTAAATAAAACACTCCCGCATTCTTTTTAGAGGATTTCACATGCCCTGAACAAATTCCACAAAAATTAAAGATTTATCAAGTTCATAAAAATGTAAATTTTTTTTTTTTATCAAAAGCTATTCGGTTTTTGTGGCAAAAAAATGATGAATAAGAAAAGTGCATATTCATACTCATGAAATTCATTCAATTTATAAATTATTACAAAG